>OZ017742.1:117139624-117823791 GCA_963969285.1 Odontomyia ornata
ATCACTTGATCGATTTGTGGCAGTTATATGGTGATAATTGCGGAACAGAGAACAATCATCCTAAAATATTCCCTGAAAATCAAATCTACATCGTGCTAGAACTCGCAAATGGTGGACAAGATTTGGAAGCATTTACATTTCAGAACGCCCTACAATCATATTCAGCATTTGCACAGACTGCACTGACATTGGCTGTTGCTGAACAAAAATTTCAATTTGAACATCGCGATCTACACTGGGGAGGAAAATATCAATTTAATATTTATCGTTTTATGAAACGACATTTAAAAAATTAATGGACAGCATTTGAGCTATATACAAACAGCTAATGGCTTCATTATACCATCGATAAAATTATCAGCAGTGCACGTTATCGTTGCATCATATCTTGTATCGTTCAGCCATACAAGATATGATGCGATTACGCAATGAGCTTTTAGGCTTCAAACAAAATATAAAACCAAAGTTTATCTAAATGTATGCAGAAAACAGCAAATTTTGTACGTGAGTTCATCCGGAAAGTGGCGATATGGCTGAAAGAATCATAAGCCTATGTGGCCAAAACTAGAAAATATTGGGCGGTGAAGTGATCCTTTAAATATTTAAAAATAAAAAATTATTCGCGATCCGACGTTGAAATAATGAAGAGCGAAGAATGAATGCACCGAATTAGAGAAAACTGTGGCCTTGTCGTTTGCTTTTGCATAGTCCTTATCAGTTGAGCTAATTTTGCTTCCACCTGGATGCCCCGCTCTTACTCGGGGACCATTAGTATCGTCAGTAACGACGAAGTCCTTTAAAGTTCCGTCTGTTTTCGTTAGGCCCAGTCTGTTATTGGCTTCAAGCGATTTCCACCTTTAGTAGGTTACCTCGGCCTCGACACCTGTCGATCTGCATTTGATCTCTCAATTCGTAAATGCGTTTTTTTTTTTTGTAGTGGTTCCTTGTGCTGAGGAAAGAACCCGCCCCACGACACCGCAATGCTAGCCTGCCAGCACACTCACGCGTCTTCAGACAAGACCATACTCGGCGAAACCTACCATCCTCTCTCGCCGAGCTAGCAGACCATCGCTGCAGTCCTTCACGGGCTGTTCACTACACAGGCATCTATGTGTGTCCTACTTTTTGCTTTTCCGAGTTGTTCCCGTGCTCCGCCAGTGAGTCCATTCTTACCTGAACGGGAAATTTTCAGCAGATACAGTTTTCAGAAGGAAACGAAAATGTCAGGTAGTTATGTGGCGAAGAGGGGGTTAGCTCAACGTGCCATGGTTTGCGTTCGGTGTTTTATTAGCATAGAATATTTCGGTTTGAATTAGAGTAGCTTACTTCTGGCATCGCGTCGGTACTTATGTTAGATTAGAAAATTGGAACGTGGTTTAAACGGGCATTTGACTCGTCCGCCGAGAAATTGTATCCGGACTTAGTCTACTCGCGTAAGACCTGCGACCGAAACTCTTCTCCGAACTAGCTGGCCTGCAACCAGCCTCCTTGGAGTAGACTAAAATTGCCCGGAGTAGTTGACCTGTTAGGTACAGTCCGATGACACGTACGGAGACATCATGGTTTTAACCAATGAGAGGTCGATTTAGACTTCCTTCGGGAAATCTCGAACGAATGCGTGATAATCATTACACTTATCGAAATATTACGGTGCTTACGAGAAAATAATCTTTCCGGCATGTGATGCCAACGGGGATTTGTAGTGAAAAATGTATTTCAAAATGACCGTAAAGGACTGCAGCGATGGTCTGCTGCCTCGGCAGAAGAAGGTGTCGGTATCTGCCGAGAATGCCCTTGTCTGGGGACGCGTGAATGCGCTGGCAGGCTAGCATTGCGGTGTCGTGGGGCGGGTTCATTCCCCCAGCACAAGGATCCACTACAAAGAATTTCGCATTCACGGTTTTCTTGGGGTCGAACTAAAACAAGGTGACCGAAGTCGCAAAAGGTGTAGGTAACTACACAAGGGACAACTGACTTGTTCGTGGAAGAAGAGTATCAAGTAAAAAGAAGTGGAAGCAGGGTGACCTCGTCCTTACCCGGAGAGGCTCATGGCCCACAAATGAGAGAAGGGCAACCGGGTGGTGATAGAGCCCCTGCGCACCCACCCAACCGGATTAAAATCCATATTTGTTGCAGTGGCCAGGTACTCCTCTTCTGAGTGGAAAACTCATACAACTTAAGTTGCATAAGCTTTCCCATCAGAAGAGAAGTACCCCGGTGACCAATTTATGCCATAGAATTATGCAATTCGATAGCATAACTCTATGCCATAAAGAGGCACTCTGCTTGGGCCACTCAACCCGCGACGTCACCTGAAACCAAGAAGATTATATTGTACCCGGCGGCTGGCTCATGTTTTATGGGGAAAGCCTGCCACCGTACCGGGTCCTATACACGGTCCAAAGGAAGCAAAATAGAAAGACCGAGGTTATTGTTTGATTCCACATTTTTCTTTTTATTATATCACAAATGTGTTTCCCATACAATTCTAAATCGGTGAATTTGTGTGCAAATTGGAATATATTGTAAAAAAATGCGATTACTAGGAAACGTTCAGACACACATTTCTAATTCCACAATTTTTGAATTTTCTTTTCCCTTTTCTTTTTTTCCCTTTTTTTAATATTTAAAACATATATCTTATATTTGTATATAATTCAAAAAGCATGCAAAAAACATTTGAAAAGAAAGGGGTACTTACCCACATGGTTCGTCGAGCGCTCGAAGACGATGCAGGTATCCTATTACGTTCAGCTGCATAATTAATTAGCCTATTCCAATGAACTTCTATGATAAATATTTAAATTCCCGACTGATTTGTATCTTTATCTTTAACACAATTTGCACAAAACGTTATTAATGACTTTACACACTAAGGCTGCGTAGAATGTTCGTGGGTCACTTTCTAGAAGCAGCTGCACCTGTTGTGGATTGAATCGCAAAAGAGATTGCACTTAAATTTGGACTACTGCTGCTGCCAGTATTTGCAGTCTGTTGTTGGTTCGTGCTGCTTGTAGCGTTGCTTGTATGACCGCCCTGTATGTGAGGGCGACTCGAAAAGTCATAATTCGACGGAAACAATTCAATTGATAAATGTACCCGTGGGGAAAGTTAACTGTATATTCCTTATGAATATTTTATCTTCTTCTTCTATTAGGAATAATAGCACAGTTTTATTTAAATTTTACTTGCATTAATTCGATTATTTCATGCGCTAAATGAATTAAGGGGTTGGTTTCACTTATTTAACTATATCGAGGACAGTTACATCTCTTCTCCAACTCTAAGAAAAAATTTTCTTCAAAGGGACCCACACACGGGACTCGTTCCCGGAGCTCAGAATATCCAAAGGGGTCCACATGCGAAGGCTATACGAAGCTATCCTCGCGGCTGCTCCATCAACCAGTGCCACACTCAATTTAATCATATTTTTGCCGATCGTTCAACGCCCTCCGAACGAACATGCGTTTTGTTGAAAAAAACACTTAAATTTTCTTCTTCTGAACTAAATTTCTAGCTAAACTTTACAGAATAGCAAACTTTAAAAACTTGGAGCGGAGCGGCACTTTTCACACGCAGAACTATACTTTGATTTTTCGGTTTTAAAAGCAGCGATGTGCCCGCGGTGACGATCAGCAAGAAAACCCCTCACTTCGCCCCGTTCGACAAAACAAGCGAATCGTTATCTTCTATCTCTGTATCGAGCAGGTCAACAGATGACGAACTAGCGTTTACCGTACATACATATGTACATCGAACGATGCTATCGTGTCGGAAGAAGTGGAGAGCTAGTACGAATAATGCGTACGTATGATCACGAGAAGCTTCTTTGGACGACTTCGCGTGTGTTGAAGGTTTTGTCGGTGTGTTCGAGCAATAAACCAACTATCGTGGATGCTGGTGGCATGCAAGTCTTGGCTATGCATTTAAGCGATCCATCACAACGTTTGGTTGAAAAATTGTTGTTTTCAACGACGACGATGATGTGGATAATGAAGTGATTTTACCAGTAGCTGATATATCATTAATGCTGTTGCTATTATTATTACCGCTAGTATTATTCATTATTTTACTAATATTTACATACATTTTCTGCGTTATAATTTTTCTTAACATCATTATTCGTTACACTAGATTCGTACATTAATTCGTTAATTTTATTTTCTTTAACTTTGTTGCTATTAGTACTATTCGCGAAATTATTAGTAAGCACTTTAGTTGCGGTTCATGATGAAGATAGTGATTGTGGATAAATTTCGGGTGTCCCTAACGTGGTCACGACAATGTTTGATTGTGGTTGCAAGTGAGACGAGGAATTGAATTGTGATGACATCGAGGCAGTTCATCGCCGCTGACATTATTCGAGGTATTTTGATGTTGTTTATCCCTTTTCGATTTGCGACTAATTGTCGAATTAGCACTGCTGGTCACCTGGTGCGTATCTGGTTTTGCTGCCTTTTTCGGGTTGATACCAGGAATCGGATTATTTGCCAAGTGTGAAACTTTACTTTCAACGGATCCGTCAACGGAAACCGCACTCGAAGTCATTTGTATCTGGGTTTGTGGATGTGGTTGTGATGGCTTCTTCACATTTATTTCTGACAAACTCGCTGTAGACGATTCAGAGCTTGCTTTGGTATTAGCTTTTATTTTCTTTCCATTATTAGCTAATATAATACTACTACTAGTACTACTGCTTACATTTCCTAAATTATTACTACTAGATGATGAGGTAGCAGCTAGATTTGTATTCATATCTAAATTATTATTAATGACTATTTTGGATGTATCACTCAAGGCAGAGGTTGCAGAGGATGTAGATGCAGATGCAACAGAGTTGCTTGACGACAGCGATGCAACATCGGTTGATCCGGTAGGACTGTCGTTACACGCCGATCGGGGCATCGGCGTTGACGTTTGTTGCTGCTGTGATATCTGCACTGAAGACGTTGGCGGTGAACGCTGCTTGTTTGAGATCACTTGGTTTGCAGCAGGGAACGCTATGCCTGTGGTTCCACTGCTTGGATTTTGCAATAATTTAATATCACTAATCGAGTTTTGAGTTGAATGCCTTTTTACTGCTTTCTCTAGAGCCGGATACTGTTCAGCACTATAGAATCTCTCGTTATCGGTACTTTATAATTGCATGCTTTTAATCCTTGCTTGGTTTTAGGTGAAAGCGGCAAATCGTCGAAAGTTTTCACATCGCTTGGAGAAATCGAACTATATTTCGTTTGCAATTCCTTTATTTCCGTATCTTCATGAACCTTACCTGCTCGATTACTACAGATTTTTCCTTTTATTGCAATTGATTAACAAATGCAAATAGAATTTTCCAAATGAATCAAATACAATGCATACTAAACAATATTTTGAAAATTTTAATATCATATTTTCTATATTTTTAGGTGTTTTTTCACTCACCTTGAGAAAGGATCCAATCGATTGACCAATGAACAAATTTTACCTTTTAACACCAATATTACAAATTATAATGAGGTGTTGAATTTGATTATGCCTACACTACAAAGACAAAATGCAAGTATTGAAAATTTCAAAGAAACCGTTGCACCATTGGAAATTTTCCAAGAGCAGCCACCATGTCCTGAATTTGACGAATTTAGATTCTCCATAAAGCGTGAAATGCAACCAAAATCAACGAAAGAATCTAATTCCACGAGTTCTAAACAAACGAATGAACAAGAAAATTGTGTGGTTATACATGATGATTCTACGGATACCGAAAAAAATTATATTTCCAACAAAAATAAAGCTGCCAAATATTCATTTGCGTTTAAAAAGAACTCCGTAGTCTACACTAAAAATCCAAGAAAAATTATGCAATTATTGCTAGAAGAACTACAAGATGATGAAACCGCATATAAGAGAATGGACGGAAGTCTTTTGTCTAAATTATTTAAATACTCAAAGCGGGCAGAAGTGGAGAAACATAAGTTAAGAATGTTAAAATCCAAAATGGATCATTATAGTGAAAAATTGACGAAATATAAACTTTTTTGGGATGAGTTGATTAAGACAGGTATAGTAAGCGCTGAGTCTTTCCAAAATGAAGATTCAATTAAAGAGGAATGAGCATATTCGAACATTTGTATCCCCTTCATTTGCATTAAAGAAATTGAGGAGTGTGATTTAAATCATGCATGTATGCACGTACATTCATTTAATTTTAAGTTAAATATAAGGTTGTATTGAAACAATTGTTAAAAAATCCATCCAAATCTTCAATAGTTATTTGAACTCACTATATATGTACCTATAAAAGCTTTATTTCAATATGATGTATGAAAAAAGAAAATTTATTTACTTTATCGTGATTTGGATAAAAAATTTAACCAGTTTATTAGCAACGTTTATTAATGCGAGGCTCCCCCTTAAAGGATTTTCGCTGATTCGAAAATTTATCGGCAATCGTCGTGCGTGTAATAAATAAATGTGCTTTACTGATCCAATCGTTATAAATTTTATAAAAACATAAAACAAATTTTAAAACATTAAGATACTCAAAAACTTGATGGCCAGCATAGCATTCTAAATCTAAACAATATTCAATCAAAAAAATAATATATGTCATCAAATGAAAATTACTAAATATTATCAATAAATTAGAAACAAAGAAAAAAAACCAACAAGCTCTATTAAAAATTAAATATAACTAACGAAGACACCGAACGGGTGTACCTTGGGCTTACAACTAATATGTATCATATTTATTAATATTGTCGCGTGTTATGGTTCGCGGCCGATTATTTTAATGTTCCGGGAAAGTGAAAACGCACTGTCTTTTAATCATTAATTTCACTATTTTTACAAAAATTAATTAAACCGTTATTTTTCACTTGTCTATAAATTTTTATTTCAATTGTCTTAACTATCCACCAATATCGCCTTTAATTTGCACCCCACACTTATCGCAGTTGTTACTATCGCGGTTTTTTTCACTATTCCTCCCCATTCATTCAGCTCGGCTTTATAAAGGGTCTCTAGTCATTCAATCCATTTCTCGTATATTGGTGAATGTTCTGGCGAGAACTACCTGGAATATTCGAGCAATTCTGAATAACCCGCAGTGACGTCACTTTCAGCTATTGATCATGCTTGGTCGATTCTTGTACTTTCGAGTACATTCGTTTATTGATCATGATGTCATTAATAGTTGCGACAACAATTGCGACAGTAGCTCGGAGGATTCTTTGGACATGTAACACTTCCCCCACCTCAATTCTTTTCGCCCCGAAAAGATGTGTCGCCAGTTGTAGTTAAGTCTCCCTGGATGTAATATGGGGCAAGACGGTCCAGGTGCACGATTTTCATTTTGGCTCTGGGATCATACCTGGTCTTCATGCGGTCGACAGCCCATTCGAGGTGTTTTCGCACTGTCCCATGTATTTGGTTCAACCGTAGCCTTAGCTCACTTGCGTACTCCGAGATCGTTTGGGGTTTCTCAGGGGGTGTTCCGAACTTTATATCAGCCGGCAGACGAATAGTCTTCCTAAAAATGACTTTGGCTGGGGCTTCGCCCGTCGATGCATGTTCGGCAGCTCTATACGCCATCAAGAATATTGGGATGTGCCGGTCCCAGTCCCTTTGGTTCTCGACAACCATCTTGGCCAGGTGTTTATTAAGCGTGCCATTGAAACGTTAGACCATTCCAACGGATTGGGGATGCAGCGGTGTTGCCCTCGTTTTCCGTATTCTCAGCAGCTCGCACATTTCGCCAAAAACTAGTGACTCAAAGTTTCGGCCTTGATCCGATTGTAGTTCACAAGGTACGCCATACCTACTGACCCAATTTAACAGTAGGTGTTCGGCTACAGTAGTTGTTTCCTGGTTGGAAATAGGGTAGACCTCGGGCCACTTGCTGAAAAAATCGGCCACAAGTAGCGTGTATCGATTTCCCCGTTCGGATTCAGGAAAGGGTCCTGTGATGTCAACAACAATCCTTTCAAATGGTACCCCCACGTTATAGGTTTGCATTTGTCCTCTCAGACCTCTGACGGACGCCCAAATCGTGCATCTACGACACCAGTCCTCTACGTCTTCTCGAGTGTGGAGCCAGTAAAACCTTTCCCGCAATTCCGCTAAGGTCTTGTTAACACCAAGGTGCCCTCCCGAAGATCCTTCATGTATTTCCTTAACCACATCGTGAATTCGGCTTTTGGGAAGTACAGTTTGCATCCTATAGGAGCTGCTATCCGCCGTTTCCCATTTCCGCTTCAGTATGCCACCCTCCACCTGAAGGGAGTTCCATTGTGCCCAATAACTTTTCAGGGTGGCGCTCGGTTGTCTCCTTCCATACAAGCAATGTTCCGGTCTTCATCGGCTAACTGGGCATTTCGAATCTTCTCCGATGACAAACCTTCATCGAATTCGGTCGTTATCAATCGCAGATCAACGGGCGACTCCTTTTCCTCAATCCGTCGGCAATGCTTGCAGTTAGCTGGACATGGTCGACGAGATAGGGTGTCAGCATTTCCATGAACTCCGCCCTTCAGATGAACAATTTCGTAGTCGTATGACTGCAATCTTTCGATCCATCTCGCAACTTGTCCCTCGGGGTTTTTGAAGTTTAGTAGCCATCTCAGCGATGCATGGTCCGTTTAAAGAACAAATTTTTGGCCATATAGGTACTTGTGGAACTGCTTGGTGGCCTCTATTATAGCCAATAGCTCCTTCCTGGTTACGCAGTAGTTCCTCTCACTTTTTGAGAGAAGCCGACTGCAATACGAGATCACTCTTTCTACGCCATCGATCTGCTGGGAGAGTACAGCTTCAATCCCGCCGTTGCTCGCATCGGTATCAACTACAAACATTTTCCGGGTTTTGGATATGCCAGCACTGGTGATTCACATAGCTTCTCCTTCAAGGTGTCAGAGGCTGCCTGGCATTGTTCATTCCAGGCATACGGACGATTTTTCTCGGTTAGCTGATGGAGACACTTAGCTATTTTGGTAAAGTCTTTGACGAATCTTCGATAGTAGGTCGCCAGACCCAGAAAACTTTGTAGTTGGCGCTTGTTGTTTGGTGTTGGCCAGCTTTTCACGGCTTCAATTTTTCCAGGGTCTGTACGACGTGTCTCAGGTATTTTACTTCAGCTGCAAGAAGGGTACACTTATCGGGACTCGCAATCGGTAGAAAACCTCTTCTAAGTTCCGCACATGCTCTTCGAACGTTCTCCCGATGACAAGGATGTCATCTAGGTACATCAAACAGGTCTTCCAGGTTAGGCCTTGTAGCACGTATTCCATCAGGCGTTCGAAGGTGGCTGGAGCATTGCAAAGCCCAAATGGCATCACCACAAATTGCCACAATTCAGTCCCAACTGAAAATGCGGTCTTCTCTCGGTCCGTTTTGTCGATTTCTACCTGCCAATAGCCACTCTTGAGATCGAGTGTAAAAAACCATTTTGTGTCAGCTAAAGTGTTCATGAGGTCGTCGATGCGTGGAAGCGGGTAACTATTTTTCTTAGTCACGTCATTAAGCTGCCCATAGTCGACACAAAAACGAGTGCTACCATCCTTTTTCTTTTCAAGAACTACTGGCGCGGCACATGGACTGACAGAAGGTTCGATATCGCCATGTTTTTCCATGTCCGAGATCAGTGCACTCACTTCTCCTTGTTTGGCTATAGGAAGACGTCCCGGTGCTTGTCGAAACGGCTTGGCTCCCTGTGTATCTATGAAGTGAGCTACCATACTCGTTCGGCCTTGGTCATCCGGGCTTGTTGAGAAGATGTCACTGTATTTGGTGACCAGATCAGAGGCTCGCTTGAATAGCTGCACTGGCAATTTGGTCTGCTTCAATATTGCAGAAGTGAATTCCCGGGCTTTGTCTGTGTCTTGCCTCCTCTTCCAATGATGGTCGTGAGTAGCTTCCGAAGAGGTGATGGTGAAAACAGGCTGGCAACTGCCGACGACCTCCCGCTTTGATGCTCGTGGTTGAGTCTGCGGTGCTAAGGACTCTAACCGGCACTTATCCGTTCCTTATAGATCTTACAAGGCTTCGTCTTCAATCAAACTGCGCAATGCCGATGTCTCCGTTGGCTCTATCAGACAAGATCGGTGTTCTCCAGAATCATCGACAAGCTTGGTCCATACAATGCTTTCAGAAGAATTTGGTACATCAGTGTCGGTACATACCACCACGTTCATCTTAGGAATTTGGACGCTGCGATCATCCATCAATACTTCGACATTCTGCCATTTCAATACCCGTTTGCCCAAATCCAACGTGACTTAATGTGGCGCAGAAAATCCATTCCGAGAATGCAGTCATCCATAATGTTCGCGACCAGAAAATTAAGTCGGAATGCGCTGATGAATGCTTCTGTCGCTGCGTCATCTCGATGTTCGGGGTCGTAAATTGGGTGAGCCAAAAGTGCCAGTCGCTCAATGTCGTGGCCTAGCTGCTGTAAGGTTTCGCCAGACTTCTGCATCCGATGCCGTAGCTGTGACCAATAAATCTGCTTTAGAGGATCGTCTCCATAACGCATGTCGAGCGCATTCATTATAGCAGCCGAGTTTGAGTGCAACCCAACGGGCATAGTCTGCAAAAGCTCGGCAGCTGGGCCTCTTAGAGCAAGAATTAATGCAGTTGCTGGTTCCTGCCCATTCCAGTGATTTATCCTAGCGGCGGCTTCAAACTGGGTTTTGTGGATACTCCAGACCATTTGCCCGTCGAATATCGGTTCTTTCACATTTCTGGATGAGCTTTGCGCTGCGGTTGTAAGCGGGACTAGTGAGGTGGTTACTACTGCCTTTGCTGCTTCCAATTCCTTTTTCACTGTTTCCATCTCATGGTTGATTCTCTCTTCGACCTGGCTGACATTTTCCTCGACCTGGCAAACCTTTTCCTTTACTAAATGCGTAAACACAATCATTAATTTCACTATTTTTACAAAAATTAATTAAAATGTTATTTTTTATTTGTCTATAAATTTTTATTTCAATTGTCTTAACTATCCGCCAATATCGTCTTTAATTCGCACTCCACACTTATCGCAGTTGTTACTATCGCGGTTTTTTTTTTACATTTCCTCCCCATTCATTCACCTCGGCTTTATATAGGGTCTCTAGTCATTCAATCCATTTCTCGTATATTGGCGAATGTTCTGGCGAGAACTACCTGGAATATTCGAGCAATTCTGAATAACCCGCAGTGACGTCACTTTCAGCTATTGATCATGCTTGATTGATTCTTGTGCTTTCGAGTACAATTTTTTATTGATTATGATGTCATTAATAGTTGCGACAACGATTTCGACAGTAGCTCGCAGAATTATTTGGACATGTAACAATATTATCAAAAACCTTTAACTGGTCCTAATAGAACAATATTACAATATTCCTAACCTTTATGTCAAACTTATCTCTATTTATTTAAAATAACGGATACAAACACAAAACTTAGTTTCCTTGGGGTGATATTAAAACAAAAAACAAATTTTATTTCCTTTTCAGGTGAATATTTGCTCATGTGTGCGTTTCGGAATGTACTTCCTTCATTCACCAGTGAACAAATTAGTTTGTGAACTAACGATTCTTATACTTACTTTTGTACATTCTACTACTCTACGTTTGTGAAAATGAAGTAATCTGTAACATCAATCAGCGCAGACATTAAATTTTTAAAAACATGTCTAAAGTTAGGTTTGACCCTCATATCTCATACTCGTAGTAGTTATATCAAAAATTGGCAAAATGACTACAATATTACGCGACCCATTTAAAAACAGCGGACGAGATAACTTCAAACCAAGGAAGCATTGAAGTATGCACAGCTAAAATAACGAGTATGCAAATGCGAAGCAGCAAAGAAGAGAAGAACTCACTAGAAAAAACTGAATGAGCCAATGTCCCCTAATACAGGCCCAAAAGCGGAGGCATGGCGTCACAATGTGTACCATTCTTTTAAACCTATTGACCTGCTGTTTTAGACCATTTGAACAGCTTTTGACAGTTCCTACAGTGACGTCGTGCTCGTTAATTGCTTTCTTTATGGGCCTGAGTAAGCAGGCGTTGGATCAACTGATAAGCAAACATAGCGAAGTGAAAATCATCCCCAATTGTGTGGTCAATAAATCGACAATCGAATTTCGTGAAGATGAGCTAGGTTTATTGAACAAAAGACTAAGTTACGTTGTATCCCCCAGGAATATACCATCGGACGATGTCATAGTAGATATAGAATGCGCGATTACGGACATTGAAAGAAACCAGCAGGGAATCATCCGAAAAGACATACGAGAAATGATTGTCAGCATAAAAAAAACGGCAGTGGAAAAGAAACCCGCTTAGTTAAACAATTAAAGAAAAAGTCAGTTTATTATCTAAAGGCCAATAAAGGGAACAATGTCGTTATCATGATTATGATAAAAAAGGTAATACAAATATCAAATTGCGCGAGGTTTTCATGGCGAAAGGATCCTTTACAAGAATCCGTATAATGAGTGAAAAACACACTTAAGGAGGGTAAAGATGTAATTGACAAAATAGGATACTTACGAGTTCCGAGCCCAGTCCTCGCCAAAAATACACAA
The DNA here is from genome assembly GCA_963969285.1 of Odontomyia ornata. Taxonomy (NCBI): domain Eukaryota; kingdom Metazoa; phylum Arthropoda; class Insecta; order Diptera; family Stratiomyidae; genus Odontomyia; species Odontomyia ornata. The sequence goes on from OZ017742.1 coordinate 117,152,181, forward strand.
GGATGGAAACGAGATGAGGGAAATTATAGCGGACCCTACTTCCCCTACGTACAAAATAGCAAAATGACTAGTGCAAGAATACAAAAGAATAGGAAATATTTCTTGTGCAAGGTTGATCAAAAACAGCGAACTCATCAGCTATCTATAGGGAAGTGGTCCAATCTATAACGACGAAACAGTCGTGTAATTTGACGTAAAGTCGTTGTGCCCCAGTATACCTTTAAAGTCGGCGTTATATGAATTCGAGCAATGGCTATCACGAGAAGAAGAAGCAATGGAATCGGGGAACCTGAAACAATACACAAAGTTAGCTACACTATGCATGACCGAAGACAATTTTACGTTTCGGGGTAAGTTCTTCAAAACGGTGCATCGCTATTGGCGGAAATTTAAATACATACGAACGATGGAAAAGAGAATAGAAGAACTTCGAATAATGCCTAGAGTGTAGCTTAGATATGTGGACGACTTACTAGCGATAGTTAAAACAACGGAGCTTGACGAAATATCGAAAAAACTAAACTCGATAAATAACAACATACAATTCAATATGGAGCGGGAAATCAACGGAAGAGTCACATTCTTGGATGTGGTCATCATAAAAGAAGATGAACAACTGCAAATTTATATTAACAGGAAACCTACAGCAGCACAAAAGACAATACCAGCATCTTCAAACCAAAAAATACAGCAAAAACTGACGGAATTTCATCATATGATACATCGGCTAACGACATTGCCCATCAGGGAAGACCCATACAACTAGAATTGAAAAACATAAAAAAATTGCAAATATAAGAGGTTATGATAAAACTATGATCGTCCAAATGATTAATAAAAAGATATCGAAACACTCAATAAACTACCATCCAACATTAATCGGACAAAATAGTAAACCCTAAAATATTAAAGTGGGAATAATATATTCACCTGTGTTTCAAACGATAAAAAGAATATTGAAGAAAAGGGACTTCGCCATAGTTGGTTCGAGCAGGAGTCGGAAACTCTAAGGATCCAACAAACATGTAGGAGATGAATGGAAAATCGCATGCCCGGACCCCAAAGCTGTATATATCGGACAAGCCAAAGGATTGATCGGGGTAAGTCTGTAAGGGCACTTCAGAGAAACTGAAAACTGCAAAATTGGCAGAAAAAACAACGCGGTATCAAATCCATATTGATAAGCAACGATAATATTAGAGTAATCAAAGAGACTCTTACGAAAGCCTAATCATCAGCCGGGCAGAAAAACAAAAAAGAGTGAACACCGATTTGGGCAACAATTACTCCCCTGTAGAAACAGAAATAGAGATTTGTTTCGGATTGCCTAGATTAAGTAATTAACCTGTTGCATTATTAGCTTTTCAAAAAAGGATAGTATATATATATATATATATATATATATATATATATATATATATATATATATATATATGTGTGTAAAAATAGGATTACCTGCTATTCGTTTAAACAATTAATGGAAAAAAGTAGAATGTATTGAAGTAAGTGTAAGAATCGTTAGTCCACAAGCTAATTTGTTCACTGATGAAGGAAGGAAGTACCTTCCGAAACGTGCGTAACAGCAATTTAAAATGAAATTTGTTTTTGTTTTAACATAGAACTCAAACAAATTACAAAACCAACTCACGTAGCAATAATAAGCTACAAAAAATAAAACAAAACGAAAAACCACGAATAACTTCGAGCGCCCACAAATAATTTAGTAATTGCCGTTCATTCATACCTCGCAAATCAGTATTTTCATTGAAACTGTTAATATCGCGAGCTCTAATTCGCAGGATATTCTATCTTCTTATTGGTGGTCCACCTATCCACCTTTATAATCGGAGCACCATCAGAGTCAAAAATACACGAATGCTTCTGAAGGAATGAAGCCAGCGGTGAGACCTGTCTCAATGTGCCCATCGATAGGGTGGAACGGCTGGGAAATCCAGAGGTTTTCACTCACGACTACAGACTTTGCGATATAATTTCGAAGAAGCTTCAAAACGAATGTATTGACGCTCATCACTTTGGTAGTTTGATAAATCCTTTGATTCGATATATAGTGCTTTCAACCTTTCTCAGGCTTTCTTAATAAACCAGTACAGGCGCAAAGACATCTAATTTTAAAAAGTCGTTACATTTTTATTGTAATATACTAGAACTCCATATGTCAAAACTGGTCCAACCGGAGTCTTGTAACAGACAACTTTCATTCCAGATAAATTGATCAATGTGTCTGAAATGAAAGAGTCGTTGAAAGGACATGAACATTTTACGCCCTTTACTGAGCATGGTTTTGATATATCTATTAAAGTGCAGATACTAATCAAGATAATTACCGAGGTATCGGACAAAAGATTTAATATCACCAGCCATTGAAATTTTTCTATTTACGTTTCAGGTCTTGACTGGCCAACCGCAGTTTCGCATTTGTGCGCATTCACTTTCATTCATCAATTGCCTGTACATCATTGAACATTTTCTGAACGACTGATGCCTTTCAGCCGACCGTATAAATTATCTGATCTCAGTAAACGCCACTAATGAGCGCGTTGGCGATACATTAAATTCAATAGTTTGCGAATAAATATGGAGAAGAGCAGAGGCGAAGTAACTTTTCTCTGCTGTAAACCATTCAGAACTTCAATTTCCAAGAAACGATATGTCGTATAACATATTGCATACCATGGCGGCAAAGTATTTGGGGAACTTGTTCTGAAGGAGCTTAAGAAGGAGTCGTTCTAACCACGCCATATCGAAGGCTTACTCCATATCAATAAGACAAGCTCCAAAGTATTCCCTATTGTCTAGTGTCCAACAGATGTCTGAGGATACTTTTGTTATCGCATGTATGGTCCAATGCCTGGCACGGAAACAAACTTACAACTCGGCTTTAACTCATATTTCTCAATGTGTGCGCTTAGTGCTTGAGGAAGTATCACACTTGCTGATTAAAGGATTTTTTCTGATTCTACAAAAAGCTGCAAGAATTTGATTCAGCTAGGAAAACATTGGTTGAGCCTTTGCTCCATATCGGCAATCGTCATGCGCACAATGATTCATTTGTAGCCTAAGCAACATTATAATATAGAAGTAAAGGGTGGTCCAACCGTAATGCACGATGTTAGTTGTGAGTCACATCTTAGCGTCAAGTTTTTCGTCCAACTTAATTTGACGTTTCTTTATTTCAGTGTTTAATATATTCAACTATCGAGAGGTACACAATTGAGGCGTGCGTTAAGGTTGTTGAAGCCTTTTACGAAAATGGGCGTTCAAATCAAAATGCATTTCGTGCACTTCGTGATTTTTTTGGTCGGCATAATTGACCAAATGTGTCCTGATTCGGGAGAACTGTGCGCAAATTTTAGCCAACCGGGTCTATAGGAAATGTGAAATTACGTGTGCATGCTGGCCTAGTTTGTTCTGCGGAAAACATTGCTGCTGTTCGCGATAGTGTATCAGAAGAGCCGTCAACCTTGACTCGTCGTTGTGCCCCACAATTCAACATCTCACAAACATCACTGATGCACATTTCGAACAAAGATTTAAATTTACACGCTTACAAGGTTCAATTGACTCAAGAGCTGAAGCCTACTGATCATTTGAAGTGTCGGCAATACGCCGAATGGATGGTTGAACAGACAGAAGGGAATGGTGACTTTACAAAGAAAATCATCTTCAGCAACGAGGCACACTTTCACCTCAGTGGATTCGTTAGCAAGTGGAAATGCCGCATTTGGGCAAATGAGAACCAAAGAGTGAATGAGAACCAATGAGTGATTGATGCATCCACAGACAGTGACTGTTTGGTCCGATTTATGGGCTGACGGCGTCATCGAGCCGTACTTCTTCGAAAATGAGGACGGCCAGGCAGTTACTTTGAATGGTGCTCGCTATTGCGAGATGATAACGAACTTCTTGTGGCCAGAATTTGAGGTTCTGGACCTGGACGATATGTGGTTCCAACAGGATGGTGCCACTTGCCACACAGCCAACGAAACAATGGCTCTTTTGGGCGAGAAATTCAATGGTCGTGTTAGCTCATGTTGTGGCGATGTTAATTAATCCTTTCTCTGGGGATATTTAAAAGAAAAAGTGTACGTCAATAAGCCAAGTACAATTCAAGAGCTTAAGGATGAGATAATTCAGGATATTAACGAGATTGAACCTCAATTATGTCTCAGGGTCATTGAAAATATGGACCATCGGATAGAAGTATGCTACCGTAGTCATGGCGAGCATTTGGGCGATATTTTGTTTCACACATCATTGTTATACATCCTACTATTATAATAAACAATACTAACATAATTCTCTTAAAACCTTTTTGTTTTATTTACAATTAACATAGTGTGTTTTAGTTGGACCAACCTTTAGTTTATATGAAAATATATTTTCACTACGTAAAATAACTAACAAGAAACATCATAAAACTAGAAAATAAATTCAATATGTAGTTGTACAGTCCTATTAGAACAAATATGTGTGAATAGATGTAAAGAAAAAGATAATTTTCTTGGATTTAAATATTCCCGCGCATCAAGTGTTAAATATTCCCGCGCACCAAGTGCCATCGTGATCGTGACAGAACGCGAAATACAAATTATACAAATTGAATTCTAACCTATAAATGCTGTCGAGCAAGTTATTAAAAGTTAAGAATATTAAGCAATTGTGATTTGGAAGTTGACATTGTAATTAATAACATTGAATGTCGTTTCTTTACTTACAGAGAAACTCAGTTGTGTTTTGATTTACTGTGTCATCAAAATCACTACGAGAAGAAAATTCATCTTATAAAACGACATTTGTTGTCAGAAAATGGAAAAGTTGAAATTTACGTTCCAAGTAAAATCAACAATAGACGGTAAGTCTAACTATATTGCCCTAACCTCAATTGCCACACAAGATGACAACGTTTTCCTGATTCCGGAGGAATATCAAGCAGTATTACAGTATCACAGCCATGTCCAAACCTCTAAAGCTTCCGCTACAGTGAAAAATACACTAAAGAAGAGACATCAAAGCAGAAGCGTATGGATAAAGATGACAGATGCTCTATTAACAACATACTGTGATGAGGATGAAAATATGATTTTCCAGAACCAATTCCTTGAGGAAATTACTCAAAGCCAATCAGGTATTGATAGTAAACATAATTTGGAAGATCCATTTGTGAAAATTTTGGAAAAATTAATTGAAGGTCAACAAAGCAAAGAAAAACAAAGTATGAAGAAACTAGCCGATAGATTTGTGATTGAAAAATTTGACGGGAAAAATATGAGTGCATATAACTGGATGGAAACATTTGAAAAAGAGTGTGCGAGGCTTGACATAGTAAAAGAGGCGGAAAAAATTGAAATTTTCAGATTATTTCTTGAAAAATCCTGCGTAGATTGGTACTCTTCCATGATGATCAAGCACAGTTTACAATCGGAGTGGTCGGAGTGGAAATCAAACTTTTTGCAAACCTACGCTAATAAAGGTTGGACTACAATCAAGTATGCGTTATTCTTCAAGTATCAATCAGGATTTTTATTAGAATTCACCATTAAAAAAGAAAAACTTCTATTAGAAGTCAGAAAAACAATAGATCAAGGGACCCTAATTGATATAATTGCTGCCAGCTTACCGGATTTCATAACGGACAGAATCAACAAAGAAGAAATTGTACATACAAAAGACTTGTTTAATGAACTTGGCAAGTTAGAACATTTGGTAGGAAAGAAAAAAATTATAAGAAGGAAAGATGATACTAAGCAAATGAAAGAAAAGTGCCGTATTTGTGAAAGTTTACAAAAAGGTGTGCGCTATCATCTAGAAGATTCCTGTTGGTTCAAAACAAAAATGAATAGTGGAAAAGAAAGAAATAATAAACAAATAAAGCACATTAACAATTCAGAATTAGAATGTGAACTGCAGTATGAAGACCAAAAAAACTAATAGTGCCGCCGTTAATTAAAGTAAAATTAGTATTGAATAAAAATGTTGAAGTATTTGGAATCGATGACTCTGGCTCTAATGTGTCATTGATAAATTCAAGGTTATTGAAGATAAACAATAAAGAATCGAGTTACTCTAGCAATACTAATTTAAAAACAATTAATGGCGTTAAAAAGGCAAATGGCATAATAACACTAGATATAACCATTTTTAATGTGGAGAAAAAATGAATGTTTTTGTAATAGACAACCAAAATTTTGATTACGATTTTTTAATCGGATTAGATTGCATCAAAGAGTTTTTCTTGATTCAAAATGAAAACTTAGGAATCACTCAGAAAGTTCCTATACAAAGAATTGAAGCAGTTTCTAAAGAAACAAATAAGTCAGATATTGACATTTTTAAGGAAATAAAATCTGATAATTTAATTAACTTCAACGAGAACTTCAGTGAAGAAAACTTCAAAATTTGGATAAATCATCTAGACTATTGACAACAGGCAGTGATTGATGATTTAATATTGAACAATAAATCTGTATTTGCAAAGGACAAATATGATATTGGAATGGTAACGGATTATGACGCACACATTGATCCGTCAATAGAAAAATATTGCAGTAAAAGGCCATATCGTTACACAATTGAAGACAAAAAGGAGATCGAAAATCAAATTGGAAAATTATTGGAAAAAGAAATAATAGAAGAATCATATAGTCCGTTTGCAGCTCCAGTTACATTAGCTTATAAAAAGTCAAGATTGTGCATAGATTTTCGAGACCTAAACAAAATCGTTGCCCTTCAATCACAGCCATTCCCACTTATTGAGGACCTAATAGTGAAAACTAGAGATTGCAAGTTTTTCTCGACACTGGACCTGAATTCAGCATTTTGGTCAATACCTCTGCGTGTCTCAGACAGACACAAAACTGCATTCGTCACCCAGGACGGCCATTTCCAATGGACTTGCTTACCATTCGGCTTAAAGACCTCACCGGCTATATTTCAGAGAATAATGTGCAACATAATACGGAAACACAAGCTTGGAGATTTCACAGTATGTTAAATTGATGACATCTTGGTATTCTCAAAATCATTTTCAGATCATGTCAAACATTTGGAACAGCTATTTCGAGCAATTAAAAGTGAAGGTTAAGACTAAAATTTTCTAAATGTATGTTTGCAGCCGATTCAATTAAGTACTTGGGGCACATAATACAGAATAATTCAGTTAAACTTCTGAAAGACAACTTAATATCGATAAAAAACTTCCCTACTCCAAAAACGAGGAAGAACGTGAGACAATTTTTAGGGAAAATAAACTTTTATCATAAGTATGTGCCGAGAATAGCAATAGAATTGGAACCATTACATAACCTGTTAAGAAAAGAACAAACCTTTAACTGGACTAAGGCATGCCAAGAGTCATTTGATGAAATGAAACAAATATTATGTTCTCAACCAATATTGACCATTTTTGATCCAAACCTGCCTATCCACATATACACAGATGCCAGCATTCTAGGGCTAGGAGCAGTCCTAAAACAGCCACAAGAAAACAATGAAGAGAAACCAGTGGCATACTTCTCTAAAAAATTGAATGAAGTTCAAAAAAGGAAGAAAGCTGTATATCTAGAATGCCTAGCAATCAAAGAATGTGTGAAGTATTGGCAGCATCTCTTGATAGGTAGGAAATTAACTGTCTTTTCAAATCACAAGCCTTTGGAGAATACATATGAATATAAAGTCAAGAACAGACGAAGAGTTAGGACATATATATGCCGACAAGTGACATCAGATAATGTTAGACATATTATCTATCACGCGTACTACGAAACACAAATAATTTAATATTTTTGTCCTGTTTAAGATCGTTTGGTAGGTTTTAACAAAATCTCAGAAATTTCAGGTATATTTTGATTATATTGGTGTGCCGGTGCGGCCATGAAAAAAGGTTGCTGATAAAATTAACAAATATTGAAACATTGCACCCTCTCCTCGTATTTGGACATCTATGAGCCTTATTCTACGTCTAGCATTCATTGCGTACAAATGGGGTCATAATCGCTGCTGTCACTTTTTTTAAACAAGCAATTGATTCAAACAATTTAAACCGAATATCACAATAACCCAACGCAACCCAAAATACTAAAGTCTACTATTCCTCTACCTGACCAAATTTAGCACCTACCTGTTTAACCTATCCTACACCTAAATAAAGTCATGTCCTTTCACACACCCTTTAGACATTGAAGATGACTCAAAGGAATCGAAACACGTCTATTCACAAAACAAAGCCGGGTCCGACGGCTTTTCAAGAAGAAAAGAGAATTGGCCATAGTAAAAGCGCTTTATCCAATACTTATCGTTACAAATTTTCAAAGAATATCAAGCACATTCCAAACAATAAAAATACCAAAACTTAATGGCCCAAATCGCTCACTAAATTTATACTTTATTAAGCCAAAACCATTACTCAAAAACCAAAATCAAATTCAATTTAATTAAAATTATTGCATATTTTATGGTTCAATTGGAAAAGGGAGAAAAACCAACCAACACTATTGATTCCCACCTATGTTCAAATTCAATCAAAGAACTTTTCTTATATTAATATGATTCGAACACAATATTCCTAACGTAAACGTTCAATCTTATCTCTAATGCTAATATAATAAACATAACGCATACCTATCCTAGATATTGAAACTGATCCTTAATTTTAAACTTAAAGAAACAACATTAAATGTAATAATAATGAGCTGAAACTCAAAACGAAAATACAAAATCAGAAAATAAACACGAATAATTTCGTGACTGTCATTCAGTCACCAATACGTAGATTGCTCCGTCTCAGTTCGACTACGAGTAGCTTCAACGAATCTAGCAAATGAGTATCTCCATTGAAATTGTAGGTCTCGTGAACTCAAATTCAAAGGATATTTTACCTTCTTATCGATGGCCTGTCTATATATGTTATGTGTAATTGAGACACCGTCGGAATCAAAAATATATCGATTCATGTCCAAATACACAAATGCTTCAGGATAAATGAAGCAAGTAGCGACACAAGTCACAATAAACCCGTCAGTAGGGTGGAGTGCCTGTAAAATTCAAGGATTTTTGCTCACAGTTACAGATCTTGCGATATGATTCCGAAGAAGCCTCAGTATGAAGACATCGACAATTGTCATTTTAGCAGTTTGATAAATTCTTCTATTCGATAGATAGTGCTTTCAATTCGTCTTAGGTTTTCTATATAAACCAGTGCATGAACCAAGACATTTCTTTTCGAACACTCTTAATTTCCATGGTGCTAGCACTCTAGTTGAACCAGATCTGATATCTTTATATCAAAACTGGTCCAACCAGGGTCTTGTAACTGATAACTTTTACCTTTTGATCGATATATCTGAAATGAAAGGGTCGTCGAAGGGCCATGACTACTTTTTGTACTTTACTGGGCATGATTTTGTCATCTTCAGTATAGTCCAGATACTGATCGAGATGAACACCGAGGTATCGGGTTCAGGATTCATGTGAAACCACTTCTAAACTACCCTCACCAGTCATAATGTGAAAATCCCTCCAATTACGTTTCAGGTCCTGACTGGCCCGCTGCAGTGTTGTTCGAAATAAGATTGTTTCGTACTTTGCATTGATTTTCATTCGTCGATTTTCAGTGTAGAACTGCACATCATTGAACATTTTTTGAAGATTGCTCTGAACTATCGTAGCTTTTTGGTCCACCCTATAGATGATCAGATCCTCAGCAAACGCTACCAATGAGCTTGCGAATGAGTATTGAGAAAAGAAGAAGCGTAGTTGCTGTTCCCTATTGTAGACCATTCAAGACCTTGAAGTCGCGCAGATTGTCAGATTTCCATCAGTTACAACCAATGATTTCGTTACGCAAAAAAAAGGGCGCTACGCCGCAACAAGCGATTCCAGTTGGGGTCCCGACTAGCCCGTGGAGACGGGGTAGATAGTGCCACTCGCCAACCCTAGAATTGCCCCAAGTAGCCAATTGGCGAGCTTGAGGCTCCCTGGAATGGTCCTTCCACCAAGGCAATCACTGGTGGCCCTTATTCGGCTCGTCGAGCCGCCTATCACCACTTCCGCAAAGTTCTCCTAACACCACTAACTTACACCAGGATAATCACAGACTTACAACAAGGAAAAAACCTGAAGAGAACTAACGCGGATTGAGGTTCTAGACGGAAGGATCCTTGCGCACTCCAAACAAAAGCTAAGCTTTTGGTCAACACTGCGCGCTCCACGCGCAAAAGCACTGCTGTAACACTTGCACGACACAAAATTTTATTTAAAAAAATCCAATTCTAATTCAAAAGTAATTTATGCAATTATTATTCAAGAGTAATTTAATGCAAAATTAATATTCAAAAGTATTTATCAAATCTTTACACTTACACCGTTTCTTAATTGCTACGTTGGGGGCCCCGCCGATGATCGACGTCCTACCTTTTCAACTCAAGCTGGCTGATCCAATTTAATTCGTCGGTTGTCTCGAGCAGTTTTTCTTTTCCTTCTCCCAATGGGTTGATTTCTTATTTGATGAATCCCAGATGTGCACGATGTTTATTTTCTCCTCCTGAGAATAGGTTGATCGCTGCCAGTTGGTTCACTAAACGTCTTTCGTTGGCCAGAAAACCGTTTCCATCGTCGCTGGCTCTTTTATCGACTTAGCCCAACGGCTCTTTTACTTGAGTTGAAGAACCCATGTTCAAGGCCACAACATTCATCACGGCTGCTCAACCTTACAGCGTTTAACTCGGGCGCAAACCCAGTTTTTTACCGGTTGGCCATCTTCCTTTCGAGCACTGTACTGTATTATCAATAACAACCTTACCGATTATTTTGATTGAAATGTCAGTTGTGTTGATACTTGTGATTCCGTGCGCGTATGTTTACGTTCGACGCGAGTTAATTTAAAGTGATTGTGTCCGCTGTAGTTGTGTCCGCGAAGGGATGTGTTGGGCGATCAGCCCGAGAATCTCGTAAGTATATCATATTTCGATAAATACTCTTGTCCTGCACTCAATTGACGTTAGGGTATTCTACTTCATTTCTGATTATAGCAATTCTCCAGCGTCGCAAGCTTTAGCACGGGTGTTTGGTCGTGAGGATGAGTTTGAATGTAAAGATGGAAACTTGCATCGATGCGAGATATCAATGCAATGGCCACAACGATTGCCTCGATTATTCGGATGAAGAGAATGCGAGGAGCGAACATGATTTGTTCCAGAATCATCCCCTGTGGTAAATAAGCTCTCATCAATCACATACAACCTATAAATTGCTGTATTATGTGCGTTGTCGTAAAACTTCTTTAACTTTCTAGTCCCTACATCTGTCAGCATTACAGATTTATCCTTTGAGTAAGATAACAGCAATTTGCCGTCAGTGCTTAACTCGATATAGCGTTTAAACACTATATCGCGACATGCTTTGATATGTACTTGAAATGTGTTCAAAAGAGTGTTTTTCCTCATTTGCATATTTGTATAGCGAATATCGCTAGAATATCCTCTTCAACATGAAAATTAATTTCGGTTATAAGTTTAATTTCAGGCGGATGAGAAAGTGGTTTTCTTATAGCAACAATAATAGCTTTTACGGTTTCATCCTCTTCTTCATCTTCGTTTAATGTACTTGGACCAGCTCCACTTGATTCAGCTTGAGGGTCATCTAATTTAGTAGCTTCGAGCACCTGTACATCAGAATCATCTGAATCTGGATCTGAAGGATTGAAATCATCACTACTATGATCATCCTCTTCAAATGGTTCTTCGAGTACAACATTGTTAATATCTTCTTCGCCCATTACCTCGAACATTAGCTCAGCTTTATCAGCGATGTCAATTGAACTGTCCGAATCTTTTATAGGCAATCGTACATCGAGCAAAGCTGCAGGTTGCACTGGAGCATCTTCAACGACTGCCTTCGAACTATTTCTTGTACTTATTAATTTATTTTTAATTTTATTAACATGTTTGGATGAAGTGTCTACATCATGTACGGGCGGTCATTTATATTCTTTCTTATCGTTTTGAAGTTGAACACTAGCTAAACACTAGTGATTTTTCGCGCTCTTTCCGTGCTACTATGCTTTTAAAACTAGAGTCTGATGAAATGTTTGGCACTAATGATGACGACGAAGACACTTAGGAAGATGTCGCTGTAGATTGTGTTGCCCCTGGCTTTGCAGGTTTGCAGGCTTCACATTGTTTCAAATCTATCTTATTTCTTTTTATACAAGTCGGACTTCCCATGTATCCGAATTTGGTTTGAACTTGTCACCAAAAGAACTTTTCAGTGGTTCAAGTGGTTTTGCTGCGGTTTCCACCAGAGGTTTTACAGGATCAGATGTACCCTTCGGAATTGTACACGGCACGCATTTATCAGCTGAATTTCCATTACGAACCATGCAAACAGAGCGTTCCCACTTGTCGTTGGACATTTTAAACTGAGCATCAAAGCCTGCAGTTAAAGATGAAGACGATACAATCGTTGACGTAGCTTCCGCTGCCATTGGTTTTTTAAACACATCTAACACGCTTCCAGTAATCTTGAGTTGTGGAGCAGCGGCCGGTATATTACTGACATTTGCAGAACTATTTTGAGAATTGGCTGTGGATAACGATTTCTGCTTATTTATCACTCCAGTAGCTTGAAACACAAAATTATTTGCCGGACTGGGTAATTTTCTTGTCTCTTCAACAAGAACGGGGTCACTAAATTTGAAGTTGCTTTTTGGTGCTATATTTACCTTGGTTGCATAATGCATGCATAACCTCCATTCGACAGAATATCTGGTTTCTTCGTAAATAAAGTACTGTCATTGTTAGAAAGATTGGAGAGTTGATTTGACGTGCCTGACTAAACTGTTTGATTTCCAAAAGTAAATACACTGTACGTTGCTGCAGACGCGCCACTCATGTGTTCATTTGTTTTTTGATAAACCTTCCCCAAGCCTGCATTTTGGCTAACTGCTGCAGTCAGATTATAAGATTTGCGAGTGCAGATATAAAAGGTATTAATAAAATGAAACGTTCTTCTTTTTTTTCGATGGTTCTCTGAAACCAATCGTGCTTATTTCGGCATACATTTCTTTTGGCTTTGATTGCTGCTATGTTGAGTTTCAATTGAACCTTATAGTTGTTGTTTTTTTCCGCTTAATATTTAATACCTAACATTACTTAATGCTAATGATTTACATCGTTTATCCTAACCTTACTTTAATCCTTTCCACCAGTACTTCAGCGCGTGGAGTGGGTCCTTGGCAATCTTCCGAATAAAATGTTGGAGTGCAAGGAATCCTTCCCTTCTAGGAATGGTTTCGGGGTTTAATTTATATTTCGTAACAATTTTCCGTATAACATGTTGCACATCATGGCGACAAAATGTCTGCGGAACCTGTCCTGAAGGAGTTTAAAAATTAGTCCATCTAACGACGCCGTATCGAAGGCTTTCTCCATATCAATGAGACATGCTCCAACACATTCTCGGTAGTTTGGTTTCCAACAGATCCCTGAGATTACTTTCGTTACCGCATGTATGGTGGAATGCCTAGCACAAAAACCAAATTTGGCATTCGGCATCAACTCATATTTCTCAATATGGACGTTTAATGCTTTCTTGATTATCGCTCCAAACATCTTGCTGATGTTTAGCAGCAAGCTGATTGGGCGATAGCTTTTAGCGCTTGAAGATTATTTTCCTTTCTTCAAGATTGGGAATATCATGGCCTTTTTCCACTCATTTAGGAAATATGAATTTTTCAACATGTTGTTGAACAATATTCAATAGTTCCTAATAGCAACTTCAGGCAAATGTCGGAAAACTATATTTGGAACACCGTCAATACCACATGATTTCTTGTTGTTTATCCTACCAAATATGAAACACAAGTATTCATGGCTGACAAAATAATTAATAAGATTCATGTTCGGTATGAGGTCAGATGTCAATGTTTCACTGAAATGAAGAGTTGATTGGCCGTTCAGGCTTGATTCGAAGTCGGATACTTTAGCTTCAACGACTTCTGAAAGTATTTGATTCCCTCTCTCAGGGTTTGGTAGATGAACCAATTCAAAATGAGTTTCAATCAGCGCAAGTTTCTGCAAACCATCACATATAATCCTGTTTCCATTTCTATCTCGAGTTGTACTATAAATATCGATACCAGCCCTATCGAGAAGATTTATCTCACCACTGGCAACTTCAAGAGTCGATACCTCGAGACTTCTTACGGGATAAGCTATTCACTTTCATGAAAAGCCATTTGGGTCTTATGAGCTAATACCCCTCAGTTATTCCGTCCATTGATTATTGACCTCACTCCTGAAGTATGAACGGACTAAGTTCTGGACATTCTTCAGGTGTAATTTCAGCAAAGCCAATAAGGGATGGTTATAGGCAAGAATCGCCAATAAATATTGTTGATGCGTGTGAGAAGAAGGCTTTTCATTATTTTTAACCTTGCGACGGTTGGTGTTTCATATCCTTCCATATTGTTTCGATGTTTCATCTTGGGAACTACTTTCTCAATCGTTTTAAACATCAGCTTATCCAACCGACAAATAGAGCTCTATTTCATCGTTAGTTAGATTTCTGTAATTAGAAACCATTGAGCAAGCGTTGCCATAATCAGAAATAGTACATTGCTTCTGGTACTATAGATTAAGCTTCTTTTGAAACTTTCCCCAATCGGTTTTCATCATCATCATTCTTTCGATGAATGATTTCCATTATGATTGCATTATGGTCGCTATCATAAGGAAGCACCTGCAGTTTCCGTTGAGGACTATTAAACTTAAATTCAAGTCTTGCGTCAGAGGTCCAAATATGAATTTGTCCTAGGGTATGTTGGGAGCTCCGACCCATATAGGTTGCCCCTGTATTCAATTTAGTTTTCTGTTATCCACGATTTAAGGAATACACCTCTTGGATTATTGGTGGCGTTCAGCCATGATGTATGCTTGGCATTCAGGTCACTGGCAAGAATATAATAACTATGCAGCCTGTTCAATTCGAGTATTTCAAACAAGGAAGTGAACTGCTCCTTGAATTGGAGAACATTTTGAACCGTTTCATAGGCAGAGATAACGAATAGGTTATTCCCACCTGGCAGTGAAATTTTTCCAGAAATTTAAATTTTTTGGATTTAACTTTTTCAATATTTTGGAAACAATAGAGTCTTCTCACCAAAATCCCGGTGCCACCTCTTCCATCACCGTTTACCCTATCGTTTCTTATGAATGCAAAATCTTTGAATGCCATGAATTGAGGTGGGTTTCAGTGAGAAGCATGATGTCAAGCATTTGTTTAACAATAAATTCAAGGAAATAGCCACGACAATGTATAGCAACAATAGAGTTGACGTTGATCGAAATGAGGCTTAGCCTATCCATGGGAATGTGACTGGAGGACAAGTTATTTTGACGCATTTGAAAGACCTAAAACCTGAAAAACAAAGTCAATTTTAGAATCTTGTTTTAGGTTCTCTCCGATAAAGAATTAAGTTGCTGGTAAATTTTGAGAAGCAGCTCGTTATTGCCACTTACAGTCTGTTAAGTAAGAGCGTGCTCATTAATTACATTATTTGCAGCATTTTCTGCTGGTCCTCTAGCGGCGAATGCAAATGATAAATAGTTGACACATCATACGTCACAGTATCGCTATATGGAGCACAAAATCCAAAACTTGGCAAAACATCTAGTAATCTTTTTAAGGCATATTTTCTATGAAGGAGTACAGAAAAGCTAAGTAGCAGCTGTGATGAAAACGATCGTGGACGCATTACACTCATTATAGTATGGGCTATGGTTGTAGATTTTGCTTCAATTTTTTGTTTTGTTTTTTGGCCTTTCCTATTCTTGACTATTAATTCATGCAAAAAAAGTGTTAAAGTTTTACGAATTTCGTCATAAATATTATTTAACATTCTACTTGGTGGTGGATAAGAGTCGTGAATAATTGTAATATAACGAATATCTTCTTAAAGTATTGATGCAGCAGCTTCTACAATTTGAAGAAGTTCATCACAATGATTTTGTTTTTTTTCTTCGTACCAAGAATTAGTCAAAATATTAGTTGCAGTATCTAGAAAGCAAATTATTGGTAAAGATTTACTTTTCGTGGAAATTACAACATTACTCCCATATCGAGCAATCAATTTTCCTATTATTGTTTTATCGTCTGGAACGTAATCTTTCATCGCATCTTTCACCTCAGCCAGTGTGAATTGACAATCGTCATTATTTTCTATGTAATGAAAAACATTCTCCATGGCAATTCTAATATTTTCATCCAATAGACGGCCTGCGCCACCCTTTCCACTGACTAACGAAAAATTGGAGAAACATTTATCATGATGCTTAACTTCGACAGATACTATGTTGTCATACTCAAAATTCACACACTCCTTTACACTTCTTCCATATTTATCACCGCGCTCTTCTGCAGCTTTTTAATATTGGTCAACGCTTTCGACAGATTTTCTTGAAATTATAAGTATCTAAAGAATTACGTGAAAAAACTGGAGGTCAGGTCACAAAAAACGAAATGGTGGCCAGTTGAATCTCACATCTTCTAAGACTTCTAAAAGTCGAAACTTGATTTCAAGATAGACATTACTTGGATCAACAGTTTTTGATATTTTCGTGGCTTTATATGTGCAAATTTCAAAATGGCGGTGGTTTAATTATGCGTTTTTTTCAGGTTTTTGTGGCACACTAGCGGTCACATTTTCCAGCGGATTTTGATGAAACTTGAGATTATGGATTTCTGTACTATGTTCTTGTATTATGCAGAAAATTATTAAGATTGAATGAAAAATAAAAACGTCAAAAATTTAAAACCCAATATTTTTAGCTACCATTTTCACTAAAAATTGAATTATTTTTGCCCTGTCTGGATTGAAACTCCGATTTGAACGAGATTTGGCACATTGATTAATGAGGTCCTAGCCCACAAAGATTTAAAATAGTCCAAAATCAAATGCATGCATTCAAAATGGCGGCCCCCCAAAGGTCAGAAGGGAAGCGCAATTCGCTATTTTAGTAGCAACTGAAATAATGAATTTTTTTCATGGAAACGTTTTAAATGACTTAACTTGAAAGTATTTACAAATTAGACTTTTTTTTAAATATTGTAGAATATTTGTAACAATACCCTAAAAAATTATCAAGCCGCGACTTGTCTGTCTGTCCGTCCGTCCGTTTGTTCGTGCGTCACAAGTTTTCTCGCAAACCACATAAGCTAGAATGAGTGAATATTCTACGTATGTCAAAAGTGGTGCCTCTTGAAATTTGCAGTGTAAGAAAATATTTTAAAGTGTATAAGGGGGTCTCCCCATATAGGGGGGTGACATAAACATTTTTTTATTTCTGTAGCCCTCTAGCAGCCAAGTTTCTCAACAGATTCCGACAAAACTTGAAATTATAAGTTATCAAGGCAAGCTAATTTAATTTAACTATGCAAATCGGATGACAAATAAAAAATTCGTAAATTTACAGCTTAATATTTTTAGCAGCCGTTTTCAATAAAAATTCAAAATGACGGCCCCTGATAGTTCAGAGAAGAATCGAAAATGTATATATTAATGGCAATGCAAGTGCTGATTAAACTTTTATGAATATCTTTTGAAATTAACTATTCGAGCTATTTAAGCCAAAAACTTGTCACCTTTGTGTTGTAACCACTGTGAAATGTATAAACAGAAAATGTGAGAAGGGCGAACCCATTCTAAATATGTTCATAACAATTTATTACCCGCCGATTTTCAATATGTGATCCATACGTGTGCAACTCAATTTAATTAGCAAAATATTTGCGCCTCTATGAAGGGTCTGCGAATACGAACGGCGGCAGATTCTTTTTGTTAATAAATACCCATGAAGTGCTACAAAAATTGCAGTAAGAAGTACAGTAGTAGGCAAGCCAAATTCTTTTTCGAAACCTTACGCTACATACGAGAAATTTACCTTTCCGGCTGGTGCTGCCAACGGGGATTTTTTTAATGTTGTATTCAAGGGATATTAAAACTAAATAAGGCCTGAGAGGGACTGTAGTGCTACGAAGAAGAAGAAGAAAACTAATTACTTTCTGCCTATAAAAAATATATATTCACATATAAGTATGCTGTAAGCTTTGATAAATAAGTAAACACGTTTTGTAAAAATAGTATAAAATTATTAAAATAAGAAGAAAAATTAACAGAAGGGGTTAAGGGTTTGTACTAAAATACAAAACCCTATTGCAATCACGACCTGTGTCCGTCTGTCAGTCAATCTGTATGTCACAGCACTTTTTCTCCGAAACTATAAAAGCTACAGCAATGAAACTTTGTGGAAAGGTCAGAAGTGGTGACTTCTTGAAAGTTCAATGGTGGAAAAATTGTTCAAAGGGGTTTAAGGGGGTCTCCCCATATAGGGTGGTGACCCTTTAAAATTTTTTTTCACCATTGGTAATCGAGTAGGGTACATTAGAAAGGTCTCAGTGAGATCTTTTCAAAACAAGTCTTAAAATTGTCTTATCGGTACCGAGGGGGGGCAAGGGAAGGGGAAATGTACGAACTTTTCGCGTACCCCCCCTCGCGATTGGACACCTTTCATCCGAAAAATTTGAAAAAGTAATAGTATGATTTATTGATTTTATGTTTTCTGAAATAAAATCTTAAGTGCACCCTTAAATTCAATAAAACAGATGAACATTTATAAGGTTGATCTGTCCTGAATGTTTCATAAAGCTCGAATGGTATTTAACGAAGTTATAGCGATTTGAATTTTCCTGTATTACTATGGAATAATATGCGCTGTATTACTATGGAACAATATGCGCTTTTTACCGACTCAGACACTACAGCTTTGCTAGGATTTGCATGACAATTTCAGGAATGATAGGTATCATGAATATCATTGAGAGTCGTTTCAGCTAGTGGTATTAGTAATCGTCAAAGGAAATGGTGGCTACTTTAAATGCGAAGATTGAATAATTTTGAGCTATTTTTCCCCAACTTCAACGTTTAAGGTACATGCTTTGAACACTTGATTCAATTTAATGAATGACTGAAAATGAGTACCTACAATTAATACTCATAGGTGAAACAAGTCGAGGAGGTAGGGGAGAGCTCCTAGCAAAAGGGCTTTGTAACTATTCTAGGACTCGAAAAAATCTCATGAATCGATGATTACAGTACAGGGGAGTATCAAATGAGAGTTCTTTATGGGAGCTTTTCAAAACAGTTCTGAAACTAACAGTTTTTGCTTCAGTGGGGGCATAGAGGGGAAATACATGAAAAATATGTTTCCCCCCTCGTGAATGGACACCTGTGATCTAAGAAATCTGAAAAAATTATCAAGGGAGATATACGATTATAACAATAACAAATACCTCAGAAGTAAAAATTCGTTCAACTTTGTTAAGGATAGTATGATCTTCGAATTTCATATTTCCTTCTATAAAATCGTCTTTTAGATGTTTCTTGATTTTATTTGTTGCTGGTGACTGCATTTTGTAGGTTAAGTACAAGACCCTTCTGACATGAGCATAGGTCTGTCTACCCAACTTGTTTTAAATTAATTCTTCGCCCAACTCCAACAAAAACTTTCTTCTTCTACCCAAATGATTTTTATCCAATTTGGATTCTTCAACACCCCAAGTTTATAGGCGTTGATGTCACCAATGTCTAGCACAGGGGTCGCCAAATGGCGGACCGCGGTCGGTATCCGGACCACCGACCCATTTTTTGCGGACCGCGAGAACACAGCAACTTGAATACAGAGTACGTAATCCGCATTATCTTTGTCGACGTCAATTCGAAAAGCGCGGCGGGGAAGCGCGCGGGGCGGGAATAATCATGCGATCGCGCTGCCGCCGGCCGCCAGTGTTTTTTTTTAATTTTGAGTGACGAGCGCCGCGTTGACACATGTGCTTGAAATATTACGTTTGCTTGTTTACTTTACGAGTTTAAGTACTTACCCGTTTACATCAACGAGTTTTATTCCTATGGAACCGAAAAAAAGCAAAGTTGAAGATGAAAATAGACAGTTTTTACCAGATTAGACCGATTTATATTGCTTTACGCTGCCAAATCGTGCTGGAGCGGTACCAATGTGCTTGATTTGTAACCAAACAGTGGCGTTAATTAAAAGCTCAAATATAAAACGACATTATGATACCAACCACAAATCATTTGCCGAAAACTTTCCACTTGATAGTGATCTTCGCAAGTCTAAAATTGCAAGTTTACTATCAAGTTACTCGTCTTCGATCCGGATCATAAGTCGCTCGATGACTGAGCAGGAAAAATGTGGTGAGGCTTCTTTACGTATTTCTTTGACTCTTGCTAAACATATGAAACCATTTACTGATGATAACATAGTTAAAGAACGCTTTCTCAAGGTGGGTAATGCCTTGTTTGAGAACAAAAAGGATGTTGTTGAGATGATACGACGGATTCCGTTATCTGCTTCTACTAGCACCAGAAATACACACATTTTGGCAGAAAGAAACCATTGTGATGTCAAGCGGCAGTTAAATAATGTGAACTTTTACGCCTTGGCTTTGGATGAATCATATGATGTCACTGATACGGCACAATTAATTATTTTTGTACGCTGCCTGGACCAAGCGAGACAAACTTTTGTTTAGGAGATATTGGCTATTTTGCCACTATTTGAAAGAACTCGAGGAGAAGACATGATCAAAGCAGTGATTAATCATTTTGATAAAGATGAGTTAGACTTAAAAAAGCTTTTATCGGTAACTACTGCTGGTGCGCCAGCAATGGTTGGGAGGAAAAATGGACTAGTGCACCTGTTGAGTAGTAATGCAAAATGTAATGAAAATTTGATTTCCTACCACTGTATTATTCACCAAACTGTGCTTTGCTGCAAACTCAATCATGATTTTGAACGTATTATGCAAGAAGTGATGAAAATAATCAATTTTCTTCGTGCGAAATCATCACTGCAACATCGTGAATTGAAATCATTTCTTGAAGAAGTTGACGCACAATATTATGATCTACTGTTGCATAATAATGTGAGATGGTTAAGCAAAGGCTGCATTTTAGAAAGATTCTTCAGCATTTTAGAACACTTGAAGACATATATTTTCAACAGTGATCGGACTTCAGCAAACGCCTACTTAAGCTTTTTAAACGAAAAAGAAAATTTAGCTGCCATTGCTTTCTTGACGGATATTTTTAAATATATCAATGACCTGAACCTTAAACTTCAAGGCAAGGGAAAGCTTGTATGGGAGCTCCTGTCAGAAGTAAAAAGTTTTCGCGAAAAATCGATCTCTTTATTAATGATCTTGGTAATGAATGCTTACACTTCCCTCATTTAAATAAAATAATCACCAGGGACAACGAGATTGACGTCGGCCAATACAAGACGTTCAATAGGGATCTTAAATCGGAATTTAAAAACAGGTTCGCAGATTTTAAGAAAATTGAGAATGTTGTAGAAATCCTCAGCAGCATTTACTCTCTGCGTCCTGATGGTGAATGGAGCAACGATGCTGAAATAGTTTTTGGGAGTGATAAAGCTACTCTGCAGATGGAAATGATCGATTTCCAAGAAAACACAGTGTTAAAGCACAAACATGCGGAAGTTTCCAGGGAAGAGTTCTGGCTTAAATTTGTGTGTGGTAATAAATACCCAGAACTACAAAAATTAGCTTTAAAACTTCTTACTTTGTTTGTGTCAACATATGTTTGTGAAGCAGCATTTTCAAAGTTGAACTTTGCTAAGAATAAATTTCTATCACGGCTTACTGATGAACATCTCCAAGATTTTATGTCAATATCTTGCACCAATTATACACCAAACTTCAGACAGATAGTCCGCAACAAAAAATGTCATTTTTCTCATTGATGTAAAAAAATACGTTTGTAATTTCCGTAATAACATTTGTATAATAAAGATTTTTTTCTATAAAATTTATCAACGGTTGTGCGGACATTTAATTTCATTTCTTAAAACGGACCCGGAGCGAAACTTATTGGCGACCCCTGGTCTAGCAGATGAAAAAAGATTGCAATCAGCCACCAATTACTTTTTCTTTGTGTCGTGAACTCCTTTGCCAATTTATCTGTTGTATTCACTGCAGCCTTTGTTCTATTTTAGTGTAAGATAATATCTGATTTGTTATCAGTTTCCTCTCCACTTATTTTGTCATTGTTATGTTCTGTCGATAAACGAATAACTGCTGCATTTTTCTTTGGTACGTAAGAAACTAAGGTTTTATTTTCCATAAAAGCAAACATGCTTGAAAAGTCCTTATATCTTGCTGGAAGGAGTTCTTTCCGAATATAAGGTTTATATTTACGCAGTGTACGGCACAAGGTAATGTTTTTATTTAAAAGCTTATTGGCTAACTCAAAACTGAAAATCAGTAACTATTCCATATCCTGTAGATAAATGGTTAACCAGGCCCATCACTACCCTTTGTTCTTGACCTACCTCTGGTTTGTTTTCTTAAAATTATTCTATAATAAAAAATATCTGAAATTTTTTTCATGAAATAAATTACCTAAATAAATTTGCATATTCGCTGTATACGCCAAACTACAATCAGCCTTACTTACCCAGCTTACTTTTCATGTAAGGCCGAAAAGAAGCCTTGCCTCAAAATGGGACTAACTGATCATCCACACACAAGTGTTTAGATGGACTATAAGATTTCTTGCAATTTGGTGCAAAACTATCAAAAAAATCTCTGATTGGAGCAAATTTATCAGTACGGTTTCTTTCTTCTCTTGTTTCAAAATTGTCTAATCTTAGAAAGCACATAATCTCTTGGAATCCGTTGCGAGACAATGTAGATGATACAAGAAGTCAACATAAAGTTGAGTCTTAGCTCCATAGTACACATATTGGCATTTCTTGCATAGTACGATTCGGCTTTTTTATTCGTCTCTGATAAAATTATATCCATAATATCTTGTGAAAAAAATAGTTTGAAAGCTTCCTTAATGTTGGAAAATCGGAGACAATATCTAGTAAAAGCTGCTGAAACTTTTTGAATATTACATTTTCTTCTTTTTATCCTCTAGCCCAGTCATATTAGGTAAAAAAAGGGGTCAACCTCGGAATGAAAGATAATAAGCTGCAAATTGGTATGAACCTTTGTTTTGTCATTCTAAATGTTGTCTCAAAAGTCACAATCGTTATCGTGTTCGCGTCTCAAGATATTCAAGGTCAAAGGTCACAAAAATCGGTTTTTCGCGAATATCTGGCTTCCTATCGGTTAAATGAGATTTGCATTTATTATAAAAGTTGTAGGCTATAAAATTCCCTACAACTTTTGTTTAAACTTTTTTTTCATACGACCAACCGTTTTGAAGGTAGAGCGCGAAGAGTGCACATCGTACAGTCATATACGGCCTAATGCAAGGTCAAGCGTGAGTTATGGTTATCAGTACGTTATAAAGTCAATTATTTACTTGGAAATTATAATTATTAAACAATGCCTATTATTTATGTACTAACTATTAATTATTTATATTTAATTAAAGTAAGTAACTTGATTATTTATATATAATTATTCATATTTAACTATTTAAGAATATCGGGATCATATGTATTTTCTTCATCGGGATTACTTGGATACAGTGAAGCGTTGAGGCAAGCTTGTCCGTTGCACTGGCCGCAAGCTAAAGAACATTGTAGCCCTGATTTTCTGCATCCACAGCGGGAACCACAACCATTTTTGCAATTGCAAAATATTACGTCAACACTTCCACCAACAAGTGTAGCAGCTCATCAACACATAAAACGTGTCTACTACCAGATTCAAACGTGGTTAGGGAAGGACTTAGAACCTAAAGAATGGGGCTGGATGCTTGAAAATGAAATCCTGGAGCCCATACGAACGTTATTACCTCCAGCACCAGCCGAACTACTAAACGTAATATTTTGCAATTGCAAAAATGGTTGTGGTTCCCGCTGTGGATGCAGAAAATCAGGGCTACAATGTTCTTTAGCTTGCGGCCAGTGCAACGGACAAGCTTGCCTCAACGCTTCACTGTATCCAAGTAATCCCGATGAAGAAAATACATATGATCCCGATATTCTTAAATAGTTAAATATGAATAATTATATATAAATAATCAAGTTACTTACTTTAATTAAATATAAATAATTAATAGTTAGTACATAAATAATAGGCATTGTTTAATAATTATAATTTCCAAGTAAATAATTGACTTTATAACGTACTGATAACCATAACTCACGCTTGACCTTGCATTAGGCCGTATATGACTGTACGATGTGCACTCTTCGCGCTCTACCTTCAAAACGGTTGGTCGTATGAAAAAAAAGTTTAAACAAAAGTTGTAGGGAATTTTATAGCCTACAACTTTTATAATAAATGCAAATCTCATTTAACCGATAGGAAGCCAGATATTCGCGAAAAACCGATTTTTGTGACCTTTGACCTTGAATATCTTGAGACGCGAACACGATAACAATTGTGACTTTTGAGACAACATTTAGAATGACAAAACAAAGGTTCATACCAATTTGCAGCTTATTATCTTTCATTCCGAGGTGAAAGCCCTAATATGACTGGGCTATCCTTGTAGGCGGAACTTTCGCCCATACACTACCATCTTTAGATGTATAAATTGGATTATCAGTATACCATTTTACTGATGGGCAAAGCCTTACTACAGTTTAACAAGCCATGTACCAAAAAAGCCCTACCATCACATACATGTAGGCTGACTTTGCTTGTTAGTTTATATGAAGGTATATGGAGAAATATGGAGCAGTTTTGTGACGGATTTCAATTGTGAAATCCAGATGATCTGCGAAAAACATCGTAGCGCTCTTCTGAAGTGATTTTCTTTTCAGTTCATACATCCGTTTATGTTTTATTGATGCTCAAAGTGAAACGAATAGGAATTTGTGTATTTCCTGAAGCTAACTGTCAGTGCAAGGAGTTAAACCTGGGTTTCAATTAGATCGAAATGGTGTAGGTGTACAGTGGATAGTACAAAGTGAGTTTTTAGTATTCAAGAAATGTCATTTGTACTTTTTTTATATGAAACATAGAATATATTTCGCCGTACAGCCATTTGCACTCTGCAGAAATAGGCTGATAGCTCACGCCAGCTGGCCATATGTAGGCTGACTACTACAAATTTCTTGTTACACTTACGTTGATGTTGCTGATGGGCCTACTATATCTGTAGAATCTGTCAACTCTGTTTCACTATTACTATCATAGCTTTGCAAAACATATCTACTTCATCTGTTTCAGTCACTATATCAGTCTCTTCGATATCACTTGAACCATCCTGTAGTGAAAGTAGGTATGTAATGTCCATACAGAACTGCAGCGATGGTCTGCTGCCTCAGCGGAAGAGGATGGTAATATCCGCCAAGATTGGCCTTGTCTGGGGACGCGTGAATGCGCTGGTAGGCTAGCGTTGCGGTTTCGTGGGGCGGGTTCTTCCTCCCTAGCACAAAGAATCACTACAAAAAAAATCCGCATTCACGAGTTAATGGGATCGAATTTCAATCGACTGGTGTCGAGGCCGAGGTAACCTACTAAGGGTTGCAATAGCTTGTTCAGAGAACAAGTTGGGACGAACAAAAACGAACGGACTGACGGAGACTTCCCCATTAATGACGATCCTTATGGCCTACAAATAAAAGTGGGGCATCCCGATGGAGGTGGTGCCCCCTCGCAACCTCCCAACCGGATCAAGATCCAAACGTTGACGTGGCCATGTGTTTCCCATTTGAGAGAAAAACTCATGCAGAAGCACTTTGTATAACTCTTTCCCTCAAATGAGAAGCACAAACGTAACCAATTTATGCTATAGAGTTATGCCATGAAATCACATAACCCTGTATTACCACTCTTCCCGGCAAGAGCCCCTGGTAAGCAGCAAAACGGTGGAGCGCGCCCGATAGCTAGCCCATATCAGTCAAAAAGCCCGCCATCGATGCGGGTCCTATACCCGGTCAGGTACACCGAAATGGAAAGACCGAGGTGTATGTTTAAAAATCCATTGTATTTTTTTCGTTAATTATTACAGCATGAATATTAAGTTATTACTACTTTTATATATAGACTTTTAAATAAATGATTCCACAGACAAACAATATTGATAAATATCTCGAATTGTTTACTTAAAAATTTCTTAAAATTTGGGAGGTTGTAATCTTGCAAAGATTCGATTGATTTAAAAAAAAATTAATTCACAAATAAAATGTAAAACTCCCCCTTTTTTATGATACATGTAGAGTTGACCAGTGTTCGTTACCTTGAGTTGAATTCGATACTTACGTCTTTATTTGATAGCAACTAATTAAAGAAAAAAATTCAACAAAAATGACCAACCAGTCATCTAAATAAAAATGTCACAAATATTGGTACTTTGACCAATTCATACAAATCTGTATGGTACGAAATTAGGAAGAAACGTTGTTTTTATCAACTATTTTATCACGCGTAGGGCCTATAACTCCTATCAAATCCAAATCATTTTTATTGGGGCTTCATAAACTACTTCTTCCGTTAAAGTATCAAGATAATAGTCAACCTTACCAGAACGAAGGTCGCAATCCGTAATATTATTCAATTTTACATTGTACACAGCGTCCTTAATATCACTCGCATCTTACCCACGTAGCCTTCCTTGCATTCGCATGATGGATGCGGATAATTAGCTACAGTGCAATCAAAACAACGTCCACGATTCCGACAATCCAACTCGTGAAATTCCTTTGAGCATCTCAGATGCAAACCCCTCTTTATTAATGTTGAATCTTTCTCGGACACTGATCGGCACTTCAAAGGACTATTCTTTTGCATTGAAGATGACGAAACGAGAACGGGATATCGACTAGCCGCAGTAAAGTGGTCGATCTCCCGATGCTTAAAAAATCTGCTTGCATAACAATCCCCAAAATTTCAATTCATGGACCATGGTCATTCTACGTTACTTCTTCGCAGCGGATCAGGCATCTACGTGTAACTGGAACAACTTTTGATGGCATCCTAACTATGAAAATCCATCGTAATTAAATTGACGAAATGGTCATCTTGAGGGTTCTCGCGGGAAAGCATGTGCCCCAGAATACGGCTTGAATGACGAAAACAATTCAAAGATAATGAGTGCATTCTACACCGAACTTATATGAATGCATTTCATGATTATTTTTCTTGAAGTTTTAATGGGAAGAGAAGGAATACATTGTGTTGAAGTCTTGTTCGTGCGTAGGTATTTTGGGGAAAAAATGAAGTCTTTCAAGAAAACAACTTCACTGAACTGGTAGGAACACCATCAAAATAATCCGCGACTACGGAGGAATTAAGCATTGCAGTATTACATGTTTGCCAGTTAGAATTGCACTCCATTTGGTTTTCTAACCATATCACATTCAATCGTTATAATATATTGCCAATAAGAACAGGGAGAAAACCACAAATTCAACTTCGAATTAATTTCAAGTGTGGGGTGTCGAGATCTCTTGTCATTCAGCAATTTATTAAAGGGAGTTAAACAACAAAACGCGTGCTTCCCATGTCGCAGTCGTAAGTCAACTCTAAAAGCATCCCTACCGGTCACACGAATAAATCCCAAAATTCAAACTATAATGACTTTGAATTGAACGCTGGGAAAGTATTTCAGATATTCTGACTTCCTTTCAACTTTAAACGATGCATGAATCATTAGGTATTAGAAATCAGTTGGGGTTCCCGAAGCTTTTGTTCATTGAGGTGTATTACATCAGCGTTCCCAAACTCGGAACTCTATGTGCAGATTTATAATTTTTTTAAAACAAAATTTAATCGAAGTAAAGAAAATTTGAATGATGTAAGGAAATGAAGATTTTAAATAGTAATAAAAGTAAAATCTCATGATGACCATAATTAAAGGGAAACATTTAAATTTTAATATAAAGGAAAATTGATATAAATTAACATTTAATACAAAGGGAAATTGATATGAGCTAACATTTAATAAAAATAATAAGAAGAAACAGTATTCTACAAAGTACGCATATTGAGTAAAAATAATTACATATTTTTTATAAATCTGCCACAAAATTCCGAGCAAGAGATAGGAAAGTTTTCGAGCAGTGTGCTTGTGTGACTGCTCGATTAATACAATCCTCTAGTGCCAAATCATTATAACTATCGTAATCATCTGTTTCCAATAATGACAATAGTTTTTCGGCAGTTAGCATATTTTTATTTCGAAAGTTCGGTTACCTCATTTTTACAAGCGCTTAGGTACTCGACAATCACTGCGAATGTAACTAAACACACTAAAATGAATGAGATAAGCACGTGACGTTGACACCAAAAAACGGGGAGTCCCCGTCGTTTGAGCAGTTTGGGGTTCAATTGCAAAATATATACTTGCCTATATATACTCAGTGGCGGATCCAAGGGGGGGGGGCCATGGGGGCCATAGCCCCCCCCCCCCCAGACGAGCCTATATAGAGAGCAAAAAGGTTGAAGTTACCAGCAAAATGTTTTTAAACAAAACCCATGTGAAGAAGAGCCATTCTAGAAATTAAAAAGCAAAAAAAGAAAGGTCTATGATGCAGTATGTTGAGGTGCACACGTGTAGGGGCCTACCATATATAGTACTCTGAGGGCAACATTATGAAGGCGTAATAAATATTCGAAATTTTAAGATGAGCTTATGACTCTTGAACACTGGCGATGAGAGCTTGCTGCCTATGCCAATTCAAATTATTTTCCTCTTGGAAAATGTTATTTTTAGTGAAATAATATTCTCCTTCATATTCAATAGAAATGTTTGTGACATGTAGACGTACAATGCTGTGTGCACTAGTCAAAAACCATAAGTTGTACGTTTTATGTTTGTGAATTATCGTTTAAACAATTTTTCCTATTTATGATATGCAAGACTAGAAATGCTGCGTACACGCTTCAGGCAGCGGTACCGGAAGCGGGGGGGGGGGGGCGAAAGGTGGCAATCGCACCCCCTCAATGCCACCTGGGCACTTTTTGGAAGTATTAGGGGGGCCTTTTTGAGAAGCATAGCGCTGATGAAAATCATTCCCCGAGCAAAAAAAATTACTTCTTCAGGGTGCAAAATATTATTAGAGCTATATATTCCTCACCTAAGGGGTACGAAAATTTCAGTGGCACGGGCTATTAGCAGGATGTTTGGATAACTAGTCAATGTATAGACACAATACACAGTGGAATTGGCCTTGATAAGTCCCCAAAATGGCCGAAACTTGGCCTAATTTGCAATAAATCAGGCCAAAACTTAGCCTAAAAGAAGCCAAAACTTGGCTTTAAAGAAGACGAAATAAGGCCTCAACAGGGAGCAATAGTTTCCCAAACTTGGTCTTAGCCAGGCCCAATCTTGACTAAAATAGTATTTGATTGATACAAAAATACCTTATTTTATGCTAATGCGCAAAATAAGCGATATTTTAAATATTAAACGTACGCTCTTTAAAGTTGATCGAGAATCAATTATTTTGTTCAGCAATGGTTGAAAAGAAAAAATCGACATTATTCTTTTACCAAATAACACCAAATAACCTCACCAAAAAACTTTAGTAAGACTTATACACTAAGTCACAAATGTTTTGAATATATCAAACTTTATAACATACCGGTTTCTGTGTTTTTTAATGAAATTTCCGGCCATGAATGGCAAAAAAATGGGAATCAAGCTTTGTTTGGTCCCTAAATATTTATACTTCGTTAGTGGCTAATCAGGAATGGCCCCGTTTCTCTTGAATCATCTAAAATATTTTCCATTTTTTCCATTCTCTTTCGATTCACAAAACCCAACTTCAGCACATCTATGCCATGATACAAACCTACTGATTTCGTTGAAGAAAGTACGGTATGCAACGAAGGAGGCTTTCATATTGAAAAGCATAATAGATATACTAGAAACCAACCAGTAGTCTTATGTGTTACTACGGTTTGCGAATGACCTAGATGGAAGGTGACGTAGAGAGAAGGCGAAATGGAATAAAGAGTCTTATACATTTCAACACGACCTAGCAGCACGATCTACAGCAAATGCATGCCCTCCAGCTTTTAGAATTCTCAAGGCAATCATTCGTCCATCGATAGTTCAATGGGCAATATTATGAGCCGTGTAGACCTGGGACAGTGTCCAGCTAACCGTTTAGTTGAATGTGGTCGCAAACTTGTTTGCGGCCTCGTGTGAACTCACCCAGAACTTTCGAGCATGCATATTGACGAACAACGGCCGTGTTCAGATGAGGAGTGAGAAGTAGAGGCGTTAAACAAGTTTACGCCAACGCTTTTACTTGTACACGTCGTCATAGTCACGCTGGCTACTTTTGTGTACGATACACATGTTTTGATTGTATGTGTCAAAAGGCTCATTCAATCGTTCAATTTTCCTACCAGAAGATACGCAACATACGCATGTGTATGTGCATAACGCTGCTTCACGCAAAACCATTTTGGAGTGTTTTCAACTCCGAGTCATTTCAAAACCTCCTTCTTCTTCTTCTTCTTTTCTACATAACCTGTTTGTCGCTGGTATTTCACTCCACGTCTGAACACGGCCAATCCTTTGCCTCGTGCCAAAAAACCGCCACCGAATGGAGAATGGAAGAAAATTTGCGGCCAATACCGAATACCGAGAAAGTCTTTTACATATTCGTATTGGTGCCTATTCATCTGTTCCCGGCCAGCATCTAAACAGGCATTAGATTTTAAAGTGAATAAACCTAAGAAACACCTGATCATTTCATATCATATATGCTGCATGTTTTACGTGTTTAAATAATATTGGTGATCTATATATTTTTTTTGCCAAAGAAGAGGTAAAGTTTTAACAACATGGTAAGTATGAAAGGCTTTTAATATTTCATAAATGAAGTACGCATAACTAACAGAATATATTTATGATGTTATGCGATTGTGCAGTTTTCGTTTTGTTTTACAATGAATGATATAATATTGACGAAATGAAGTTTTAGCACACAATACTATATCATGCTAAACTTATTAGAAATTTCGTGTATTCATTACTAGTTGGACTTAAAATCATTTGTAACGCTTTATATCATTTAATTTCTCAGTGCATTACACATCGGGCATCTGAAGTGTAGCCCAGAGCATATGTACTACTAGTAGCAGCTATAGTTCGAACAAATTTTAATTCTAGCGGTACTTATGGAGTAGGGAAAAATGGATTAAAATTGTATGCATATGTATGTATTATATACATACATACTGCAACAATAAGTTGAACTTGCAAAGCAATCGAACTAACATATCGTAAAATTTAATCCATTTCTTCTCTCTCTCTCTTTTCATTCGAATAGCTGATCGATTGCAATTTATTGTACATATATGGCCTGATATAGCCCATGTTACCTTACGTGCTAATTTTCGCATGGTGTGATGTCACAGCATAAATTTTTTTCGCACTGCCTGACTTGCTCTTATTTGAGGTTTGGTCAGGGCATATCTACTAAGTACCAGCTGCAGGTCGAACAAATTTTATTTCTAACGGTATTTATAGAGTAGAGAGAAATTGATTTAAATTATATATTTGCAAGCCGTTGCACTAACACATGGTTTTACACACTTACTTGCGTCTTATTTGCCTCTTTTGATTTTGAAAATTTCTCGATTACAAGAACAAGTGATATTTAGTCTAAATACTCTGATTTCGCTTGAGAAGTGAAATGTATAAATTCTCTATGCTTTACTACAATATCAATTTTCTCTGGAGGTAGATACCAGAATCATTCCTTTCCCACAATATTTAAATAAATTTATAAATTATGTTAAAACAACTTATCTATTAATAGTGTAGTATACTAAACTTTACAAAATTTAGAATCTCATTAGCAATCTTTTACATTTTTCAATGATAGGCTATGAATCAATATTTTGAAAAATATAATTAGTTTTTACGAGACAAAAATTGTCAATTTGCTTAATGGTAAAGATATTTGAATTCACAAATTCATTTGCAGAATCATTAATTGATGAAACCGTATTAAATCTACCTGTTAAAGGTTCTAGTGAAGAAAGCAACTATTATCTCACTATTTTGTAAATAATTCTAATCCAATTCATAGCTAGATGGGCACTCTCTTACGTTCGGAACTAAATCCCTTATTTCTAAGATTTTCAAAATAATAAAAATAATCAAAACCTAAGAATGTTATGATTTTCAAAACTACAAAAGGGTCATTTTCTTCATTTTCAAATCAATAAAAATGCCGGTTTTTATAGTAAACTGCTCAAACTTTTATCAATTAAAGTTTAGAGTGCATTTAGATTTCTTGAATATGAATATTATTTTACTTTCAGGATGGTAAATCAAACAAAACTTTCAAGAGGAAAGGGGAAACTAAAATCAGCTCATATTTTAAAGCTATGGCACCAAAAAATATATGCCTCACAGCAACAGACTCACGACCTTCTGAGGGCACTACCTCTCAATTGAATGATGCTATTAACAATGATGTTTCCCATCGCAATTTCGAAACAGATTTTGAAAATTTGATAGAAAAACCACATTTTAATTTACAACAAAATGAAAGTTCTTCCACTCTGTCGGCTGTTGCTTATGATATTGGCAACTATATCGGTAAAAAAATTGACAATGCTACAAAAAAAAAATTTAATTTTAAACCCATGGATTCCTCCAGTAAACTATGTTTTTCCATATTCTCTTCATGTGAAAGATGGAGTAGAGAGGAAACGTTTCGCAAGCCATAAACATCTACAGTCATTTGAATGGCTTGTATATTCCGACAAAGAAAAGGGTTATTTTTGTAAATATTGCCCTTTTTTCGTGAACTGCGGACTTGGAGGAAATCAAAAAAATGTTCCTCTAAAATCATTGGTAACGCAGCCATTAAAAAAATTTGCAAAACTTTTTGGTACTAAGGATGGAGCTTTGACAGTGCATAGTAGTAATAGGTATCACTTGGAGGCTTTTGAAGCTTGGAAGGATTTCTTAGAAAGATATGATAGGCCTGAACTTTATATTGAAAATCAAATGGTTAATGCGCGAGTAGAAAAAATAAAAGAAAATAGGGAACGACTCAAACCCATTGTAGAAACGATAGTACTTCTCGGTCGATTGAACATTCCATTGAGAGGACATCGCGACGATGGAAGCATTACTGACGATTATAGCGTATTAAAAGAAGGGAACTTCAGGGCTATTTTAAATTATCGTGCAAAAAATGATGCAGTTTTAAGCGATCAACTAGCATCTTCGTCAAGTCGAGCAATATATATAAGCAAAACAACACAAAATGAACTGATAGAGTGCTGTAAAGCTGTTATATTGAATAAAATAATTTCAAGAATACAGGCTTCATGTTTCTACAGTGCCATGTTCGACGAGACTACTGATTTGGCAAACAAAGCTCAATTAACTTTAGTTTTAGGATATGTGTTCGATAGCAATGTCTATGAAGATTTTATTGAGTTTATTGATGTGAGAAAGGAAATGAATTCTGAAGGAAATGAAATAGAAGATGACCCAGAGAAATTAATTGATAATGAGAATTATATAATAATAGACGAAGAAAAAGTAAAACTTACAGGGGAAAAAATTGGAAAAGTTATTATACAAAAACTTCAGAATTTAAATTTAGACATGAAGAACTGCGTTGGAATTTCGACTGATGGATGTTCCACAATGGTGTCAGAAGCATGTGGGGCAGTAAAAACTTTGAAAACAATTGCCGTAAATGCGGTACACTGTCCTTGCCAAAATCATCCTTTGAATTTGTCAATTTCACATTCTTCAAAGGTTCTAATGATTAGAAATACAGTTGATACATTGACAGAGACTACATTTTTCTTAACAGCTTCTTCCAAAAGGTCCGAAATACTAAGGATGAAAACGGATAAGAAACTTATTAAATTATGTGAAACTAGGTGGGTGGAAAGGCATGACGCCGTTTTGCAATTTCGATATTTATTTCCCAAAATAATAGCGGCTCTTGATTCTATTTCGAAATGGAAAGATAGAGACGCAGCAACGAAAGCTGATGGATTATGTAAAAAATTGAGGAATCCTGGAACAATAGTCGCTATTGTATTTTGTCAGATTTATTGACTTGTACTCATGGATTAAGTACATTTTTTCAACAAAAAAATGCGGATCTCAAATCAGCAAGAAATGAGCTAAATTTATGTTTGAAACTGCTTCACCGAAGAAGAGATGAAAGTGACCAGTATTTCAAAAATACATTTAATGAAATAAGTGGGATTGCTGAAGAAATATGTTTAACGGAAATAACAATTCCTCGCATTACGAGTAGACAGGTTCATCGAGAAAACTATTCCACGACGGATCCAGAAACGTATTTTCGCCAATCTATCTTCGTTCCGGCATTGGATAATCTGATAAATGATCTTGAATATAGATTTTCAAAGGATAATTTTGAAATATATAATTTTTCTGTATTATTTCCCGAAAACAATCGATTTAATGATATCGAAGGTGTACAGAAGTTGGTTGGTAAATAATCGTACTTTCTAAGCAGTCCAAATGAACTTGTAGTAAAAGAGTTACAAACAGAACTTAAAGTGGCAAAAAGAAATGAACTCTTCGTTATTATCATCCATTAGTGCTCATGAACTGTTAAACAGGTGCGAATCTATAATACACCCACGTATTCATTTCTTTCTTCGTATCTTGGTTACATTGCCTGTTAGTAATGCCTCTCCTGAAAGAACCTTTTCATCATTGAAAACGCTTGAAACGTGGTTACGGACAACGATGACCCAAGAAAGGCTTACTGGATTAGCGTTACTTCATATTAATAAAGATATAGAAATCGATGTTAATGAAGTAATCGATCGATATGCTAAGCAAAAAAACCGGTGTTTGGATTTTTTAATTTGATTTTTTTACATGTTATAATTAAAATAAGCATTCCTTTATTTTATCGACTAATATATAAGTAAAATGTAAATAAAATTGATTACAAATTCATGCATTTTTTGTTTCAGTTTTTTATTCAATAAATTTATCTTGAATTAGCTCGTATCCAGTTTAAAAATATAAGTTTTAGAAAATTAAGTGGCGTTCCTCTAATAAGTATTCTTTTAGGTGCCTATTATTCTAAGCTTAAAAATTAATATCCCAAAATTTCAATGAAGTTGTCACCCAAGAAAACTCTGAAACTGGTCGTGGCCCCCCCTAGAACTATTCCCTGGATCCGCCCTTGATACTGAGCGGGATGCAACTGGATCCCAAGGAACCAAATTCACTATAGTTTGTTACAATAAATAGCAATTTATTCAAACTTTTTTATACCAAATTAGAAATATATTTTAGAAACACAGCTGAAAGGAAATTAAGTAATAAAATATATTTTAGTAAATATCCCCCAAAACGGGGGTTAGGGGTGCAACTGCACCCCGCTCAGCTTTATGAAGGTTAATACATCGGTACAAGGGGGCATAACAATATATTTGAGAACCTCATAACAAGACCTTTAATTTGATATGTCACTCGGAACACTTTGCAAAACTATTTTTCATATCCCTCCCTCTCCCCAAAAAGAGACCATTTTATTCAAAATTCAGATGCTTACGTTACATGTGCCTGTTTGTGTCACAAAAATTCATATGTGTACCACATTTGAATTTAATCGGTCCAGTAGATTCGTAGTAAATTAGCTGTGACAGAGGGATAAACAGACACACGGGTGACCCTACAAAGTTTCTGTTGTTCTGTTTGGATATACAGAACCCCAAAAAGGACATGAAAAGTCAACTGTTACTATTGTAAAAAGCATTTATCCTTTGCAAATTTACGATAAAAGGAAAAATGACATCATGTGCCCATATATTTTCATAGCTTCATAAACCAATTACTTTTCTCAACTCAAATCAAATCAAGTTTCAAAAAACAACACATTCTACATACTCGTACTGTATTTGTAAATAAAACGTGTGAAAATTTAAAATTGCCAAGAATCAAGTAAAATTTATTGCCAACTGCTCGAAATATAGTTCTCACATTCTGCATGATTTATTGAACTCATTTCGGAAAACTCTGTCCGCGAATATTTTCCCGAAAAAAAAC
This sequence comes from Odontomyia ornata, assembly GCA_963969285.1. Classification (NCBI taxonomy): domain Eukaryota; kingdom Metazoa; phylum Arthropoda; class Insecta; order Diptera; family Stratiomyidae; genus Odontomyia; species Odontomyia ornata. The sequence continues at coordinate 117,188,236 of OZ017742.1, forward strand.
TTGTCTCATGCAAACTATCTGACTAATTTCCCAGATACTCACCATTAGCATTTTGTGTACCGCTTCATGCCAAAAACTTGTTCGTTGTAATGTTGCGGAGTTGTTCACCACTGCTGTGCGTTTCACTTGTTGAAATAAACACATTGTATACATGCTTGAATACACACTGTGCTTTATGATCGCAATTTATTTATAAAATATTTCGTGCAAAAGAGAATAATGTCGATTTAATGGTTAACGAGATTGTTTATAAGTCGACATAATGATAAATCAAGATTGAATTACCGCTTGAGTCTTGAGGTGTAAACTATTAGTGCACGCACCTGCTTCACTTGTGTCATAATATATTAGTGGTCTCTTTTTGAATTATTTTGGGAATGATAATCGGTGAGAAATTTGATTTTGCGTAGTTATTACTATTATCGCAACCTGATTTTTAACCGACTTCCAAAAGAAAGAAGGTTATCAATTCATCGCGTATATATTTTTTTTTGCTTTTTAGGGTTTTGTACTAAAATACAAAACCCTATTGCAATCACGACCTGTGTCCGTCTGTCCGTCCGTCCGTCCGTCCGTCCGTCTGTATGTCACAGCACTTTTTCTCCGAAACTATAGAAGCTACAGCCATGAAACTTTGTGGAATGGTCAGAAGTGGTGACCTCTTGAAAGTTCAATGGTGGAAAAAATTTTCAAAGGGGTTGAAAGGGGGACTCCCCATATAGGGAAGTGACCCCCAAAAAAAAATTTTCATCATTGGTAGTCGAGTAGGGTGTCATTGGAAAGGTCTCAATGAGATCTTTTCAAAACAAGCCTTAAAATTGCCTTATGAGTACTGAGGGGGGCAGGGGAAGGGGAAATGTACGAACTTTTCGCGTACCCCCCCCTCGCGATTGGACACCTTCCATCCGAAAAATCTGAAAAAAATCATGGATGTGGGTCTTAATAAGTACAACAACAACAAACACATGAGAAGTCGAAATTCACTCAATTTTGTTAGTAATAGTATGATTTATTGATTTTATGTTTTCTTAAATAAAATCTAGACGGTACCCGTAAATTCAATAAAATTTAGCACACAGATGACTATTTATAAGATCAATCTTTTCTGAAAGTTTCATAAAGATCGAATAATATTTAACGAAGTTATAGTGATTTGAATTTTCCTGCATTACTATGGAACAATATGCCCTGTATTACTATGGAAACATATGGCTATGGAGCCATATGCGCTTTTTACCGACTTAGAAACTGCAGCTTTGCTAGGATTTGCATGAAAATTTCAGGATTGATAGGTATCATGAAAGTGAGTATATACAATTGAAACAAGTCGGAAAGGCAGGAGAGAGCTCCTAGCAAAATGGCTTTGTAACCATTCTAAGATTCTAATAAACAGGCCATGAATCGATGATTACAGTACAGAGGAGTGGCGCCTGAAAAAAAATTTCATGAAAAGTAGCCGATATGAGCATCAACTGAAAGTTCTCTATGAGAGCTTTTCAAAACAGTTCTTAAACTGACAGTTTTTGCTTCTGGGGGGCATAGGGGGGGGGGGGGGGGAAATACATGAAAAATATGTTTCCTCCCTCGCGAATGGACACCCGTGATCTTAAAAAATCTGAAATAATTATCAAGGGAGATATTTGTGGGTATAACTATAACAAATACCTCAGAAGTCAAAATTCTTTCAACTTTGCTAATAATAGTATGATCCTCGAACATGACATGTTTCTTGATTTTATTCGTTACTGGTTACTACATTTTGTAAGTTGAGTACAAAACCCTTCTGACACGAGCATAGGTCTGTCTACCCAACTTGTTTTGTATGTTCACGCATAACTTTTAAACGGAGATAGATAGAAGATTCCTGTTTTTGGCAAATGATACGTCTTTCTTCCAGTTAGGTCCCGTTTAAAGGATAAGAAATTCAAGTAACGGTAAAGGACTTTTACCGTTAAATCTAAAAAAATTCCGACTTTCATCCCGATTTTTCAGCATAACTGATTGACGCGTGTAAGGATTTTGATTGTAGAGGTTTCAAATGAAAGACAACATATTGATCTAAAATGCTTCGGAACAGAATTGAAATCCTTTCAAGGACTCTGTAGATATTAATAGTTAAATATGATACATTGATGTGGAAAAATTAAATTTAAATGATATTTCGTACGAAAAGTGCCAATTAGTTGGCACTCTGCAAGGATTTGTTTGAGATACCGAGTCCTTTGGTGACGGATGATAAAAATGATCAGTATCCTTAATTTCTAAGCATAAACGGTACATTTCAGTCCATAATTTCTACCGGAAATAACCAATAAATTAATTCTAGGTGCGGCATAAATACAACAGTTAAAGGGAACATTTCAGGATGCTTTTATCTTCCGCATTCATTCTTTGCTTACCAATGAGCTTGGTATAGGATCCTGCTTACATCCTTAGACGTAAACGTTACATAAAGGATTATAAAATTTCCTGGAGAAATACTAAGGAGTGAGTGATTGCAAATTATAGAGTTGAATTGTTACCTTTCAGTTAAGATTATATCTACATTACAACATATGCCCAGAAGAAATCTAAAATTTGCGATTTCCATACTAAAAACTGGCGCTGATCGCAACCTAAAAAGGGATACATTTCCTGCTATAATTGATCATAACTGTACAGATGAAGATGAAAATGGATAGCCGAGTTTTCATTGAACTATATGGTATCATTTTCTTGAAACTTTCATGAAAATTAGGTGCCATAGTTAACTGAAAACGAAGGCGATGAGTATCGAATTAACGTAAACGAGAGATACGGCTAAGAAGGATCGTTTTATGTTAATTCCTTGAGATTGATTGCGGAGAAAACTTATGTTTACATAGATAAATACATATGCCTACACACACACACATATGTATATATATATATATATATATATATATATATATATATATATATATATATATATATATATATATTTATATATGAGCGTATGGATGTATATGTATATATATATGTATATAATATATATATATATATATATATATATATATATATATATATATATATATTTATATATATATATATATTTATATGTATTAAATATATATATATATATATATATATATATATATATATATATATATATATATATGCATTATATATATGTATATATATAATGCATATATATATATATATATATATAATGCATATATATATATACATATATATATATATATATATATATATATATATATATATATATATATATATATATATATATATATATGTATATATATATGTGTATTATATCTATATATATGGCTATGTGTGTGTATGTGTGTGCTTTTGCTTCGATTTTCTCCAAATTTTCAGCAATATTTCTGTTCTGGCCAAAGTATAGCTCCAGTTTGTACCAAAACTAGTACAAAGATTTATTCAATTGTGTGATAAAGCTCACAATAAAAAATCCAAACTTGAACAATTTGAAACGAAATGGCGGTCGCTCAAAGGTCGAAAAAAGTTGAACGATATAAGAGCACTTCAGGGTCAGGTCAAAATATAAAAATGGCGGGCTATGCAAAGTTCAAAATTCGAAAATTTCTCAAAGCTGCAATTCATATTGGATTATGATGAAATCAAGACTTTGATTAGATCATGGATTAAATGTACCAGAGTTAAATTCGATTCCTGTGAACGCTCCAGATTTTAGCCGTAGTGGTTTTTGCATTGCAGTAAAAAATTATATTTTAATATACGAGAACATGATACAATGGATTCAAGAAACTGAGTTTTGAATGGTTTGAAATGAAAAAATTTGCCACTAAAAAGGGCGAAATAAAAAACTTTTAGAAAAAAAAGAAAACCGACTTTGCAGTGCCCTAAAAAGGATGAAATAAATTTTTTGGAAGCTGTGCCAAATCAATTTCCCCATTTCTACATAGATACTTCCAATATCTGCACCATCACAAAAGAATGGGGGAAAATGTGATATGGGGGTTCAAACCCCCCCAAAAGACCCAAGTTAATTTTATTGCGGATTATTTTATGTTCATCCGTATAAAATCTCGAGAATAAATATATTGTAATAATAAATAAACCCCAAACGCACAGCTGGTTGAAAAGGCAAATATCTCAATTGCACTCAAATGATGTTTGGCATACACGCATTTTTAACCGACTTCTAAAAGTAAGAAGGTTATCAGTTCGTCGCGTATATTTTTTTTTGTTGCTTTTTTTTATGTATGTAGGCGCATAACTTTTGAACGGGATCAGATAAAAGAGTCCTGTTTTCAGTAATGCGTAGGACTTACATTCTATAGGGTCCCATTTTAAGGACATACGAATCAAGTAATGGTAAAGGACATTTACCGTTAAAATAAGAAAATTTCCGACTTACAGCTGGATTTTTCGGCATAACTGCTCGACGCATATCAGAATTTTCATTGTTAAGGTTTCAAAAGAGAGACAACATACTAGACTAAAATATATTGGCACAGAATTGTAATCTTTTCAAGGCGCTTGCAGATATTAACAGTTAAATATGTTTTATGGGTGCCGAAAAATTGAATTTGGTGCACTTTCGTACGAAACATTGTAAGTATTTTGGAACCTTTTGATCCTGAATGATATAAGGAATCAGTTTCCTTAATTTTCAAAGTTAACGGTACATTTGTGTCAATCATTTCTGTCGGAAATAACCAATAAATGAATTCGCATTGTAGTTTAATTGCTTCAAATTAAGATGAATAAGAGCAAATTTTTCGTGGAAAATTTCATGAGTCCTTTCCCATCAACATTTGTGCTCGGGCTGACAATGAATGCATTACGAGATCCTTTTTACATCCTTAGATGAAGTTATACATAAAATTTGCATGGTTCCTGTAAGAAATATAACGGATTGAATGACTACAAATTATAGAATTAATTCTATTTGAAACTTGATTCGTTACTTTCTAGGTAATTTTATACGAAATTCGCTCAGGAAGTTAAAATTAATGATTTCAACATTGAAGATCGACAGGAACCGAGTCCTGAAACGACAGTATTTAACTTTGAAGTTGAATATGGAAATACATAGTTGAGTTTTCACTAAACTATCGCACAATTTTCATGAAAGCTGTTACCAAGGCAATGGATATCGAATAAACGTAAACGATTGTTACGGTTAAGAAGGACCATTTTATTACTTGGCGATTTCTTTGAAAAAATGATGTATGTATGGATTGGACTAATTTTGGTGAGAACGGAAATATGTAGGATAACATGTTATGTCAAAGTTCGTGATTTTCACAGCTTAGATGGAAAAATTTGAATACTTTGAGCCCATATCTTTCTCCACATCTTTTGAGGATAGATAATGGTGATTTTGGCCAGAATACTTCCTATAGATCGATAGTCACTAAAAAGCGTGAAATAAAATAAACTAATAGGAAAAAAAGAAAACCGACTACAAAATGCCCTAAAAAGATTGAAATAAATCTTTTGGAATCGGTGCCAAATCAGTTTCTCCGTTTTTGAAAGGGCAATGGCAATAAGTTATATATCAATTGAGACGGGGAACAACTGATTTGGCACCGATTCCAAAAGGTTTATTTCAATCTTTTTAGGGCATTTTGAAGTCGGTTTTCTTTTTTTTCCTAAAAGTTTATTTTTTTAATAATTCATTGGCTTAGGGGCCCCAAAAATGCTATTTGGAATGCGATGTGTGGTGTATCGACGCATATCATGCGTGCTGCTCAATAAAGCTTGGGACACACGTGCATTTTTTAAAGTTGCGTAGCTGCATATGGGACACTTGGAAAGTACATTAGATATCCTTTAGTACATTCAGTGCTTCAACGTTTGCCTTGTTTGCCAAAGACAACTAAAGCAGCACTGCGCTGCGTATTTGTACATCCCCGCCAGCGGCACCCCTGTGGCGACTCAGTGTTCAAAAGCGCTTGTGCATTGGGCTTAAGAGTTTTAGGTCACTATAAACAAAAGGGCTAATGCCATCCCATAGAAAATGCACGGAAAATCCCATAGAAAATGCACAACTTTAATTTTGACTCCAGTTGGCTCTCTTCTGTTCCAACACACAGATCTTCTATTGCAAGCGGTTTGTGATTGATATGAAATTTTAGTCGCGTGACAAAGGACAAAAAGCTAATCAAAACAAAATCAAATTCAACTGTGTAGTGTGTTTATGTGAAAGCAAGAAAAACTATAAATTTATTCGTGTTTGTTTCACAAGTGACTGTAAACAATTCTCCGAATTGCGTGAATAATTTGATTCAAAGGCATTCTCAACAAATCAAATACGGTTTGCTTTTCGTGGAAGTGGCAGCTGACAACTCTTTTAAAAATGGATATCCGTCAATTTTTCCATAAAAAACCTCGACTGGAAAATGATGATGTAAGTAAAAGCTACAGTTTATGTCCTGAAACGCACTGGATCGGTACCGCACGGCACGCACGGTACAGATGGTATTTAAAAAAAAACAAAAATGCACTAATTTTTTACGGTCGGGACAGGACAATCCACAGTTTTCCTTGTAATCAAAAAGTCCGTACCGTACCGACCCAGTGCTCGCGTAGCTTAAGCCATACATTATCCAAAATAAAAAAGGTCAAAGTTTAAACTCTACTTTTTCAGCTTTCGAGTATTTAAATTTGAAAAGTTAGTGGGCTTAGTTTAGTAACTGAAATGTATTTATTTCGGAGTTTAGAGGTTTGAAAATATGTCAATTAGTATTTTAGCATTTTATAATTTTCTTCATTTTTTCTATCATAAATTCATGATTTTGTACAAGTAATGACACATGCTTGTCAGTCAAATCATTTCAATCCTTCGAGACTTTTGCGCAAAATTTTAACTAAAAACTAGCTACTCTAAAAAAAGTTAAAAACTTTTAAATATTTGTTTTTGACAAGATTTCATTCAAACTAATTGCAAAGTTGTATATAATGTAATTGTTTGTTGAATTTTATTTAGCAAATGGTGGAAGTAACTTCCAACTCTCCGTTGAAGAAGCGTTTAGAAAAAGAAACCCCATCTTCATCAAAATTTAAGCCGGTACGTATTTCAAACAAATGCTTCCCGGGATAAAATTCCACTCTCTGATAGCCTCTGCGAGTCTCCATGAGTCTCGCACAGTCTCTAGAAATGTCTCTGACGTGGCTTACAATCTCTCAATATAACTTTTGGTAATTTTAGAGTGTCTCAGAGTCTCTGAAAATATAATATATTATTCATCGGGAGACTCGAAGTCTCTTGAAGGGAGATTAGATAAAGAATAAAATCGAATTTACATTACTTTTCAATAATTTTAATTTCAACGAGTGGCTGTAGTCTCTGTTTTAGAGATTCTGAGAGACTGGAATTTTTGTCCTGGTTCAAGATAAAAATTCTCAATACTGTGATTGACGATTGTTTCGATGTTTGTGTACGCGGAAACATGAATTCATAAAAAAACGTGAAAGCATAAAAACGAATACATAAGCGTACATACTGAATTCGTTACTTATACCAATTTATATGCAATACTTTCAGAAAAACGCTGAACATGGACCTATTGCTGTTGATAATATTCAAACAGCTGAAATTTCTTTGTCTGGATCAGACTCGCCACAATTAATACCTCAGGATATAGGACTTTATATCAAGAAGTCTGCATCCAGTTTGAAAGCTTTGGATCACGACCTTATTTGGTTTCCTCCTGAAAATTATGAATTTCCATCGTCCGGTGATAGAAATCTTAAATTTCAAAGGAAGTGGCTTTTAAAATATTCATGGTTGGCATACTCTAAAATGATGGATGCAGGATTTTGCAAGTGTTGCGTGCTATTTTCAGTGCAGTATGGTGGGGTTAACGATCGACCCCTCGGAAAATTGGTAACACAACCATTTGACAACTGGAAAAAGGCATTAGAAACTTTTCAAAAACATCAACAACTTGACTATCACAAAACATCAATTGAAAAATGGCAAACAAGATCGCAACATCACAACAAAACTGCTCAATCAATCGATTTCCAACTAAGTCAACAAAAAGTTCACTTTATTGAAAACAGCCGAAAATTGCTGATTCCCATAGTCGAAACTGTGATTCTTTGTGGACGTCAGGGATTGGCACTTCGTGGTTCAAAAGACACTGGCAGAATTGCTTCCGAAGAACCTGAGTTCAACGACGGTAATTTTCGTGCCCTCTTGAGATATCGGGCAAAAAGTGATGCTGAGCTGAAGAACTTAATGAAAAGTTCTTCAAAAAATGCAATGTACATTAGTAATCGTATACAGAACGAGCTGATTGTCATATGTCATACTTTGATCCAAAAACAAATAATTGATCAAGTAAATGATTCAGAAGCATTTGCGATTTTAGGAGACGAATGTGCAGACATCGAACAAGTTTCAATCTGTGTTCGATATTTAGTCACATCTGATGGGAAATTTCAGATTCGTGAAGATTTTCTATCCTTCATTCCAACTGTCGATTTTACTGGAGAAGGACTATCGAAAGTTATCTTAGATTTTCTCGGCTCTTCTGGTATTGATTGTGCGTTTTTTTCGGACAAGGTATAAAATATATCCATTGGCACTGTATTCACATTGCGCGGCCCACAGTTTCAATCTAGCGGTCTGTTCAGCTTGTGACATTCCCGCGATTAAAAATTGTCTTGGCTGCATTCAAAGTATTTACAATTTTTTTAACACTCCAAAAAGACAGCTTGTTCTGCAAGATTCTTTGATAAAGAATGAGTATATGGGAGATGAGAGAAAAAAAACTCAAAAAGTTTTGCGCAACTAGATGGGTGGAACGGCATGAGTGCATAGCGACATATTGTGATTTACAGCCGGCGATAATTGACGCTTTGGAAATTATCTCAGCTTGGAAAGATGCAGCAACTTCATCTTCTGCTTTCCAATTGCTTTCTGCAATCAAAACAGGGAATTTTCAAGTTTCCACTATGGTACTCCATTCAGTACACTCTTTAACTTTATCATTGAGCCGAACCTTGCAGACGGAAAATCAAGATTTAGCAGAAGCCATCACACTAGCTGACGCCGCGAGGCACGAACTCATCTGTAGTCGAAAACATGCAGTTGAAAGTTTCAACACAATTTTTCAAAAAGTTGAAACAATTTGTGAAAAATATGATATAACTATTGCGAAACCCAGAATCACATCTCGTCAAACCGCACGCTGCAATATTATTAGTGAGAACGTTGAAGATTACTATCGTGTGTTTTTTTTTATTCCATATCTTGATCTCTTCATAACCCACCTCGAAGATCGGTTTTTAAAACATCGTACCATTTTGTCGAACTTCTCATGTTTGTTTCCTGAGAAAATGAAGAGTTTAAATGAGGTTGCGTGTAAAAAATTATTTGAAACATACATTTCAATTCTGCACGACAACTCATCCGAAATTTGGATCAATGAAGTCAAGATTTGGCGACGCCGCATAGCAGATAAAGCAGTTTCTAATTTATTGGAAGCTCTCGACATTTGTAATAAGGATGCTTTTCCAAATGTATACCAACTTTTAAAAATTATGGCAGTATTGCCGGTCACCACATCATCAAACGAACGTTCATTTTCGACTTTACGTCGTCTCAAAACCTATTTGAGGTCAACAATGAGAGAAGATCGTTTAAACGGTTTGGCTTCTCTAAACATACACCGTGATATAAGCGTAAACGTTGATGTAGTTCTGAACGAATTCTTTTCTGTATTTTCCGTGAACGTTTGTCATATGCAGTAATGTATTTGATGAAGGCCCGAGAGGGGCTGTAGTGCTACGGAGAAGATTTTATTTTGCTTTGATCTACAATGATTTAAATAAAAATATTACTATTTTTGAACATATACGAGTATTTCATTGTTTTTGTTTGAATTAAAGCAATTAAATTATTATTGAATCAATAACTCAAATTACAACATTTGATAGAAAAATCGACTCTAAATTTGAATTTTAAAATTTATTTGGAAGTTTACTCTGTTTAAATCAAAATACTTGACATAAATTTAAATGTTTTTGCAAAACCATAGATTACTTTAAAAAACAAAAAAGAGAAGTGAATTTATTTTGTAATGTAGAAGTTTCGATTGACGTTAACATAAATTAACCCGGATAAAGACGAATTAATTAAAATTAATATTGTTTAAAATATTTAAGGATCTTTATCATGACAATCGTCACATGTATATGTATTTGTGCATTTTAAAATGAATACACGCAGACTAAATGGGCATTATACATTATATGCTGATTAAACAGTACTTCTTTACTCGTTACGTGACAAGAATACGATTGGTATCACCATTAGTGAGGATCTGAATACATACAATCTATGGTTAATGATAATAAACTAGCGGTGAATATTTCAAAGACAAAATTTTATTATTAAACAAAACAACAAGGATGACATACGTATTGACATAACAATTAACGGTGAAAAGCTACAAAGCGTGCTTGAATTTAAATATCATGGGTCGGCCTCACCATCGACCACCGTCTAACCTGGCTCCCGCATATAAACAACGTAAGGAGGCAATTAGCGCCTATCATTGACTTGGCACGAAGATATGAAGGCTTATGCAAGAATATCAAACTACTAGTACAAAATGCATTCCTACTGTCGAAATTACAGTGCGGAGTGGCAATCTGGAGTCATCTACCAAAGCAAAATACTAATACCTCCAGAATATTAACCACGGCATATAAAAATCTACATAATCTCCCAAGAGTCACGCCAACCAATTTAGTGTACCAATCATGGAATGCATTCAATTTTAACCAACTCATTGTAATGGAGGGAGCTAAGTTTATCTTCATGTGTTTAAATCTAAACCTGCATCATAAAAGAATCAATACAGTGCTAGGAATACAAACCAATTGGTAATACATTTTGCAACAATAGATCGCCTAAAGAACGACGCCACAAATCATGCCTTGCGTACACACAACAATCTGCCTGAATCAGTTAAAGAAGCAAGCTCACTTATGGTTTCCAAGAAATACAAAGGAACATTTAATGAATAACGATTGAATTACAGTTCAGGAAATTTCAACATAGTATGTTAGAGTGTTTTTTGACCCTATCGTCGAGATTCTTCAAGAAACAGCTACTCTTACAATTTAATCTCAGTACAGTATATTTCAACCTAGCATCTTAAGGAGCATTTGACACAAACTCAGATTTTTTTGACTGCGTCAAATTTATACCTTTTTTACCTCTGAGAGCTGACCACGAATTAGAAAAGATAGGATTAACAGGATGACTTCACTTATTTTTGGTGTGCCCCCTCATACCGATGTTCTATACATTGTCTTGGTGGCACATCTGAAAAAATGACGAAATATGAAGAGCGGACCGCACGAGGATTGTGCGACGAAGAAGGTGTGATGGAGAGGGTGAAAGGGAATGGAGGTATGCATTAAAAAAAAATATTTTTCTATATATTTTTTATTTCTTCTAACCAAAAACCCCCCCCAAACGAAAATCCTGCGCACGGGCCTGGCTGCAATGCACATTGTTAAGGATGTTCTTTTTGGAGGCGGAGACATTAAAAATGGCAGCACAGTTTTCAGTGACAGCCGATATCAAGGTTCTCGGTTGTTTAGAGGTTAGTTCTATCTGACAATTCATCATAAATAGACTCACGCCGCAGCAATGTCTGCAGATTGAAAGATGACAATTGAAACACTATTTCATTTGAACCTTTTGTTCAGCAATGAATCACACTTTTGGTTGAACGGCTACGTCAACAAACAGAATTGCTGCATTTGGAGCGATGATAATCCACAAGTAGATGTCAAAACACCATTAAATCCAGAAAAGGTTACCATTTGGTAGGCTTTATGGGTCCTCTAAAATAATGGTGGTTACAATGTTACAACAACGGTGAGCGGTACAGAGACATGATTATCAACATTTTGCTACCTCAATTGAAAGGCATTAATGTTGCTGACATGTGGTTCCAGCAGGATGGTGCCACATTCCGCATAGCGTGCAATACAATAATTTATTGAAAGTCTCATTTGACGAACGATTAAATTCATGAAACTATCTTGTTAACTGGCCACCGCGTTTGCCTGATTTGACAGCTTTAGATTACTCTCTGTTATCATCACCTATGGCGCAACAACTATGATAACCTCGATCCCACGGATCGATATTCCGCAGAGATCTGTCAACCCTAAATTTAAATGTCCCAATCAGCTGATCAGGTTGTTTGATAGGTCCCTGCAACCTTACGCCACTGACGTCTACGGGTGGTGAGAGAAGTAAAAACAAAACTGACCCCTCGCGGTGATTGCACCGGGACGTCGGCGAGAAGTGAAAAATAGCGTTGACAACTGTGATGTGAGATTGATCCGCCAGTTCCCCGGCGTGAACTGTTTTCTTTTTTATAGTCCTGCTGCACATAAAACTTTGGTTTTCCAAGAAAAATTTCCGTAATACTGTGCCCATTTAGTGTATATATATTTTCAACTAGCAGTCCGGAAAATCATCTGGAAAACTGCAAAAAGATACACGCACCGCATGCAACTTAAGAGGTAATTCGTAAAATATAATGACTAGAAATTGAAATTCCTCAAATATCTTCGGACAAAGATTATAAGATTTGGTGCCTGATGAGACCCATATGGTGTACTACGAATAATATCTTGTATCACTCGTGCGTGAAATATGTAATTTGGAATTTGCTTGATGACGAGTGCAAAGTGTTATGCAAACACCGTTCGTTAAAGGCAGGTCTATGTGAATTTAAGCATAGGGGGCTTTTGATTCTCTTAGATCGCTATTTGTATATTTCCGTTATGGGAATATTTTTGCTGGTATCGAGGCCATCGACCAAACCATCAACGAGCAAAACAACCGCATGAATTGTGTAGATTGTGCAATGAGCCCTCTACCAACGTATGTTATTGATCTGGATTATTTTTCAATAGCGACTACAAAGGCGACTTCGGCAGCAAAAGAACCGCTCCGCGCTGTCAAACAGTGCAAGGTCAGCTTTTCGTTTTCAGTCTTTCCATTTTGAGTATCTTGGGTTTTCTTTCTCAAGTGCAAGTTGGTGTTGTGTGCGTCGGAAAAGCAGGAAATCTGCATGGATCTGGTCGTGGGAGTCACGGGCTGTCTTGAGGAAACACGTCACTGTAGACGAAACTCTGGAAATATTTTTATTGCTGGAAAAAACGAAAATTACTATCCCTTTTTATTGATTTATTTCCACCCAACAAATAGTGCTCAGTGCGAAATTGCGGGACTTAGGATTTTAATTTATTAATCTCAACCGTCACAAAACTTTGGCCATCAGACAACAAAGGGCTCAAATCGGGATAAAAAGCTAATGGATTGTAGAAGGAGGTAATGAACATGAAATCGAGAAATGCGGAATATTAAGCTGCTTCAATCGTTTGCCGTAAACTGATCAAATCGCTTTCTGGATGTTACTTTTTTTGTATTCAAGTTTTATCCTGAGTTTTCTCAAAAGTTTCGTCGCGCTGTTTGAAATCCATCCAGCTACTTACGATGTGGGTACATATCTTTGTCATTTATGGGCTGTAGATTCAATTTGACTGAAGCTGACTCCGCATCACATCGATTTATCTGTCATTACCATGAGGAAACGATCAGTATGCAGACCCATTTTCTTCCACCATAGACAATACCCAATGGCTAAGTTTTGGAAACTGGTAGACAACACCCAAAAAGCGCTAGGACTTGTCTCCAAAGCGTTCAAACAGCTATGTGTTAGAAAGAAATTCTAGGTCAGGATTCTCATCAGCAGAGGGTACGTTTCCTTCATTATCCTTGTCTTCTCTGATGAAATCTGCTTGGTTATTATCGTATCAAAAACAATTGAGCACCCTTATACAGTGGCGTTGTCAAGGCTACTACATCTCAGTTTACTCATTGGAGAGGTCATAGTTACCAGCGAGAATTCAACAAATCAATTTCTAACGAGGTACTTACAATGGATGCAGATTTTTAAGATCTCGTAAGTAATATTCAGCTAGGAAGGATATTTTAGGGTTGATTACGTAGATATAAGCTTAACATACAATATATGTCATATTGAATGCGCGCTATTTGCTGTTGTACTTCGAGTTAAAAATGTATGCTCATTACCAATTTTAGAAAAATTATTTCATAGACATCAATTTATATCGATAACTTTTTTATCCTTTGATTTTTTTCTGGGTGAGGGGTTAACTTAGACACCTCTGGCAAATATAATGCAATACTATAGCAAATCTTTTATTTATGTTTAAACGATAAGAATTGATATTACGAAATTATTTAGAATAGCGCACGGAATTTTTCAACTGCCTCAAGTCTTATGTCCTTATATATGTCAGTGTTTCTAATGTACCATGGAATTCTTAAGATCTTTCTAATAATTTTTTTTGGAAGGACTGGAGTTCTTTTTTGTTAGTCTTTGTCGTCTGGTGGAAAGCAGAACTACCGTAGAGTAGCGTCGGTGGTATAATTTTTGGATGTATGAGCAATCGATTTTTAAGGCTGTCTTTTGGATTTAATGAGTGGGAATAGAGAGGAGAAAAGTCTAATACAGTATCCGTGTTAATTTTGTATGTGTTGTTTCCATGTGAGGCATTTGTCGAATGCAAGTCCAAGGTATTTAGCCGTTGGTGTCCAGTCTATTGTTTGATTGTCAACGCTAAGTCTCTGTGGAGTTTCTAGTGGTTTCCTTGTAGTGAATAGGGCCTGTGTTTTATCAGAATTAATCTTAATTTTCCATTTACGAAAGTATTCCAATAAAATATTTATTGATCGTTTCAAGTTTGAAGTGATGATTCTTGCTTATCGCGCTGTAATAAATATACAGGTATGATCAGCGTAGAGTGATAGTTTTACTTTTGGAGGCAGCGTGGGAAAGTCTGCAGTAAATATATTGTAAAGGACCGGTGAGATGGGTGAGCCCTGAGGAGCTCCAGCATCAATTGATCTCAGGCTTGAGAGTTGTTTGTCAACTCTGACCCGAAATGTTCTGCCTTCCAAGAAAGAGCCAATAATTTGAGTGAATTGCATTGGCACTTTGAATTGATGCATTTCGAAGATATGTCCTGCATGCCTGACTTTATCAAAACCCTTAGCTATGTCAAACATAACTAGACCTATTGAATTCCTACGATTTAAGCTTGTTCTGATGTGTTGGACGACTCTAATTAACTGGAGTTCAGTAAAGTGCTTAGCTTTGAAGCCATATTGTTCTTCTGGTATAATATCTCTATCTGATACAACATCATTAAGTCGATGCAGAACCACCCTTTCTGCAATTTTCGACAGCAATGAGAGGAGACTGATTTGTCTCCAGTTTTGTGGAAATTGTGGGTCCTTTTGAGGTTTTGGAAAACCAATAATAATAACCGCGGATTTCTATATTTTGGGATAGTTTCGCAAATAGAATATTCCAAGTAATATTCTAGTGTTTGAAAAATATTGTCTGGTAGCCAAGAAATCATTGTGTTTGTAATAGTGTCCAGGTGCTTTATGTTTGTCGAGTGTCTGTATAATGTTTTTGATTTCATCTTAGTTTTGTTAGTTCAATCTTGTCTTCATGTTGGATGTTATCCATCAAGAGTCTGTTGACAGAAGATTCAATTCTTTTCTCAGTTTCAAAGACCTTCTTATCTGAAGAATTTCCACGGAACTGCATTTCTAGAGAGTCTGCAGATGCTTCAGTCTTACCTGCATCATAGAATTGTATCCCATTTGGACCACAAATAGGCAGTACCACAATTTTGGTTTTTATCCGAAAGTATTTGGACATTCTCCAGTAACTGCGGCACCCAGGCTCGAGGCTCTGCAAAAAGCTGTCCCATTGCTCGTTTCGTAATATCCTTATCTTATCACGAATTTCATTTGTCATCCAAGTAGCGTCTATGCCTAGCGTAGGGTCACCCGTAAACCTAGCTCTCCTCTGAGCTTGATTTCTTCACCTGATCAGTTGTTTGATGTACTGAGGGAGTTCATAGTGACTCGTTTCCCTTCTCGGAGTTATGACCGTATGGTCCACTTTTGCCTGTAAAATTTTCTGAGTTATATTATCAATGATGTTGTCGCTGTCGTCGGCC
This sequence comes from Odontomyia ornata, assembly GCA_963969285.1. Taxonomy (NCBI): domain Eukaryota; kingdom Metazoa; phylum Arthropoda; class Insecta; order Diptera; family Stratiomyidae; genus Odontomyia; species Odontomyia ornata. The sequence goes on from OZ017742.1 coordinate 117,204,313, forward strand.
ATTTCAGGTGATTGAAAATAAGTTTCGTTGGCCAATGCGGCTTTGAACGCTTACTAGCTTGTAGGTTCCTTTTCCAGCATAGGAAGATCAATAAAGATGTTTTCTAAAGACAGGTTTGCGGTCGGATGACAGTTCGTCAAGGACATTTAACCGAATATTTTGTGTGAAATATCGCAATATTCAAATATCCAGTGCAAAGCCATTTCTTAATCCGTTATGTGTTGGCTCATTGGGAATATGTAGGCTGAAGTGGTTGGCTGTGATGAATATATTGAGCTCAGTCCCAGCTTTATTGCTTTTCAGAGCTCCTCAAAAGCGGTGTGTGGCATTTAGATCTCTTGCAATGAAGATAGGGTCTTAAAATGCAGCAAGTGCTCTAAGATTTTAGAGATTTATATTTCCTGGAGGATTGTAGGCAGAAATCACAATGAACTCTAGAAAATCAGTTCGCACCTTGATGGCTACCCATCATTCTGTCATTTCTGTACATAATGTAGTTAGGGATGTGGAATCATCTTCCAGGCTTCAAAAGGTTTCTTAAATCATAATGATATCGAATTTATGGTCAAAAATAAATTGTTGTATTTCATCAGTATGCTGAAGCAAGGAATTTGCATTCCACGTCAGAATTGAAATATGGTTCATTAAACTCATCTGTGCTTAGTGTTGACGACGTTTTGAGATACATCGAACACGGTTTGAATCATGTTCGCCATCATCCCCTGGATCATGTTTTGGAATTTTGTCTGTATTTTGGAAAACATTTGATCCATATTGTGTGCGTGGAGGTGCCTTGTCATGATTGTTTGTTTTTGTGTGGGTTGGGCCACAGAAACCTGCTTGAATGATCTTCTTAGGTTGTTCGGATTCCTGGGAAAATCCCCGTAATTTGCCGGATGTTTTCCGCCACAGTTGCCACATTTTGGTTTCTCTTCAATTTTCTTTGGACAATCCGAGAAATGGTGAAGCGAATTGCATTTAACGCATCGAGACTGTGCACGACAGTTCCTAGAAGAATGTCCCAATCGTTGGCAATTGAGGCACATACCCTGACTCGTACGAGGACGCTATGTTCCACGATGCACATAAGGTTGCAAACAGACTTTATATTAGAAATGATCGTTTCACACTTTGGGAGGAGAACCTTGACAACTCTAGAAAGACCTTCCCTCATTTTAATATAGTAGACTTCTATTGAGTTCAAGCCCTGAGACTCTTCCTTGATTTCTTCCTTGATTTCTTCGACTGAAAGGCCATACAGGCCCCTGGTGACAAAATTCAGCTGTCTATCCTCCGGAAGTATGTAGGTGTGATATTGTATTTCGTTTTCAGTTAGCACTTTTGTCAGTCGTCTGTGATCTGTGGGTATTATTGGTATGATTTGTATGTGTATGAGATGTTTTGTATTTTCATAATATTAAGTGTTTGGGACCATTTTGAGGGCTCTCGTAAATTGATTGGTACTGTTTTGGTTCTTGTGTTTGTGGCGCGGGTTGTGTGTTTATAGTGTTTGGTAGTGTTGGTTGGTTTTGGTGTAATGGCCATGTCTGTAAATGTTGTAGCTGATTTTGGTGGCAGAAGAGCAGAGAAAATCTCATCCTCTTTGTCTTTATTGCTACTCATGCAGTCAACTTTCATCTCACTTTCTGAAGTTTCAGGCGAGGAACCAGATTTTGGAGGTGAAAACGTCCTCACCTTTCGTTTCTTCATCTGAGGGCTGCCTTTCTTAAATTTTCCGTTAGCCTTAGCCTTATGTTTCAGTAGTTGAACTAGTTGTGTATTTTCTGCAGCTATCAATTCGTTTTTGCTTTGCTGGCCGGACAGCTTGGCATTAGTTTTTGTGAGTGTTTCTTGTGTTTATAACAGCGTTAAAAACACTTGATTCAATTTCAGCGTAAAATTGTCGAGCTGGGTACCCAGTGAAGCAATTTGCTCGTCTTTATCGGATATGTCACGTGCGGCAACCACGCCATCGTCTGTCGACATCCTTTCCGCCAAAAGGTTACTATCTATTTATTATTGTTTAATATCAATTTAAAGTTTTCCTCATCTTAAAAAACGCCCGTTAAATGAAATGCTTGAATTAAGAGGAAAAGGAATAATGTTACTCATATTCTACTTAAGACGGATACCGTTTCGTCTTCAAATTACTGATACTATTTGAACAAGTACTTAAAGGCATCAATAATTTGTATTCCTCCAGCTTTATTCATGAAAATTTCAGAATCGATGTTCAGGCGATTTGTTTTTTATTTTCAAGTATCGTTGTTGTTGCAGTACTAGAAAATTAAAATAACGTCATCAACTATTATTCAATTCTTTTAAAACTTGTCTTACTTATAGTATGTTAAAAGTAATTCAAGGCATATTTAAAGGTGCTAGTTTCGGGTTTTTACGTTTTCATTGTTGGATCAATACTTTTATACACTTTTTTAGGATGCAAACGCTGGTGGTGTACACCAGTGTTATATTCTCAGTACCTTTCCAGCACTTTTTTACAAAACCATTTGGTCAATTGACGCCATTACTTTAAAAAGTACCTTAGTGGTAAGTTTTCCGACTATGAAGGGTACTTTTTTGGATGTGCTCAATAAGGCAATACCTACTTAGTTTCCATCGTACAGCTTTTTTGGGTATAGCACTACAGCCCCTTTCGGGCCTTTGCTTAGAGATGGTTAGAGTATCTCATTATCGTGATCGAATGTATCGGCACATTGGAAGGTGATATGGTAAGTACCATGCCATATGTCCTTCCACCCAGCTGAAGAGAGTAAATCGACACAAATCTCGTTGGCCCCAACGGGACCCGAACCAGGCAACTTTGGCTTATGTAGCGAGTACTCTAACCATTATACTAAGCGGAATACCCATATTAGAGCATCAGACTCTTTTCATGTATAAGATTTATGTTAGTTTCTAGGTACACACTCACGACTACAGCCAATCGAAAAATTGTGTTAATAAAGCACGTAATGAACAAAGTGGGTTACTTTGAAATGAGTATATACGTAAATTTAAAGAGTAAGTTTCGGTTTTATGTAGTGCTGTTTCAGTATTATTTGAAGAAAAATTTACGGTAATACATATTTTGATCGTACTGCATAAGAAGGAAATTATGTGTAAAAGCTGGTTAGGGAATGCCAGAAAAAACAAAGGGATTTCAAACCAGAAGTCCAAGTCACACATCGTGCTCTGCAAATAACTCCAGTATTGCTGGAAATGCCATTAAAGGTGCACTTTTATCCAAAACAGTCATTGTTTCTTTAAAAAAATAACGGGACTTTTCGAGTTCAATACCGGGGTTTTCAAATTTCACACTGGGAACTGCCGGATAAGTCACGCCTGCAACTTAGACTAGGTATGCTAAAGCACGGGTTGAGACACTGGGGCTCAGCCTTACACTGGAAAAAAACTAAATTGGTCTTCCTGATGAAGAAGAGACTCCCAAAAGTAAGCCCGATCAGTATTGGGGAAGTACTGGTTGAATCAAAACCTGCAGAAAAATACCTGAGCGAATCAGGGCAACGCTTGATAAGCTTACTTCAAGTGCGTTGGCTCCGAGTCAACTTATAGCTATCGTAGGGGAACCCAATCCATTAAGTTGAGTTTTAATTAGCACCGTGGAGTTGGTTCTACTGAGTGGAGCAGAAATATAAGGTAGCGCTTGGTGCAGGTAGAAGGAAGAGGAGCGCTAAAGATTGAGTCTACACATCCGACTGTCTCTAATTCGGACATGCTAGTCATCACAGGTGTGATATTCATCTCCTCTCTTGCTATAGGACAACGCACTATTTACCTGGGTTGAAACGAAGACACGAGGTAGACAGCTACCCACGAGGAAAGGCCATGCTCACTCGATGATTGGAAGCATTCCTGGATGAACGTGAAGAAGGAAAGATGAACTGACTGACCATGGCTCAATCGAAGGCATGGTAAGACTGACTTCTACCTGATTCAGCGCTTGAGCGGACATGGATGTTTTCAGTCTTACTTACACAAGATTGGTAAGCCGTCGTCCTCCAACGGTAAGTTTTGGGCAGTGAGGGATGCCTGCCACACTTTTTTTGCATGCAAACGGTGGAACAGGCAGTACTGAGACCTCTACAAAGAAATAATAGAACTCTCCTTGGATATTGTAATCGGTTAGATGCTTGGATAATTTGACAAATGGACCCATGTGGCACATTATGTTCGGGCAACCGCAAAAGAAATTTACTTTCCTTTGTGAATTGTTCCACGAGTGCCTATTTTTAAGGATTTGTCGCAGAATTTCGTTAGTATATTTTAATTTATGCCAAACGAAACATGCTCTACCATAAACTAATAAATATTTCTACATAAACATTGTAGTGCAATTTGGGTAAGACTAAATTACCTAAGCGTTTACGTAATGGTTTAATGATACCAAAAGTAAGGTAACACTGTATTGCATTGCTCATCCATGAACAATTCTGCGATTCTAAAGTTATCAACGCACTTGGCTGTTGACTTTGGTATTGTCGGGTCGTCTTCTAATGCGGTAGCAGCAATGTGAAATCTAGACTGAGAACGGCTCCGGGATAAAATCATCTCCGTCTTAACTGCCGAAAACAACATTTGCAATTCAATTACACTTGAAGTCAAATTGGGAGCAAATTCTAAGGCTAAAACCGCCTTGCAGGGGAAATGCAGCCCGGCAGGAATGCTCTTGTAGGCTAGCATTCTTTGGGGAGTTCCGCCTCCACGTACCTGAGGGAATTCCCGCAGGAGAATGCCGGTTGACAAGAGCACTCTTGGAGGCTAGCATTCTTTGGGGAGTGCCGCCCCCATGGATCGAAGGATATTGGGGGTGCCATAAGGTTCCCTCCGGGGATGACAGGTAATGACCCTGTCTGAATCTGGACTACACTTTGGGCAACGAACTGGAATTGATGCTTTGGCTGGCGGATATGATGGTTTGGACCTAGTTGCTTTGCACGGTAGCGCCAAAGTGACACTCGTGCATGAATACCCCCAATTCAACTATCATACTGTCTGCATCCTGGTAAAAACTTGGTACGTCTTGGTTTACCTTCAAAGTTTGCACCCTTGGTTTGGTGGTGTAGGCTTGGTTGAGAAGGACTCCCGATAAGCGCTGGTCTAGCTCTGAGCACTTCTCCTCATAAGGACTTGTGCCAACACTTGCGTGGCCTCCGTGCGCTGCAAAGATAATCATGGGGCCGAAAAGGCGACGATACACATAAATGGAGGTAGCGACTCTGAGGGGGGGGGGGACCCAGTAAAACTGGAGCAATTTAAAACCCTAAATAAAGATCAAAAACCCAAAATAAGAAATCAAAAATAATAACAATGACGATGCAACAGCGGCTACAGCCACGATGTTCACAGTACATCGGGAGTGGTACTAATGATGATAAAAACGACGATGAATACAATGACAGTGAAGACGGACAAAAACGCTCCTCCTTGATCCGTTTCTTGAGTGCCCTGCCCCGGGCTGCGAAAAACTCCCGCTGCTCGTTGGACTTCACGCCTCTCACGAGGTGTCGTAGGTTGCCCAGTTCTTGCAGCAGCCTCACGCGTCTACCACCACGCTTTGGTTCCTCCGATGACTCCCTGTCTGCTACATCCAACGGGACTGCCAGGCGGGCTAGGTATGTCTCGAGAGTGATCAGATATCGCATTCCTTGAGTGAGATACCGGTTAGTGGGCTTCGGAGTTGTTCACAGCTTCCGAACTGGCTCCCTTTTCCTCGAGAACCTTGTTACCGGTCGGGGACCCGCCAACGGATCGGCGCAGAGTGCCTCTTCCAGGTTGGGCTTGATGCACCTCGATTTTAGGGGTCTGATGTTGCTGCCAGGCTACTCAACTGAGCCGTTGGATCCTGTAAGCGCAGCCTGTAAATAGACAAAGGGGGTCACAACTGGTCTTGGTGCGCCCTACAATTAACCCGGGCTTGCGACTCTCGTACCATGGTTTATTTCTACGGTGTATGTAGATAAAGGCTAGAACTAGAGTTTTACCGGCTTGGGCCTAAAAAAACTCTGAATTCAACTCCTGTAGATGTCCACTTCGACTCCTGTGGATGCTTTCACTATGAAATTTCTTTACTGGTGTTGAACATAAAAAAAGAATTGATGAACAAATTGAACTCACTTAAGCGCAATCGTGAAAGTTGACAAAAAGGTCATTACGTTAGTTTATTTTTAAACACTGATCGAAATAAATTTATAAAGAAATAGCTAAAACTAGAGTTTCACCGGCTTGGACCTAAAGACACTTTGTTTTAACTACTTATACTCACGTATTATCTCTGGCAGTCTCTCCCCGAGACTTGTGTTAAAGCTGGCTCCCTTGTCCAATTCGCCAGTAGCTTAAATACAATAGAATTGCTTTCGTTGCTAGTGAGAGTCGTAGACCTTCGCTCCAGTTAACTGCAAGACGCTGAATGTATTAACGTGCAAGTTCCTCTTAACCTGCTTTACGAATTCATTCCTCTCTTGTTTCTCGGGAATAATCTTGTTGCATGAAAAGGAACGCCAGCTCCAATCTTATGTTTTTACTCTTTTCGTCTTCAGTATTCATATATCTGAATATTTGATTTCTGAGTTGTCTGTTGCGGTGAATTGATACTCAATTGAGTGGATTGCGCATAGTACGCACATTCAATTCTGTTCATGTTCCCCATGTGCTCTCAATATGGTAATTGTATGGACTACCATGTATGCGTGTGGGATTCGCCGGGGAGCCAATTTAGTGACTAGACGAATGAAACGTAAGATATAAGGTTTTTATATAAAATAAATTGCGATTATGTATTCTATATAGGGTGTCGCCGTTCCCTAAATATGGGCGGTGAAGCATACATTGCTTGTTGACTCGCAGAAAAAGGCTACGTGCGACGAGCGAGGCATGGGGAGCGTGATCAACTGTTATTCGATTCTGAGCAATTAGTATTCGCGTATGTTAATGATTGTTGTCGTAACGTATCGTAAGCGAGGCATGTGGGCATGATCAACTACTATAGATTCCCGAGCAGTTAATACTCGCATATGTTAATGATTGTTGTCGTAACGTATCGTAAGCGAGGCATGGGGGCATGATCAACTGTTATAGAATTCCGAGCAATTAGTACTCGCATATGTTAATGATTGTTGTCGTAATAGGAGCTTGCGGCTATCCAACCACAACAAAACCCTACAACATGCAAGTAGTTACGTGACATCCGAAAAGACTAGTTTTCAAAAGTAAGGGGTGAGATGTTGGCTTGGGCTACGATCCTCAATCGGCCTTTTGGCGTTCCATGCCGTGTAGCCACTCCAATCTACAAGCTCGACTTCTTAGTTCCCTCTACAGGCTAGGTCTCAATGGGAAGCACGACAAATTCCACCAACTTCAGGAAGGATCAAGCAAAGTCAAAAGCATTTCAGTCAATATCAATCGTTATAAGTTTTCAAAGGATACACAAGAACTTAAACAATGTGAAATTGTACAACAGAGTTAACAAATAAATAAAGTTAACTCCTTAAAATTAATTTTTGCCCTTGTTGATGTGGTTTGGATGAGTATAGAAGCATGTAAGTTTTATGCAGGAAAGTCTCTCTCTCCCCGGGAGCCTCGATGATGTATATAGGATACACATCAAATCGAGCTCCCAGTTCATGTCAGTATGCATAGAGTATACTAGCTATGTAACAAGCTCACAAAGTGGTGATACTGCGAATAATTGCATCAACTGGAATTTGATCGCGTGATAAATTATTTGCAAAGTTTGCTGATATAAGGCTACAATCGAGCACAATAGTCATTTTTTTCTAATTCTAAATAATTAAAATTATTAGAACACGAAACAGTAAGCTCCACAGAATCGAAGACGATTTCACAACCATCACATTTTCGCCTCTTCTGTTTTCTTCTCTACACCTATTGTCCTTTTCGTAAAGGCTCCTCGAGCATTTTACCTACGCGAACGGCTAGATTAGTACAAATCTGAACAGAAGAGATGCTGACAAGGACGAGATTGGGCACAAAACAAATATCGCAAATAAAGCTTGCTACTCTGTATTACTCTTTCTAAGATCCAGAGGTACACACAGGCAAAATAAGCTTCCTATTTACAAGTCACCAGTCAAAGCTGTGCTGTTTTTAAGAAGTGAAACAAGGACCTTGATTAGCGAATTAAAAAATGCAATGGACATATTTGAACATAAAGTGCTCCGGGAAATAGACATCCCAGTGAAACAAGGAACAGAGACCACATTACAACGATCAAAGTATGAACTATTTGACAAACCACATGTATCCACTTGCTTAAGTTAGGTAAATTGCAATGGGTGGGCCATGTCGAAAGAATGGAAGAAAACCGGCTACCGAAAACAACATTAAAGGGTAGAGCATAAGGCAGAGGTCCAGCAAGAAGACCAAGAGCTCAGTGAGAAGACACGAGAGAAAGTGACTGCAGAATCTTGCTGGGAGTGATCATCTGGCAAACGAGATCAAAGAACCGTGACAATTGCTGAAAATTAATCCTGGAGGCCAAGGCCTGGCTTGGGTTATCACACCATAGATGATGACGACGATAATTTGAAAGAATTGAAACCGCATCGACGGAACATAGGAGAAAGGCAGTACTTTTGAGTTATGAAAGACGCCTTACATCCATTTTTAGGTCTTTGTAAAAAAATTTTTACAACGACCTGCTAGTTTCGCGGCCTGTCTGTCCGTCCGTCTGTCCGTCCGTCTATCCGTCTGTCCGTCTTTCCGTGCGTCACAGCTAATTTCCTCAGAAACTATAGGAGCTAGAATGCTCAAACTTTGTGGAAAGGTCAGAAGTGATGGTCTCTCAAAAGTTGAGGTCTTAACAAAAATTTAAAAAAATTTTAAGGGGGGTCCCCCCTGATAACGAATTGGCCCTTAAACATTTTTTTAATCAAAGGTAGTCGAGTGAGGTATCAAATGATTATAACTCTTAGAATCTGAAATAAAAAAATCATTTTATGAACTAGGGTGTCCAGGGGAAGGCAAAATGTACCAAAAATTTGTGTCCCCGCCCCCTCGCGATTGGACACCTTTCAGCCGAAAAATCTGAAAATTATCACCAACGTGGGCCTTTATGAGTACAAGGGCAACAAATACCTTAGAAATCGAAATTCGATCAACTTTGTTAATAATAGTATGATTTGTAGATTTTACATTTTTACCCATAAAATCAAAACGGAACCCTTAAATGTCTTGAAATTTTGCGATTAGATAGACTAATATAAGATATATACATTCTCAAAATTTAATTGAGATCGAATCATAATCAAGTGAGTTATAGCCATTTCAATTGTATGAAATTGCAACAACATTAACACGTGTTTATGGTTGATATAGGGTTTTCCAATAAGAAGTGTTATTTTGATATTAAAAGAAAAATGCCTCTTTTTAACATGAATAATCGAATGTTTATTTCATTATAAAGAAAAAGGTATGCCGTTAGTAGTGAAATATAACATCAGGCAAATAACCACCAGGACAAGCTTGCAGGACCATATCCTGTTCATGAAATTTTCCATAACCAAATCGCAAAGTGGCTGCCCTATGTCCTCGATAGCCTCACGAATTTCATCTTTGAGGTCTTGAATCGACGCTGGGCTGTTAGCGTAGGCCTTCTTTTTTTTTACGTGGCCCAAAGGAAGAAGTCACATTATGTTAAATCACAAGATCTATTCAAAATAACACCTCTTATTGGAAAGCCCTATATACTCGTATATTTAAAATTGACAGGCACTTTTATTTTCTTTCAATTTTCATGAAAATTTAAGGAATAGTGTTTAACTTGAACATGTTCAATCGGCCGAGCATTCAGAAAAATCATTTAAGCTCGATCAAAATGTGCGCACCTTTTGCATAAATTTGAAAGATTTCATATCCACGCCATTAGAAAACTTGTTTCTATACGTAGGGTGTTTACAAAGACCTTCTGGTAGGAGCACTCTCCTGCTTACTCAACTTGTTTATTTTGTGTCTCGCGCAATCATCTTAAGAATCTTTGCTTCCAGTTCATAAAACAGGCTTCACTACAGTAGCTTCGGGTCCTTAAGGCAAGTTAAAGTTACGTTGGAAAATGTAGTAGAATTTTTTCATCTTATTTCATTGAATTTAAAGATACCCAATCCTTGATTCTTGATACAAGTAGAATAATTGATTCAACTTCATTTCTGTGCAAGTTACAAGATTTTAGTGAGAAAAAAAATTTTTTAGTTGCAATGTAAGGGATGGTTCAAAACTATGCGCTAATCGGAAAATGATAGTACTCAAATCAGCACTTGGACTGATGACATTCTAATAATGCTCAGTCACGCTGAATGAATTTTACATCAAATATTAGAAATAACAAACTAGGAATTGTGCAAGATTCTCATCGGATGATATTTCTATGTAACTCTATAGTTTGTATTTCCTGATAGCGAACGTCTGAAATACTGATAATAATAAAACGCAGTTAAGCCCAGGATTAAAACGCAATGCAATCGAAATGCAATTTCATTTACACCGTAATGCAGCATCCTAACCCGTTGATACCTACGAGAATGCCGTGGGCTTTACTCATAATATCATGTCCACCAAATCCAGTCTGCCCAGTTATCGGAAAGGAAAGCCCAAAGCACTTGTCGAATCGATAAAACATTGAACGCAACTAATCGGATTTGGCACCAGCGTTTATACATTCTCTAATGCATTCACAGTGTCGCTGCCTAACTGTCTGCTGCCGTGGTATCTCTTTTATTGACTTCACGAACGCACTCGGGAGACGAAGCCATGAATCCAATAAAATAGTCAATAATTAATGATTAATGGCATTAAGCAGCCAAGAGAAATCATCAAGATGAATCGATTTTATTAAACGGCTCATGCAATTGAGCGCAAGTGAGTTGTAAAACGCAAAGTGCCATTTAACGCAATTTTACATCGAGGTGCGCATTATGCTTACATGAGATGGGAAAATATGAGTTGCAGGACCAGTAGTTGGAGTACTATGTATCTGATATAAATGGGAAAATTTCAAATGTGACTAGAATAACAGTTACATTATTGCTTAGTTTTTGGAAAGTACTTATTCAAGTTTAGCGCGAATGAGTTTGTTTTGCGGCGAAAATTACTTTAATATGCAGGCTATAAAGTTGGCAAATTTATAAAATGATTAAAGACCAGCATTATTGAATGGCCAATTACAAAATCTTAATTTTTAGTTTTAAATCCGTAAACAAATGTTTTTAGGGTTTTGTACTAAAATACAAAACCCTATTGCCAGCACGACCTGTGTCCGTCCGCCCGTCTGTATGTCACAGCACTTTTTCTCCGGTACTATGGAGGCTACAGCCATGAAACTTTGTAGAAAGATCAGAAGTGGTGACTTCTTGAAAGTTCAAGGGTGGAAAAATTTTTCAGAGGGGTTTAAGGGGGGTCTCCCCATATAGGGAGGTGACCCCCCAAAAAAAATTTCACCATTGGTAGTCGAGTAGGGTGTCATTGAAAATGTCTGAATGAGATCTTTTCAAAACAAGTCTTAAATTGCCTTATTGGTACCGAGTGGGGCAGGGGAAGGGGAAATGTACAAACTTTCCACGTACCCCCCCTCGCGATTGGACACCTTTCATCCAAAAAATCATGGATGTAGAACTTTATGCGTACAACAACAACAAAAACATGAGAAGTCGAAATTCACTCAACTTTGTTAGTAATAGTATGATTTATCGATTTTACATTTTCTTGAATAAAACCTAAATGGCACCCTTAAATTCAATGAAATTCAGCACACCGATGACTATTTAAATGTTAACCCTCTCATGCCAGATGTTGCCTATAGGCAGCATTGATTTAGAAGCAAATAAAGTCCCGCTATTTGAGTTTTTTTTATTTCTGAACTTTTGTATTATGGAGCCCTATGTCTTGTGTATAACTGTGTCATTTTTCGTGATAATTAGCAGTTCACGTGTTCAGTTATTAGCCGATGTTCGTGGAGATACGTTGTAAAGTTTAGCTCGTGAAAAAAGTGTCCTGATAAAAAGTGGTTGAAATTGATGACCGAATTATTTATTTCTAAATTTCAGTATACATCGTAAATAAAGAAAGGTAAGAATGAGATATGAAAAAAAAAATTCATAAAAAACTTCCTCTCCTTTGTTTATAATAATTTTGTGAAAGTGCAGTTGCCTATAGGCAACATCGGTCAAGTATGGCAATTTTCGTATAATGTTTTCTTTTGTTTATGTACTCTAAAATGCGTCCAAAAGGTTTAACTGTGGAGGAAATCGAGAAAATTCTCAACTTTGATTGGGATAATTCCGAGAATGAGGATGTAGAACAAGAAGAAGAGGATGAAAATATCGTTCAATTGGAAAACATCATAGAAAATAATTTGGAAAATATGATTGAAAATGAAGAAAATGTGGAAATCCGTTTGATTGAGGGAGCAATTGACATAGAAAATGACGGACAAAATGAAGTGATTGGACAAGAGGTAGCAGAAAAAATAAAAATGAATAGCTTGCGGTGGAGAAGTACAGAGTTGATGCTATGTGATATTACATGGAAAAGTGAAATTCGTGGAAATGTGGTGAAACAACCGATTGAATATTTCAACCAGTTCTTTACGGATGAAGTTTGGCAGAAGATATGTTTTGAAACAAACATGTATGCGACACAAACTAATGGAACAGAGCTGAAATGTGAAGTTCTTGAAATTAAAAAATATGTTGGAATATTGTTATATCTTGCTATAATAAGAATTCCAACATACAGAATGGCATGGGCGCAAAATTTCAAGTTGTCGGCTGTTGCAAATTCTATGCCAAGAACTAGATTTGATAAAATCAAACGATATTTCCAAATAATTAATAACGCTGATCAGCCTCAAAAGGGACAACCTCGCTACGATAAATTGTACAAAGTTCGCCCATTGCTAGATGTTATAAAAAACAAGTTGAGTAAACAGACCAACGCTCATGTCAGAAGGGATTTGTATTCAATTTAAAAAATGCAGTCACCAGATCGAATCAAATCAAGAAACATGTCAAAGACGATTTTATTGGAGAAAATATGAAATTCGAAGATCATACTATTATTAACAAAGTTGAACAAATTTCGACTTCTGACGTTTCTGGTATTGTTATTATACTCATAAATATCTCCCTTGATAATTATTTCAGATGTCCATCGAAGACGGGGAAACACATTTTTCATGTATTTCCCCCCTGTGCCTCCACTGAAGCAAAAGCTGACAGTTTAACAACTGTTTTGAAAAGCTCCCAAGAAAATTTTCATTTCAGACTCATATCGGCTACGTTTGATGAATTTTTTTTTCAGGGGCCACTCTCCTGTACTGTTATCATCGATTAATGGCAAATTTTTTCGAATCCTAGAATGGTTACAAAACCCTTGTGCTAGGAGCTCTCTCCCACCTCCTTGACTTGTTTCCCTTATGAGCATTAATTGAAGGTACTCATCTTCAGTCATTCATTAAATTGAATCAAGTGTTCAAATCATGCACCTTAAACGTTGAAGTTGGGAAAAAATAACTCAAAATTATTCAATCTTCGCATTTAAAACAGCCACTATTTTGTTTTACGATTACTGATACCACTAGCTGAACCGATTTTCAAAGATATACATGACACCTATCATTCCTGAAATTTTCATGCAAATCCTAGCAAGACTGTAGTGTCTGAGTTGGTAAAAAGCGCTTGTTGTTCCATAGCCATATGTTGCCATAGCAATAAATGCAGCGCATATTGTTCCATAGTAATACAGGAAAATTCAAACCGCTATAACTTCGCTCAATATTATTTAATCTTTATAAAACTTCTAGGATAGATCAATTTTATAAATATTCATCTGTATACTGAATTTTATTGACTTTTAGGGTACCGTTAGGATTTTATTCAAGAAAACATAAAATCGATAAATCATACTATTACTAACAAAGTTGAGTGTATTTCGACTTCTAAGGTATTTGTTGTTATTGTTCTCACCAAGGCCTACATTCCTGATTTTTTTTTCAGATTTTTCGGGTCCCAGGTGTCCAATCGCGAGGGGGGGACACAAATTTTTCGAGTATTTCCCCTCGCTGTGCGTCCCTCGAAGCAAATTTTGCCAAACTTAGACCTGTTTTGAAAAGTTCTCATCAAGACCTTTCATTTGATACTCATATCAGCTACCTTCAATGAATTTTTTTTGGGGGTCACTCTCCTATATGGGGAGACCCCTCTTAAATACCTTATAAAATTTTTTTGTAGTTGAACTTTGAAGAGATCGCCACTTTACACGTACACAAAATTTGATGTTTCTAGCTTAAGTAGTTTCCGAGAAAAAGTGCTGTGACACACTGACGGACGGACGGACGGACGGACGGACGGACGGACGGACGAACAGACGGACAGACTGGTCGCGAAACTAGTAGGGCTTTGTAAAATTATTTTACAAAACCCTAAAAAATGCAATGAAATTCCCCAAGAAGAACACCAGAGCATCGATGAACAAATTATAGCATTCAAAGGTAATACATTTTTAAGTAAAATATATATATATATATATATATATATATATATATATATATATATATATATATATATATATATATATATACTTCTATATATATGTATATATATTTATATATATATATATATATATATATATATATATATATATATATATATATACTTATATATATATATATATATATATATATATATATATATATATATATATATATATATATATATATATATATATATATATATATATATATATATATATATATATATATATATTCCATTTGCTAAAATGTATTTATAACTAGGCAAACACAGTTTGAAGCAATATCTCCCCAATAAGCCAAACAAGTGGGGCTTCAAAATGTTCACTAGAGCAGGTGTATCTGGCATTATTTATGATTTTACTCTTTACATTGGTGAAGGAACGTGTGAATTTTTTGGTTTGGGAATATCTTCGGACATTGTCTTACATTTGGTATCTAACATTCCTATAAATCAAAACTACAAAACATTTTTCGATAATTGGTTTACTTCAATAAGTTTGCTGATTGCTCTTAGACAAAGAGGCATATTATCCATTGGTACAATCCAAAGTAATCGTTTGAAACATTGTACTCTAAAAAGTGAGCAGGAACTTTGAAAACAAGGCCGGGGATTATGCGATTTCAAATATGAGTCAACGCACAACTTGATTGCTTGTCGTTGGTATGACAATAAGAGTGTGCAACTGGTTTCTAACTACTCAGGTAAAAATCCGATGAGTGAGTGCCAAAGATGGTGCCGAAAAGAAAAGAAATTTATAACTATACCTCGACCAATGATAGTTGAATGCTATAACAAGCATATGGGAGGCGTTGACCTTGCGGATATGCTGCTGGAGTTGTATAAAATCAACCACCGTTCTAATGAATGGTATATGCGCATTGTATACTGGTGTATAAATTCCGCTGTAGTAAACAGTTGGCTGTTGTATCGCAGAGACCTCTTACATAACTACGGCAGTATAAAGTATATGCCGTTGATAAAATTTCAATTAGATATTGCCGATGAGCTGATGAACGCAAATCAATTATCAACGGGTGCAAAAAAACGAGGTTGCCCATCAAATGATACACCAATGGAGTCCACTTCTTCTTCAACATGCTCTTCACCATCGAACTTGACGCCCTCTGAATTTACTTCCAGCAGAAGAGCATATGTTGTAGAACCGGCAAAATCTATTCGTTTAGACAATTTAAGTCGCTGGGTTCAATGGGGATCAAAAGGTAGATACAGACTATGCCATACTGGGTTTCCTCGGTCTAAATGCAGCAAATGCAATGTTTATTTATGCTGCAAACCTGAAAAAAATAGTTTTGTTTCGTATCATACATAAATTATAAAAATATAAATAAAAAAAAATATACAAAATCAAAAACTATAATAAAAAGATTTTTCAAAACAATGAAAATATTTCTATAAATTTACAATAAGTGCCCAATCTTGCCTGTAGGCAACATTCAATATCTAACAAACCGAGAAATCTAGAAGTCTGAAAATTTCATCAATTCATATTTATGTCGATAATAATACGATTATATTTCCAAAATATTTTTACTACCGGCCAATTTAATTCAGGCATGAAAGAGTTAATCATTTCTGAAATTTTCATAAAGATCGAATGGTATTTAACGAAGTTATAGCGATTTGAACATATGGCTATGGAACAATATGCGCTTTTTACCGACTTAGACACTACACCTATGCTAGGATTTGCATGAAAATTCCAGGTATCATGAATATCTTCGAGAATCGATTCAGTTACTGGTATTAGTATCAGGTTGCAGGAGAGAGCTCCTAACAAAAGGGCTTTGTAACCATTCTAGGATTCGAAAAAATTGGCCGTGAATCGATGATTACAGAACAGGAGAGTGACCCCGGAAAAAAATTTCATCAAAGGTAGCCGATATGAGTATCAAATGAAAGTTCTTTATGAAAGCTTGTCAAAACAGTTCTTAAACTGACAGTTGTTGCTCCAGTGGGGGCACAGGGGGGGGGGGGGGAAATACAAGAAGAATGTGTTTCCTCCCTCGCAAATGGACACCTGTGATCTAGCAAATCTGAAAAAATTTTCAAGGGAGACAGTTATGGGTATAACTATAACAAATACTTCAGAAGTCAAAATTCTTTCAACTTTGTTAATAATAGTATGATCCTCGAATTTCACATTTTCTCCAAAAAAATCGTCTTTGACATGTTTCTTGATTTTATTCGTTGCTGGTTACTGCATTTTGTAAGTTGAGTACAAACCCCTTCTGACATGAGCATAGGTCTGTCTACCCAACTTGTATATCCTTGTGTGAACAAAATTATCCAGGCACAGCAAGCACTACTACAAATGCTGTTGTAATTTTTTTTTCATATAATTTTTAGGGTTTTGTAAAGTAATTTTATAAAACCCTACTAAACTCACGCCTGTCTGTCCGTCCGTCCGTCCATGTGTCACAGCAATTTTTCTCGTAACCCGTATAAGCTATAAATATAAAATTTTTCAAGTAAGTGTAAAGTAGTGCCCTCTTCAAAGTTCCACTACAAAAAAAAAAATTTACAAAGTGCTTGAGGGGAGCCTCGCCATACAGAGGAGTGGACCCCGAAAAAAAATATTCATCAAAGGTGGCTAATATGGGTATCAAATGAAAAGTCTTGATGAGAACTTTTTGTAACAGGTCTTAAAGTGACATTTTTTTGCTTCGAGGGGTGCAGAGGGAGGGGAAAAACATGAAAAATTTGTGTCCCCCTCGCAATTGGACACCTGTGGTCTGAAAAATCAGAAAACAAATCATGGAGGTAGGTGTTAATGAGTGCAATAACATGTTACCACCCACATTGAGGATCCTTCGGCTTGGGACTTCAGACCCAGTTTGCCTGTTGGAGACGGTCGTAGGAGGTGCCACTCGCTTGTCCTTTGATCCCAAGTAGCCACCAAGCGATAAACGTGGCTGCCGAAATACCCCTCACAAAGCTGAAATCAGTACCTTCTACACTAACCAAGCAGAGCTTCCCCGATAGGAATTACCCACCCCGCTCCCACTGCTTCTTTGGTCCTACACAAAGGAACTATCTCACAAAATCTCGCGAGAAATTCTATGTTAAATACTCTTGTAATCCTTTTGTGACAGTTAAGGGCAATTTTCCCAGTCTTCAAGGAAGGGGCGACCACTTCGCACTCTTTACCCTGTATGTTTCACCCGACGTAAGATGAATTAAAAACACCTCTGAAAGTTTACACAGGACACTGAAATAGAAAATTTTCAGCACCGTGAAAGCATTGGCAAAACAGGGTTTGCCTTTAAGAGCAGACAATAATGACGAGAATTCCAATTTCATGGCCTTATTGAAGGCTCGCTCGGAAGACGTTCTACAACTGAATTCCTAGTTCCAGAGAGATGGATACAGATAGCTCCACCATGAAAGTTAAAATGAAATACTCAATCTAATGGTGACTACAATCTTGTCAAAAACATGGATGAGATAAGAAAAGCGGAGAGTTTTTCAATTCTATAAGATGGAACCGCAGATGTGTCACGAATAGAGCAAGTCTCCGTTTGCCTTAGAACGGTTTCCGAAAATTTCGTTGCAAATGAGAATTTAATTGGATACTTTTCAACGCCAAACACTCAAGCAGAAACTCTTGTTGTCCAAGATTCAATTGAAAAGGTATTACCAGCCAGAAAATTCATTGGTTCAATCAAGGATTTGATCAACGTTGTCCGAGATTCGCCAAAACCCGTTGCACAGTTCAAGGAGCTGCAGACTGAAGCGGTGGAAAAGAATGACGAAGATTTACCTTTTATCGCAGCCTTCAACCTGACAAGGTAAAAACTACGATCGAAAATTTCGTAAAATATTGTATCAAATTTTGAAACCTTTTTAATATTTTTCAGATGGGCGATGCGAATACGGCCTCTTAAGATAATCAAGGCAAATTACCCCGAATCGCTGAAACTCCTCGATGATCGATCGGTGGACAAACAAGTCGATTGTGCGATCTCCGCCGGAGCTTCGGGGTTTTACGATTACACGAAGTCTTTTGAGAGTGTATTCTATTTAAGAATGATGATTGAAATTTTCGATCATATTGAAATGTTGAAGAAAGAGCTGCAAAAGTCGAGCGTTAGTGTTATTGAATCGAAAAAACCTAAAAAAAATTTCATCAAAGGTAGCCGATATGAGTATCGAATGAAAGGTCTTGATAAGAACTTTTCAAAGTAGGTCTTAATTTGACAGTTTTTGCTTCGAGGGGGCACAAGGAGGGGAAAAGCACGAAAAATTTGTATCCCCCACCCTCGCGATTAGACACCTGTGATCTGACAAATCTGAAAAAAATCACGGAGGTATGTGTTTAGGACTACGACAAAAAAATACCTTAGAACTCAAAATTCGCTCAGTTTTGTTGATAATAATGCGATATTCGAATTTCACAGCTTCCCCAAAAAAATATTATAGGTATCCTTGGTTGTCGATTTATCGATAGTGCCCTCAGACCGGGGAACCAAACGCGTCCCCAGGGTTGCGGATAGGGGAAGACATTTCTCGAAAGGTTTGCTGCGAATAACCAATAAGCAGCCGCGGACAATGGTCGGCAGTGAAGGGAGAGTCTCAGGACAAATACCTGAGTGTCAATGATCTTCACTGTGACATGACGAAATATATGGCGTCATCAATTATCCCTATATCCTGGCAGTAGGTAAAATGCTATGGGAACGGAAACCCAGACAGAAAAGCAAATCATGCAGGTCCACAAGGGGAACCAAATTACGGTGCAGGGAGTCGGATCCCCAGTACCGGCGGCAGAGGGTAGTGAGCGAGCAGGCTCCCGGCCGTTGTCATCCAGCGACTGCAATGTTATAGAAGTGGTGAACTTGGCTTCTGTAACAGATATAACTACAAGCAAACAGGACGCTAGCACGGAGAACCCTTTCAGGCAAAAACCGCTGTTGGCAAGAACACCGATAAAACAAGTCACCGATTGCGGGGGGAGGCAGCAAACCCCAGAAACACTGTCAAAGTCAACATCACAGGTTAAATCATCGGAGACAGACCACAGACGGACTTAGGAACGAAAGAAGGCAGAGTGCGTTGTGCAACCTGGCATCATTGCGGCCTTTGGGCGCAGTAGAAGGACTACGCGCACCCGGGAGCGTCCAGTGCAAGACGTACACAATCCGGATCAAGCTGCGACACCAACAGAGGCCAGTATAAGACTGGGGGAGGGAGAAGTTTTGCCGTTGGCCGACGCCACTTCAAACGCGACCCAAGCGGTAGAAGCAAAAGGGCTAGGAAACGGGGGCCTCTCCCAAGAGGTGGCGCCAAATAACGCAATCGCCCTTGACCGCGCCGAAGAGGAGCGGGGACTATCGTCAAACAACTGAGGGCTGCCTGCGAAGTGCAGAAAAACATAGGCAAGAGTGTCAAGAATGGCATTCTTGAACTGGAGGAGCTTCTTGACAGCATAACGCACTACAGGTGGAGGTGGCTTGCAACCGAAAAGCACCAAAAAGACACGCTCTCCCTCGAGGCATCAGTGGGTCCTAGCAGCAGCAAAAGAATGGCCGTTAGCCCAATTGAAGGCGACCGTGAGAAAAGGAGGAAGGACAAGACCATAAACGAAGTTGTCCCCCCAGGCGAGGAGTTTCATGTGGTGCGAAACAAGGCAGCGAAAAAAGCGGCCAAAAAGCTACTCCTAGAAAAAACAGACAAAGAGCTCAACCACGAAAAGAACAAAGAACCCCCCGATATACCGCAGAAACCAAAAAGCAAACCGCGGCGCAAACCCTTGCGAGAGGCACTGCTTATTAAACTCACTAAGGGCCGAACCTACGCAGATGTCCTCCGTGAAATTAAAGGAGCGGTCAAGCCAGACGACACCAAAACTGCCATCAAAGCAGTTCGACCAACCCGGACCGGTGGCCTGCTGGTGGGATTCGGGCCAGAGGCCACAAACAAAGATGCATTCCGTGACGCGGTTCAAAAGGTTCTTGGAGATGCGGCAACGGTTGCCTCGCTCGAACCAATGGCCACCCTGGAAATCAGGGACCTCGACTGCGTCACGGACAAAGCTGAAGTAGCGGATGCCATTAGGAGGGAGTTCCCCAGCTTAAGTGAAGTCAAGGCAAGATTGACACGTGAAAACACAAGGGGGCAACGCATGGCTATTGTCGAACTAGCTGATAAAGACGCCCAGCAATTCCTGGCGAAGGGCAAAATTAAGATAGGTTGGGTGATCTGCAGGATACGGAGAAGAGCGATCCCTATCCGCTGCTTCAGATGCTTCGAATACGGACACACCGCGTATGGCTGTAGGGGACCCGACAGGAGATCTCTGTGCTACAAATGTGGTGAAACGGGGCACAAAAGGAAGGAGTGCACGAACGAGGCAAAATGCATTCTTTGCAAGGATGCTAAGCTAGCACCCGGTGACCTCAAACATGAGCCGGGGACAGGGAGATGCTGGGTTTTCAAGGAGGCCCTCACTGAAGCCAAATCGATACTCAAATAATCCGTATCCTGCAGGTCAATCTGCACCGAATCACAAACGCCCAGGACCTACTTGAGCAGTTTGCGAGGGATAAGAAAGCTGACCTCCTGTTGCTGAGCGAGCAACATCATAACAAGGACTCGCAAGCGTGGTACCCTGATAAATCTAGTACCTCGGCCATCTGGGTTCCAGACAGCGCCCGCCTTCAGGTGCAGGGCCATGGACGCGGGGATGGTTTTGTGTGGGTGCGGTGTTCAGGGATAACATATTTCAGTGTTTATCTGACGCCTAACGAGGCAATGCGATCTTTTCGAACCAAACTCGATGCCCTGGAGGACGCTGTCTCGAACACAGAGTGCCACATGCTGGTCGGGGGAGACTTCAACGCTAGAGCCATTGAATGAAGTATGCCACAATCCGACCCAAGGGGAAAGCAAATCTTGGACATGGCGGCCAGAACAGCGCTTTTTGTCCTAAATACTGGTAACACCCTACTTTCCGCCGCTGGGGTTGCGTTGGAACCATACCCGATGTCACACTCGCTTCGGAGTCCCTGGTACCTAGAGTACACAACTGGCGAGTACTAGAGGACTACTCGGCTAGTGATCACCAGTATATAGCGATTGAGATTCACGACGGTGCCACTCTGCGTGCATATGCCCAAACTTCAATCCTCGGATGGAGGACTGGGAGGATGGACGTTGAGAGGTTTGCTGACGCGCTTACGGCAGGCGCACCGTTGCTGGGAGCTCCGCCAGGGAGTGGAGGGCCCACAGCCAAGCACTTGGTGAACTCAACTATGAGTACCATCATAGCTGCTTGCGAGTCTTCCATGCCCCGTCGGAGACCCCGACACGGTAAGCCTCCAGTATACTGGTGGTCAAACGAGATCGCCGAACAAAGGAGCGAGTGTCACAAACTTCGGCGAGAGGCCCAGCGGGCGCGAACACGGGAGGAGGCAGACACTAGGCTAGCAGCATACAGGTCCGGCAGGAAATATCTTCGCAGGCTTATTAACAAGAGCAAGGCCCGATGCTGGCAAGACCTCGTGGATGATGTAAATAGGGATCCGTGGGGCCTTGGCTACAAGCTGGTCATGGGGAAACTTGGTGCCCTACGGAAGCCTTGCATACATGACGCGGAAAAGATGGACGCGATAGTGCGGGGACTCTCCCCCACCCACCCCGTCCGTGTTGATGCTGTCCGTGGTGAAACAGCGGTCGAGTGCCCACTCTTCACACAGCTGGAACTGGAGGAGGCAGTCCTCTCCCTGAAAGCGAGGAAGGTCCAGGTCCAGATGGTGTTCCAGCTGAGGTTTTGCAGCTCGTCTATCACCATTATCCTGACTTGCTGCTCAGCACATTCAACGCTTGCCTACGGGACGGGGTTTTCCCGGTACGATGGAAGGTGGTGAGGCTCGTGCTGATCAGCAAGGGGAAGGGAAATCCCGAATTGCCGTCTGCATACCGCCCGTTATGCATGCTTGACACGGCTGGGAAAGTGCTAGAGAAACTCATCAAGGGAAGACTCACTGACGCGATTCGTGCTGCTGGGGACCTATCTTCTCGGCAGTACGGCTTTAGAGCAGGACGTTCTACCATTGATGCGATTGCAGAGGTGGTGAACGCGGTCCAAAAGGCAGAGGCATGTAGTCGCACCAAGCGACGGATCGTCCTGTTGGTGACACTCGACGTCAGGAATGCCTTCAACTCCGCTAGATGGGTGGATATTCTGGACACGCTGGAAAACTCTTGTCTTGTTCCAGAATATCTAATGCAGCTTTTGAGGAACTACCTAAAAGACCGAAGCCTGCTCTACGACACGACACAGGGCCAACGAAGGATGGAAATTACATCGGGTGTTGCCCAGGGATCTACCCTTGGTCCGGACCTGTGGAACGTGTCTTACGACGGGCTACTGAGACTTGAGATGCCAGATGAGTCGTGGTTGGTCGGCTATGCGGATGATGTTGTGGCTCTGGTCGCCGGACGCACCGTTGTACAAGCGCAGCTTAGGCTAGGTATGCTAATGCGCCGAGTGAGGGACTGGATGACTGCTCGCGGGCTCAGTTTATCACTGGAGAAAACCGAAGTGGTCATCTTGACAAAAAAGAGAATCCCTAGAGTAAGGATGATCAGTATTGGAGATATACAGGTCGAATCGAAGCCAGCAGTGAAGTACCTGGGGCTACTGATCGACTCGAAGATGAGTTTCTCTGAGCAAATCAGGGCAACGGCTGAGAAGGCTGCTTCGGGAATATCGGCCCTGAGTCGACTTATGGCCAACGTAGGGGGACCCAGCCCATCAAGAAGATGCCTCTTGATGAGTGCTGTAGGGTCAGTGCTACTGTACGGGGCAGAGGTATGGGGCGACGCTCTCAGCAAGGAGGTATACCGAAAACGATTGGCACAGGTACAGAGAAGAGGAGCACTGAGAATTGCATCTTCGTATCCAACAGTCTCCGACTCGGCGGTGAGAGTGATTGCAGGCGTGATACCTGTCGCCCTCCTTGCTAGAGAGCGCCGCGCTATTTACCTGCGCCGAAACGAGGATGCGAGGGAGATGGTTGTCCGCGAGGAGAGACAACGCTCGCTCAACGATTGGCAGCAGTCTTGGAGGAATTGCACGAAGGGAAGGTGGACTGCGCGCCTCATCCCGGATGTGAGACCATGGCTTAATCGGAGGCATGGTGAGACTGACTTCTATCTGACCCAGCTTTTGAGCGGGCACGGGTGTTCTCAGTCTTACCTGCACAAGATCGGTAAGTCACGGTCTCCCAATTGTCGGTTTTGCCCAGGAGAGGAGGACAATGCCTGTCACACATTTTTTGCGTGTACCAAATGGGCCAGGCTGCGAAGGGAACTGTACAGGGAGACGGGAGAGCTCACCCCGGATAGTGTGGTTGCGGTGATGCTCGAGTCGGTTGACAAATGGAGCCAGGTGGCACATTATGCTCGGGCAGTCCTAAAATATAAAAGGGACTCACAGCAGCCGGAGGCATTGGGGCTGGGGGATCGCTCTTCTGGCAATTCCTCTTCCCCCTCCCCTCCCGCTAGAAAAGGGACTCCCCAGCTTGAAGGCGCCCCACGGCGTAACAAAACGAGACCTGGCCCGAAGTAATGTGTCAAACGGTTCCAGGCTAGATTCTCAGATTGACAGGGGAGGTGTTTAGTGGGTAGTCCAAGGGTATCCTCCATGGGAGTCCCACACTGCCAGACTCGGCGGGCGTAAATGCCTTCACCTCCCTACCACAAAAAAAAAAAAAATTGGTATCCTTAAACTGATCGAAATTCAATATTAAAGTAGTCCTACAAAAGGTCCTTAGACTTTGTAAGCTTGATGAAAATCGAATGAAACATACGGAAGTTATAACCATTTGAAATTTCTACAACCACAACAATAATAACACATGATTTTGGTATTTTATGGACTTTGGATCGAATCAGTCACTGAAGTTTTGATTTGATTTTCTTGAAATTTTCAAATAATTTTTAGGAATTCATGATTTGAGTGATTTTTGTTAGCTATGAACAAAATGGCGACCGTTGAGAATAGAATCACAATCGATTTTTGTTTAAACGTGCACATCTCTTTGGCATATTTTTTGACTATTCGTTGCTGGTGACTGCATTTCTGAGAAATTGAGTATAAAACCCTTCTGACATGGGCGTAGGTATGTCTACCAAATTTGTTTCTCTTGCAATTTCCCACTCTGGAAAAATACACCAGCACATGTGGCACGAGCGAATAGAAGAACAAAACGAACATAAACATAAAAAAAACTCAGCCACATATAGTACACCTACATGGCTACATAGGTACAAGTTAACTTTTCTTCCAGGACTTGAAGGAAAAAAATACAATTTTTCAAGGGCTGAGCCTGATGTACTTTATCTGAATGTTTAACTACAACTGACTTGATTTTACAGGAACTTAGCCAAGTACAAATAATTTTGCTGAGATTGTTAGAACTAGTGACAGTGCAATTTAGAAATTTAAGTTGAAGACGCGTGGTCAGCGCTTTTCGATACTCGCTCAGGTGATCTCAGGTGATAACTCACCCATCGTTAAGTGCGAACGTCCTCGGTCGCGAAAAAATTGAATATCGTTGAATCGAACATTTTTTGTTGAAGGTCGTAAATCGGGTCCGGGAGATGCTGATGGAATTTGAACTGGCGGTGGTGGTGACTCTGGAATATCTTTTGTTGTTGATTGCAGTAGGTCAGGAACTTGCTTCAGCGTATTGTTTGTAGTGGCTGGCTTGGTATTAAATTTGAAGTAGGCTTTGTAAGATATAAAGATTATTAGATAGGCTCCAATCAGGGTGAGTATTCCATACGTCGTTAGTTGATGAATGTTGGCCTCATTTCTCATCAATTCCATTTCGCTTGTGTTATTTAACTGGAGGTTCTTCATCATCTCCAGTGAAAGTATTTCCTGGTAGGCACTGCTTTCTGGGGATGGTAGTAGAATAGCAGGTAATGCGTGTGTGACGTTCACTTCATGGCTCGTAAAAGTTCGTCCATTTATAGAGATACTGGTACTATGGATTTTTACCAGATAAGTTCAATTTACCTTGTGGATCAATTGCTCGGCTTCGATGGTACCCGTGAATTGGTTCAGCAATATCGTGCCAGAAGAGATTTCTTCGGTGCTTGCCATATGGGCGTTGCTCGTTTTATTGCAGGTAACTGTGATGCTCTTCATCAGGTTTGGGATGCAGCAGGTGCTGGTGATATCCATAATCTCCGTCGGCTTGCAGATGCTTAAGCTATTTACAATTTTACCGTTTCCAATAACGCCAAATATTTTTTTATGACTTTTTAGTATTTTATCAAACTGAATATCGTTCATTACGTCCTTTAATAGCCTCAACAAGTAATGATTCATAATTGAGGCTGGTTATCAACGGACTATTAATAATATACAATAATGATGATAAATTTGTAATTATTTTTATATCGGAAAAGTCTAGAGCGATAGCGAAAATTGGAAGGAGTTCTTTTTCGAGAATCTCAGTTGCCAATTTTATTGCATATTTTGATAGTGTAACTGAATTTGTGATGCCCAAGTTTGCCCAATGTATGGCATGTTTTATATTAATTAATTCCTCTCTAATTAAGGCTAGTCTGAACTGTAGGTCTGATATGGTATTATAATTGGTTAGGCTACTCTCCTTGAACAGTCTCTGAATTTTATTAGCTATTTTTGTGATATTTTTTATTCTATTATTAAACATTTTATTAATGGCAACTTGAGGATTATTGTTCTCCAAAAGATTATTGATTTTCGCTTTTATCGTGAGGAAATCTTCGTGATCGGGATTACCTGCAATCCATTTCCAAGTTGTTCCAATAAAATGGAGTGACATTTTACTTTTCGCGGCTTTGAGTTGTGTATTAAATTTTGAATTCGCTAAGCCCCGAACGATAGGTGCGATGAAA
Organism: Odontomyia ornata; assembly: GCA_963969285.1. Classification (NCBI taxonomy): domain Eukaryota; kingdom Metazoa; phylum Arthropoda; class Insecta; order Diptera; family Stratiomyidae; genus Odontomyia; species Odontomyia ornata. The sequence goes on from OZ017742.1 coordinate 117,230,790, forward strand.
AAGAATAGTGTCTGACTTTTGAAAGGTGGAGTATTGGTTCTATTTCCCTTATCTTCTTAGCACTTCAGCCCCTTTTGGGCCTTCGTTTCCTGCAAACAGCACCTCCAACTGTCTCGGTCCGTTGACCGCGTCTTCCAATTCCGAAATCCGAGCGGCGATGAACTGTCTTCGTCGACCGAGTCAGACCAGCGTTTCCTCGGTTTCCCCACTGGCCGCCGGCCTTCAGTCCTCCCAACGAATACCTTCTTGGGTATCCGTTGTTCGTCCATACGATTCATGTGTCCAGCCCATTGCAGCTTCGCAGTCTTACAATCCTTGAGACCTCCGGTTCGTCAAAAATTTCATACAGCTCATGGTTGTATCGAATTCGCCATTGGTCCCCGTCTAGCTTCGCTCCGATTATTCGCCTCAGGACCCTTCGCTCAAAGGCGTTCAATATATTTGCAGACGTTTGGATTAGGGTCCATGTTTCACACCCATAGCATAACACAGATCTTATCACAGATTTGTATACTTGGAGCTTTGTTTTCCTGTGTATGCAGCTGGTATTCAAGATCGTCAATACCAAAGACATATAAACAAATGGACGAGCAACGAGAATCTGTGTACTCGTCCATGTGAGAAGCAAATTTGCCACATAAATAAGTTATAAATAACTTACGCTCTCGAAACTCAGTGATTCCCTTTGCTTCTCCTTCCCCTTTGTTTCCAGACAGGTTTTTCTTTTCTCTCTTCAGAAGAATCGCTTCCCCCCTGACACCCGCGCACACCAATGAAATTTCATTTCACGTGCACACGATCGCGCCTTCGATATCATTCGGAAAACAGTTTGAGTACAAACAACACACGACTCTCACGGAAAACTCGAACGTCAAAGCAAAAGAAAATCGAAAAGAGCGCGAAATCGCCGAGAAAACTCATGTGTCAAAGTAGATGGAAATTTCGTAAATTTTGAATCAAAACATTGAATCAAATTTCCGATTTCGTACGCGCGATCTTCAAAATTAAAAACTTTTTAAATGTGAACGTGTTTCAGCGTGAATAGAGATTGCTAAAACAAAAGCATATCACTTCAAACCTCAACTTCACACAACTTCAGCGAAGGTTGCTAATTGCTTCGGCTCTCACGACCGGTTGCGGATCCAGTACTCTCTATATCTATGGTCAATACTGATAAAATATATTATTTGCGGGCTCTTTTCGTTGGCATATTTCGTCTCTTTCATTCCCCGTTTTCGTTATTTTGGCGCCTAAACCAGAGCATATGTACTAACAAGCAAGTGCACCAGCTGTTTCTCTGATTGAAAAGGGATGCGAAATAAAAGAAAGAAAATAAAACCATGCCACGCAAGAAAGAGCGCGAGTTAATAATGAATGAAAATGAGACAAGAATGAAAGAGATATACAATTTCTTTCAGCATATTTCACTGAATCATTTTTTCGTTAAAAACGCATTTGAGCATGTATGCATGGAATGATAATCATATACGGATAGGTTGCCGAGAGAGAGAATTTCTATGTATTCACTGTAAATAGTTGTCAGATGGAAATATTTGCTTACTCGACGAAATTGACCATCTGGTAAGCGAACATATGATACGTTTTCTTCGTTAAACGTTTAAACGTCAGAATAAATTAAAAATTAATTGAGATTGATAAACGATTAAATTTTTGAATGTGAACTGATATAATGGCTAAAGTGTGCATAGTGTCGGGATGCATCCGCCCTGCGGAAAAATTTGCTATTTTGCCAAAGGACAGGCAGAGGTAAATAAAGATTAAAATCCTGCTTCAACAAAATTCGTTCGGAACTCATACCAACCACTCCATATATTTTCCATAGCGAAATGGGAGTACCGAGGTAAAATATAGATAATTGTTTATTGAGTCTAATTTTATAAATATAATATGATAAAAATCCAGCATCTAGGTAGGAATCTTTCAACATTCAAGCGGATTTTACCTCGATACTCTCATCTTCGCAACGAAAAATATGTGGAGCGGTTGATAAGACTTCAGAACGATTTTTAGAGGACTGTGAAAAGATTTTTTTCGATAATCTATTAAAGTCGGAACCTATCTGTCTGTCCGTCTGTTCGAACGTCCGTCAGTACGTCACAGCAAGTTTTGTGAGGAACTGCAGAAGCTACAGTCGTAAAATGTCGTAGAAAGGTTAGAAGTAGAAGCCTTTCGAAAGTTTAATAGTCAAAAAAAAAAATTCAAAGGATACTAAAGGGGTTCTCCCCATATAAGGATGTTACTCTTTTAAATTTTTCCTTCTTTGAAGATAGTCGAGTAGGGTATTAAAAGAAAGATCTTGAGAGCTTTTCAAAACAGGTATTGAAACAGTGTCACCAGCTACCTGCGATGCAGGGGGAGGGAATATGTACGAAAATTGAGTGTTATTATTTCAAATGGGCTTATGTTCAATTCATTTTCAGGACTTTGTAAAAGTTATTTTACAAAGTGCCTCCCACTGCTTTGGTCCATTGACCTCGTTCTCCAGTTTTAAAATCCAAGCAGCGATAAACTCCTCGTCAATAGAGTCGGACCAGCGTTTCTTTGGTTTTCCCATTGTTCTCCGCTCTTCCATGCAATTTATTTCTACTTTTTTAGGAAATTATGAAGCCGGCTTTCTTTTCTTTCTAAAATATTTATTATTTTACACTTTTTCAGACTAATTTGAAATCTATGAGAATGTTTTCTATCCCAAATCATCATTATCTATCCAAGAAAGGTGTAGATAAAGATGTAGACTCAAAGCATTCTACCAAAGATTATTTTCATTATTTTAATATTTCTCCATATGAGCTGTGAAAGTCATGCACCCACCCTTTTCCTAAAAACTGATATTTTTTCACTATATTGGGGCCATGAACCGCCCATAAATCATCTAGCAATTCATGTATGCATCAATTACGTTTACAAAGTAACTACCACATGTTTCTTACATTATCAAATAGTAAAACTTAGTGTGCTTTCAACTTTTAGACGAATGTTATGGCTGGGAATCCTCAAACAGGAGGAATTACTGGACAGCAGAAAGGTGTACTACGTCTGCTACAATCATTTCAGGCCAGAAATGATTGTACCATCAGGGAAATGCTTGACATCAACGGCTATACCTTTTTTCATTGGTGAGCTAAATCCTTTTCAAAATAATGAATTATCATTTCAGAATGAAGCATCAACATCAACACTGCATTTACATACCGTTCCAAGTACATCTAACGTAGATTTAAATGTAAATTTTATAGCTTATTGTTTAATTTATGGAAACTTACATTAAATTTTTATTGTTTTCTAATTAATTTAAATTTATTTTTTGAAATCCACATCCTTTTCCAAATCCGACTTTATTTTCATCTCATTTATTATTTGTTCAAATTGAGTTACTTTAATAGGAAGAATTGGGAGCATCATCAAATAAAGCCATACAAACTGAAAAATGGCTAGAAGAAGCAGGCAACTCTTCCTATCGAAAAGAGATTGCGTATTTGAAGCAGCAATTGAGAAGTGAGAGAGCCGCAAGGGAACGGCTTGAAAAAGAACTTAAGAGTAAGCAAACTCTAGTCGACCTTGCAAATTTGCATTTGCCAGTAGAAATGGCTAATCTTGTGGAGGGCCATATTAGAAACTCAGACAGGAATAAACAAGGCTACAGGTACACGGAAACTATAAAACAGATGTCAGTTTCATTATATCACCTGTCACCACTGGCATATAGATTCCTTTTGCCAGTGCTATCCCTTCCTAGTGAAGCCACATTAAGAAGATATATAAGCGACTGGCCACTAGGACCGGGAATAAAAGACATCTACTTTAAAAGCTTGGAGCAGAAATTACAGCATCTTCCAAATATTAGTAAAGATTGCGTCATATGTATGGACGAAATGGCCATAAAGTCAAACTTACAACACGACAGAAAACGAGACATTATAGTTGGTGTTGAAGACAATGGAGAAAAGCGCACTGAAGTGCCCGCAAAATCAGTTCTTGCGATAATGGTGAGAGGCATTACGCACAACTACAAACAGTTGGTAGGGTACGTGTTCAATCATACGTCCTGCTCTGCAAAAGACCTAAAAAAAATACTATTCGAGGTTATCCTCAAATGTAGAAACTCAGGATTGAGACCCAGAGCCTTTGTGGCTGATCAGGGCTCCAACTTTATGTCATTATCTAAACTTTTGTCCATTTCAGCAGAACAAAGTTGCTTCCGAACGGATGAGTCTTCCGATGAAATATATTATTTCTTTGATTCTCCACACTTACTGAAGTCCATAAGAAATAATTTGATGAAATCAAAATTTCATTTCGATGATGGAAAAGTTGCGGATTGGAAGCATATCATTGAATTCTTCGAAGTAGACAAAAACATGACCTTCAAGCTTGCGCCAAAATTGACGCAGAAGCACATATATCCATCGAACTTTCAGAAAATGAAAGTTAAATTCGCAGCACATGTACTTAGTCACACAGTAGCAGCTGGCTTGTTGACTAGAGTTTCAACAAATGATAAGATCTCATCTGGAGCAGCGTATACTGCGGAGTTCATTACAAATATGGATAGCCTGTTCGATATTTTTAACTCAAGCAAAGCTAATGAAGCCAAGAAGCTACGTCGTCCATTCGTTGGAAATAGCGAACAGATGGCGCACCTAAAAAAAATGCAAACTTTGCTCGAGACAATGAAAGTGGTGGACGGCAATGGAAAGGATATAACCGGGAAAATAAAGTGCATAAAAGGGTGGCTTGTCAACATTAGTAGCCTGGTTGGGCTATATAGGAAATTAAGGGAAAATAATGACTTCAAATATCTTCTCACACGGCATGTTAACCAAGATAGCCTTGAACATTCGTTTGGTTTACTGAGAAGAAAGAGTGGAAACAATAAAAATCCAACACCTTACCAATTCTGTGCTGCTTATAGGAACATCTTCACAATGAAATACCTAGAGCTGATAAAAACTGGGAACTGTGAGACGCAAATTGAATTCCCATTAGAATTCTCCATGAATTTACATACACCATCTGAAAATACTCCGAATATTTTTGCGGGCATTAACTTGGACGACGAACAAGCGCAGTTAAACGTTGGTATTGGGAACGTATATGGATTCTACCACTTTGCTGGGTATTTGTATAAGCGCCTTAGAGAAAGTCATAATTGCGAGGCTCCTGTTCAAAATATTGATCTACCCGAATATATCTACATTGAAAATAGGTGTTTTGAAGACACAAGCCGTCTTCACCGACCACCAAAAGAATTTGTGGATTATATTACAAAGTTAGTGGAAATATTTGAAGAAAACTTCGATGCAATGCAAGGCGAACGAGGTGTAGGTTCCAAATTAGTACACATGCTGAAATCGGTACCAGACTACTTTTGCTGCAACAAAAGCAGTAAAGACTTTATAGTAAAACTATTCGTCCTGGTGAGAATTAAATACAAACTAAAGTATAGGAATAATGCATTTGAAAATCGAGATGTGAAAGCAATTTTAAGCTTAAGGTAAATGAAAGCTCCACGGTCAAATTATTTTTAAATGCTCCTCACTGCTGCTATGATGCTTGATATAAGTCTGCTGGTATGACAATTTTTCGGAGAATATTTAACATGTTTTTGACAATGGAAGGGACCTTAATTATAATTTCAGGATTTACTTATTTTAGAATACAATCTTTATAATAGAATAGAGGTAGTAGAAGATATGTGGGGTTGAAATTAGGGTAATGAGGTAGAAAGTAGTTTTTTCAAACATTTTGGAGTCCAGTAATTTGCATTTGATATAATTTAGGCAGGTATGTTGACCAGTATATAAAATTCTTTCATATAATGATCCTATCGCCGGGATGATAATCGACCAGGTAAATTTTTTAGGGAATCCAATATTTTAACATAAATTAACATATTTTCATAATTCTTTGATTCATTTTGGGCCAACATATTGACGAAATTGCATATAAAAATTCATGGATTACAATCTTTCTTCATATCTTTGAGCAGCTCTCCACTAACTGAAGTCACATATTATATTTTAAGGTACTAAGGATATTTTCAATGAAGTGTAATCAAATTGTCTCTTGAAAGCGTACACCTTTTGGGTGAAACATCCTCCTACTTGACTTATTTTTAAATTACATGAGACATTCGTTTTTACTTAATTCATCCTATTTCCTCTCAAATAGTCTTTACAAATTTAGAGCACATTGTAGACTTCTTCCATATCTACGCCTTATTGGCTAAGCTTGTTATGTTTCATTTTAAGCCACCTTATTTTTACACAGTATCATCAAATTATTAGCCCAAACATTCCGTGGTCCTATTTGATGCGATGTTTCAATGTGCTTTCATGCTCATAATTATCATCTCTTCTTATGAATTAATTTTTCTAGGTTTCCTAATCTTTCTTTTAATATACAGAATTATTGTTTCACCATGAACACGTAACGAAGCCAACAAATATCTTTTATAATTTTATTCTAATTGCATATACCTCCAGAAGGGTCTTTATACGCTGTGTCAAAGGTATCAACCGTCTTTAAATTTAAATACTTATGTATTAGCTCAGAAGTCAATAGTTTTTTACTGAATGGAAAACAACATTTAAAAAAATGAAAATCTACGTTAAACATTTTGTAGTTGAACCTGAAAGAAGAAAAAAACATTAAAAAGTTTCTCATTCGGATATGCTTTGCGCAAGAATAATAAAAATGGATTATGCCAACTCTCTGAAATATTGGCTCTGAGAATTCAATGGATCAATTACCTTCGTAACTCGGAAACTACTGGAATGCTTCTAGGAATAATTACACCTGCAACTAATGAAACTTTAAATGAAAGTATTACACTAGTACTCAATACGCAAAGTAAACTGAAATGGATTCCTGTTAAAAATTTGGACACAATTAAAAATTGATACGTTTCAAAGTTCTATAGTATTATTTCTTATTTACAGCTCCTTTTGATATTCCATAGTAGACGTTATTAAGCATGAATAATTAATTAATATCAAAAACAATACTGAATAATAGGATAATAAAAGCTTAAGTCGTTTTTCTTCGCAATATTTTAGTTACTCAATTTGAAAAATTACCGTGATAAAATAGCAAAAGTGCTAGCCGGATGTTATTAGAAGTAGGTAGGATATAAAGGTTCAAATGTTGTTTTTATCAAAATATAAAAGAAGGCAAGAATTGGAAATAAGTTTCACAGATTCCAATATCAATGCATATTGAGATTGATACGCTAAATTAATTGCAAGCGTAAGTAAAGGAGCAAAGTCACCACCCAAAGCACAACATAATGACTAACACGAAAACTTCGTCAATTATGATGAAGATAGATTGATTTGCTAAGTTCGAGTGCAAGAACTTAAAGCCAACATGGCCAAAAAAGAAAAGTTAATAAAAAAACCATCATGGCTACTAACTAACAAAACACTGAAAATTGAAATAAAATTATGCGATTTGTAAATATAAATAAAGTGAAAAATATGAAGAGAATGTGGGTGGGAGGGCGGCACCTTAAAGGGGAACTATGTGCAATTCCTTTATGAAAAATATAACCTCTGGTTCTCAATCTCCTTGCTCGCCTTCACGTGGTGGTGCTGTACGCAGAGAAAGCAAGGTGAGCTGAAATGTACTCACTACAAGGTCTGTTTACGGTCGTTCAGTGGAAGGAAGGATTCCTTCTAATCACAAATCTGAAAGAAGCATTCTCCCTGAACATTATGCAATTTAAAATTTCGTAAAGAAGATAAAAATAATAATAATAACTTACGAAACCAAGAATCCATTTCATTTACTTTCATTGAATATACTCGTAGTTGCTAAAAGAAAAACTTTCAAAATCAATAGTGATAAGTAAAATGTTATTAAGATGATACTTGAGGCAAAGGCATTCATTTCTATAGTGCCTAAGTTGATTATATTAATAGAACACTACAGAAAGGAGTACGCTTACTCTCAACCGTCTGAAAATTAATTTATTAAGTAGCAATATCATAGTGCTTGAGGTGAAAGCCCGAGAGGAAACTGAGGTCTATTAAATTCATAAATTTTAATATGAAATTATGGATAAAGGAAATGATATTTTATCATGCAAACATATAAAGTGCTGGTTCCAAGTCACCAGATTTTCAGTCACTTGAGAAAAGTGAAATTTTTTACGCCGCGCGGCTTCCGTGGCCCCTTCTATGATTTACATGCACCATGGCGTCGTTTTTGGATTGCATGTAAAGATCCTTCTCTATGTATACAAAGTTTGCAACTTGTGCGACGCACAGCGCGGCGCACCAATTGCAAACTTTGTATAGAGAAGGATCTTTATCCTTAATTTTCTCGAAAATAGGAAATTTTGCACAAATTGGTACATGCAAACCAAAAGCGACGCCATGGTGCATGTAAATCATAGAAGGGGCCACGGAAGCCGCGCGGCGCAAAAAATTTCACTTTTCTCAAGTGACTGAAAATCTGGTGGCTTGGAACCAGCACTTTATATGTTTGTATGACAAAATATATTTTCCTTTATCCATAATTTTCGTAACAAATTGTTCAATAACGCACTTAGTGGCCACAATAAACACGATTCTTTCACCAAACTTGACCGAAATCATTAAATCACACATCGTCTCCCTAATTATTATCTTGCCACATTGTCGGTTCAGAAACACTAGGAGATCACTACAGGCAAATTCATAAGCCTCAAGCACTATAAAATTCTATAAATTCAAATTTTTAGTAAAATTATGGATACAAAATTAAAAGCACTTTCATTAATTAACATAAACTTGATGCCGCGCGCGCTAGTGGACGGATAACACAAGATTTATTGTTTTCATCGGGATGACTGCGCCCATTGTACGGACTTAACATTTTCGCGGACAAATGTAAACACAATTTGAGAAAAGGGAACGCGATAATTTAGAAATAATATAGTTTCGACATGGAAGCGATCTTCTGTTTACGTTTTGAACTTTTGACGTTTGTCGTGATGACAGCCGCAATCATGTTCGTCAAGTTAGATCTGACTTGCATGACCAATGAAAGGTTCGTTAAGCTAGAGCATGCTTAAATTTGAGAGCCATTATTTTGCATTTCTTTCTTTCCTAGCAAATTTCACAATTTTCTGTTGCTATTTCTTTCCAACATTTTGAGAGCAAAAATAAATTTGCTCTTTTGTAAACCAACACAATTAAGAACTCGCTTCAACACATACTCAAATGCGTTTTTAGGGTTGAATACCGTTAGACGGGAAATTTGTTCTATGTGAAATTGCTTGTTAGTACATATGCTCTGCCTAAACACACAAATTCGCCAACATGTTCGATACTGTATTCGCCAAGTGTGATATTTTGTGTAATTGGGGTATTCTTCCCCGATTGCGTCATGAGCTTTGTTTTATTATCGTTGATTTGTAGCCCTACTAGTTTTACTTCGCTGTCGAGTTTCAGGAAGAGTCCTTTGGCAGTTGTTAGTGACTGTGACAGAATGTTGATGTCGTCCGCATAGGTCACTACTTGGCTCGACTTGTATGGTAATGTACCTCGCGTATCGACAGGTAGCTTCCTTATGACTACTCCAGAGCCAGATTGAATAACAATGGGGCCAGCCCATCTGCCTGCTTTAGTCTGATATTTGTGTCAAAGGCATCGGTGAGTTGGTTATTGATGCGGACTTGGGAGGTTGTTGACGTCATTGTCATTTTGGTAAGACGGACTCATTTGGCTGAGATGCCTAAACCAAGCATTATTCGGTACAGTACGTTACGATCAATACTGTCGTATGCTTGCTTGAAGTCAACGACAATTTGGTGTACGCCTATGTTGAACTCCCAGCATTTTTCAAGTACCTGCTTGACTGTGAACAGTTGGTCTGTTGTTGATCTACCTGCCCTAAAACCACCTTGATACTCCCCAATAATACTGTTGGCGTATGATCAGATTTTACTTTCTAAGATTTTAGAAAATATTTTATAGGCCGTGCAAAGTAGTGATATGCCTCTATAATTTTTTGCACTGTAGCTTGTCACCTTTTTTTGTGGATAGGGAATAAAATTGATTGGCTCCACTCTTTCGGCATATGTTCTTGTTGCCAAATGTACTGGGTGACTTTGTGAATGGCTTAGTGAACACTACTGCCACCATGTTTGATGAGCTCCACTGGAATCTCATCAATACTCGGCGCTTTATTATTCTTTTGGGCTTTGATGATGGAAAAAACTTCATCCAGAGTTGGTGGGGCCAATGGAAGCTCTCCGCAGACATCTATAGGCTCCAATGTTCTGGGGCTGTGCGGAGGATTAAGGAAGTCCCTGAAATATGATGCCCATCTTTCCTTAATCTTGATTTCATCAGCGATTACATTGCGGCTGTCATCACGACAGAGCGTGGTTTTGGGCTGATAACTACGTTTCAGGCTTTTCGCTGCTTTGTATGCTTGTCTTGTGCTATTGCTCGCTAAACATACATCGATACTTCTCAATTGGTTGTCATAGTATTTTCTTTTCTTAATCCTAATTATCTTATTCGCTACTCTTCTGAAATTTTCATAGTGTTCTCTCTTCGTCCTGGTTTTCCTACCTACATATTCTTTGTACGCCTGATTCTTTTTATCTAACGCATTCTGGCACTCATCATTAAACCAAACATCATCTTGCACCGGGCTTGATGTCCGATCGTCTGTCCTGCCACGGCTCTGATAACCGCTTTCACTTCCATCCAGAGCCCGTTGCTCGTCTTTAACGATGCATCTGATAAGATGGGAGCCAGCTGGTTGTCGAGGATCTCCGTGAAATTTTTGGGCACAGACGCCGTTCGGAGCCTTTCCACGTCAAATTTTTGTAGCGGGCTGGTCTTCGCTGAATATGCCTTTGACATACAACATCGATAGTTGAACTTGATCAAGTAATGATCTGAGCTACAATTGGCTGCTCGGTATGTACGGACGTCAAGTATGCTCGAGGCCCAACGTTTTTGGATTAGAACATGACCGGTCTGGTTTTGTGTGTTGCCATCTGGTGATACCCAGGTCATTTTATGAATGTGTCAATGTGGGAAGCAAGTCGAACGTATGACCAGCTTTCTGCTACATGCAAATTCAATCAGGCGCTGGCCGTTGTCATTTGTTTCATCGTGGAGGCTATATCCTCCAGTCGTTCCCCGATGAGATAGCTCATTGCCAACCTTCGCGTTGAAATCACACAGAATAATTTTTGTGTCGTTTGTGGGCAATGAGTCGACCAGTCTTTCCAGCTGATTGTAAAACGATTCCTTCGTTTCTTCGTCTTTTTTTCGGTCGGGGCGTGCACATTAATCAGCCAGATTTTGAAGAATTCCGCTTTTATACGGATCGCACACAGCCGGTCATTGACTGCCTTAAAATCAATAACATGCGATTTGAACTCCCTATCCTTATTCTCTTATAAGATGATCGTATTGATCGATTTCGATGGTGTGAATTATTTTGGAATTCCCGTTCTGAATTTTTGCATTTCCCATGTGAAAGGTAACAACTTGAGCGTTCGTAAAGTCCAGTATTGCAATTTTGGCGTTGATTATATAGGGCAGAAGTCTGAAAAAGATATCTCAGTTACGAATGTGACTTTTGTGAATAATTTTACCAGAATCTGTTAATACTGAGGAATTTTTATTATCTTTCACCATTTCTTGTCTAAAACGTGCTGTGAGTGTGAAACCCTTTCTTTTGTTTTGTCGAACGAATATCGTTTCTCCAACTTTATATTGTTTCGTACTTTGTCTCGTTTTTTGTGGTTTTTTAAGTCCGTATACTGTTTTTGTTTTAGTCGTTCTAAGTTGGATTGTCAAATTCATTCTAATTCGTCTGGATTTGTTCTTGGTATTCGTCCAAATGTAACTCAATGAAAAATTATATGCATGTACGGCATGTTGTAAAATGTTTTCAAATGTCCTTGGCGGTCCCTCTTCCTTCAGGCATCTCATAAGTTCTGTGAGAGTGCTATGCCAACGCTCGACTTGTCCATTAACTTCACTCTTGTACGGAGGAGTTTTGTAGACCTTGATCTTAAGATCGTCTTCCATTAAGGAGGTTACGGAGGCTGATCTCAATGAACTTTCGTTATCGATAACGACAATTTCTGGTATGCAGAAAAAGAAAAGCAAGTCGATAAGCGGTTGTTTTATGTCTTTAATAGACTTTGAGGCCATTATTTTAGCCTGGTCAAATTTAGAAAATTTGTTGACAGCGGTTAAAACACAATGTTTTTCGGTACTGAATAAATCGATGTGGATTGTTTGACCAGGATAAGATGGAATAGGAGTAGCATTTAAAAGCAACTTGTTGGGATGTCGGTCGTACTTATTTTGTTTGCAAACGCTACATCACTTCACCATGTTTCTAATTTTTGTTGCTGTTTTGCGAAATAAAAGTTCTCAAGGAGCTGTAGACGGTTCTCTTTAGCATTCCGATGAGCTCTTCTGTGGGTCTGCAGAATACGTCACCGGGGATGTGTTCGACAAATTTTTGGCTGTACCGAATGCGATAGCTTCTGAAGTGTTCAGGATAAATTTCCTGTATGCGTCCCATATTTTCTTTGCATGTTAAAAGGCCGTTAATAATGTTGGGGTTTAGGTAACGTTTGAAAATGCTCACAATATCTGTATCTGTATACTGGGGTTTCATAATTGTGTGTCTTGCATAATTTGGGAATGGATTTTGAAGTTGATAACTATCTTCTTCGCCTATTTTTGGTATCATTTGGTTCCAAAATGCATTTATGGGTGATTCAACTGTTGGGATTAAATTATGTCCTGAATTTCGTGGCTATGTACAGTTGGAGTAAGAGAATTGATCAATGTTGCTTGGGAAGTTCGTGAGACAAAGTTTGCTACTACGTTAGCTTTACCTGGCTTATATATAAGCTCATGTTTGTATTCCTCTAAGATCAACTTCCACCTATTCATCTTAGAGTTGGTATTCTTGTTGGTGAGAGCATAGGTAAGTGGTTGATGATCCGTGTATACAGGGTCGGCATAATAAGTAACCGGACTGACCTCAAGAAATTTTTTATTGGCAAAATATGTACAATTTTACTTTAGAAATCTTCAAAGTAGTCCCAATTGGAGTCAATAACACGCTGATACCGGATTTTCCAAGCCCCGAACGCTCCCTGGAAGTCGGCAACATCGATGCTGTCTAGAGCCCTCGTCGTAGCACGTTGAACGTTTTCCAGAGTCCCGAACCGCGTCCGTTTAAGGTGTCTCTTGATCTTGGGGAACAGAAAGAAGTTCGCTGGTGCCATATCCGGGCTGTAAGAACTCTGGTTCGGTTTGCAGTCGATGAAGGATTTCCGAAGCGACAGCAACACGACGCTCCTTTTGCTCATCAGTCAGGTGTTTGGGTACCAGCTTCGCGCAGAACTTCCTCATGCCCAGGTCGTTCTTAATAATGTTGTGAACGGTCATCTTATCGATTCCAACTTCATCTGCGATAGCCCGAATGCTCAGACGACGATCGTTGTTCAACACATCACGCACTTTTTGCACGTTTGTGTCCGTGTGACTCTTAATGGAGGACCGACGCGCTGTTTGGTATGGACGTCATCGCGGCCCTCCCGGAAATTTCTGTGCCACTGAAACACTTGAGTTCTGGACAGGGCATCCTCACCGTAAGCCTCTTGAATCATTTGAAGAGTTTCTGTGGCCGTTTTCTTGAGTTTGACTCGATCGTACGCTCCATTTTCACTCCGACGACGTAACTGAACACGCACTCTGATCTCGCTCGATGCTATCTCTGCAAGCGCTTGGAGGCAACAGCTGCAGCCCGGTTCCCTTTGCCTAGACCCCCACCACCACTACAGCACCAGATACCGGTTAGCAGACGCTTTGACGGCGCGGGGCAGGCTCAGTCCGGTTACTTATTATAAAGACCCTGTATTTTCACTTTGTGTGACCCAAAGAGATAGCTCCGCAATGAATTGAGTGCCCAGATGATGGCAAGCATCTCTTTTTCATTGACAGCGTAATTTTTTTCTGTTTTAGATAGCGTTCGTGAAAGGAAAACGATGGGTTTATCATCTTGTGAAAGGATTGCACCAATTGCGTAGTTAGAAGCGCCTGTTGTGAGCTGAAACTCGTTCTCAAAGTTTGGATGGACTCTTTAGATACTAAACAGTTTTTAAATGTGTTAAATGCATCGATGGCTATTGAATCAAAGTGGATGATTTTATTTTTGGATTGATTCTTGGACACTCATCCATTTTGGATTTTGGCATAGTATTGAATGAATCGGCGGTAATACTCCGACAAAGCTGGGAATGATCTTAAATCTTTGAGGGTTTTAGGTATTGAGGGTTGGTTTTAATACCATCACTACTTACTACAAGGCCTAAGAATTCTATTTCCCTTTTAAAGAATTCACATTTGTCCAACTGGATTTTTATGTTGGACGCTTCCAAGGTTTTCAGCACTTTCCTTAGATTTTCGAAGTGCTCTGCCTCATCTTTCCCGAAAATGATTATATCATCAATATATACGTGGCAACGTACGCCGATGTGCTCTCGTAGTATGTCATCGAGAGTTCGTTGGAAGATTGAGGGAGCGTTCTTTAACCCGAATGGAAGGCGGATGAACTCAAATTTTCCATTATTGACGGAAAAATCAATCTTTGGAATATCTTATTCTCTAAGTGGTATTTGGTGGAAACCGCTTTTGAGATCGACGATAGAGAAATAGGTTAATTCGCCAAGTTGGTAAGAATTTCGTTAATTTCCGGTATCGGATACGTGTCCGCAATGGTGATGGAATTAAGTTTGCATTAAGGAATTACCATCCGATATTTCTTCTCGCTAGATGCGTCGTTTTTCTTAGGCACTATCCAAACTGGGGAGTTATAAGGAGATTTGGAAGGTCTTATTATCCCATCTTCCAGAAGTTTGTTAATTTTCTTCTCGACTACTCCTTTCAAGGCCATTGGATATGCATATGATCTTGAGTAAACAGGCACATCGCTTTTAGTTTTTATCTCTCCTTTGATGTTACTTGTGTAGGTCAATTTTTCGTCAGGCTCCAATAGAAGCCTGGAGCAGCTCTTTAGGATCGCCTTTAATTTATTTGTTTGCTCTTGGTTCATATGGGTACTTCTGAGGCTTATATTGTGGACTGTTTGTGAAAGATGTTGCTTTAAGGGAAGAGGTATGTTTGGGTACAGAGCCATATAATTTTCATCCGTATGTATGACAGCCTTTAGTTGCTTGAATGTATCACTGCCGATAGTTCCGTCAAAGGCAATTAAGCTTGGGAGTGTGAAGAATTGAATTCTCCGTATTTGAGGGCCGAATAAGTTTATGAAAGCATGATGAGTTAGTTGAACATTTCCTCCTACTGAATTCACATAGAAAGGTACCCCGGCATACCTAGGAATGGAATAATGTATGTGCTTGGGCTGTATATAGTTTTCGTTGGACTCAGTGTCCACTAGAAATCTGAGCAGCTCTCCACTTCTTGTTTCATACTCGAAATAGGGAATTGAAGAGCGCCTCATTCTAAAAAATAAATATCTTCCAGCTCTTCAGTGGTTTCTACGGCTGGTTCGTCATTTGCGTCCATATAGTCTGTCAAAGTTTGATCTTGGTCTATATCTTCTTGTTCAATGTCCTGTCGGTACTGTTCCTCTATTACGTCGTCTGTTTCTTCTGGTTCAGTGTAGTATACTCGCTGAACCTTAGGGGGTTGTTGGTATCCTTGGGATAGATGTTGAGGGTGTTTTGCGGGAAATTTCTATTTTGAGGTCTATTTGCATAATTAACGTTATGAGACCTTATTGTCCATAGGAACTGGTCCTCGTGGTGGTCTCGGAGGCGGGAAATTAAATACGTTTTGACGCTAAGGTTGCTGATGATTTTGCGCTAAAAATTTAGGCTGTTGTAGTACCTGTGGATTGTGTTAGAGTTCCGGATTGAAGACACGTCTAGGTGGAACAGGCACAGCTCTACGAGGAAGGACTGGAGGTGGATTGCCGTGATGTGCTTTTCGCGAATTGAAGTTTGAATTGTTTGCGTATTGGGCACGGTAGTCCATGTTCTGGAACTTAAAACATAAATGTAATACCTAAGGAAAATCGGCCGGCTCACGAATGGCTCGAAGCCGTGGTAAGTCGTCTCTCAATTCTCGGACGAATGTATCAAGCACTTTGTCACGGTAGGCTTATGTCATGATGTTCATGGCATCCTATCTCATTGCTATAGATTCTAACTTATTCAAAATTAAAGAGAGATGGTTATAAACCTCTTGATAAAAGTGTGACACTGTATTGTTTCCCTGGACTAAAGTGGTCATTTGATATTCTAAGTTACCTAGATCACGTTTGTCTGCGTAATACAGAGTGAGGCACTTAGGTATTTTGCTCCAGTTCAAAGGAGTATTTTATGACTCCAGAGCTATGTCCGCATCACCAATTATTTTGTTCTTAATTACAGATAAAATTCCGTAATAGTTTGGAGTACCTTTCGAATGGTCGTGAATTTCAAAATCCTGTCGACACTTTTCCGCCAAGAGCTAAATTCACCTGGCTCTCCAGAGAAAGTTCTTAGGCTTTTAACTACGTTGGCAATCTTGTCCATATCCGATATACCCTCATTATTTCCGATATTGATTGATACGTCGACTTCATTATTCAGTTCATAAGTGAACTAATGATCTGTTTTTCCTGATTTTCGAAGGTTTCCCTTACGATTCGAGAAATATCATCTTCAGATACACTATTTGATACAGTATTACGCACGTTACTGGGACCCGTGAAATCAATGGTAATCCTTGGTGGTTGGATTAAATTGTTAGGATTCGCCATTTAAAGGAATCACTTGTTACCACTTTTCTATATGGATTGCAGGCACTCAATTTACACAATGAAACTTTCGAATCACGATTATGAAATAGGAAAATATTTTAGCACAAATAACCACAATTTTCCTCTGAAGTACAGAGAAAAATATGTAGGTAAAAATTCAAAGGCTGTAAGCAGAGCTTTCAGAGCACTTAGTTGGGTCCAATATCTGAAAAATATGTTGCGACAGATCAATAAAATTTAAAAATAGACCTCTCAAATGGGTCCAGTATCTAAAAAATAATAATATGCTTTCAAGAAATCACAAAGGACAAAGAGAAATCAACAACTTCACAAAGCGTCTCCTGCTATCTTAAAACAAGTAAACTTCCAAAATTGGCAACCGTATTCTGTTTGACTCCGCAAAACAAAAAAAAAACTTGTAATGCAATCAATCACCTTTCCGTATTCAACTTCCAAATAAAGTAATTTCTTAATTCAGAAGATTTCAAAATAATTTCTTAATTAAAGTGCAGTTATTTTTTAATTATTCTCACAAATTCATAATTTTGTACACAATCACAACAACTTCCTACTGAACACAACAATTTCATTTAGTTTCTCCACAATTTTAATTTGATTACAGCAACTGAACACAGTTTAGTTTTCCAGTAATTTTCAAAAATTTTAATTTCTTAATTAACACAACGATTTCGTTTTTAAGATTGCAGCCATTTTTCAAAAACTTCACAATAATTTCGTACCAACTAGAGGGTTTTCGAATAAGAGGCGTTATTTTGAATAGCCCGCTATTTCGGTAGATGTCACTTTTGAAGCTGTCATTTTTTAAGCATTTGACAAGCAAAACTTCTTCTTCTTTTAATCACTACAGCCCCTTTTGGGCCTTCGCTTCCTGCAAACAGCGCCTTCAACTGTCTTAGTCCATTGACCGGGTCATTCAATTCCGAAATCCGAGCAACGACGAACTGTCTTCGTCGACCGAGTCAGACCAGTGTTTCCTCGGTTTCCCCACTGACCGCCGGCCTCCAGTTCTTGGGTATTCGTTGTTCGTCCATGCGATTCATGTGTCCAGCCCATTGTAGCTTCCGCAGTCTTACAATCCTTGAGACCTCCGGTTCGTCAAAAATTTCATACAGCTCATGGTTGTATCAAATTCGCCATTGGTCCCCGTCTAGCTTCGCTCCGATTATTCGCCTCAGGACTCGTCGCTCAAAGGCGTTCAATATATTTGCGGATGCTTGGGTTAGGGTCCATGTTTTACACCCATAGCATAACACAGGTCTTATCACAGATTTGTATACTTGGAGCTTTATTTTCCTGTGTATGCAGCTGGTCTCCAAGATCGGGAAAACCGAATAAAATATTTTATTTGTGAGCTGTATTCTTGGAGATATGGCGTCTCTTTCAATACCGGTTCTCGTTATTTTGACATCTAAATACACATTCATACTGTATTCGCCAAGTGTGATATTTTGTGTATTTGAGGTATTTTCCTCAACTGCGTCTTGAGCTTTGGTATATTCTCATTGATTTGTGGCACTACTAGTTTTGCTTCGCTGTCGAGTTTCAGAAAAATTTCTTTGGCAGTTGATGACAAGTAAAAACTACGCCATCAATAAAAATGGAACGATACACGCTTCAACAATGCATTGAAATTATTAAAATTCACTATCAAAAAGGTGAAAATTTGGCAGAGACGGTTCCTAAGACTCGAACATTTTTGGGTCGTCGTGAAGCACCTTGTCGGACCACAATACAGAAATTGGTGGAAAAATTCGAGTTGTTGGGACAACTTAGTGATGTGAAGAATAAAACCCGTGCACTTCACTCAAGAACAGCCGAGAATATTGCTGCTGTAGCCGAAAGTGTTGAAGAAAACTCAGGTTTGTCCATTCCTCGTCGTTCTTTGAAATTAGGCATTCCACAAACGACATTACACCGCATTTTGCATAAAGACCTGGGTCTTAAGGCTTATAAAGTTCAGTTAACACAAGAACTCAAGCCGGTCGATCATCAACGATGTCGTGTTTTTGCTGATTGGGTCCTTGAAATGCATGAAAATGATCCGGAATTCCATCGAAAAATTATCTTGAGTGATGGGGCCTATTTCCACCTCGGTGGCTTCGTCAACAAGCAAAATTGTTGCATCTGGAGCCCCAAGAGTAATTGTTGTTGAAAAGCCTCTCATTTCTCAATATGTGACTGTTTGGTGCGGTTTATGGTCCAGCGGGATCATTGGACCTTACTTTTTCGAAAATGAGGCTGGAGCAACAGTTACGGTGAATAGATTGCGCTATCGAGAGATGATTAATGATTTTTATGACCAAAATTGGTTGGTATTGATCTGGACAACGTTTACTTTCAACAAGACGACGCTTCGTGCCACACAAGCAACAAAACCATTGATATTTTACGGGAAAAGTTTCCGTCACCTGTTATCTCACGAAGAGGTGATCACAATTGGCCACCGAGATCTTGTGATTTAACACATTGCGACTTCTTCCTTTGAGGCCACATTAAAGAAAAGGTCTACACCAACAGCCCAGCGTCGTTTCAAGACCTCAAAGATGAGGTTATCGAGAACTTAGGGCAGCCACTTTGCAATTTGGTTATGGAAAATTTCATGAAAAGAATATGGTCCTGTAAGCGTGGGGATCGTGGTCATTTGCCTGATGTTATCTTTTCATATTAAAAATATACCTTTTTCTTTATAATAAAATAAACACCCGATCTTTTATTTTAAAAAATGGCATTTTCCTATTGATATCAAAATAACCACCATGTACTTAACAATATTTTCTTATATTGGGATTATTGGGCTGTGTATCCACCAAAAACTATTGAAGTGCCAAAAAATTCATTTTTTTGCTTAGAGTGAACTGAAATCAAACGAGAGAGACCTTATTTAATATTGTCTCAATTTGAGTGCCGCACAGGAACGATGTAAGAGATAAAATTCCAAAAAAACTTCATAATGTGTTGTTAAGGGAGGTCCAACAAAATCGCACAATGTTAATTATAAATAAAACAAAAGATTTTCAGAGAACTATGTTCAAATTTTTTATTATAATAGAATGACTATTATGGCAAAACAAAATATCGTCCAAAAGCTCGCCGCGACTACGATGGCATACTTCTATCCGATGGTCCATATTTTCAATGACTCTGAGACATGATTGAGGTTCAATGTCGTTAATGTGCTGAATTATCTCATCCTTTAGCTCTTGAATTGTTCTTGACTTATTGATGTACTTTTTTTTTAAATACCCCCAAATAAAGAAGCCCAACGGTGTCAAATGACATCATCGTTGCGGCCAATTAACATCGCCACAACGTGAGATAACATGGCCATTGTCTCGTTGGCTTTGTGGCAAATGGCACCATGCTGTTGGAACCACATATTGTCTAGGTCCATAACCTCAATTTCTGGCTACAAGAAGTCCGTTCACATCTCGCAATAGCGAACACTATTCACGGTAACTGCTTGGCCTTCCTCATTTTCGAAGAAGTACGGCCCGATGACGCCGCAAGCCCATAAACCACACCATCCTCTTGGTTGATCCATCGGCTTTTCAACAATCACTCGTGGACTCTCATTTGCCCAAATGTAGCGATTCTGATTTTTAACGAATCCACTGAGGTGAGAGTGTGCCTCGTCGCTGAAGATGATTTTCTTTGTGAAGTCATCATTCCCTTCTGTCTGTTCAATCAACCATTCGGCGTATTGCCGACGATGGAAATGGTCAGTAGACTTCAGTTCTTGAGTCAATTGAACCTTGTAAGCGTGTGAACTCAAATCTTTATTCAAAATTCGCATCAATGATGTTTGTGAGGTGTTCAATTGTAGGGTACGACGACGAGTCGAGGTTGACGGCTCTTCTGCCACACTATCGCGAACAACAGCAATGTTTTCCGCAGGACGAACTGAGCAAGTACGCACAGGTGAATCCATTTTTCCTACAGACCCGATTTGCTGAAATTTGTGCACAATTCTCGCGATTGTGGACACGTTTGGTCGATTATGCTGACCAAAAAAATTACGAAGTGCACGATATGCATTTGGATTTGAACTCCCATTTTCGTAAAAAGCTTCAACAACCTAACACGCTGCTCAATTGTGTACCTCTCCATGGTTGCATTTGTCAAACACTGAAACAAAGAAATGTGTAATTAAGTTGGGCGAAAAACTTGACGTTCAGGTGTGATTCACGATTAACATCATGCATTATAGTTGGACCACCTTTTACTTGAAGAATAATAAGGTTGAGTTTCAGTGGATCAATTGACATGTATTAAAATATTGAATTAAAATAACATTTCCAATTTCAAATTGCAAATTTATTTAATAAAAAAATCGAACAACAATCTTCTCAATAGACGTATACTTTCATTTCCTCTTAATAATAAAGTATTTCTATTTAAATATTTTTTTCTTCATTTAAAAATATATTTTACCTAGTTCAATTGATTCGAATTTCTAGCAGGACAAAATTTACTAATTATTGAACAGTATGTATTTTGTATTGTATTTTATTTTCCATGAAATTCTTATGTAAAGTTTATCACTTGTATTTTCCCCACACAGAAGAAGAGTATTAAGGATTGTTTTAGCTAATTTTCATTCTTTTCGTATAAGAATATAATTGTATATATATTTTTTCTTCATTTAAATTAATAAAATATCTTATAAATTTATAATATCAGCTATAGTGTCTTTCGTAGTATATTTTTGTTTTTATATTCTTCAAACGAAACGATAAGTAAATATAACAACACACATTGAATAGGTTTTTTCAATTGTTTCATTCATCTGTACAATAAACAGTTTCATTCTGGAATGATAAATTAATTTTTTACAATTGCTAGTGTTTATCTTAAAGCATATCATAAATAAGAAAAATCATATAAAAACCATAATCTAGAAAGCACAAACGTAATATAATTAGAATAGCACTGACCTAATTGTCTTTTAATTTTTAATCTAATACAAACTTATCTGCAAATTAGATTATCTTCACTATTAATAAATAAGTTTATCTGTTTTATATTGAATTTAAGCTATTTATGGGATTTTCAGTTTCGATGATATCTTACCAGTTTTTGTAACATTTATTCATATAAAATTGGTCTTTTGTAATGCCATTTGTTTATTTGAATTTAACTGAGCTATTGATTTTCAATTTATTTATTCTATAAATCGTACACCTAATTATCAAATTATTGTGTAATTCTAATTAAAATGAAATTTCAATAAAGATGTCATTTTGGATTTACAGAAGGTCCATTAAATATAGGGAATGGTTCTGAGATAAATTTATTATCCTTTCGGGAATGGATGCGTTACAGAATGTTGAAGAGTGTATATCATAAATAAGTGATATTCATTCCTCAACATTCTTCTTATTTTATCATTTTTGCAAATAAACGTATTGTTCCATCGGTCGTTGAATTCGATTAATTTTCCGAACTTTTGTTGAGCGAGCGGGCTCATGAAATATTTTTCAAAGCTTATATCCTTTTCATTGCCAATACTTTCAATGAAATTAAAGAAGACATAAGCTACATTACAATAAAATTCATTTTAAATACTGAATAGAAAAAAGTTGTGATACTGCCCTTTTTGAGTGCCAATGCAAATATCCTATGAAAAAATACAAAAAATATCTACAAGAATAAATAACTTAAATTTGTAAATATAAAGTATTGCATTTTAATAACGTATAACAAAACAACTTTTAAATTAAATTCATGAACAAATAATATTATATAAAACAATAACTGGCTATAGTGTACTGGCATTGAAGTTCCTTTTCATTTAAAATAATGCATTACCATTATGTATATATTCCACTTAAAATAAAATAGTCCTTAAATAAATACTTACAATCTATAGGCAAAAAGAGTTTCTTAGCATCTAAGATTTGAGATATTCTATCAATTCAAGTAAGTCGTTTTGTGGTTCTTGTCTTTTGTTCAATCAAATACCTGTTCAACTGGCCGATCAGATTTCAAATGAATTTTTTAAATAAATCCCTAAAATCACATACAAAAATACCTCACTCTAATTTAAAAAAATTATATTTTGAACTACACCATCAGCAAAACGACTTCTTTATAATACTTGATGTTACACATTTACTAATTATGCAGTATTGAGTTTCTCAGGCATCTTGTTTTGTAGTTTGTTTTATTTTTATCTTTTAATATCGATTAAGTCTAAATTCACGTTAATTTTGTTATCCATTTGTTAGTGGCGACGCATATGCAGCGATAGGTGATCAGATCGACTAAATGAACGAGTACATAATTTGCAGCGAAACGGTTTAACGCCCGTGTGCTTACGAAAATGTCGAGTAAGTTCATCAGAACGTGCAAAACGCCATACGCATCCTTCCCAGGTACAGACGTAAGGTTTTTCACCTAAAAAATAGAAAAAATAACGCACATTGAAATAAATATACTTTCTGTTGGAAAAAAATAATGATAATCCGAAGTACAAATAGTGCTGATATAAATTGAATTTGAGTAGCAGCACACTACCCCTAAGAAAGTCATGAATAAACATTCCCAGGGTTCAGCGAGGACTAATAGATGGATAGATAATTTCCAAATACTTAGCTTAGAGCTCTCATGGTATATGATAAAATTGAGCATGAAAGAGCATCCTTGCTTTTATTACATAGTTGAAATGGCATTATATAAAATTATGTTATGATAATAATTATCGCGCACTATGTTAGTCCAATTTGAACCTTGACGTTGAGATTTGTTAAGACAGGGGAGGGGAAGAGGAAGTGCCAAAAAGCGATCCCCTAGCCCCAATGCCCCCGGCTGCCGTGAGTCCCTTTTATATTTTAGGACTGCCCGAGCATAATGTGCCACCTGGTTCCATTTGTCAACCGATTCGAGCATCACCGCGACTAAATCAACCGGGGTGAGCTCTCCCGTCTCCCTGTATCGGTCCCCATTTGTGCACACAAAAAATGTGTGGCAGGCATTGTCTTCCTCTCCTGGGCAAAACCGACAATCGGGGGACCCTGACTAACCAATCTTGTGTAGGTAAGATTGAAACCACCCATGCCTGCTCAAAAGCGGGGTCAGATAGAAGTCAGTCTCACCATGCCTTCGATTTAGCCACGGTCTCACACCCGGGATGAGGCGCGCCGTCCACCTTCCGTTAGCGCAATTCACCCAAGACTGCTGCCTATCGTTGAGCGAGCGCTGTCTCTCCTCGTGGACAACCATCTCCCCCGCAGCCTCGTTTCGGCGCAGATGAATAGCGCGGCGGTATCACGCCTGCAATAACTCTCACCACCGAATCAGAGACTGTCGGATACGAAGATGCAATCTTGAGTGCTCCACTTCTCTGTACCTGTGCCAAACGTTTTCGGTATGCCTCCTTACTGAGAGCGTCGCACCATACTTCAATAGCATTGAGCCTACAGCACTTTTTGATGGGCTGGGTCCCCCTACGTTGGCCATAAGTCGACTCAGAGCCGATATTCCCGAAGCAGTCTTCTCAGCCATTGCCCTGATTTGCTCAGAGAAACTCATCTACGATTCGCATGCCTCCAATACTGATCATCCTTACTCTAGGGATTCTCTTTTTTGTCAAGATGACCCTTTTGGTCTTCTCTAGGGCTAAACTGAGCCCGCGAGTAGTCATCCTGTCTTTCACTCGGCGCATTAGCATACCTAGCCTAAGTTGCGCCTGTTCAGCGGTGCGTTCAGTGACCAGTGACCATCCTTCGTTGGCCCTGTGTCGTATCGTAGAGCAGGCTTCTGTCCTCCAGGTAGTCCCTCAAAAGCCGCATCAGATATTCTGGAACTTGAAAAGGGGTTTTCCTGTGTATCCACCCATCTAGCGGAGTTGAAGGCGTTCCTGACGTCAAGTGTCACCAACAGGACGATCCGTCGCTTGGTGCGACGATATGCCCCTGCCTTTTGGAGGTAGAGCGTCCTTCTCTAAAGCCGTACTGCCGAGGAGATAGGTCCCCAGCAGCACAAATTGCGTCAGTGAGTCTTCTCTTGATGAGTTTCTCTACCACTTTTCTAGCAGTGTCTAGCATGCATAACGGGTAGTATGCAGACGGCGATTCGGGATTTCCCTTCCCCTTCCTGATCAGCACGAGCCTCGCCACCTTCCATCGTACCGGGAAAACCCCGTCCCGTAGGCACGTGTTGAATGTGCTAAGCAAAAAGTCAGGACAATGGTGATAGACAAAATGTATCATCAAAATGTACCATCAGGACCCAAGTCTTTCTCGCTTTCAGTGAAATGACTGCCTCTTCCAGTTCCGGCTGTGTAAAGAGTGGACACTGGACTGCTGTTTCACCATGGACAGCGCCAACACGGGGTGGGATGGGCAGAGAAGAGTGCCCGCACTATCTCATCCATCTTTTCCGCATCATGTATACAAGTAATTTAAAAATAAAAACAACGTTGTTTCCTTAACGACTATATTTATTTATATTTTCAGTAAATACGCATTTCGACACGGAGCATCCGGTCTTCTTCAGTACACTAAAGAATTTTCCATATTGATCTAGTATTTATACAACTTACTTTTTTTTTATTACAACAACCATAAACTTAATCCTAATTACCTAGCTTAATCCTAATTACCTTACAAACAATAAATATATTAATTATGAGTCACAATTTCCGAAATCTCCATTTAATCTCCGGTTTGCAGGTACTTTTCTAATTTCGATACTTTCACAGACATCCAGTTTTTTGCTCCCTAATCCCTCTTTAATGACCCTAAGGTTATCCATTGTTATCTCATGTCCTTCGCTTACTATATGCTCTGCAACTGATGATTTCACACAACTTTTTGTTCTTTATGCTGGCGGCTTCTTATACGTGTGCTTCAAACTTTGTCCGTACTAATCGTTTAGTTTGACCCGCATATACTTTTTCACAAACCGGACACGTAATTTTGTAAATCCCGCTTTTTTCGTTTTTGAGTTTCCGATCTTTTTCGCTGCCCAACAGTGCTTTAAGCTACCTATTCCTGCTGCTACCTTTTGGTTCGAGCTGATGTTTCCGTAACACACTCACCAATTGCCCATATATTGTCAAATCCGCTTGCATGCAGAATCCAACACTTTATTAGTTTGAAATAATGTTATCATGCTGTTTCTCCTTATTTGCTTCTTCTTCTTGTTTATCATATTTTGAATAGTTAGTTAAGGGCTCAAATCCATTCAATTTCGCTGTGTCGATGATGTAGTCCTTTTCACTTGCGTATCTCTCTGCCGTCAAAGGGATGGTAAGCAATCGATGAACCATACTGCTATATGCCGCTAATTTTTGGGGTTGCGTATGCCACGAGGTTACCGGAATAGTTCTTTGGGAGTTAGTTGGTTTACGATAAATTTCAAATTCCAACCTTCCGTCACTCCTAATGATCCACGTATCCAAGAAGGGGATCCGACCTTCTACCTCCATTTCCATGCTGAATTTTATGTTGTTATGAATGTTATTTAACTTAGTAATAAGTTCATTCACTTTTTCTTTGGGGACTATCGCTATAATATCGTCAACGTATCTATACCATATTCGTGGCATCCATTCTTGCTCTTCGATGATCTGTTCTATGTTTGACATGAACATTTCCGCTAGCAATGGTGATAGCCGATTCCCCATTGCTAATCCTTTGGTAACTTTATAGAAATAATAACGGAACATGAAACAATTTTCATTCATGCCTAGATTTGCTGATTTTCCATAATGAAGCACCTTCCTTCTCCATTCTATTGAGGTGTTAAATTTTTCGACCCATTTGACTAATTGGAATATCGCCTGTTTTGCCGGTGTGCAGAGAAGAAGAAGCAAATAAGGAGAAAAAAGCATGACAACATTATTTCAAACTAATAAAGTGTTGGATTCTGTATGCAAGCGGAGAGTGGTCATACCATATTCGACAATGTATGGACAATTAGCGAGTGTGTTACGGAAACATCAGCTCGAACCAATAGGCAGCAACAGAAAAAGATCGGAAACTTAAAGACGAAAAAAGCGGGATATACAAAATTACGTGTCCGGTTTGTAAAATAGTATATGTGGGTCAAACTAAACGATTACTACGGAGAAGGTTTGAAGAACACGTAAAAGAAGCCGCCAGCATAAAGAACAAAAAGAAAAATTGTGCAAAATCATCAGTTGCTGAGCATATAGTAAGCGAAGGACATGAGATAGCAATGGATAACCTTAGGGTCATTAAAGAGGGATTAAGGAGCAATAAACTGGATATCTGTGAAAGTATCAAAATTAGAAAAGTACCTGCAAACCGGAGATTAAATGGAGATTTCGGAAATTGTGACTCAGAATTAATAGATTTATTGTTTGTAAGGTAATTAGGATTTAGCTAGGTAATTAGGATTAAGTTTATGGTTGTTGTAATAAAAAAAAGTAAGTTGTATAAATACTAGATCAATATGGAAAATTCTTTAGTGTACTGAACAAGACCGGATGTTCCATGTCGAAATGCGTATCTACTGAAAAAATAAATAAATTTAGTCGTTAAGGAAACAACTTTGATTTTACTTTTAAATTACAAGTAAAGTTCGACTATAAAACCGCCGGTGTAGCCAAAAATATTTTAAGTTATGTATACAAGATTTCCGTAGGGCACCAAGCTTCCGCATAACTAGCTTGTAGCCAAGGCCCCACGGATCCTTGTTCACATTTTCCACTAGATCTTGCCAGCAGCAAGCCTTCTGCTGTTGATCGATTTGCGAAGGCATTTCCTGGCCGACTTATATGCTTGCCTCGTGACGGTTCCGCACCCGTTGGGCTTCACGACGAAGCTTGTGACACTCTCTTCATTTTTCAGCGATTTCAGTTGACCACCAGTAGTTGCTTGCAGTGCCGGGGTTTTCGACGGGGCATAGAAGCATTGCAAGCAGTCGTGATGATGCTCATAGTTGAGTTCACCACGTCTTGAGCTACTAGTTCTTCCGTCCCCTCCGAAGCCCCCTGTTGCGGTACACCTGCTGTGAGAACCCCGACGAACTTCTCGACGTTCATCCTTCCAATGTTCCATCCAATTGTAGAAAACCGAGAGCATGGACATCTGGAGACAGCATCGCTTATCTCAAGCAGAATGTACTGATGATCACTGGCTGAGTAGTCCTCTAATACTCTCCAGTTGTGTATCCTCCGTACTAAGGACTCCAAGGCAAATGTCACGCCCAGTATGGTTTCTTCAAAGCCAATACAGCGAAAAGTCGGCATGTTGCCGGCATTTAGTACAATGAGCACCGTCCTGGCCTCAATTTCTGGGATTCGTTTTCCCCCGGATCTGTTTGAAGCATGCCCCATTCGATTGCTTTCGTATTGAAGTCGCCTCCAACGAGCACATTCCCATCTGCGTTCGAGACAGCGCCCTCCAAGGCATTAAGTTTGGCTTGGAAAGATGATATCAATTCGTTCGGCGTTAGGTACACACTAAAAAAGGTAGTCTCTGAGCAGCGAACCCATACAAAACCGTCCCTACGTCCACAGCTCTCTGCCTGGAAATCACTATTTTGAACCCAAATGGTGGCAGTACCAGTTTCATCAGGATACCATGATGCCGAACCTTTATCATGGTGTTGCTCACCCAGCAGCAAAACGTCGGCTTTCATGTCCCTCGCAAACTGCTCAGGCAGATTTTGGGCGGTTGAACTGCGGTGTAGGTTTAGCTGCAGGATGCGAGTCATCGAAATTCTAATTTTACCTTGGCATTTTCCCGATCCCAAGACGTGTCCAAAATCATGTCTTGGATCAGCATCCTTGCAAAGAATACAGTGTGCCTCGTTCTTACACTCTTTTTTTTTATGTCCCATTTCACCGCATTTGTAACATAGGGAACTCCTATTGGGTCCTTTGCATACTTCTGGGGATGACCCATAGCCAAGGCATTTGAAACATTGAAAAAGCATTGCTCTGCGCCGTATCCTCCAGATAACCTACCCTATTCGTACTTTTCCCTAATTCAGAAATTGTTCGGCGTCTTTTTCGGTCAAGTCAATTATAGCCATGCGTTGTCTCCTATGATTTTCTTGCGTCAGCCTCACCTTAATCCCGTCCACGGTAGGGAACTCCTCGGCCAGATCCGTGACGCAGTCAATGTCTCTTATTTCGATCGTTGCCATTGGCTCAAGCGAGGCTATAGCTGCGCTTTTGCCGAGAACTTTCTTTACTGCATCGCAGAATGCTTCCTTATTTTCGGTCTCTTCCCCAAATTCGACCAGTATGTGGCCCGACTGCGTTGGTCATACTGCTTCAATGACAGTGTTAGTGTCTTCGGGCCTGACGTTTCTCCTGATGCCCCGCAGCACCTCTGCGTACGATCGACCATCTTGGGTTTTACGAGCAATGCCTGCTACCGGGGTCTTCGTCGGGGCTTCTTTCTCTCCTGTTTTGCATCAGGTCCTTTTTCTGGTTGGGCGTCCATGCGAACTTTACTTTCTGGTACTTTTTGAAGGAATTTCGTTGCGGCTTTCTTCGCTCCTTTTGTAAGCACTATCTGGAACCCGTGATTTGGTGCTCCACGCCCATCAAGTGCCTCTTCCTTCCTTCTTTCATCCCGATCTCCTTCGATTGGGCTGGATGTCATTCTCTCATTGATTTTTACTGGTGGAGCTAATTGCATGTGGCCTTTAGATTTCACCCCCAGCGCTTCTTTAGCCTTCTGCTCGTCTTTGGCCTTCAACCAGCTCCTCCAATAATGCCCTATGCGATCTAGGAGCTCCTCTAGTTCAAGGAGCCCAATCTTTACTGCTTTGCTGATTTTGGGAGGTTACATGCACTTTTCAGAACATCTCCCGCTTTTCGGAATAGCCTTTCTTCTTCATGTCGCTGGGTGGAAATTGCACTTTGCGACCATCCTTGGGAGAGGTTATCGCTCTACGTTTCCAGTACTTCCACCACATTTTCGACGTTGGCGATGAAACACACAACATTGCTTTATTTGCTTCGCCACTCGTCTCTTTTCCTGCCGTAATCTCCTCGTTGACTTCAGGATGGTTCTTTATTATGTCGGGATTTACGACCCTTACATTGGTCGCTTCGGTAACGATCGCAGCAGTGACCATCGAATTCTCGATGTTCTTTATATTTTCTTCCACCGCTCGAACACCTAAAGCGTCCTGCAGAGTTTCCCGCTTTTCCTTAATAGGACGCTCTGGCATTCGCATCATTTTTTTGCTGCACCCGAACGCCGCAAGAATCTCAGTCTGGACCAGACTTTCTGCCAATCTCCGTTTTTCGTCCGTCTTCACTGTCATTGTATTCATCGCCGTTCTTGTCATCGTTAGTACAGCTCTCGATGTACCGTTAACATCGTGGCTGCAGCCACTGCTTGCGTCGTCGTTGTTATTTTTTATTTCTTTTTTTTCGATTTTTTAAATCTTTTTTATACATATGTCATTCGTTGCTCCAGTTTTATTGGGTCCCCCCTTGGAGCCGCTATCTCCGTTCGTGTGTGTATTCACCTTTTTGGTCCCATGGTTATCTTCGCAGAGCAGAGGGCAATGCGAGGGTTGGCACAAGCCCTTATGGGGACAAGTGATCAGAGCCAGACCAGCGCTAATCGGGAGTCCGTCTCAACCGAACCTACCCCACCAAAACCATGGTGCAAAGTTCGAACGTACTCCGAAGCCTGCCAAGGTTTTACCGGGACGGAGACGGTATGATAGTTGAATTGGAGCCGTTCACACACGAGTGTCACCTCGGCACTACCGTGCAAAGTAACAAGGTCCAAACCATCATATCCGCCAGCCCAAAGCATGAATTCCAGTTCGTTGTCCAAAGCGTAGTCCAGATCTAATCAGAGTCGTTATCTGTCATCCCAGGAGGGTACCGAATGGCGCCCCCCAAATCCTCGGGTCCGCGGGGGCGGCGCTCTTCAAAGGATGCAATCCAAGAGTGCACTTGTCGACCGACATTCCGCCTGCGGGAATTTCCTCGGGTAAGTAGGAGCGGAACTCCCCAAAGAATGCTAGCCTCCAAGAGTATTTCTGTCAACCAGCATTCCCCCTGCGGGCGGAACCAGACAGTTATGAAACATAATAAACAATCCCAGATTTCAGCGAGGACTAATAGATGGACAGATAATTTTCAAATACTTGGCTTAGAGTTATCATGATTCAATTGATAAAATTGAGCACGAAATAGCATCCTTGCTTTTATTAAATAGTTGAAATGGCATTGTATAAAATTATGATACTAATAATATTCATCGCTCACTGGTCCCAATTGAACCTTGACGTTGGGATTTGTTAAAGGATTTCATTTCATGAACGTAACGGTATTCGAAGTGATATAGTCAGCATCACATCTAACCGAATAACTCTTCTTCGTCTTCGTAGCACTACAGCCCCTTTTGGACCTTCGCTTCCTGCAACAAATGCCCAGAACTCTCTTGGTCCATCATTGAGGTATAAGGTAAAGAGTGGCTTACATTCTTCAAACCCTTAAGGCTGAGCTACAATCAACATAACCAGACATAAAGCAAATGTCAAAAAAGTTGAACTCGAACATTTTATAGGGCATTGAGTACATTTGACATAAGGATGACATACGCAACATGAAAAGTTGAAATCGAACGAACTTTGTATGTCAGTATGGCAAATATACATTGTTTACTTTAAGTGACAATGATACATTGTTGTTCGCCATTTGAAAGGGTGTGTAAAATTTTATCCAGCTGTGAGGAATTATGCAGAAAACAGGTGTTCTCACCTGTTAAGCACAATTCCACTCTGTTATTGAAATTTAATTTAATATTTCTCCTACACCGTTGACGACTTTCATCAAACAAAATTATAACGCATTGTCAAAAACATAAAAATTCAAAATTAATTCGAAGTCATCCATTTTCTTCAATTACTTTTGCCGCAATGACACTTTTTCGTATCTGTCAAGATCACATAAGCGCGACTCGTATGTAGGCGAACTATATGCGCGCTACGTTACTTGACGTTTCTTATTTTGTGTTATTTTGATTGTAGCACAGCGGTTATACGTGAGCGTCTAAAGATTTCATTTTTCCTATTTTTAGGGTTTTGTACTAAAATACAAACGACCTGTGTCCGTCTGTCCTTCCGTCCGTCCGTCCGTCTGTATGTCACAGCACCTTTTCTCCGAAACTATCGAAACTATAGAGGCTACAGCCATGAAACTTTGTGGGAAGGTCAGAAGTGGTGACTTGTTGAAAGTTCAAGGGTGGAAAAATTTTTCAAAGGGGTTTGAAGGGGGCCTCCCCATATAGGGAGGTGACCCCTCAAAAAAAATTTCACCATTGGTAGTCGAATAGGGTGTCATTGGAAAGGTCTCAATGAGATCTTTTCAAAATAAGCCTTAAAATTGTCTTATGAGTACCGGGGGGCAGGGGAAGCGGAAATGTACGAACTTTTCGCGTACCCCCCTCGCGATTGCACACCTTCCATCCGAAAAATCTGAAAAAAATCATGAATGTAGGCCTTAATGAGTACAACAACAACAAATACATGAGAAGTCGAAATTCACTCAACTTTGTTAGTAATAGTATGATTTATCCATTTTATGTTTTCTTGAATAAAATCTAAACGGTACCCTTAAATTCAATAAAATTTAGCCTGTCTATTTATAAGATCAATCTTTTCTGAAAGTTTCATAAAGATCGATCGGTATATAACAAAATTATAGCGATTTGAATTTTCCTGTATTACTATGGAACTATATGCCCTGTATTACTATGGAAACATATTGCTATGGAGCCATATGCGCTTTTTACCGACTTAGACACTACAGCTTTGCTAGAATTTGCATGAAAATTTCAGGAGTGATAGGTATCATGAAAATGAGTACATACAATTGAAACAAGTCGAAGAGGCAGGAGAGAGCTCCTAGCAAAAGGGCTTTGTAACCATTCTAGGATTCGAAAAAAAAGGCCATGAATCGATGATTACAGTACAGAGGAGTGGCCCCTGAAAAAAAATTTCATGAAAGGTAGCCGATATGAGTATCAACTGAAAGTTCTCTATGAGAGCTTTTCAAAACAGTTCTTAAACTGACAGTTTTTGCTTCAGAGGGGGCACAGGGGGGGAAATACATGAAAAATGTGTTTCCTCCCTGAAAAAATTATCAAGGGAGACATTTATGGGTAGAACTATAAAAAATACCTCAGAAGTCGAAATTCTTTCAACTTTGTGAATAATACTATGATCCTCGAACATGACGTGTTTCTTGATTTTATTCGTTGCTGGTTACTGCATTTTGTAAGTTGAGTACAAAACCCTTCTGACATGAGCATAGGTCTGTCTACCCAACTTGTTTCCCTTGCAGAGCTGTTTCAACTTCGGCAATCTGCGTGACTCCCATATTTTGAATTTGAAACATATTGCAAGTTAAATGAAATGTTCATGTCAATGAACATACAGGTTCATATCAGTGAACTAATCACTTAAATACTTTAAAATTCTTTAAACTCTTAGTGGTTGGTTACCTTTCACCTACTTTCATTAAATTGCAAATATTGCAAAATTTCTCTCATAATAAACATTCGAATTAAATTCACAACGTTCACATTTCAATAAATTTCATAATTTATGCAATTGCATATTGTAAGCAAACTTCATATCACATTCCATTCAAGTTCTAAAACTTAAAATCCATTACTTGCATTTCTTTGAATTAAACTCTGTTTATGTTTTGATATGTTCAATGAAATACGAGTAATTGTGTAAGCAAAAACATTTTTTGTGATTTTGTTTAGTATGTAAGAATTTATTACAAAAACAAATCTTTCTGTGAACATTCTAAAATTTTTTTGGTCCTTGGAGTAAAAGTTTATATTGGGAAATTAATAGTATCTATTTTTCAGGCTATTACTAGTTGAAAGGGAATTTTTTCATAAGGAGCATATTGGCCTGCGATTCTTGGAATCAGAATTATTTTTGTGTAGCTACAATTGGGTGTACTTGGATCATCGGAACTAGTTTGCGGACACCATGGCGGATAAACTACAGAAAATAAACATCGCAGCGACGAAGCGGATTATCAGTTATTTCAAAAAGGACAGTGAAAAGAGGTATTGACTGGCATATTTTGAAACAAGGCTGGACAGACTAAGGGAGCAATGGAGGAACTGTGAGAAACAGCATCCGACAACGTATAGCTCATTTAAGAAAGATGCAGACTCTCTTAAGGCATACAACGAAGGATACGTGGCTTTGGAGAATCTGGTTTTGGAGTATATTGCATTATTTTTCTCCAATCAGTGACGTTGGACTCGGTAAAGCTGAAACGGGTTTGCATCCCAACCTTTGATGGGAGATATTTTTCGTGGTTCAGTTTTCGCGACCTATTTAAATGTATGGTGCACGAAAATAATCAGCTGAGCTCTATTCAGAAGCTACAATATTTGAGGACTACAGTTAAGGATGATGCAGAAAAACTAATCAGCCATTTGAGCATCACTGAGGAGAATTACGGTGTGGCATGGAAACTTCTGGGTGAAAGATACAATAATCATTAAGCGATTGCACAGGAAGTATTGTAGCGATTTTGGGACTTACAAAGATGTAGTGGACATGATGTCAATGGTTTCAAGCGTTTGCTTGATATAACACATCAACTCGAGGTGTGTTTGTAGGCAATTGGAGGAAAACCGTTCGATATATTAACGATTTTCATACTGAGTCACCAATTGGACGAAGAATTGCGAAAAGATTGGCATAAAGAAATAAGTTGTAAAATCGACAAGCCAACCCTTTCAGCATTCTTGGATTTCGTGCAACAGAGACTGATAATGCTGGAAGCTCTTTCAAGAGCTGCGAAATCAACAGGGAAAAAAGTGGTTACTGTACACACAACAGCAGTTGAAGTCAAACAGTGTTGTATAAAGTGCAAAGCTGGACATCGACTTACAAATTGCGAGGCTTTCAAAAAACTAGATGTTCAGGCAAAACGTAATTTTGTGTCTTGAAAGCAACTATGCTACAACTGCCTTAGCGACAAGGACAAGGTCACTATTTGTTCGTCAAAATACAAGTGTAAATTATATGGCAAGGGCCATCACTCAATGCTTCACAGTGACGAAGTTAGGAAAACACTTATTAGTACAACAGAAGTAGAGGCCTAATGCGTACAGGCAAATTATGCTATCAAGCACACAAATATACTACTTTCAACAGCAATCATAAAAGTTCACAGACTTTGCGCGCTTTACTCAACATGGGAGCACAAAGATCTTTCATCACTAGCTCTGCAGTACAATATCTTGTACTACAACTCAACAGTGCCAATGATTCCATTCAAGGTGTTGGAGGAACTCACAAAATCAGTGTCAAGTGAATCGTATCAATCATTGCACAAGGAGTAAATGAAGAGGGGTTAACTGAAAACATATCATTCAAGCCGTTGGTATTAAACAAGATAACAGCCGCAATTCCTCCATTCAAGTGGCACCTAAACTTCCAGATGGGATAAGTTTATTAGATCTGGCGGATCAAAAGTTCAATGTTCCATCTGAAATCGATATACTGATTGAAGCAGATGTGTACGGTCGCATTTTGCTATCCGGGTTTCTTCCTGGGACTCCCAGTGCACAGAAAACCAAATTTGGATGGATACTTTTTGGCCCGACTACAGAGCCAACCCAAACTTCATCAAGTAACGCTTTCGTTTCATTCGAGGAGTTTGATGAGCACTTGAAGTAATTTTGGGAGATTGAAGATGTTAGCCAGGAGAAATCATTCAAAACTGACGAATCACGTGCAGAAAAATACTTCGCAGAAAACACACAGTAAACAGAGACTGGTAAGTATGCTGTGAGTCTTCCATTTAAGGCCCGGAAAGAGCTGTCTCAATGTGAAACGCATGCAACTGCCTACATGCAATTTCGACGACTTGAAGAGGCTTTTATACATAATCTTGATTTGTACGTCCAATATAAGGAATTCATGAGAGAATATCTTAACCTACATAGGACATATGCAGTTAGTTCCATCCAAAAGCATGAATACGAAGCCTAATTATTACCTTTCTCACCATGCAGTCATTAAGCCTGACAGTTCCACAACCAAGCTGCGAGTCGTTTTCAACGCACCCCTAAAGGGAGCAGGTGGAAAAGCACTAAAATACATTTTGTTAACAGGACCATCTAGTCAGCAACATATTTTACATTTACTGATGCGGTGGAGGCAGCATCGCTATGTCATAGCTGCGGACATCGAGAAAATGTACCGCTTAATTCGGATTAAAGAGGAAGACTTCGATTGTCAACGTATCCTCTGGCGTTTTAACCCAGAAGAGTCAATTCAACATTTTCAGCTGTGAACCGTCACGCATGGAATATCGTGTGTGCCTTACCTGGCCATTAGGACTCTTCAACAATTGGCAAAAGATGAGCAATCTGCATATCCTGAGGCAGCTGAAGTTGCACTAAAAGACTGCTACGTAGACGACGTGTTTACAGGGAGTGAAAATTTGGACACACTTATGCAACTCCAAGCTGATTTGCGTCGAATAATGGGAAATGGAGGTTTTCACCTTCGAAAATGGACAGCGAATCATCCCGATCTTTTAAACAAATTCCTATCGAAGAAAGAGAGTCACAAATGTAATTTGACATCAGTATCAAGGGAGCTGTAAAAACACTTGAGTTACAATGGCATCCAGGAACGTTTTATATCACCAGAACAATCCCAAAGACTAAAACGGAACATCCTGTCTGAAGTTTTCAAATTGTTTGATCCCTTAGAAGGGATACAGCTTTGCGTCATCATCAGAAAAATTACTGTCCAAAACTTATGGCTTATGAAATGCGATTGGGACGACACACTACAAGAAGAGGCTGTTAAGAATTGGCTCACTGTTCATAGACATCTTCCAGCATTGAACTAGTCGCAGATTCCTCGATGTATTGGATTTACTACCAAAGGGCGAATTGAGTTACAAAGGGCAAAGGGGAAATTGAGTTACTCCCAAAGGGCAAATTGAGTTTTTTTTTATATCAAGGTTATAACTTCTACCACTAGGAAAGTCACATTGCTTACTTCAAAGGCCAAAGTAGCGCCTGTAAAAACTTGGTCTACTCCCTGTCTGGAATTATTTGGTGCCGAGCTGCTCGTAGAGCTTCTGAATCAAGTAGTTTTTGCACATGGTTAGAAACACGTTCCAACTTTCTATTGGACTGATTCATCAATTGTTTTGGATTGGATTCGAAGCCCTGTATCGAAATGGAAAGCTTTTATCGTGTGGATAATATTCAACAAAAAAGCAGTCCTAGTCAACGGAACCATGTTGCAACCAAAGACAACCCAGCAGATTATAGTTCTCGTGGAGTTTATCCAAAAAGGTACTGGATTTAACCCAATGGTGGGATGGCCCAAACTGTCTAAAAACGGTCTCAGTTCCTTCCGGTATTAACAAGGATATAGAAGAGATAAGTGCTTTTCATCACGCGACTCTTGAACATGAACCATCTGAACAAGAGCCAGAGATACGCTTTATGTCTACGTTTTAGACATAAGGCTAGAAAGCCATCACTTAAGCAACTAGGCTATCTTACTTCCGAAGAATTAAGCAGCTCCAAAGCGCAAGCACATTCCTTCCACTCCGAAATTAAACAGCTCATACGTTCAAACTGTGTATCCGACACAAGCAAGTTACAACCACTGGCCCCGTGGCTTGACAAAGACGGTGTTATGCGAGTAGGTGGACGAATCTGCCATGCGATTGTAGGGGAAGACACGAAACATCCAGCCATCATTCCAAAGGGATCATTAGCAAAGCTTCTTATCAGACGCGCTCACCAGCAAACACTACATGGAGGAGTCCAATTGACGCTAAGTACATTACGCCTTAAATATTGGATCCTCTCAGGACACACGCTCACTCGGAGCGTTCTTAAGGATTGCATACCTTACTTTGAAATAGCTGCCAGGCCAAATGAGCAAATGATGCGAGTCCTACCACCAGCCCGAGTTCGTTTTGAAAAACCATTCTAGGAAACTGCTGTGGATTACGCAGGTCCAATAAAAATACGTTGGAGTCCAGGATGTGGCTCAAAGACTACGAAGGCATATCTAGCTATTTTCGCCTGCATGGCTACCAAGGCTCTGCACCTCGAACTAGCATCCGACTTATCGACACCAACTTGTCTAGCAGCTATTCGACGATTTATCGCTCGAAGAGGGAACCGTCGGACAATTTACAGTGACTGTGGCACAAATTTCCAAGGTGCACGGAAAATTTTACAAAAAGAATACAGAGAGGTGACAGAGAAAGCTGCATCAGAACTGGCACAAGAACAGGTGCTCACGGTAGGTGCATTGCTGCAGGAAGATTTGCAGAGAACAGAAAACTGGCAGCTCAAGACGTGGTGAACTCGACTTTAAGCATCATCACGACTGTTCACAACGCTTCTATGCACAGTCAAAAACCCCGGCACGACAAGTCTCCAGTGTACTGGTGGTCGACTGAAATTGCTGAAAAGTGAAGAGAGTATCACAAGCTTTGGCATGAGGCTCAACGGGCACGGTACCGTGACGAGGCATGCCACCGGGTAGCCAGCAAAAACCTTAAAACATTCATTAACAACAGCGTGGCTCGCTACTGACAAGATCTAGTGGACAATGTGAACAAGGTTCCGTGGGGCCTTGATTACAAGGTAATTATGCTGAAGTTTGGTGCCCTACAGGCGCCTTGCATGCATGAAGTGGAAAAGATGGATGAGATAGCACGGATACTTTTCTCCGCCCATTCCGTTCGTGTTTTTGCTGTGCACGGTGAAACAGCAGTCGTGTGCCCACTTTTCACATAGCCGAAACTGGAAGAGGCAGTCCTTTAACTGAAAGTGAGGAAGGCTCCAGACCTAGATGGTATTCCAGCTGAGGTGGTCTATCACCATTGTTCTGACTTGTAGCTCAGCACATTCAACGCTTTTCTACGGGGCGGGCTTTTTTCGGTATAACGGAAGGTGCCGAGGCTCGTGCTGGTCAAAAAGGGGAACAAAAATCCTGGATAATCGTCTGCTATCGCCCGTTTTGCATGCTAGCTACGTGACTCGTGCTGCTGGGGACATAACTTCTTGGCAGTATGCTTTAGAGCAGGACGTTCCACTATTGATGCGATTGCAGAGGTGATGAGTGTCGTCCAAAAGGCAGAGGCACATAGCTGTACTAAGCAACAGATCGTTCTGTTGGCGATACTAGACATTAGGAACACCTTCAACTTCGCTAAATGGGTGGGTATTCTGGATACACCGGAAAACCCCTTTTCAAGTTCGAGAATATCTGGTACGGGTGACTACCTGAAGGACCAAAGCTTGCTTTACAATACGGGCCAACGAAAGATGGAATATATATCGGGTGTTTCCCAGGGATCTATTCTTGGCCCAGGTGTGTGAAATGTGTCTTTAGACGGGCTATTGAGACTGGAGATGCCAGATAGGTCGCGGTTGATCGGCTATGCGGATGATGTTTACTTATTTATTTATTTACTTAATCACTATTTTACAGAATTAATAATCCCAATTAAAAATATAACTAATAGATTACGTGTTAAGGTTAAAATATAAATATCATGTAAGAATTAATCTAAAGTTAACAATTAAGTAGTGGCTGAAATTAACGACAAAAGAATTTATTGCTCGTCGAGTACTCTCCGCAGCATGTTTTCAAATGATTCAAATGAGCCAGACGGAGGACCAAGCTGGAGATTAAGATGGTCTCTTACCATACGAACCATCGGTGAGTGACTGTAAGTTACGGTGTTGGCAAACGGTATAGCGTAGTATTGCGACGACCTAGTGCGAGAAGGGGGACGTATGCTAATGGCGTAGTATAATTTCGACGATAACATGCCTCTCGATAATTTAAATAGGAAGGATTGATCCAGGAATTGCCTCCTTACCTGCAGTGAAGGTAGACCAAGGAAATTCAGGCGATCGTCATAAGGGCGATACGGGGTGTTGTATTTGTAGAAAAGTGTGCGGGAGACCCTACGCTGCATAGATTCGACCGCCACCATGAGATAATTAAGATATGGGAACCATATCTGGAATGCATATTCAAGAATTGGGCGAGCCAACATGACGAATAACCGAACACAGGTTTGAAAGCTGAAACATCTATGAGAGCAAAGTAGGACAAAGCCCGCGATCCAAGAAGCTTTCTTGGTTATTTCCAAAACGTGAACATTGAATTTCAACTGAGAATCAAATGTCACACCTAAATCCTTGTAACTCTCAACCGAAAGGAGAACTGAGCTTTCGATAGAGTATGAAAATTGAATGGGGTAAGTTTTATTGGTAAAGGTCATGGACAGGCACTTAGATATGTTATGTTGAAGTCGACTTCTACTACACCAAGAGGACAAAAAGTTTAAGTCATCCTGTGGAACACCAGAAGTTGGGATCCATTACAGATAACCGTGCAGGAACGATGAAAGAGAAAGGAGTGAATCCAGGAAAGAAGAGATCCCTGACTGCCGAAACGGCGGAGCTTATTGGTCAGGATGTTGTGATCCACACTATCGAGTGCTTTCGCAAAATCAGTGTAGATCACATTAACTTGACCTCCTAAGTCAAGGGTGATTGCAACGGTGTTGATAAATTCCCCTAGGTTGGTTACGGTAGAACGTCCTTTGACAAATCCATGTTGATTTTCGGATAAGTTGGGGTGCAAAACATTATAAAGTTTACAGTGAACAATGCGTTCCAGGATTTTTCCAAAGCACGATAGGAGTGAAATGGGTCTGTAATTAGAGGCCTGGGAGTTGTCACCCGCTTTATGGATGGGGAGGATATTTGCACATTTCCAAACGTTTGGAAAAGTACCCTTTTCGAGACTTGAATTAAAGATATGGGCGAGGGGAATACATAAGGATGGAGAGAGGGATTGGATAAAAATGTAAGGATTCCATCAGGGCTGACTGCGCTGCTAGAATTCAGGGACTGAACTACCTCAGCGACCTCTAAGGGGCTAGTGTATAAATCAACAATTAAGTCTGGAGTGGATTGAGGGTTTTCATCAGAAGTAGAGGTCGGGGAGCTATAGACGGCGGAGAAAAAGTCAGCAAACATGTCCCATTTGGCCTGGTCATTGTAGAATAAGTGGTTCTGGTATAACAATGCATTGATATGCCGACGCGAGTCTTTTAAAGAGTTTATATAAGACCAGAAGGATTTGAGGTTATTAGCAAATGATGCTTCAATTGTTCTCAAATAAGATTACTTTGTGGACTTACACACCTTTTTTGCATTAGTACGTAGGTGGCAAAATTCGGAGAGGTCCAGTTCTGATCTCGAACGTAAGTAGCGTTTCCTGGCTGAATCCTTAAAGGACAAAGCAGATTCAACTTCTCTCGTGAACCACAAAGGAAGATTTTTGCGTGGTCGTGTGGTCGGTGTATGCGGTGGGATAATGCTGTTAAGCACTGCATAGAATTGCTGTGTTGCAAGGTTGGGGATGTCTAGATTGAGGGTAGCTTGCCAATTAATGACGTCAAAATCAGCAGCTAAGCCTTCGTGGTTAGCCTTGAAGAAGTTAAATCGACTTGGTTTCTCTTTAGGCTTGCCACGTATTGGATCCAATGATAATCGGATCTCTAAAGGAGGATGGTGAGGGTCCGGCTTAACATAAGGAGAAGCAGCAAGGAAAACAGGATCTGCAGCAGGGTTGTT
The DNA here is from genome assembly GCA_963969285.1 of Odontomyia ornata. NCBI lineage: Eukaryota > Metazoa > Arthropoda > Insecta > Diptera > Stratiomyidae > Odontomyia > Odontomyia ornata. The sequence goes on from OZ017742.1 coordinate 117,272,279, forward strand.
AGTGAAAATTAGGTCAAGAATGCGTTTGGAAGCATTCATTATATAGTTTACTTGTTTCAGGATACAGAGGGATAAAAACGAGGATATGGCTATTGAAAGGTCATCAGAAGAAGCAATGGATTTAGCTTCTGCATCCCAGTTAACGAGAGGCATATTGAAGTCCCCACAGATTGAAAACTGCGAGGAGGAGCTGTTGGAGCTTTAATCACTGGATGCACCATCAAAGGAGTGCAACTTAGACTAGGTATGCTAACGCGTGGTGTGAAAGACTGGATAACTGCTCGTGGGTTCAGTCTAACACTTAACAAATCCAATCCCTAGAGTAAAGATGATCAGTACTAGAGACATACTAATCGAATTGAAGCCAGCGGTGAAGATCCTGGGGCTACTAATCGACTTGAAGATGAGTCTCTCTGAGCAAATCAGGCATGATACCTATTACCCTCTTTACACCACGCTATGTAGCTGTATCAAAGAGAAGAGAGACAGCGCTCACGCAACGCTTGGCAACATCTTGGGTGAATTGCATGAAGGAAAGGTGAACTGCGCATCTCACCACATATGTGAGATTGTGCCTATATTGAAGACATGGTGAGATTGACTTCTATCTGACCCAGTTTTTGAGTGGGCGTGGGAATTTTCAGTCTCAACTGCACAAGATTGGAGATAACGGCCTCCCGATTGTCGTTTTTGCCCAGAAGAGGAAGACGATGCCTGCCAAAAATTTTTTACGTGCACAAAATGGGACAGGCTGGGTTCGGTCCCAGCTCACCCCAGATAGTTTAGTCGTGGCGGTACTTGGATTGGTTGACAAATCGTACCATGTAGCACATTACGTTCGGGCAGTCCTAAAAGATAAAAGGGAGCTCACAGCAGCTGGGAACGTCGGCGCTGGAGGATCCCTTGTGTGGCAATTCTTCTTTTCCTCTCCCGTCCCGCTAGAGGAGGGATCCGCCAGCTTGAAGGCACCTCACGGCGTATCAAAACGAGACCTGGCCCATCAAACGGTTGCAGGCTGGGTTCTCAGGTTGACAGGGGAGGTATTTAGTGGGTAGTCTAGTCACTTGTGAGCATGGAGGCCACATACTCAGTGCATAATTTATTTATTTATTTAAATTCCATTTATCAGATAAAATATAATCCAATTACAAAATGGAACCAAATTAGAACTAAGGATTAAAGTAAATATAAAAAAGAAATTCAATGGTACTAACAATAATAAATATACATGTAAACTTAAATTAAAGCACAAGAAAAAAACAAAGCCTAATATTTACTCGAGTTGAGTTTCAAGAATAAGGCTTCTTAGTCTCAATTAAAAACTAGGTATGAGTTGAAAAAAGGGCCAAGCTAAAGCTTATCATAATTCCTTACGATTCGTATATTGAGAGGGTAAAAATATAACTATTTACGGGCATGCGGTGGCATGGAAAAATTGTTTGCCCGAGAAGAATGCAATGATTGACGAAAACGTAAGTCTGCAAACAATGTTAATGAAATTTGATTGTGGCAGAGTTGATACAGAAAACACTGAGCTAGATATATGCGACGGCAAACGTAAGAAGGATAAACACCAGTCATAGGGTTGATATGGGACTTTTAATTTGTAAAACAAGACTCGAGTAAATTTTCGCTGGACATTCTCTAACGAGTTAATGAGGTAGGAGTGTAGGGGAGACCAAACTCCAAAGCAATATTCGAGGGTAGGATGGACAAGACAGATAAATAATCGGATGGGGGTAGACATATTGTTAGATTTATGATCATACCTGAAAACAAGTCCCAATATTTTCGAGGCCCTAGTAGCCACGAGTCTGTGTGGTCTAGTGGTTGGAGCATGAACCCATAAGCCGAAGGTCCCAGGTTCAAATCTCGTTTGGAGCAACGTGATTTAGTTCAGGGGATTTTTCGGACAGACTATAAGTGTTCACTCAGTGGTGATATGTACTAATTTAATCAGATCATATCATAGCTGAGCAGGCAGATGGAAGCATGGTACTGACCAAACCAACTTCCGAACAAATCAATATGGTCATGAAAATGAGAAATGAGAGGGGCTGTAGGGCTACAAAGAAGAAAGAAGAAGTAGTCACGATTAGAATGTGTGCATCAAAATTGAGCTTAGGGTCAAAAGTAACGCAAAGATCCTTAGCAGAGCTCACAGCAGCAAGTGGGATTTCATTCAACATATAGGTGAAAGTCAGCGGAGAATGATTCAGATTAAAAGTCATTTTATAGCATTTGGCAACATTAAGACAGAGGTAGTTAGACGAACACCAGTTACTTAGTGCAATCAGGTCCATCTGAAGATATTGACAATCTTGTATAGACCTGATAGCTCAAAAAACTTTAAAATCATCGGCGTACAGTAATCAATTGGAGGCGATAACCGAAGGAAGATCATTCATAAACAATAAGAATAGGAGGGGACCTAAAGTGGAACCTTGAGGAACACCAGAATGGAATAGAGGTAGTTCCAGAGTAACTATACGAGGTAGTTCCACAGACATAAACGAGAAGACAGGTAGGAGTCCACCCATGATGAGAGAGGGCCAGCAACCCCAAAAGTTTTCAGTTTGTAACAGAGAAGTTGATGGTTGACCGTGTCAAACGCCTTCGAGAAGTCAGTGAAGATGACATAAACCTGCAATCGATTATCTAGGGCCTTAGCAATGAAATCGGTGAATTCAATTAAATTTGAGGTCGTAGAGCGACCTTTGAGAAACCCATGTTGTTCCTTCGACAAGATAGGGGTCATTGAAACTGAAAGCCGGTTATGTGCCAGACGCTTGAGTGATTTTGAGAAACAGAAAATCAAAGAAATAGGACGATAATTGGACACAGAAGAAGGATCACCACTTTTAAGAATAGGAAAAGCGTTTGCTCTTATCCAATAAGTAGGGAAAACACCAGTCTTTAGACTGAGGTTGAAGAGGGATACAAAGTGAAGACGCTTATGACTTGACAAAATATTCGGTAAGCCATCAGGACCAGGTGATATTAGGATTAAGTGAATTAATGAGGGAGGGAAGTGAAGAAATGTCAATTGAGTGAAGTACGGGCGTATTAACGGGATCGGAGACATGAGAAGAAGGAATAAAAGTTGACAAGAAGAACTGAGAGAACAAATTGGAAATATCCTGTGGAGAAGAGCTAGCTATATTATTCCAGTGGACTGAAGGAGGGAGATTAGAGAGGGACTTGAAGGATCTAATGTATGACCAGAATGGTTTCGCATTATTCGCCATGAGGGAACTCTCCAAGCTACTAAAGTAGTTTTTCATTGCAGTCTTTAGTTTTTTTTTTGCTACAAGACGCAGATCACAAAAGCGGGCTCTGGATTCTTCAGTACCACAACGCTTGAAACGGCGGTGTGCCTTACTTTTAGCATTCAAGGCACAAAGTGCTTGTTCAGTTAGCCATGGTTTCTGCTTTACTTTGCGAAGAGCTTGTAAAGGTGTGAAGTGTTTAATCAACTCATAGAGGTAATTAAAAAACTTACTCAGAGCTTCCTCACACTCCAAGTTGTCAAAAAACTCCTGCCAGTCAACCAAGCCCAGCTTGGAGGCTAGAGTTTCGTAGTTTGCTTTGACGAGGTTGAATTTTGAAGAAGAAGCAAAAGTACGACTGGAAAAAGGTGCAATGGAGAGATCGAGCGATAATGGCGGATGATGACTAACAATACCCGCTAGAGGAAACAGAGAAAGGAAGGTTCTTCGTCCATTGCACTGTTCCCAAATTAAAATTACCGCATGCTAGAATTAAAGATTGCGGATGATGCAATAAGACTTAAGAGGAACACTGTTCAAAGAATGTCTCATACACATACAAAGGAGAGTTACTAGGTATGTAGACAGAGGAAACTAATAAAGATGATGCATTACGTACTAACCCGTTACACGATTCAATTAAAAGAGTCGAAAAAACGTTAAAGGAATGCCAGCCACTTATTGGAAATATATCGCATTTGAGAGTATCCAATCCCGTCTTGCCTAGAATCAAATGTCTCCCGAAGATACACAAAGGTGGCAACGAAATGCAGGAGATCATTGCTGCCACAAACGCACCAACTTCAAAAATTGCCAGGTGGTTAACAGAAGAATGCAAAAAACTACCATTTAGGACAAGTGAGAAATCTGTTAAAAACAGGGAGGATCTGATTGAAAAGCTACAGGAGATTGATGCTGTGAAAGAAGAGGAGATCATGGTCTCCTTTGATGTGAAATCACTCTTTCCAAGTGTTCCCGTGAAACAGACCCTAGCCTTGTTTGAAGACTGGCTTTTACAAAAAGACTCATCCTTGGAATGGAAAAAGAGATCGAAAATGTATTCGAAGTTGGCAACTCTGTGCATGAATGAGAGCTATTTCTCATTTCGAGGAAATTTTTTCAAGACAACTAAAGGGGTTCCCATGGGGAACCCATTGTCACCACTTTTGAGCGATCTTTTCATGGGACACATCGAAAACATCATCGAAGAAAAAGGTTTAGCGCCTAGAGTATGATATCGTTACGTGGATGATATTTTTGCAATCATTGATGCTCACCAAGCAGACATTTTTCTGGAACAATTAAACAACATCCACAAAAATATCAAGTTTACAATGGAAAGGGAAAACAATGGGGAGCTACCGTTTCTTGATATGAAAATTATAAGAAATAGCGGTTACCTAGAGTTTGATGTATATCGAAAGACGACGCACACACAGAGGACAATACCCAGCAACTCCAATCATTCCAACCAAAAAATGGCGGCATACAGCACGATGATTAATAGAATGTTATCGATTCCGTTGACAACTGAACGACGCGTCCGAGAAGAGCAATTCATAATTGAAACAGCACAGAAGAATGGGTATACAGCACGGTTAATCAAAACCAGAATAAGCAAGTTAGATGCGCATCGAAGAAGAAACTCTTTTACGACATTCTTCAAAACACCGGTCCAAAATACGCGGAGAATGAAGCTGACTTATTCTACACATTCACGGAAGCTACAAAAAATACTGAAGACAGCGGGTATCGAAACAGCACACTCGTCACGAATCTACAAATTGGAACAAAAACTAGGGACTACGAAGGACAGTAAACAAAAGGATGAACGTAGCGGCATATACAGGATAACACGCCCAGAGTGTGGAAAAATGTACGTGGGCCAAACAAAACGACTGGTGAAAATTCGATTCCACGAGCATATAAGGGAAGCGGAAGTAGCAGCGAAAAAAGGACGGAATGAGGCAAGATCAACGGTTGCAAGACACATTATGAAGAGCACGCATCAAATAGAATGGGACAACGTGGAGATCCTCGAAGAAATCAACGATTGGAGAAGGTTGGATGCAGCGGAAAGTTTGTGGATTTCAAGGATACCGGAAGATTTAAGGCTTAATACGGATCTAGGGAACGCATACAGTAGTTTGATCGGATCAATATGTTAAAGGCTTGAATGACTCATCTAGTTTATGACACCGTGAAGGATAATTAGAGTGGGATAATGTTTTAATTACCTTTCCAAGTAGTAGTTTTGATGGTTTTATTATTAGTTCATTAAAATACCTTTTGTAAATTAGTTTGTAATTAAGAAACGATGTATAAATAAAAGAATTTTTGGATTATGTTTCAGTAGCACGGCACTGAAGAAGGAAATAACTTGTTTCCGAAACACGTGTCTGCCCGGGTTTCAATAAATATTGGCGTTTTAAGGGAAAAATTAGGGTTTTTATTTATTCATTTGAATTTAACGCCAAAAAAGGAGCAACGGAAAAATTCAACTAATAAAGATGTATTGTTAGGAAGGAAGATCTTGACACTCTCACAATCCACAACACGGGAAAAGCAAAAATCAGCACAAAGAGAGCTACGTACTGTATTACTAACAGCTACAGGAACACCACCTTCATCTACTTTATTTGCAGAGGCCAAGTACCGATCACCACGGTACATATCAAAATCAAGGGAAATTCCCAAGTTTAAGATGTTACCACTTAACTAGGTTTCCGTGAGACATATAAATACATCTTCGCTGAGTTGTAACGATAAAAAGAGCTTATCAAGCTTGGTCCTTAACCCTCTTACATTTTGGTAATATACTGAAATATTTGAAGTTAAGCTACAGTCAAGGAATCTTATACTAGTTTGTAGGTTGCGGTCTTCCCGGTGCACGAAAGGACTTCCTTCTTCTTGAGCTGAATGGTTTAGTAAATACTCTAGGTGGCCAAGCTTTAGGATTCAAAATAGTATCACAATTTGAGGGCACTGTAAGCTCGAAAGATGCTACCACTCTGTCCTCCAGATTATCGTTAGTTAAGCAACTAATGACTTTAACAGCTGGCCCAAATTTTTTACAAACGTAGTTTTTTTAGGTAGTCCGCAGTGGTATTGTAGCTTAGGCGCGAAATAAAGATCTCCTTTGGAGGGGATACGATGGCAAGTGTTGGGACTTCGTCATCCGAAATCAGTCAACACTAGATGAGGGCGGAAGACTAGGCGAAGGATTATTTTTGGTTTTAGGGATCGCCCCCCGATTGACTGATGAGGGTCCCGGAAAGCTATCACATGTCACAGGTAATTCATTACCAACCATATGCTGAGTTGCTGCTGAAGCCACAGGAGAATGCCATTCATCTCCCAACCACAAAAAAAAAACGTAACACCTCGCGTTTCGATCCCTAATGGATTTTTTAGAGTTACAAGTACATTGTTTAGTGATTAATCTGGTGGAAAAGTTGTGGAGTTTGCAGCGCTATTGACTTTAGAACCCTCATCAAACAATGAGTTGACTTTTGATTCAATACAATTTCTTCCTTACTTTTGGATAAAACAATGGATTCTGCCTTGCAGTGTAGATACCAGAATCGAAAATTACAGCTTGAGATTCTCATAAACGAAATTTTATCTCGAATTTAGAAGCTAATTTTTGTGGCATTAGTTCTGGCTTTTGACGGTTATGGTTTGATCTTCAACATGATTTTTTTGGTACGTTATCCAAAATACAATATTAAAAGAGGAACGAATTTGGAAGTAGATTAAGTAGAAAGAAAGTAGACATTTGATTTTGAATTAAATCAGACGATAACTATTCAAGAAACTGGTCATTAAAAAATTGACTTTGCTCGCTTTTGACTTTCAGAGACTAGAGATAAAATAATAATAGGTCAAAATGTAGTAAATCGCATTTCTATAGATTTTCATTTGCAATATTGTGAATTGAATTTATTGGAAACAAAGATTAGAGGAAAATAAAATTCTCAAATTTCTTAAACTTCAATTGATGAACGAACTAAAATTTAAAGGATCGCGACAAACATTTCAGAGGCAAAGGAAAAGCTAATTTACGCTTATACTCACCTGTATGAGTTCTTTTATGCGCCTTTAAATGCGAACTTTTCGTATACACTTTGTCACAACCATCAGCATCACATTTATGAACTTTACGGTTCTTTGAGAGATCACTGTAACTGCTTCCATCAGCACCATCCCGATACGCTCCGCTCACGCCTAAACTGCTTCCATTGCTGCTACCATTTCTACTGCTGCTGTGACTACTGCTACTACTGTTAACACTGGAAAAGGATTGGGATGCCATCGCTTTCCATGGCGATAGGGGAGATATTGCAGGCGAAAGACGTGAGGTGGTGAAGGCAGAAAAAGGATGTTGATGATGCGAGTGGAATATACTAAGAGCTGTTGTACTATTACTACTGCTGTTGCTACTGCTATTGCTAAGCGCTCCCAGCGCTGATGCCGGAGTAGCGAGTGTCGTTGGTGATGCAGAGGATAATGAGCGGGATCCTAGTATCGGTGGTCTGTCGTTGCTACTGCTATTGTATTTGTACGGATTTTTAAATAGGTTTAATATGTTCAATTTTTTGTCGTAACTGCTAAAGATTGATGTGGATACATTGTTGTTGTTGTAGGCTATACTGTTATTATTGTGATTGATGAAACTCGTGTTGTTATTGTTCGCTTCGTCCTTGAATCGGCGGTAGGTGAAGAGATATGGTGGTGCAGCTAACAGAGGTGGTATGGGACGTTTGGTTAGGCTGGAAGCTGCTATACTGGCCATTGATGATGACGCCGAAGAGGACGAGAGTGATTGTGTTGATGTTGATGATTTGTGAGAAGATCCTGAAATAGAAAAAATAGTTTCATTTAATCAAAGTTTTATGGTATGAAAGCATCAATAACAATTGATTAGTTATGGTAATGGTCATGGTCAAAGCATTACAATTTCGCAAAAAGTAATACACATTGTAAGGAAGTTGTTTTCTGCATCAATCCCGCAGATTGAAAACGGGCAAGTTTTTCAACCCAATGATACTTGTAATGATATGGTAAAATGCAACCAATTTCATGGTTTCCGCCTCGGAATCGTAAAATTCATTTAGCCACATAAAACCAGTTACCAACATTGTTGATAATAAAACTCTTTTAGCCACTTGCGTACACGTCCATTATTCAGTAGTCTAATATCGGCATCACCACTGACATTCAAGTGCCAAAGCGTTTCACATTAGGATTTAGATTCAGCTGTTTTGCAACAGCTTGGAGTAATTTCCTAGTCTTTATTGAACAATTAGATTTTCTAATTGATTTACGACGTAATCAACTCTCGAGCCAAGATAGAAGATCGTAACACCCAATTAGAGATTGGCGGCACCGAGAGATATCTGGGCTGAGGAGTTTTACTGCCTAAACTGCGAAATCTGTTTTTGTGTGGAATTTTCGTAATGTTTTGTAGATGCACATGCCAACATATTTTATTCCAGTTTCAATTCCAATCGCTATGAAATAATCTAAGCTGTATATTACTACGACGAGATCGGGAAGCTTGACGCGATGCAACTCAGACAAATTAACCTGACGTTAATTCCAAGTCTTTTCGTATTTTATTTAGTCACGTAAAATATTGATTTACCTTTGAATTGAATGTCTGCTTTTGAAAAATTGAGAAGAAGTTTCGCTAATGATAGATGCGAATTGAAAGTTGAATTAAACATAAAATTTATCTTGGCTTCAAACTGAATAGTTTTTTTTTACAAGAATGAAATAATCGTGCAGTAGGAGAAAAACGTTTTTGAAGATTTAATCTTATTTTGGAAATTGATTGTGATAATGTTAGTAGGTACTTAAATTTTAAATTATACTAAAACCCTACTCTAGCTCTAATACAAAAAAAAACTTTTCACAAACGTGTGTATTTGTCCGTATAGGCTAAAAAGCTAGCTTAAATCATTCGGTATCATTTTAAACATTAAACTTTTAAATTAAGTGTTCTCAACATCCAAACTCATCTTCATATAGGGTGACTATAAAAAATTAAAAAGTCAAAGTCAAAAGCGCTTTATTCAATACTGATTGTTATAAATTTTAAAATAATATAAAGTAAATGCCAAACAGTACAAAAACTTAATGGCCCAAATGGCTCTCTAAATTTATACGTTATCAGTTGAAGACATTTTATCAAAAAAACTATAGCAAATTCAAATTAATTAAGATTATTACATATTTTATGATTTGCTTGGAAAAAGGAAAAAAAACCAACCTCCACTATTCAAAATTATTTACAGTTTTAACACAACAGTGAACTTTGATCCTACACCTAATACGTTATCACATTTCTAATAAAATTTAATCAAAAAACTTTATCTTATTCTAAAAAATTATATCACCATATTCTTAACCTACGCGTTTAACCTTATCTCTAAACCTAATATAATAAACATAACATATACCTAACCCATCCCTTATTTTTAACACAATTAAACAACAACACTAAATGTAGCAATAATGAGCTGAAACTGAAACACACAAACTGAAAATAAACACGAATAATTTGGACATTGTCATTCAGCCACTCATACCTAGATTGCTCCGTCTCAGCTCGATCAGCTTCAACGAATCTAGCAAATGAGTATCTCCATTGAAATTTTTGGTCTCCCAATTCGGAGTATATTTTATCTTTTTAACGGTGGCCCGTCTATATATGTGATATATGACTGGGACGCCGTCAAAATCAGAAACATATCAATTCATGTCCAAATACACGAATGCTTCTGGAGGAACGAAGCTAGTAGTGAGGCAAGTCGCAATATACCCGTCTGTTTGGTGGAACAGCTGCAAAATCCCAAGGTTTTCACTCACAGTTACACATCTTGCGATATGATTCCGATGAAGTTTCAATATGAACGTATCGACTCTCGGCACTTTAGCAGTTTGATAAATTCTTCTATTCGATATATAATGCTTTCAATCCGTCTCAGGCTTTCTTTATAAACCAGTATATGCACCAAGACATTTCCTTTCGAAAACTCTTAATTTTTCCATATTACTAGAACTCTGGTTGTACCAGATCTGACATCCAGATGCCAAAACTGGTCTAATTAGGGTCTTGTAACAAATAACTTTGACTTTTTGATCAATTTATCTAGAATGAAAGAGTCGCCGAAGGGCCATGACTACTTTTAGTGCTTTACTGAGCATGATTTTGACATGTTCAGTATAGTACAGATACTGATCGAGATAAACACCGAGGTATCGAACACAGGATTTATCTGGAACCCGTTCTGAACTACTCTCGCCAGCCATGATGTGGAAATCTTTCCAATTATGATTCAGGTCTTGATTGACCCCCTGCAGCATTGCCCAAAACAAGATTGTTTCGCACTTCTGCGCATTGATTTTAATTCACCAATTGCCAGTGTACAGCTGCACATCATTGAACATTTTTTGGAGATTGTTCTGAACTATTGTAGCTTTTCAGTCTGTCGTATAGATGATCAGATCATCAGCAAATGCTACCAACAATCGTATTGGTGAAACGTTAAAATCAAAGACATTCAATAGCTTGCGAAAGAGTATTGAGAAAAGCAGAAGCGTAGTTGCTGTTCTCTACTGTAGACCATTCAAGACCTTGAAGTCCCGCATTGTCGTCAGATTTCCATCAGTTACAACAAACGATTTCGCGTGTAACATTTTTCACATCAGGTTGACAAGGTGTCTGGGGAACTTGTCCAGAAGGAGTTTAAAAAGTAGTTCATCCAACCACACTGTATCGGAGGCTTACTCCATATCAATGATACACCCTCCAACGCATTTTCTATCATTAAGTTTCCAACAGATGTATGAGGTTACTTTCGTTATTCCATGTGTGGTCGAGTGCCTGGCACGAAAATCAAATTGGCAATTTGGTATCAACTCATATTTCTCAATGTGAGCGTTTAATGCTGTGTTGAGTATCACTTCAAACACCTTGCTGATGTTACGCAGCAAGTTGATTGGGTGATAGCTTTTGGGGCATTATGATTCTTTTCCTTTCTTCAAGACCGGAAATACCTTAGCCTCTTTCTACTCATTTGGGAAATATGAATCGCTCAACACATTGTTGAACAATATGCAATAATTCCTATTAGCAACCTCAGGCAAATGTCCCAGGATTACATTTGGTATACCATCAGTACCACATGATTTCTTGTTGTTTATCCTGCGTATGAAACACAAGTCTTCATAGCTGACAAGATAATCAATAAGATTCAAGCTCGGTATGAGGTCAGATGTTAATGTGTCATTGAATTGAAGAATTGATTGGCCATTCAGGCTTGATTTGAGGTCGAAAACTTTTGCTTCAGTGACCTCTGAAAATATTTTATTCACTCCCTTAGGGTTTGGCAGATGAACCAACTCAAAGTGTGCTCTAATCAAGACAAGTTTATGCAATCCCTCACATATAATCCTGTTTCCATTCATATCCGGAGTCGTACTATCAATTTCGATACCAGCCCTATCGAGAAGATTTATCTCATTACTAGCGATTTCACAATTCGATACCTTCACTCGAGACTTCTGACGGAATTCACTTTCGCGAAAACGCCATCTGAGTCCTGTGGGTTAATACCCCTCAATTTTTCCGCCCATTGATTGCTGACCTCACTCCTCAATTATGAACGGATTAAATTTCCGACATTCTTCAGGTGTAATTTCAACAAAGCCAACGAGGGATGGCTGTAGTCCAAAAACTGTCGATAAATATTATTGATGCGTGTAAGAAGAAAGCTTTTGATTCTTTTCAACCTTGCAATGGTTGGTGATTTATATCCTTGCATATTTTTTCGATGTTGAATCTTGGGAACTACTACTTACTAGAGATCTATTTCATCGTTAGTTAGATTCCTGTTATTAGGAACCGTTGAGCAAGAGTTGCCATCATCAGAAGGGGGACATTGCTTCTGGTATTCTTGTTTAAACTTCTTTAGAAACTTTACCTAGTCTGTTTTTTTGAAATTCAATCGATGATTTTCATGTTGAACTGGGATGAGGAAGAGATCATCCCTTTGATGTTTGGGTTCCATTACGATTGCGTTATGGTCGCTATCGTAAGGAAGCACCTGCAGTTTCTGTTGAGGATTGTTTAACCTGAATTCAAGTCATGCGTCAGCAATACAGAGGTCTAAATATGAATTTGTCCTAGGGTACGGTGGGAGCTCCGACCCATATAGGTTGCACCTGTATTCAATTTGGTTCTCTGTTATCCATGATTTCAGGAATACACCTCTTGGGTTATTGGTGGCGTTTAGCCATGATGTATGCTTGGCATTCAGGTCACCGGCAAAAATATAATAACTATGCAGCCTGTTCAATTCGAGTATTTCAAACAAGGAATTAAGCTCCTCCTTGAACTTGAGAACTTTTTGACCAGTTGCATAGGCAGAGATAACGAAGAGGTTATCCCCACCTGGCAGTGAAATTTTGATGACGGACACTTCAAGGAATTCAATGTTTTTGAATTCGACTTTTTCAATATTTTGGAAACAAAAGGGTATTTTCACCAATATCCCGGTGCCAACTCCCCCATGACCTCTTACCCTATCGTTTCCTACGAATGCAAAATCTTTCAATTCCATCGAATGCCATGAACTGAGGTGGGTTTTCGTGAGAAGTATGATGTCAGGCTGTTGCTTAACAATAAATTCAAGGAGATAATCACGTCGATGTATAGCAACGATAGAGTTGACGTTGATCGATATGAGGCAAACCCTATCCATGGGAATATGACTGGATGACAAGTTATTATGAGGCATTTGAAAGACCTAAACGCTGAAAAGCAAAGTTAATTTTTGAATCTTGTTTGCCGATTCTCTCCGATAAAGAAATAAATTGCTGCTTAATCTTGAGAAGCAGCTCATTATTGCCACTTACATTATTTCCAGCATATTCTGCTGGTCCTCTAGCGGCGAGTGCAAATGATACTCCGGGCTTGACGAAATTGGAAGGTATGACGATGTACTTGTGTTTGCTTTGAAGCGAATTTAACTTTTGCATCTTGATATCGAGAGCATCCTCAATATGATGCTGGATGACCAAAAATACCGCAGTTAACGAAATTTGCACTCACCGGGAGCATGAACGTGTTTGCATTTAATGCACCGATAGTGCATGGCACAATTGGCAGCCAAATGTCCAAATCTTCGACACCGGTAACACTGGTTGACTTTTCTTTTCTGGAGGCGTTCCCACCTCACCACTCTGAAATTCAAGTACCTTATTTGTTGAAGGGCATTTTGGAATTTGTACCAGGGAAAGAGGTAAATTCTTCCTTTCTATGGTCGACCTTCTTGTCGCAAAGGCTTTGACTGAAACAAAATCAAAATCTGGTGCAGCCTCCTTGAGCACCTGAAGAAGATCGACCGTATTCTCTCCGCAGTCCACACCCTTCAATAAGAAGGTCTGCTTCTTTTCACTTTTTGGGGTATAGGTGAAGTGTGGAACCTTCCCAGAATTCAGCGCATCTTTGGCTGAGTTGAAATCAACCAGTGATTTCGTCCTTATAGTTAATTTTTCGGAATTAACTCTTTTGATTTCGAAATTGGCCAGTTTATTTTCGGCTGCCAATAGCCGAACCATATCTTTCCCGGTTTGTCCGAACACGTTGATTGGCGGAACTTTTTCTGTCTTGTTGGAAGCTTTTTCAGAGGAACCAGCAGAACTGCGGGCTGGTTTTTTTCTCCTTATTTTTGTTCTTTAAATATTGAATAAAATTTAATATCTTGACTAGAATTACCTCGATGTTTTCTTCAATTTCCATTTCTTCGGTTAATCCCTCCAGCACTGGAAAATAGTTTTGGCTCTCGTTGGTGCCACCAGCACTTAGAACTTCTTCTGGAATTGCTTGTTTTGCACTTTTCTACGGTTTTGTTACCTGTTGCCATTGATTTTGCGGCTGCGTATTTCGAGGCTTCATCCCTTTCTTGAAGAGATCGTTGAGGGACTGTATATCTAGCCTTAGTTCATCATTTTCTTTCTGCAACTTGGCCATGTGTTGATTGTCCGCTATTGTTTGCAGCTTGCACCCTCCATCTGCGGTGTTTTCTTCGCTATGTTTTCTCTTGGTGATTATCGCTAGTTTCGTATTCGTTGTTTCCCCAGGTTGCCCCAACGGTGGGAAGCCGTCGGGCTCCTCCATACCAGCGGCGAAGTTTTCTTTGGTAATTTGTTTTTCGTTACCAATCGAAGTAAAAAATATTCGATAGAAATTTCCTGAGTCGATTACTTCGACAATATAAGTTTTTTCCGATAAAAATTAACTTCGGACTAACATTAGCTAAACTTTTTCAATTGGATCATTTCACCCTTTTCACATCAACTTAATGTAAATCTATACGACAAATTTGCTCTACATTGAAGCTTTTCTAACGTCGCGCGGATATCAATCACTCTTTCGGATGGCTCCGATAGCATTTTAAATTACTTTTTATGGAATTGTTTGCAGCTACACAAATGAGTTGCATATTTTGAATAATAATTTTTCTGAAAAATTATTAGAGAAGAAAAATGTTAGAAGAAGGTGGTTTCGACGTGTGCACTAATTCTCCTCAGGCCATCACTCTTAGATACACACCGGTGATGGCGACCACCATGCTCAGAGGTGAGGGAGTTAATTTTAATTTTTCTACTTATGCAAACTCAATATGTTTTTGTATCTGCAAGTTATATTCAAGGTAAATTTCTCTTGTAAGTACTTGTATTAGCTAAACTTTTTCAATTGGATCATTTCACCTTTTTCACATCAACTTAATGTAAATCTATACGACAAATTTGCTCTACATTGAAGCTTTTCTAACGTCGCGCGGATATCGATCACTCTTTCGGATGGCTCCGATAGCATTTTAAATTACTTTTTATGGAATTGTTTGCAAACAATTCCATAAAAAGTAATTCGGACTAACGTTTTTTAAAAAAATTAATTTAATTTTTGAAAACTTTTGACAGGAGCGATTTAAAAGACGTCTATACGCACCAAATTCAAATTCAATTCGCCACAAAGCGAAAATACTTTAAGTTTCGAATACCACATGTTCTATTTTATCAATCGAGTAACCCATTTTTCATTCATTTTTTAATTTGTCAAAACAAAAGTCTATTCATTGTTCATTTGTTGGTTATTCAATATCTCTGAAATTTGTTGAAAATATCTAAATGTATTTTAATTAGAAAAATTCAAATGAAAATATTTCATATCGTTGAATCACAAATTGTTTAGGTGGAACGTATAGACAAAACACAAAATAATAAAATCAAAGTTCGGGACAAAAGAGTGATGGGATTGGGCAAAAATAACAACAAATTAAATTGGTATACTGAGATTTATTTATAATCTAGTTAACACAGAAAAACAGTTGAAAAAAGAGTGAGTATTATTCGACCGAACAGAATGACATAATCAAGGCATTGACAGCAGCTCCAACTAGTGAGCTATTTAGATAATTATGACAATTTTTAGTGTTTGGTTTATACTAGTTCTAACACCATTGATGTCATAGATGTTTAGAAGTCCTTTAACTGGGCTTATAGATATCAGAAGTAGGAAAGTCGATATGTAAATCTGAAAGCAAAATTATAATCAAGTTAATATTTACAGTTAATTTGTCCGTTACTTTAAGTTACGTCTGCTCTAAGGTCTACAGCCTTTATGTCAGTAATTGTCCTTGTATGATTTCAAGGATTATTCTTTTCCTCACATATTGGATATTTTCTTGTGTGAATGTTGGTTTCAGGTCACGAGATACGAGTATATATTCAGCAACAATACAACTGAATACGCCACAATAATAACTATTGGTTTGCAATGTTGAATCGGGGACATTTTCGATTATAAACTCTGATATATCGAGGGTGATACTTAATTTATCCAAAGATTCCTGTTTTAAGTACTCTGTCAGGGCAATTAACAAGGATGGATTTGCTTTTCTTAAAGAGTCAAAGTATTTTACGGTTTTGTCTAAAGTCAATAGTACTCATGCACCAATGACTCTCGTTAACGTGAACAGGCATGATAACGACATCATAAGCAAAAATGTTTCCATTTTTTGTCCATCTGTTAACAGAGTCATATCCTGATTTCAAATATGCAGGCAGAACAAGTTGAGTAAGCAGGAGAGTGCTCCTACCAGAAGGTCTTTGTAAACATCCTAGGGTTAGAAACAAGTTTTCTAATGGCGTGAATCGATAACTTGAATTATTCATCCATACTTAGATATGAAATCGTTCAAATTTATACAAAAGATGCACAGTTTCTTTCATTAGCACAGTGCAGCCGCCATTTTAATCTAGCTTAAATGATTTTTCTGAATGCTCGGCCGATTGAACACTATTCCTTAAATATTCATGAAAATTGAAAGAAAATAAAAGTGCCTAGGTCAATTTTAAATATATATATATATATATATATATATATATATATATATATATATATATATATATATATATATATATATATATATATATATATATATATATATATATATATATAGGGTTTTCCAATAAGAGGTGTTATTTTGAATAGATCTTCTGATTTAACACCTTGCGACTTCTTCCTTTGGAGCCACGTGATAGAGAAGGCCTATACCAATAGCCCAGTGTCGATTCAAGATCTCAAAGATGAAATTCGTGAGGCTATCGAGGACAACCACTTTGCGATTTGGTTATGGAAAATTTCATGAAGAGGATATGGTCCTGTAAGCGTGTCGTAGTGGTTATTTGCTCAATGTTAATTATTGCTATTAACGGCATAAACATTTGATCATTTGTATTAAAAATGGCATTTTTCTTTTAATATCAAAATAACACCTCTTATTGGAAAACCCTATGTCAACCATAAACACGTGTTATTGTTAGTGTAATTCCATATAATTGAAATGGCTATAACTCACTTGATTACGATTCGATCTCAATTAAATTTTGTGAATATATATATCTTATGCTAGTCTATATAATTGCGAAATTTCAAGAAGTTTAAAGGTACCGTTTTGATTTTATGGGCAAAAATGTAAAATCTACAAATCATGCTATTATTAACAAAGTTGAGTGAATTTCGATTTCTAAGGTATTTGTTGCCCTTGTACTCATAAAGGCCCACGTTCGTGATAATTTTCAGATTTTTCGGCTGAAAGGTGTCCAATCGCGAGGGGGGGGGACACAAATTTTGGGTACATTTTGCCTTCCCTTGGACCCCCTAATTCATAAAATGATTTTTTTTATTTCAGATTCTAAAAGTTCTAATCAAGACCTTTCATTTGATACCCCACTCGACTACCTTTGATGAAAAAAATTTTTAAGGGTCAATTCGTTTATAGGGGAGACCCCCCTTAAACATTTTTTAAATTTTTGTTAAGGCCTTAACTTTTGAGTGACTATTACTTTTGACCTTTTCACAAAGTTTGAGCATTCTAGCTTCTATAGTTTCTGAGGAAATCAGCTGTGACGCACGGACAGACGGACAGACGGACAGACGGACGGACGGACAGACGGACGGACGGACAGACGGACGGACAGGCAGGTCGCGAAACTAGTAGGTCTTTGTAAAAAAATTTTTTACAAAGACCTAAAAAACGTGTTCACCGTATGAGCTCTGGGTAACCCTTTTCTGTTAAAATTGCCTTTTAAAAATTGATAATATTATCGTTGAGCCAAAAATTGCCAACTACAGTTTGGAGATCATTTTTTTTATCGTCAAATTGAATTTAGAGATAACAACATTATTTTGTTGACCTTGCTAAGTTGCTTCGTCAATTACTGAAATTTGGCTTTGGGTTAATTCAGTCAATTCATCCTTGAATTCGGGTTCTTTGTTGGGAAACTTGTCATATTTAAGAAGTCTTTTAATATTTTCTGGGTGTACGTTTTGTAATTTGCCTAGTTTAAATTTGGGTTCGTTTTTGAGCCTAATTGCTTTATAATTTTTCACGTTTCCTGTGGTCCTCGTTTCTTCATAAATTTCTCTTTTCTCATTTGGTTTTTCTATCCATTTCTCTTTACTTTTGATAATATTTTCCCAATTTTTTTTTTATGAAATTATACACAACCTGGTGTACTTTTTATGATCGAATGGTAACGTTCGTTATAATTTCTTACGGCTTTTTGCAAAATTTGTTTAATCGAAAATTTGTGTTACAGCGTAGTTTCCCGGCGTCAAGGCGAGGCGGTAACCCTAAAGAAAGACGCACATAGAATCGGCAACGTGTGGGTGATCGGCGGCATGGCGTGCAACAGGCGAGTGTATAGGGTAGTCTTCTTGTCGACATCGGCGCGGACAGAATCCATATAGAATATGGCGTGAATTATATTACGGTGTGAAATAATTATGGCATTTTAAATAAAAGGCGAATTCAATTTTATTAGGACTGTGCTGTGTTTAAATTAATTATGATGTAACATTTGCTTTGTTCATTGATCAAAATTCTAAATTTTTCTGCTGAAGTTTGATGGAATCTTTTGATATATGCTAGACCTGTGTGACTATGTGGTTTTGTAAAATGAAGTTCAACATGTTCATTGTCGAGAAATTCTTTTAATTGGGCACCATTGAACTCATTTCCTGCAATAATCTTCTTAGGTTTCCGGGCTTTCGCAAAGCGTTCCTCAAAGATTTTCATCATTTTGATATGACTACGATCTGAAAGGTAATAGACTGTGCCAAATTTTGGAAATCTATCGATTATTGTAAGGAATTGTCTCTTCATTGTGATGTCAATTGAATAATTTGGTTTATATTAGATGGAGTTTCGGTTAATTGAAATTTGGGTTTTATTGGTTTGCGGTCATATTTAACTCGTTGACAAATATCACTTTGATTGATGACTAAATTAATAAGATCAAATAATTTTTGGTGGTAAATTTTGTTCTTGATTGCATTGAATGTTTTCAAAATCCCAGAATGCAAACTTTCTCTAACATGATCCTTTGATATGGTTGATTACCTCAGTTTCTGTAGGTATATCCTGAGCTCTATACAAGCACCTTATAAATTTTATTTTTGAATCGTTTGAATACAATTCACGAATTTTATTTTGCACGGTATTTTATTGGTTATCTGTTGAATCGGTGAAAATTCCTATTGTCCCTTTTTTAATATATCTCCATAGTATATCGTGCAAATTTTCGAAGTCGTATTCTGCTATATAGATAATCTTTTATTATGAATTTTTTCTAATTCTTTAATTTTATTGTTTGTGAGAATAAGCTGAGTTTTATATATATATTCACAATACCTTCTCTGATTGGAATATGGTCTGAGAGTTCTTCTCTAGGAGAGTGGATTGTAGCCATTGTTTCATCCTTGACCTCTTCAACATTATGTAAGAGTCCAAGGTCAGAAAATGAACGGGTTTTAGTAACTGATACTTGGAAAATTTTATCAAATTGTTTGGCGTGCTCGATTCTACTCAGAAAATCTGCGACTTTATTGTCTTTAATCAGCCATCTTTGATGCCTTGGAGACAGGTCCTTTCCTTTATACTTTGCTTTAAAGTACTTTATTGGCTGATGATTAGTTATAATTTTGAATCTGTTACCATACAAGTATGGTCTGAAATAGTTCACAGACCATAAGACGGCAAGAAATTCCTTGTCTGTAGCTGAATCGTTTTCAGAGTTTTGTAAAATAATTTTACAAAACCCTACTAGTTTCGCGTCCTGTCTGTCCGTCTGTCCGTCTGTCTGTCCGTCCGTCCGTCCGTCCATCCGTCCGTCCGTCCGTGTGTCACAGCAGTTTTTCTCGGAAACTACTTAAGCTAGAAACATCAAATTTTGTATGTAGGTGTAAAGTGGTGTTCTCTTCAAAGTTCAACTACAAAAAAATGTTATAATGTATTAAAAGGGGGTCTCCCCATATAGGGGAGTGACCCCCCGAAAAAAAAATTTCATTGAAAGTAGCCGATATGGGAATCAAATGAAAGGTCTTGATGAAAACTTTTCAAAACAGGTCTTAGTTTGGCAAAGTTTGCTTCGAGGGGCGCACAGGGAGGGGAAATACACGAAAAATTTGTGTCCCCCCCCCTCGCGATTGGACACCTGTGATCCGAAAAATCTGAAAAAATCAGAAATGTAGGCCTTGGTGAGTACAACAACAACAAATACGTGAGAAGTCGCAATTCACTCAGCTTTGTTAGTAATAGTATGATTTATCGATTTTATGTTTTCTTGATTAAAATTTTAACGGTACCCTTAAATTCTATGAAATTCAGTATACAGATGCTTATTTATAAGATTGATCTATCCTGAAAGTTTCATAAAGATTGAATCATATTTAGCGAAGTTATAGTGGTTTGAGTTTTCCTGTATTACTATGGAACAATATGCGCTGCATTTATTACTATGGCAACATATGGCTATGGAACAACATGCGCTTTTTACCGACTCAGACACTACAGTTTTGCTAGGATTTGCATGAAAATTTCAGGAATGATAGGTGTCATGTATATCTTTGAGAATTGGTTCAGCTAGTGGTATCAGTAATCGTACAACCAAATAGTGGCTGTTTTAAATGCGAAGATTGAATAATTTTGAGTTATTTTTTCCCAACTTCAACGTTTAAGGTGCATGATTTGAACACTTGATTCAATTTAATGAATGACTGAAAATGAGTACCTACAATTAATGCTCATAAGTGAAACAAGTCAAGGAGGCGGGTGAGAGCTCCTAGCAAAATCGTTTTGTAAACATTCTAGGATTCGAACAAATTGTGTTTCCTCTCTCGCGAATGGACATCTGAAATAATTATCAAGGAGATATTTATGAGTATAACAATAACAAAAACCTCAGAAGTCGAAATTCGATCAACTTTGTTAATAATAGTATTATCTTCGTACTTCATATTTTCTCCAATAAAATCGTCTTTGACATGTTTCTTGATTTGATTCGATCTGGTGACTCCATTTTGTAAATTGAATACAAAACCCTTCTGACATGAGCGTAGGTCTGTTTACCCAACTTGTTTTCATGAGAGTTTAACGTCCGCAATGCAAAACAAATAGCGTGTTCCTCTTGTGATAGAACAGCCCCTATTGCATAATTTGAAGCATCTGTTGTTACTGTAAACAGTTTTTTATAATCTGGAAATTGCAATATTGACGGTGAACTAACAAGAGATTTTAATTTTTCAAAGGAGTCTAAATAATTGGGGTCATTCACATTAATTTTTGCATCCTTTTTAAGGGATTTTATCATGGGATGTGCTATTTCTGCATAGGTAGAGCCCAGTTAGTCCCAGAAAGCTATTGATTTGTCTCGTAGTTTTAGGAAGTTCTAATTGTTTGATGATTTTAATTTTATCCGGGTTAGGTTTCAATCCATCCTTTGTTACGATATGGCCTAAAAAGTTTGTTTCTTTTTGTAGAAAATTACCCTTGTCTATTTGTATTTTCAACAGATTCTCTTGTAGAACTTTGAAGATACTTTTCAATGCATTCATATGTTTTTCACGTGAAGTGCTAAAAATCAGCACGTCATGTAAATAGACAACATTATTTTTATTTATGAAATCCCTCAGGAGATCATTCATGAGGCGTTGGAATGTCACTGGCGCATTTTCCAGGCCAAAGGGTATTCTGACAAACTCATATAGGCAATGAGGGGTAACGAAAGCAGTTTTATGACGATCTTCCTTTGACCAGGATTTGATGGTATCCCTTCGCCAGATCGATCGTCGAAAAATACTGGGCTTTGCCTAATTTATCAAGCAAAGTCTCAATACTGAGCAGAGGAAATTTATCATCTACCATAAATTCATTTAATCTCCGATAGTCAATGGCAACACGAAATTACTTAACTCCTGAATTGTCTTCCTTTTCGGAATGACTATCAAAGGACTTGAGAACCTAGAATTGCTTTTCCTAATTATTCTCTGTTCTTCCATTTCGGCAACCTGTCTTCTCACTTCTTCTTCATGTTTAGGTGGGTATCTATATAAATTGGAATTTATTTGATTATCCGTGGTCGTCTTTATTTCATGAACAATTTTGGTAGTGCTTGTAAGTTTGTCTCCTTCTTTGAAAAAAATTCCAACAAAACTTTCCATCAGTTTCACAACTTCCTGACATTCTTCGGAATTCAAATGTTCAAGTTTCAAACGATTTAGATGATCATTTCCTACATTTTCAAGAACACAGATTTCGTGTTCGTGATAAGGGTTAATCAAAAATTTTAATTCATTCCCATTTAATATAACTGTTTTAGCTTCCATATTTATCATTGCGCCCAAATTATTTAATAAGTCTATGGGGATTGTTAATAAGCTATGCGCGATCCCCATGAGAAAGAAAGAATATTACTTTATTAAAACAGAAATAACTTTATTACTAGAGAACATAATTATAGGTGTAGAGATGAATGTAGTGAGCGACTGCATGTTGGCGCGCGCGATGTTGACTCGTCGGAGGTTGCGAACGAAGTGAGCGTCTCGTTGACATGAGTTGTGAAATTCACTAACTCACTAACTGCTTGATGCGCTCCTTGCGGTGAGCATGTGGACGCCACAGTACTCCCTCCCAAGTGACATTTCGATGAGAATGTCACGATCCAAAAATGGTGTTGAAAAAATGCCGTAAATGAGGCTGGAGCAATGGCGGGTTGCGTAGCACGTGTTGAGAAGATGCGCTTGTCGTGAATGTTGCTGTGCGAGGTTGGGCATATGACGTAGTGCGGGGTCGGGCATGCGACACTGTTCGGGGTCGGGCATGCGACACTGTGCGGGGTCGGGCATGCGACACGGTGCGGGGTCGGGCATGTGACACTGTGCAGCGTGTTGGCGGCGCATTCGAACATGCGATCGAGGTGGTGTGACGTACACATGCGAACGCGGCGTCTGTTCGGGCATGCGTATGGGGGTCGGTGCGTGATCGGGCATGTCGGGATTGCATGCGGCGTCTTGCGCTGACTCGTGAAGCTACGACCTGCGGCGATAATAAAAAGATGGCGAGCACATGACTCGTGTAACAAAAATGCGAACAAAAACGGGGTCACCAATATGGGGATTGCTAATAAGCTATGCGCGATCCCCATGAGAAAGAAAGGATATTACTTTTACTAGAACACAAACATGACTTTATTGGCAAACACAAATGTACATAGAATTATAAGTATAGAATGGAATGTAGTGAAGGACTCCATGTTGGCGCGCGCGACTTGACTCGTCGGAGATTGGGAACGAAGTGAGCGTCTCGTTGACATGAGTTGTGAAATTCACTAACTCACTAACTGCTTGATGCGCTCCTTGCGGTGAGCATGTGGACGCCACAGTACTCCCTCCCAAGTAACATTTCGATGAGAATGTCACGATCCAAAAATGGCGTTGAAAAAATGCCTTAAATGAGGCTGGAGCAATGGCGGGTTGCGTAGCACGTGTTGAGAAGATGCGCTTGTCGTGAATGTTGCTGTGCGAGGTTGGGCATATGACGTAGTGCGAGGTCGGGCATGCGACACTGTTCGGGGTCGGGCATGCGACACTGTGCGGGGTCGGGCATGCGACACGGTGCGGGGTCGGGCATGCGACACTGTGCGGGGTCGGGCATGCGACACTGTGCGGCGTGTTGGCGGCGCATTCGAACATGCGATCGAGGCGGTGTGACGTACACATGCGAACGCGGCGTCTATTCGGGCATGCGTATGGGGGTCGGTGCGTGATCGGGCATGTCGGGATTGCATGCGGTGTCTTGCGCTGACTCGTGAAGCTACGACCTGCGGCGATAATAAAAAGATGGCGAGCACATGACTCGTGTAACAAAAATGCGAACATAAACGGGGTCACCAATATGGGGATTGTTAATAAGCTATGCGCGATCCCCATGAGAAAGAAAGGATATTACTTTTACTAGAACACAAACATGACTTTATTGGCAAACACAAATGTACATAGAATTATAAGTATAGAATGGAATGTAGTGAAGGACTACATGTTGGCGCGCGCGACTTGACTCGTCGGAGGTTGCGAACGAAGTGAGCGTCTCGTTGACATGAGTTGTGAAATTCACTAACTCACTAACTGCTTGATGCGCTCCTTGCGGCGAGGATGTGGACGCCACAAGTCCATTCCTATGATGAACTGATATTTCCTATTGTTTAATTTTGCTACTTTCCAGCGTATCACAGCATCTAATTTTATCTTTAGTTCACTTGTGGCAGGGGTATAGATTTCGTGTTCGATTTTGTCCTTTTCTGTAATGGTTGTAAAGAATAAGGGTTTAATACAATGTTTTTTAAAGCCGTTGACTTTTTCATCAACAAGGCTAAACGAGGACCCCGAGTCAACCAGAGGCAGGTAAGAGACATTATTGAATGTAATTAAAATTATTGGTAGTTTTTCCGAGGCTAATTTAGAAAAAACTCACTGCTACCAATATGATTGTTCTCAATAACACTTTGGTCATTAATGCTTAGACTACCGTTTTCGTTGTTGTCAGTTTCCATCGGCTCATGAGAAAATTGATTATTATATTCTGCACGATATTGTGCAGAACCTTTCCGATATTGCCGAAAAAACTGATTTTTTTTCTCGATATTTTTGAACTATTTGATGGATAATTTGTATTATCGTCTATTTTTTTGATACCAGAATGTGCATAGGGAATTTTTAAGCGTTATTTGGTTATTATTATTATTGTTTCTTGTGCTATATTGATTATTTTGTGCGTTAGTTTCGTCAACTTTATTTCCGTTAGTGTTTTCACGATAATTATTGCTAGAATTTGGATTATTTTTAATAATTTTCTTGCATTTATCAAATGTTTTATCTGGCTTTTTGAACTCTTTCCTAATACACAGATCTTAAAAACGTGTTTTCTGCATTATCGAAATAATTTCATCGATATTCGAGACATCGTAAATTTTATCAAGAAGGATGCCTTGAGTCATCTCCTTAGCTAAATTCTTCAGCACAGATTCCACATTACTTAAGTCTAGATGGCACTCATTTCCGAAAAATAGAGTCAATTCATTTAATGATTGCATTGTATCTAAAATTTATACGACTAATTCACTCACCGAATTAGCCCTTATATTGTTGGTTTTGCGGTACGGATCCATCGGTTCAATGTCGGGTTTGTGTTTTATCCTCAGTTTTTTTTTATTTCCTCCAGCCCTTAATCTTTATCAGTCTTACCTGCACAAGATCGGCAAGTCACGGTCTCCCGATTGTCGGTTTTGCCCAGGAGAGGAGGACAATGCCTGTCACACATTTTTTGCGTGTACGAAATGGGCCAGGCTGCGAAGGGAACTCTACAGGGAGACGGGAGAGCTCACCCCGGATAATATAGTTGCGGTGATGCTCGAATCGGTTGACAAATGGAACCAGGTGGCACATTATGCTCGGGCAGTCCTAAAATATAAAAGGGACTCACAGCAGCCGGAGGCGCTGGGGCTGGGGGATCGCTCTTCTGGCAATTCCTCTTCCCCCCTCCCCTCCCGCTAGGAAAGGGACTCCCCAGCTTGAAGGCGCCCCACGGCGTAACAAAACGAGACCTGGCCCGAAGTAATGTGTCAAACGGTTCCAGGCTAGGTTCTCAGATTGACAGGGGAGGTGTTTAGTGGGTAGTCCAAAGGTATCCTCGATGGGAGTCCCACACTGCCAGACTCGGCGGGCATAAATGCCTTCACCTCCCTACCACAAAAAAAAAAAAAAAATAATCTTTATCATGTTGATAATTGCTGTTTTGGCCTCTCTTTGAATTTTTTCATAGAAAATTGCCTTGATCCCTTCGTCTCTCACTTCCACATCAGTGATTTCTTCTAGAAAGTTGTCAATACTTCTGATGAAGCTGTTGATTGATGCGTCGTTTGTTCCCGTGAATGTGGCCGTGTACCGAAGCTCCTTCAATTTTCGCTCGTCCCTAGTTCTTCCCGAATTATTTGCTTGCAATTGCCGCAACCCCTCCAAAGCTTCCGCCAATTGTGCCCCCATTTGACGAAGCCGCAAATGGAGTTCCTGGGTTTCGCTCATAGCCTCGAATTTGCGATGACGATCGAAGATGTTAATCCTACTGGTCCTTCTGGAGCCCACTTTTTGCAGTTTCAACTTTATGTATGTGTTTACATAGTAAGATTACTGCCAGCCTCACCAGGATCTTGAGCAATAAAGGTCTCGGTTAACGCTCTTGCTAATTTATTGATCGAAGTTGCGAGTTTTAATTGACGATCGCGATTAACGGATTATTTCTTATGCAATTTGATGTCTTTTTACTGTTCGTTTAAAACCGACTTCCCCAGCTAAGTATCTTGCTTATCGCACGATTAAAAAAAAAGTAAAAAAACACAAAGTTCTGACATTACTTCACTTTAACTCTTTATTTATTCAAATGTCTCGTTTCTACACAAAGTTTTGATTTTACTAAACATTAACTTTTCATTTGTTCAAACTTCTCGTTTCTACATTTGCAAAATTTAATTTTACACGTCTTATCGCCGCGGAAACTAATTAAAGACTCCTTGAGTCACGTATACTTTAAAACAACGAAATGAATAGATTTTGCATCTTGCTTAGAATTTCAATTTGGCGTAATAGTACAGTAAATATAGCACGAAAAAATAGGTTTGGTCTAAGAAATGGACCTACTGGGATTTGACTTGATAAATCAATTGGGGGGGCATAAAAAAAACTTAACTTCAGATTTCCGAAGTGATCCCCCCCCTGCTTTTGAGAAAATCCAAAAACATTTTGAAACGCGTTTTTCTCGGAATCTATGGGTTTTAGAGAAAAGTTTATTCAACAAAAAATGTTCAGGACACTGTTATCTACATTTTATCTCATTGGAGCAAAGTCGTCCGACTTAAAATACAAAAAGTAGGTGGCGCTAAAGTATCAAAAAAGTGGTTTTTTGGCATTTTCAATAAAAAAAAATATTTTTTTATAATAATGAAAATGGGAAAGTTGTTCGTCATAAAACTATCTACAATTTTCGTTTAAACAATTTTTTTGTAAAACTTACCGTTAACGAGCTGTAGGTGAAAAGATGCAGTGCAGCATAGTTAACGGTTCGTTTCACTTTCGCCGGGCCGGTCGGCATAGTTTGGACAAAGGACCGGTTTCTAGCATCTGCCTAAACCCTCACTGGCGTACATTTTTCAGTTGCGTTACCGGTAAGTTTTACAGAAAAATTGTTTGAACAAAAATTGTAGATAATTTTATGACGAACAACTTTCCCATTTACATTTTTATAAAAAAATAATTTTTTTTATTGAAAATGCCAAAAAACCACTTTTTTGATACTTTAGCGCCACCTATTTTTTGTATTTTAAGTCGGATGACTTTGCTCCAATGAGATAGAATGTAGATAACAGTGTCCTGAACATTTTTTGTTAGATAAATTTTTCTCTCAAACCCATAGATTCCGAGATAAACGCGTTTCAAAATGTTTTTGGATTTTCTCAAAAGCAGTGGGGGGATCACTTCGGAAATCTGAAGTTAAGTTTTTTTTATGCCCCCCTATCGATTTATCAAGTCAAATCCCAGTAGGTCATTTCTTAGACCGTAACTGCTATATTTACTGTACTATAAACTGCTGACTGCATGTCTATGACGTATTCCAGAAATGTGTGAAAAACAAAAATTTCGCGTTACTGGTTCGTCTGCAGGTGTCGTTTTGCATCCTGCATTAATTTATGGAATTGCTGATTTAAGGTAAACGTAACTCGCTAACCTGTCAGCGCATCCATACGTCTCTAGACAAGGCCAATCTCAGCGGGTCCCAAAATCTTCTTCCGCTTCATCGACACTCATATACATACGTACTATCACTACAAGGTGTCTGGAAAAAAATTGTTCTAGCATCAGTGGAGCCATGCTGTCCATCTTGGTTTTGTTTTGCACGATTAGCTTTGTTGCCAATTGCTGAGTGAGTGTCGCCTATCTTGGTCAGCAAGAGGTTCCCTATCACCTTCGTTTCCACGCAGATATATATTTTTACGCTCTCTGGGAAGAAGGGTAACAGTATCGTAAACACTGCTAACTCAGATGTTGTTCAATATACAGATGCAATTTGTAGTGCTCTTTGCCTCTGCACCAGTGCTAACCATGCCTGATTAGATATCACAAAAAGTTAAATAGTTCATTAAACTTTGAGGCTGTTAAAGTTTTATTTTGTTAGGGTTCATGATATACTCGTATATTTGATGTTGGGCCTTAAAAGTTTCAAACGACGTCCCTGATAACCTAACATAAAATGGTTTACAGGGGAATTCCATGAATACGACATTTCAATTAAATATTGATGAACGATAACTAGGCAACATCTAAACGAAGGAAGTGAACCGAGCTATCTATACAACCTAATACTGCTGAACCTTTTGAATATTTAAAACGCTAAATTAAATAAATGAAACGGAATTAAATGTTAATAAACGACAAATTCAATGATATCACGCGCATTCTAATCTATGGAGATATTTGCACGCATATAAGTATCTATTTTAAAAATGGAAAGTAGGAAATAAAATCATCTGGATTGAAAAAACGCAAGTATCTAATCTAGATAAATGATGATAGCATTTGCATTGGACATTCTTACATCATAGTTCATTCATCATTGCTCTCGTGATCCACATATGAGCCGTATTTTTTTAATTAGCGAATGAGGAAAGAAAGAAAACACATGTGCGTCAGACACTCGAAGTTTAAATTATGCCAGTAATCTCATGTTTATGTGCACTTTTCATTTCAAGAGATGAAGATCGTTGAGCGATATATGAAAGTGCTTTACCTGTGAAATAATACGCGCTTGCATCCATTCACTAATTTTATATTCAGGTGTTCCGAGTAATGCGTCTGAGGTTGATGTTTGTGTACTTGGTACTAGGAAGCTTGACGCGAATATTTATGTGACATTCAAAAGATTGCTGATAAACTTTTCGATCTGATAGCGACAACACGATAGCCTTTGCTGCGACCGTTTTGGCGTCACTAGAAGGCCAGCTTTTGAGTACCCCAGATTTTTTTCCGTAACGACAGCGACTTGAATTTTTGAAGCACGTGAAGTATAAGTGGATCATTTATTGGCAAACGGTAGATTCCCACACGATGCTTCACACATTTGCCTTAATTCCCTCGAGCCTTTCTCTTCGGCACTTACCATAAGCTTCGAGTAAACATTAGCTCAACGTCTTAGGCAGCTTAGCAAAAGTGAATGTTATGAATGCAGCCGTCGATGGTTGCAACATGCACGACTGACTACTGATTCGCAATAATATTTCGATGATCCTGTAAATGAGGCTGAAGCATGATCTTGTCACCGCAGTCGATGATCTTCATGCTTTCATGCCACTTTTCAAATTGCATGTCTAACGATCATCTGTACGACTCCTAACAACCTTCCCGTCATCTGTGCCTTCTATTTTCCACTCATGACATCTTCATATGCAAAGCAGTGGATACACCGCACGGTGCACGCGAAATTTCGCGGGACAACGTAGAACAACCTGATCGTATGTAGGCTCCTCTCATGGCGATTAGCAAACAAATAAAATACAATCGTTGATAGATTTAATAACAAATATTTTCACTTGAGCCAACCACTTTATTGGTTTTCAATGTTGTTACATGGTTTGCAACAAGTGATGCCTCATCGCATTGCGCTGGGTTGCTGGGGCACTATGGGTCCATGCAGCCTTGTTGCAAACCGCAGGAGCAACCAGTTCACGCTATTCGCCGATGTGTGATCGAAAAGGCGTGAAATGGCCACAATATATGCAGCAGCACGCTCAGAAAGGTCATCGCGATCACTTTTCTACAAATCGATTCTCCTGATCTCCGATTTATTGATGGCAGCGAGATGAATTCTCCTCCACGCTTTTATGTGTGCTATTCAACTGTAGATTGTAATTTATTATGCATATGTGATATTATTTATTAATGAAGAAATCATAGACAACAAAATGTAATTTATTACATTTCAATATTTGGCTTTAGCGCGCGAAGTAATAGAAAAGCTGGTGCTGCCGGGGCTGTTGTGACTACTTCGAAATCTGATGGCAAACGCCAATGGATCAGATAAATTGTACAAGGCGTCGTCGTCGCTCAAAAGAATAAATAATTACAGCCCGTATGTGATTTTGTGGCACATTGATTACTATATTGTACACTATGGTCATTTGTCAATGTGTAAAGCGAGGAAAAATTATTTGTAAATTAAGGACAGTACAAGATATTTGATTTTGCGAGGGTGATTGATTATGCCCGCCTAATAGTAATTACAACCGCGTAACATATGTTATCATGATGTTAATAAACCATCGTTCTTTCCAATAATAGTTACAGTTGCTTTACATGTCCGGATATTGATGGAAAGTGCTGATGGAATGATGATGTAATGATTTCTATCTGTTAACTGTCATTGTGAACTGTAAGACCTAATAAATAAATATGGAATTTTGTTATTATCGCCTCATCTAGTGACAGAATAGAAAGTAACTCATTCAATGAAAGGAATCATTTAAGCCAATACAGGGACGTCAAAGTAAATTTCACCATTTGATTCATTATTTTGTAGTAATGAACGACGTGAATATCTGGCATGAAATTAAACTCAGAGATACATTGAATTTGCTATGAAAGGGCTTGGCGACTCAGTTTTTAAAAACTTTTGGCAAAAAATAAATAAAATTTCTAAATGATATAAGAAGGATGAAATAAATTTCTTTAAATCTGAGGCAAAACAGTTTACCCTGTTTATTCATATTGTAAAACATGTAAATTCTCATTTGGAAATTGACTTGCTACCGTTTCTACATTTATTTCATTCTGTTTTGATGTTTTTCCTTTCATTTTAGTATTTAGCGCTTTTTAGAGACTAATTTGATATGTATACGAATATACTCTTATATTTTAGTATGCACATATTATTAAGCAAAGAACTCCTTAAGGTACACAGAACTTAATAAGAATACGCTCAAGCACAATTTTTCCTGTGATGTGCCTTATGCTACTCTCATATCAGCATGATCGACTGTTGCATCATCATCCCATTCCGATTTATATATATGAGTCTAATATTTTTGGTTCTCATATACGATCTCAGTGATTGAAGTCCACACATGCGTCAAACCGTAGAAGCCATTTTTCTTCTTCTTCGTAGCACTTGATCCCCTCTCAGGCCTTTGCTTCCTGCACAAAGCGCCTCAAGCCATCTCGATCCATTTATCGCACCCTCCAATTTCGAAATCCCAGCAGCGATGAACTGTTCTCGTCGACCAAATCAGACCAGCCTTTTGTCGGTTTCTCCACTGGTCTCCGCTCTTTATTTCTCCCAACGAGTACCTTTTTGGGTATGCGTTGTTCATCCATACGATTCTTGCGGCCAACCAATTGCAGCATCCCCATTTTTACAATCAAAAATTTCACACAACTCATGGTTGTGTCGAATCCGCCATGGGCCCTATTGAGCGATAGTCTTTCGAAGGAATTCAATATACATAGTGGCGGATGCTTTGTTTAGGGTCGATGTTTCGCACACATAGCAGAGCACAAGTCTTATCATAGAATTGTATACTTGGAGTTTTTCCCTGTGTATGCAGCTGCTCTTAAATCTCGTCAAGATTGATTAAATTTCTTTATTTGTGACCTGTGTAATACCTATGTAAGACCCATATTACGTACTTACCTAAATTTTACCATTCTCGATAAATTCACCTGAAACATACTTACGTAATCCAAAACAAAAACATTTGCATTCCTTTGCTTTCCATTTACATTCATTAATGAAGAACAATAACATATCGTACATTCTTGAATATGTGCATATGCACGTGTAGTACGCTGTCTATGCAAAGCAATAAATTATCTGACACACTTAACTCTTCATGTGTGGATTCATGTTTCAGGTAATTTGTGTGCATGAAGAATGGTCGCGTGCGAATGGACAATGCATATGCATAGGGAAATGTACGATGGCTTAAGTGCAATGGGAGTATCATAGGTCAGGGAAGTTGCACGATGAAAATTTATTGGGTCATAAACAAACATATGGCACCAATGGATTTTCCGAGTGTGTGAAAATGCATATATTTTGTAATTGATATTTTTAAGAATTTATTTGGTCATAAATTGTTTTGATATTTTTGTAGGTCGTTAAGAACAAGAAATTTTTGTATAAATAGTTGAGGCAAATGTGAAATAAATTCAATTCTGATTTAGACATTCAAGAGTTGACTTTTGATTTTCTGTGAAGAATTCATAGTCGCGAAGTTTAATATTCTCTCGACTGAAATAATCATGGCGTCGTGGGCTTTAGTTCCTCGCCACTCTATCTGCGGAGCATTTCCGCTTGTTAGGTAAAATTTGTCAAACCTTATCCGAAATACTTTGAACTTATAAATTTATATTACCGAAACCCAGGATGGAGATCCTGCATCACTTCATGGCGATCCTGTGAACTACGCCGAGGGACCGAAAAATCAATCAACGAAGCCGTTAAAAGAAGAAGAACTCGACGTTGATTTTTAAGAACTGCACCCCGAAGATAATTTTGACACTATCTTTGATAGATGCTGCAACCTGGCGGAGAAAGTGTTGGAAAACGTGCCAAAAGCGTCAGCAAACAACGTGGTGCCGAGTTATATTCCCACAAAGATTGAGGGTTTGAAGCATATTGGCCCAAAACCTCGACACATCAGCGAATTTGTGAAGCGACCGAATGAAAAGGACTTAACAGCGATACCAAGAAAAAGGCGTGCAAGGAGAGGAGTGAAGACGAAGCTAAAGAAAGCCCGTGCGGAATTACAGCGTGTGATCAGGTTGACGCATGGTGAATCAAAGAAACTTTTACAGAAGCAACTAGACAATCTGCGACCAGATTATTGGAAGCATCGTTAAGATGGGTAACAAATGTTCCACACACAACAATGTTGGAATTGTTGAGGAGTACCGGCAATCTATTACCACTTCAACGATTATTGTAGTGGCCATAGTTTTATTCTACCTTTATGATAAATACAATAAAAAATACGTAGTTAAGAGATTTAATAGAACTGTAAATGTATAAAAAAAAAATAATATTTTAAGTATATCCCTTTAAAATAAATTCCTGCACTTTATATTGAAATTATCTTTCTAATTAAACAATTCAGCTTATGGACAGGATTAAAGATATTGTTGATGACAACAAAAGGACTCTTAGGTACTTAAAGAAAAACGGGAAGAATTTGTACACCATTGAAACTCTTACCGAAAAACTAGATATTTTGAAAAAACAAAGAGAATTATTTAACTCTTTGTCATCCAGTATTTCAGAAAGCGATTCCAATCTCTTAGATTTAAAGTTAAAATTTAGAGCAGAAGCCGCAACTCTGGAGAGAGAACTTTGGCTTCAATTGACCCAGCAAGGATATACTGGTCAGGATATCAAAGTTTCCGATACTGAAAATATTGTGGTAGATTTAGAAAGTAGCCCCCGGTCCTAAAAGAGAATTTCAGAATGGCAGAATTTTTATTAGAAACTGCATTAAAGGTTATTCCTGTCTTTGAGGGTAAATATAAAGAATTAGAATCATTCCTTAAGATTGTAGAGCTTCTAAACGCATCTCTGACACCGACTGGCAAAGAATTATTGATAGATTTTGTCAAGAATGTTAAATTAAGCGCATCAGTTAAACTTTCTATTACTGACAGTAATATAGTCCCGTTTGAGAACCTGAAAGATGTCCTGTTGCAAAAATTTAAAAGCAACAAGACTATACCTCAATTAGCAGCACGGTACAAAAGAAGTCAACCGTCACTGCTTATAAAGATAAAGTTACTTCCTTAATTTGTGAATTGAATCAACTACAAATTCAGGAACTAGGCATTTCAGCAACAGCAACTGAAAAGAAGGTTAAAGCTAACATAATTGACAGTTACGCACTCACTATATTTAAAAACGGTCTGAATGATCAATTGAGAAGTACTGTTTTTTCATCTAGACCAAAGAACTTTGGAGAAGCTGTATCATTGGCCTTGGAATTGGAGAATACTGAACAGTCACAAATGTGATGCACTTTAATTCTAATAACCAAAGAAAGAATGGCAACAAACGTCGTAATAGAAGAGATAACTATAGGAATAACGACAACGATCAGGACAATAGAGAAGATAGGAACAGAAATAATGATAGGGACTATAGGGCTAATAATTATAATAGCAGGAACAACTATAGTCAAGGAAACAATAGTAATAATCAGCAAGGTAGAAATTATAATAATGAACGAGGTTCTAGCAACGGAAGTTACAGAAGAAATAATGATTCTGGTAATCCACGTAGCAACTATAGAAACGATCAGAACTGAAACAATAGAAGATACGTAAATGTTGTTACGGATCAGGGAAACTGCCAAGTAGCCGGCGAGGTCGAGGATGTACAGGACAACCTCCCGGTGTAGACCACAAGATCTATAGAATTACTAATACCTGCGCAAATTTTGTTACAATTTATTGCCATAATGCAGGTAGAAACCTTAATTTTCTTGTAGACACAGGTGCAGACGTGTCTATCTGTAAAAATGACGTTCATGAAAATGTAGAATATGAGATTAGATCTAATGAAAAAATCATGCTCTCAGGAATAACTGAAGAGGTCACTAAGTTCATTAGGGACTTTAGACTTAAATTTACAGATTGGGGAATATAATTTAAAACATTCGTTTCATATCGTAACCGGAATATTTCCGATAACCACCGATGGCATCTTGGGAAGAGATGTACTAGTCAAATACATGTGCAAAATTGACTACGAGACATACACTATTTTATTTAACATAAAGGATGATGAAGTTATATTACCTATGAGTGCAAGAAGACCCAGTAGTTACCAAATAAACATATCTTCAAGAACTAAAGCGATAGTTCCGGTAAATTTAGAGCTAAATGAAGACTGCATTTTATTCCAGTCAGAAATCCAAAAAGGTATTTTCGTAGGGAATACTATTGTACCCGCGAAAGGAGTCCAAGATGTGAAAATTCTGAACACAACAGACAACGATGTTATCATCAAGGGATTCAGAGCACAAGTTGAACCCTTGAGCAATTATAGTATCCTTGCAATACATAAAAGTGACAAAAGACATCAAGAAAGTCAGATGTCGGAAAGTAAGCGTTTCGAAAAATTGCTAGAAACGATTAACAAGGATAATTTGGATAAACCATCCATGAAGAATCTATTGAACATCATTCGAGAATTTCAAGATGTATTCTATCTAGAGGGAGAGAAATTGACTACAAACAATTTTTACAGACAACGTCTGCAAACAACCGACAAAAACCCGGTATACATAAAAAATTATAGGTTGGCTCAAGCCCAAAACGAGGAAATTCTGCAACAAGTTAAAGACTTGGAATCGAATGACATCATAGAGCCGTCTGTTAGCCCTTATAATTCACCGCTATTGGTAGTGCCAAAAAAGTCGGGTGATGGGGAGCAGAAATGGCGATTGGTGGTAGATTTCCGCAGACTTAACGATAAAATCGTTAACGACAAATTTCCATTGACAAGACTAGAGGACGTTTTGAACAAACTTGGAAGGGCAAAATATTTCTCTACTTTGGATATGACTAGCTCCTTTCATCTAATTGAACTTGAGAAAGAGTCTAGGCCACTAACAGCATTCTCAACAAACGACGGTCATTATTAATTTAAAAGATTACCGTTTGGTTTGAAAATTTCGTCTAACAGTTTTCAGCGAATGCTAACTGTTGCACTAAGTGGGTTGAGTCATGAAGCTTTCCTATATGTTGATGACATTATAGTATCTGGATGCAGTATCAAGCATCACAACGACAATCTTAGCAAAGTATTAAGCAGACTGCGTAAATACAATTTGAAGTTAAATCCTGCGAAATGTCAATTTATGAGATCGGAAGTGGTGCACTTAGGGCATTTGATCACGGATAAAGGTATCAAAGCCGACCCATCAAAGTACGAAGTCATCAAAAACTACCCGATACCACGGAACGCGGATGAAGTGCGAAGATTTGTAGCTTTCTGCAATTACTACAGGCGATTCATCCCGAATTTTGCGCAAACGGCCAAATGTCTTAATTCTCTGCTAAAGAAAAATGTTTCCTTCAATTTGACTGAGAATTGTCAAAAAGCGTATGAGATTTTAAAAGCAAAACTCATTGAACCACCTATTTCGCAATACCCGAATTTCGAAAAACCATTTATTCTCACTACAGACGCATCCAATTATGCATTGAGAGCAGTTCTGTCACAAGGTGAAATTGATTCTGACTTACCGACATCTTACGCTAGCAAGTCGTTAGCAAAACACGATGTCAACAAACCAACTATTGAAAAAGAGTTACTAGCAATACATTGGGCGATAAACTTCTTCAGACCTTACCTTTACGGTACAAGATTTATAGTGGTAACTGACCACAGACCACTTGTATCACTGTTCAGTCACAAAAATCCATCTTCAAAATTAACGAGGATACGTGTAGATTTATCCGACTATGATTTCACGATAGTCTACAAGAAAGGCAGAATGAATACCAATGCAGACGCCTTGTCTAGAATCGAATTGGATTCAGACATATTAAAATCAATGATACCTCCAAATACTGATGAGAGTGTTAAACGAAAGTTACTAGTTGTAACAAAGGGCATGACGAAGAGTATAAAGAATGAGAAGAAAGTCGACAACGGTTGCACCTACACCAAAATAGAATCTGATCAACTCTTTTGTTGGGATTGTATAAGTCTGTCTGACATTACCGGTATACCAAAACTAAAATTCATAATGTTGCACGATACAAATAATGAAAATAAAATAGTACGTACCAAAAACTATATAGAAGCACGCTATAGCGATAAATCTGGTAAGAAACACGTTTCTACCAATGCTAAGCTCATAACGAAAAGTGCTAATATATATTCAGAAGAGAGCAATAGCAATAAGTCTAATTTGGGATTCGTTTTAATATTAGAAAAGCTGTTGGAATTCACCAGGCAAGAAAATATCAGTGAACTCTCTTTATCTGAAAATGATGAAATATTTAAATCCATGGATAAAAACAAATTCAAAAGAATTTTTAATACGTTGCAACAAGGAAGTACGCGTACAAAGTTGAAAATATTAATTTACAAGCCGCCCAAAATAATAACTGATGTGAAAACACAAAAGAAATTGATTGAGGAGTATCACGATACGCCTCATGGAAGACATTTCGGAGTACGCAAAACGTTACTCAAATTAAAGCAAAAATTTTGTTGGAAAAACATGAATAACATGGTCAAAGAGCACGTAAATGGTTGTAAGACTTGTCGCATGAGCAAGCAGGTCAGACACACAACTGAAAAAATGCTAAAAACAGATACGCCATCTGCAAGTTTTCAAACGATAGAAGTAGACACAGTGGGTCCACTTCGAATATCTAATGGTTACAGATATATATTGACGCTACAATGTGAATTAACTAAATTTGTGGTAGCATTCCCCATAGAAAATAAAGAAGCACATACTATAGCAGTAGGTATAGTTAATCAATTTATCTTAAAATTTGGACACTTTTGTAGGCTAAAAACTGATTTGGGAACTGAATTTTCAAATAAACTCAT
The DNA here is from genome assembly GCA_963969285.1 of Odontomyia ornata. Classification (NCBI taxonomy): domain Eukaryota; kingdom Metazoa; phylum Arthropoda; class Insecta; order Diptera; family Stratiomyidae; genus Odontomyia; species Odontomyia ornata. Next base: position 117,310,119 of record OZ017742.1, read on the forward strand.
GTCTGAAATATGTAAACAACTACACATTGAGCAGATCTTCTCAACTCCTTACCATCACCAAACCTTAGGAACAGTCGAACGCAATCATCGAGTACTTAACGAATATATGCACTCGTTTGCCGATGATTACGAATGGGACAAATGGGTACCATACTACGCATTCGCATACAATACAACACCCCATGTTGACACGTAATATACTCCTTATGAGCTTATATTTGGAAAACTTCCATGTCTTCCCAACGAGATTATCGAATAAAATGACAGAATCTATGACTTAGATCAATACGCGAATGAGCTGAGAATGAGGTTGAGAACATCGCTACCGAAAGCACGCAATATCATAGAAAAAGTAAAAACTAAACGCGTGAGTAGTCAAAAGTATACAAATCCTATAAACTTAAATATTGGAGATTTAATTCTATTAAAGCATGAGAACCGTAAGAAACATCAAAAACCATATAAAGGTCCTTACGAAGCCCTAGACATAAAAGATAGTAACATTCTTATAGAATTAGATGAAAAATCAAAATATGTACACAAAAATAACGTTAAGCTATATATAAATGAAAATAAATATGTTATAAATAAAAAAAAAGCAATATAGATATATATATAAAAAAGAATTTAAATTAATGATAATTAATAATAAATTTTATGTGATTCAACTTATATATGCATAAATTCATACCTAAGTTTAATCAAAAAAAGGTTGGAGGTGTAATACCTATGTAAAACCCATATTACGTACTTACCTAAATTTTACCATTCTCGATAAATTCACCTGAAACATACTTACGTAATCCAAAACAAAAACATTTGCATTCCATTGCTTTCCATTTACATTCATTAATGAAGAACAATAACATATCGTACATTCTTGAATATGTGCATATGCACCAATGGATTTTCCGAGTGTGTGAAAATGCATATATTTTGTAATTGATATTTTTAAGAATTTATTAGGTCATAAATTGTTTTGATATTTTTGTAGGTCGTTAAGAACAAGAAATTTTTGTATAAATAGTTGAGGCAAATGCGAAATAAATTCAATTCTGATTTAAACATTCAAGAGTTGACTTTTGATTTTCTGTGAAGAATTCATAGTCGCGAAGTTTAATATTCGCTCGACTGAAATAATCATGGCGTCGTGGGCTTTAATTCCTCGCCACTCTATCTGCGGAGCATTTCCGCTTGTTAGGTAAAATTTGTCAAACCTTATCCGAAATACTTTGAACTTATAAATTTATATTAGCGAAACCCAGGATGGAGATCCTGCATCACTTCACCTGTACTCATCAGTGTATTTTGTCTCTTTCATGACCAGCCCTCGTTACTTTGGCGCGTATTTGCCCACATTTTCGACAGTATGATATTTTGTGAATTTGAGTAATTTTTCCTCCACTGCACTTTGAGCTTTGTTTTATTCTCATTGATTTGTAGCCCTAGTAGATATTCTTCGCTATCGAGTTTCAAGAAAAGTTCCTCGGTGGTTTATAACGCCGTGACAAAATGTTGATGTCGACTTGTATAATAACGTACCGCTTGTATTCAGAGGTAGCTTTCTTATGATGTATTCCAGAGCCAAATTGAATAGCAATGGAGCCAGCCCATCTCCGGGCTCTAGTCCGATATTTGTGTGAAAGAAGTTGATTATTGATTCGTACTTGAGAGGTTATCGACATCATTGTCATTTTGATAAGACGGACTTATTGGGAAAGGATACCAAAGGAAAGCGTTATTTGATAAAGTACATTGCGATCAGTATTGTCGTGTGCTTGCTTAAACTCAATGAAAACTTGGTATACGTCTATGTAGAGTTCTCAGCATTTCTCAGGTACCTACTTGATTATAAATAATTAGATTATCCTCAATCTGCCTACTCTAAAGCCATCTTTATAGCCCCCAATAATACTGTTGGCGTATGATCTGATTTTATTTTCTAAGATCTTTGAAAATATTTTGAACGCCGTTTCTCTATAGTTTTCGCACTGAAGCTTGTCACATTTTTCTGGGTAGTGGATGTTATTGATTGGCTTCTCTCGTTCGGCATATATCTTGGTTGCCAAATGTGCTGGATGAGTTTATACATGGCTTCCTGAACACTACTGCTACCGGACTTAATGAAATCTACTGGAATTCTATCGATGCCCGGTGCTTAATTATTCTTTTAGGCTTTGATAATGGAACAAACTTCATCCAGAGTTGATGGAGCTAATGGAAGCTCTCCTGAAATATCTAAAGCTGCCAAAGCTTTGGAGCTGTGCGGAGGATTTAGGAGGTTCTTGAAATTTAATGCTCTCCTTTCCTTAATTCTGTTTTTGTCAGCGATGATGTTGCCGTTATTATCACTTCATAGCATGGTCTTGGGCTGATAACCTCGTTTCAGGCTTTTCAATATTTTAAATGCTTGCCTTATGCTGTTGCTCGTCAGACTTTTGTCGATGCTTCTCAATTGGTCTTCATAGTGTTTTCTCGTGTCAATTCTAATTATCTCATTCGCCACTTGTCTAAAATTTGCGTAGTGTTCTCTTTTTGTCCTGATTTTCCTGCCTAAATATTGTTTGTTTGCCTGATTCTTTTCGTCTAATGCATTTTAAGCACTCATTTGATCGAATGTTCTGCCAAGGTCCTAACTCTCGCTTTAACTTTTATGCGCAGTTCGTTGCTTAATTTCGGTGGCGTGCCTAATAGGATGGGACTCAGCTGGTTGTCGAGGGTCTCCATGAAATTTTTTGCCACACATGCTGTTTGGAACCTCTTGATGTCATATCTGTAAAGGGCTGGTCTTTGCCGGATATGCCTTTGATACACAACATCGATATGTTAATTTGATCAAGTAAAGGTTCGAGTTATAATTAGTGACTCGACATGTTCTCGTATGGATGTCAAGTATGCTCAAGGTTCAACGTTTGCTGTTTCAAAAACTGATCGATTTGATTTTCGTTTTGCCATCTGGGGATACCCAGGTCATTTTATGTATGCGCTGATGTAGGTAGCAAGTTTAACGTATCACTAGATTTCTGCTAGATATGAAGTCAATCAGGTGGTGGTCATTGTCATTTGTTTCATCGTGGAGGCCAGTCCTCCAGTCGTTCCCCGATGAGATAGTTCAATACAACGTTAGCGTTGAAATCACCCAAAATTATATTTGTATCAGTTGTAGGCAATCAGTCGACTAGTCTTTCTAAGTGAATGTAGAATCCTTCATTTTTTTATCCCCAGCCAAATTTTGAAGAAGATTGTTTTTAAGGGGGTTGTGAAAAAATTTTTTACAATACCTTATTAATGTCGGTACTTATCCGTCCTTCAGTGCACCACAGTAAGTTTTCACAGGAATTGGGGAAGCTACAGTCATCAAATTTTGTGAACAGCTCAGAACTTTCTGGTTAATGAAAGTTACATAGCTTAAAAAAAATTCAAAGGCTTTTAAGGGAGCATTCCAAAATAAACGAGACTTTTGTCATAAAAATTTTTTTGACTTTTTTTTTTGACTCTGACTTCCAGTGAAAGTTTGGTAACACTCAGTTCAGTGGAAGCGAAGTTATTGCGTCTAAAGTGACAGTATGTTTGTGTCATCGGTACAAAAATGAGTTTCGAATAAAGAGGTAAAATCAAATTTTGTTTCAAAACGCTTACCGAAACATTTGAATTGATGAAAAAAGTTTATGGCGATGATTGTTTATTTCATGCCAGAGTTCATGAGTGGTTTACACATTTCAGAGATGGTTGTGAGGACATAAATGACACTGAACATACGGGCCACTCAAAATCAGTGATCACGGAAAACTCCATCGAAATTATGCGTGAATTTATCGAAACGAGCCGAAATCATCGTTGAAGTTAATGGAATCGGAGTTGAATATCTCCAAAACATCGATTTATTGCATTTTAACCGATCATTTGGGATTACGATAGGTCTGTGCAGGTTTTGTTCCGCACAAGTTAACTTAACCTTCGAAAGACATCATTAAAGAGGCGAGAAAAGATGCGGTGATGAAACATGGTGTTTCCAATATGAATGAAAGGCCCTAGGTGAGCCACCACCAAACAAATCACGTTTGGAGAAGTCAAAAATCAAGTTGATGTTCATTTGTTTTTACGATTCCAAGGGAATTGTCCACAAAGAGTTCGTGCCAACGGGCTAAACCGTCAATGCAATTTTCTATCTTGGCGTTTTGAAACGTTTGTTCCATCGCATTCGTCGAATTCGGCCTGAATACCGCGAAGGAGGAAGCTGGCGGTTATTGCATGATAATGCAGCATCTCATCGATCCACTCTTGTGACTGATTTTTTGACTAGAAATCGCATTTTAACCATCAATCAATCACCGTATTTGCCTGATATGGCTCCCTGTGACTTCTACCTTTCCGAAAAATTGCATTTGGCCATGAAAGGAAAATTACATTTTGTAGAGGGCATACAAAAGGCTTGTACCGACATACAGAAGGACATTCCGGTGCATAACCTGAAACAGTCTTTCGAAAAGCTTTTGGATCACGCAAAACAGTGTATCGAGGCCAGAGAAGACTATTTTGAATAAATAAACTGAAATTTATCAGAACAAAGCTCCTGTCGTTTCTAGTTTAGCTAAGTCTCGTTTATTTTGGAACGCACTTTGAATAAGAATGTGAACCCTTAAAATTTTTTTTCACAAAAATAGTCAAGTAGGCTACCAAATGACAGGATTTGATGAGATCTTTTGATATCCGTTATCAAAATTGTAATACATGTATATAATGGAGTAACCAGGGGAAGCCGAAGAACACGAAAAAACGATGGCCCCTCTCCTTCTCTATTGGACACGTGTGGACCGACAAGTCTGAAAATATCGTGGAGGTAGTTCTCTCTGAGAACAACAAATACAAACACCTGAGAAATTGAAGCTCGCTAAACTTTGTTAGTACTAGCATGATTTATAAATTTTAAATTTCCTTGTATAAAACTGTATGAGTACCATTAAATCATATGAAATATATACAACCAGTTATAAGACTAATAAACAATGAAAATTTCAAGAGAAACGGATAATATTTAACGAAGTTATGGTGGTTGCAGTTTTCGGTGTTACAACAACAACAATATGTGGCTATTGCGCAATATGCGCTTCCAATCGACTCAAACAATAGGGGCTTGTTAAGATTTGTATGAAAACTCTGTCTAATCATATTGTTTGTTTGATTTCCGCAAGCCAATTCTTTTTTTTCCTTGAAGGGCCGTCAGGCTTTGAATTTTTATGTGAGCGGGCGCATCTCGACTCTCTTAAGACATCTTGAGTATCTAAAGAATGAATGGAAGGGAACGACTTTATATAGGATAGGTTAAGCAGGTAGGTCCTGAATTAGGCTAGATAGAGGGATATTAGGTTTAAGTCTTCCATTTTTGTCGGAGGGTCTGGTCTAGTACCATGTAAATTGAGTAAGAATTTGTAATCAGTTGTTCGTTGATAATGATATGATCTGTGTTCCTTCTTCTTCTTCGTAGCACTACAGCCCCTCTAGGGTTTTCACTTCCTGCAAAAAGCGCCTCCATCTGTCTCGGTCCATTGACCGCAACCCTCGACTTTGAAATCCGAGCAGCGATGAACCGTCTTCGTCGACCAATTCAGACCAGCATTTCCTCGGTTCTCCAGCCTTCAGTTCTCCCAGCGAATACCTTTTTGGGTATCCGCTATTCGTTCATACGATTATTTATTTACGCTATTTTACAGATCCATGAATCCAATAACAAAATAGGTAATGAAATATAATATAAAACATGCGAAAAAACAAAGTGAGCAACTTGAAATAAGAAAAAAAAGAACATAAAACACTAATAAACTATTGGAAGCTAAAGAGAATATAATATGCTTTTAAAAGCGTTTAAAGAATGTGGCAGGGAACCCAGCTGGAGCTCATTATAACGACATAATACGCATACTAAAAACGAATAAAAATAAATATCGGTACGAGCTAAAGAAGACAATTAGGGGACAGGCGTTGGGGAAGATCATCAATGAAAATGTTGAAAAGCAAAGGGTCTTAAATTGATCCTTGGTGAACACCAGATTTTGGACTAAATGAGGCCGACGAAAAAAATTATTCCATGTAACGGTGCAGAAGCGATGGGATAAGAAGGATAAGATCCAAGAGAGGATTGAGTCGGAAACGCGGAATGATCGGAGTTTGTTAGCCAAAAAGCCATGATCAGGACTGTCAAAAGCTTTAGCAAAATCGGTGTATACAACATCAATTTGCTGGCTCTTGTCAAAAGTAAGAGAGATGGTATTCGTAAGTTCTAACAAATTAGTTATTGTCGAACGACCTTTAATGAAGCCATGTTGTTCATTTGCAAACAGGATACTGATAGCATCGTACATTCTGTTATGCACAATTCGTTCAATGAGCTTGCCAAAACAAGCCACCAAAGAAATAGGATGAAAGTTGTAAGTATGAACAAATTTGGTATTCCATCAGGATCCGGACCATCATTAATATCAAAAGTGAGCAGCACATTTTCAATTTCCGATGGAGATGTCACGATAGAATACACAATAGGGGAAGGAGAAGGTCACGATGAGTATATACGAACGTATGTATATCCAAAAAGGCTTAGGACTATTAGATTGCAGTTATGTTACAATCATATAATAATAAGGTCTCATTGCGTTCTTAACCGCTTTTTTGGCTTCTCTACGAAGCAGTCGGTAGTTGGCGAGGCCAGTGTCAGAGTTGGAACAATGAAATATTTTGCGCGCCTGGTCCTAAAAATAAAGAGCGTCTGAGACTTCAGGGGAACACTAGCTGGGGCTCTTTTTCCGAAGGGAACGGCAGATAGGTACATGATTTGTAATTATGCTACTGAGATTCTCATAGAAAATTTATAGCGCTGAATTGAAATCGAGCTTCTGTAGCATTGACTTCCAGTCAATATTATCCAGCTCAGGCTGAATGGCTGCGTAGTTGACTTTGCGGAAATTAAATCTTGGGGAAAAAGGAACCTCAAGCGGGGGATCATGGGGATCAGGTTGTACATATTCAGAGGGGGATTTTGAGATCGAGGAGATAGAGGCAGGATTGGTAGTAAGGATGAAATCAAGAAGTTGATTATTTGCGTTAGGGATTGTATTTAATTGCAATAGGGAACAAAGCGATAAAAAAGAAGAAAAGAGAATAGAGAGATCATTGAAGGATGAGAGGGTATGAAAGCTTGTGTCCCAGCTAAGGCAAGGCATGTTAAAGTCACCACAGATTCAAATAGTGTATAGAAGGCTGCGCTGTAGAAATACGAAGATAATTCAGAAAATAGCGTTTACAAACGCAGAAAGGAGCATTGCAAGGGATGTAAATGCAAAGCAATACGAAAGTTACGGCTTAAGAGATATGAATGAAAGGCATTGATGCATTCTACTGGAAGTGAAGGGAAAAAGTCAGAGCAGAGTTTGCTGCCTGAAATTTAAGAATAGCAATAAGCACACCACCACCGTCAGATTTACCTGAAACGTAACGATCTCTATCAGCACAGAAGACATCATATAGTAGAAAAATTTCACTGCTGACGATATCAGAAGTCAGCCAGATTTTTGTTAAACAAATGAAATTATTGCCGGAAATGGAAGAGGCAATTTTAACAGCCTCCAGCTATGCTCGCATGCCACGTAAATTTTGATAGTAAAGATTGAAGCTATGAAAAGTATTTCAAATATAAAAATTTAAAATACAATTTGAAAAAGATTTGGAGTGACCAGTTGTTAAAGTCTCGGAAGAGAGCTCATCGCACGACGAAAATTTCTTCTTTTAGTCGCCTCAAAAGGTTTAATTAATGTTTAAGGAGGCCAGCATTCTGGTTGCCTATAACTCTTTCCTTAATATTATCTTTTTTCAGTTTGCGGCAGCTGATGATCTCTACCGAAGGTCCAAATTTCGTTGAGATGTAATCACAGATGTCATTCGCCAAAGTCTCATAAGCCAGACGAGATATAAATATTTGCTTCGGTGGGGCCACGACATGAAGAGATGGAACCATTTGTGGTGCTGGCTGAGTTTCAGCGGAATTAGAAACATCAGCTACTGACGTTGCTTGAATATTTGTAAAATTTGAAGTTTCTGTTACAAGAGTGTTGGATGAAGGGGCTTATTTTTCGATAAAGAACCTCGACGAGATGATTGAAATACAACCTCAGAATCATTGCTGGCCAACAGTTTAGCACTGTTTTTTGTTGCAAGTTTAGCTTGCGACTTACTTCTCGTTATTATTACAGGAGCTGTATCCAATCTGATTTTAGTATTCTCCCCCGATGGAGGAAGATCTGGTGCAGAAAGCTGTAATACATCGCAAGTATCCAGGCTCGTGTCAGTTAGAGGATGTGCAGATATAATGTCAACAAACTGGAGCAAGGGAGCAATCTCATTATACGCAGCCAAACATTATTTGTTCAAAGAGCTCAGTTCATCAGATAAAGATTTGATGGTTAAGCTAGCCATGCGGAGTCGAGAAACGAAGGCTAAATTTGAATAACATCTGCAGGTCACGCAGTACCAGTGCATGCCATTGTCAGGTTTATTTATAACGTCGGCGACAGTTCCTCTAATGTTTATGCAGGCCGAAGATAAGAGCAATTCATACGGCCAGCCTATTGCAGCTTCCGCAGTCTTATAATCGTTGAGACCTCCGGTTCGTCAAAAATTTCATACAGCTTAGGTTGTATCGGATTTGCCATTGGTCCTCGTTTAGTTCTGCTCCAATTATCTACCTCAGGATACATCGCTCGAAAACGTCCAATATATTTGCAGACGTTTGGATTAAGGTCCATGTTTCTCACCCATATCACAAATTTGTATACTTGTAGTTCAAGGTCGTCAATACTGAATAAAATATTTTATTTGCGAGCTGTATCCTTCGGCGTATTTCATTTCTCACATTAGCGGCTCTCTTTATTTCCCGCCTAAATATACGTATTCACTCACAAATTTGATACTGTATTCGCCAATTGCGATATTTTGTGTGTTTGAGCCGTTTTTTCATGACTGCGTCATGAGCTTTAATTTATTCTCATCGATTTTTAGCCCTACTAAATTTGCTTCGCTGCTGAGTTTCAGGCAGAGTTCTTTGGAAGCTGTCAATGACCGTCACAAAATATTGTCCGCATAGGCTACCACTTGGCTTGGCTTGTATGAAAACGTCCCTTTTATATGGACATGTAGCTTCCTTATGATGTACTCCAGAGCCAAATTAAATAGCAATGGGGCCAGCCCATCCCTCTGCTTTTGTCGGATATTTGTGTCAAAGGTATCGGTAACTTGGTAATTGATGTAGACTTGGGAAGTCAGCAACATCATTATAATTTTTGTAAGACAGACAAATTTGGCTACGATGCGGAAGCAAAGCATTATTTGCTAAAGTACGTTACAACTAATACAGTCGTATGCTTGCTTAAAGTCAATGAAAATTTAGTGTACGTCTATGTTGAGCTCCCAGCATTTTTCAAGTACCTGCTTGACAGCGAACAATTGGTCTATCGTCGTTCTACCTACTCTAAAACTACCTCTATAATTTTCGCACTGTAGCTTTTCACCTTTTTTGTGGATAAGAAATATAATTAATGGGCTCCACTCTTTCGGCATATGTTCTTGCTGCCAAATATACTGGATGACATTGCGAAAAGCTTTATAAACACTGCTGCTACCATATTTGACGAGCTCCACTGGAATCTTATTGATTGATATTATTATTCTTTTGGGCTTTGATGATGGAACAAATTTCATCAAAGGTCAGTGGTGTCAATGGAAGTTCTCCGGGAATATCTATAAGCTCCGATGCTTTGGAGCTGTGCGGAGGATTAAGGATGCTCCTGAATTATAATGCCCATTTTGCCTTAATCCAGTTTTCATCAGCAATGATGTTGCTGATGTCATCATGGTAGACGGTGGTTTTGGACCACGTTTCAGGTCTTTCACTACTTTGTATGCTTGTCTTGTGTTGTGGCTCGCTAGACTTACATTGATACCTCTCAATTAGTCATCATGATATTTTCTTTTCTTAATTGTAATTATCTTATTCGGCACTCTTCTGAGATACTCATAATGTTGTCTCTTCGTCCTGGGTTTCCTAATACGCATTTTTTGTACGCCTGATTCTTTTTATCTAACACATTCTGGCACTCATCATCACAACATTCATTTCTTTTGCGCCGGGAGTAATGTCCGCTCGTTCGACCTGCTACGGTCTGAATTGCCTTTTGCGTGTGATATTTGGGAGCTCGCTGGTTATCGAGCGTCTCCGTTAAAAATTTTTGGCACGGACGTCGTTTGCCGCTTTTCGATGTCGAATTGGTAGAAGGCTAGTTAACAAAGTTATGGGGGTTTAAATCTTCTTGTATTACAACAGCAACTGTATGTTCTATGGGTATGGGGCAATATGTACTTCTAATCAACTCAGACACTACGGGTTTGCTAGGATTCGCATGAAAGTTTCCAGAATTATATTCGTAATAAATATCTGTGAGAATTTGTTCAACGGGTGGCATCTGTGATTGTAAAATAAAATGGTGGCCGTTTTAAATGAGAATATTGTATAAAATTGTGTTATTTTTCCCAAACTTCTACATTTTAACTACATGTTATTTACATTTGATTGAATTTATTAATGAATAGCTGAAGAAGAGCAGCATAAGTAAAAAAATTATGGAAGTAGATCCAATAACAGATAACTTAAAGATTGAAATTCGTTGAACTTTGCTAATTATAGCAGGGCTTGTAAATTTAATATTTTCGCCAGTAAGACTGTATTCTTCTTCTTCTTCTTCTCAGCACTACAGCTCCTTTCAGGCCTTCGCTTTCTACAAACAGTGCCTCAAACCGTCTCTGTCCATTGACCGCGTCTTCCAATTCAGAAATCCGAGTAGCGATGAACTGTCTTCGTCGACCGAGAGTAAGGCTGTATTAGTATGATTAAATTGGATAAGCTTATACTACTGTGACAAAAAATAAGGTAACATTTGAATTTAAACTGCGCGCGTCGAAGGATTTGGAAAAATTTTTTTAGGTTGGTAGTACTGTCAGTGACATCTATGTCAAATTTACATGTGAAAATATCCATTAGTGATTGAGATACGCGTCGTTTCCGGGATGGCCTTCAGTTCCGTCTTCGCTGCGGCTTGAATCTCCTCTATCGTATCAAAACGGTGTCCCCAGAGCGGTCTTTTGAGTTTGCTGAACAGCCAGAAGGCACGGCGCCAGATCAGGTGAATACGGTGGTTGCGGAACGATATGGGTTGAGTCTTTGGCGAAATGATCACGAATTACGAGTGCAGTATGGGAAAGTGCATTATCATGGTGTAAAAACCAAGAATTGTCTTTCCACAATTCCGGCTTTTTTAGGCAGATAGCGTTACGCAAATGACGCATAACGTTCAAATAATATTCCAAGTTGACTGCTTGGCCCGGCGGAAGGAATTCATAATGCACAACACCACGATAATCGAAGAAGAGAAGAGGTTGATTGTCGCCCAGGACGCTCTTCGTCTTCGACACGTTCACGGCCGGCTTGGAACTCACTATACCACTTGTAAACATTTTTTTAGACAAAGCCTCATCACCAAAGGCTTTCTGCACCATCCTCAACGTATCCGCAGCAGAAAATTGATTCCCAAACAAAATTTAATGCAAATTCAACAAATTTTGACATCGCAAAAAACGAAAAACTCACTTTTAGCAGCTCACAAAACGACGCGTATCTCAAACAGTAATTAATATTTTTGACATGTAAATTTGACATAGATGTCACTGACAGTACTACCAACCTAAAAAAAATTCTCCAAATTCTTCGACGCACGCAGTTTAAATTCAAATGTCAACTTATTTTTTGTACACTGTAGTATATATTAAGAAATCTTTCAAAGGAGTTTTTAAATCTATAAATTTCAATAGAATACACAGAAGTTATTGCCGTTTGAATTTTCTCCGATTGGAAAAGTCATACACGATTTTTCTACTACATGGGCTTTTCATCAAACCAGACACTACACTTTTGATTGTATTTTCCATGGGCGTAGCCAGGTAGGGGCAAGTGCCCCAACCTAAGCCAAATGTCCTCGAAAAATTCTGAGTTTTTTAAGAAAAAATTAATCTTTGTCCTCGAGGACATTTGGAGAAAATGCTGAAACAACAAGGACTTTTCAAAGAGTTTTCTCGTAAAAAACGAGGACAATTTGGGAAAAAAGCGGAAAAAAAGGAGTATCAATGAAAATTTTTATAAAAAATGAGGACAATTCGCAAAATTGCAGAAAAACGAGGACTTTGCAATGAGATTTCTCTAACATCTAGAAATATTACACGAGCATATTTGGGCATTTATATTTATAATTCTTCGAATCAAAAAATTCTCCAGTCAAACCTGAGATTGATTTTAACAAATGCTTGTATATGCACAAGCGCAAAATAATGCGAGCAAGTTGTCACAAGGTTTGAATTTGATTTCTGTTGACGAACGTATTTTAATGTAAATACTGAATTTTATGTGCACTGTTGATTCTGCTAGCGTTGATTCCTCGTATCGATAAACAAAAATGTAAACACAGCACCTAATTGGACAGTATCGAAATTGTTTATACTGGTGTGTTTGTTATTGTTTCTGAGAAGCGATAATGTATATAAATCTCGATTATGCTCACACAAATCCAAACGTTTTCTCTGCGCCTTTCGGCTCGAAGGAGGACGGAGGGAGCCTATAGGAGAAATAGAAGAATTTGTTTTCGAGTCGGTTTTCCTGTTTTCTTATCTGACCCCTTTGTGTTTTCGGTCATTCGAAGATTTTCACTTTTCAGGCCAGTCCCCAAAGTATTATTCTTTCGTATAATTCAGAAATAAATAACGCAACCAATGACCGAAAACACAAAGGGGTCAGATAAGAAAACAGGAAAACCGACTCGAAAACAAATTTTTCTATTTCTCCTAGGCTCCCTCCGTCCTCCTTTGAGCCAAAAGGAGGGAGCAGCTTTTTTTCCCGAGCGTGCTGATAGTTCATTCTGGCAACTCTGCTTGTGACATCAATTTTTTCTTCGCTTTGTGAACATCAATTTTTGGTTTTTATGTAATGGATAAAGAAAAAAAGAAAACCTCATGGGGTAAAATGTGGACAAAAAAATATCCATGGGTTAAAAAGGCAAGTGAGCTTTCGGCGTATTGCACATATTGCAAAACTACTTTCCGAACCGACAACAAAGGAGACGGAGCTATTACAGAACATGCTAAAGGCAAATATAAACTACGTACAGGAGGAGACTTTATCCACCGAAGGCAATGCAAAAACGCGATCAGCTGCATTTCAGCTACACTCTGCAGCAACGAAACCTGTATTTATCATATGCACTTCAATAATTGCCAAATATTCGGATATTCTTGAGCCTGTCGTGAATAGTCTTCAATCTAAAAGTCTTGACCTGCTCAAATACAAAGACCATCTTGATAGAATATCAACTGTTATCTCTAGCCATCGAACCGCTGTAGATACCGTGATTGATGAAATTCTAGACGAGGCAAAAGAAATAGCGAACTCGATTGATATTGAATTGGATATGCCCAGACTAACCCAACGACAGCAGCATCGTTCAAATCAACCTGCATCGAATCCAAATGATTATTGGAAAATTTCGTTGCAAATTCCGTATTTGGATTCGTTGATATCATCGCTTGCAAATCGATTCGCGCCAGTCAATTTGCCTGCATTTTCACTACTCACATTGCATCGATACATTATGTTGAAAAAAAGTATTGGCGATTTGAAAGAAGACATCAAGCCATTTTCAGAATTTTATGAATTGGATCTAAGTGCAGAAATTGAATTATGGTATGACATTTGGAAAGACAAACAGCTTAGTGAAGAAGCGATGGAAAATTTGCAAGTGTGCGACGTAATCACGGAAGCGGACACCTTTTTTCCTACTGTATCACATGCATTGGAAATATTATTGGCACTACCTTGCACGACTTGCACCGTAGAAAGGTCGTTCAGTACTTTGCGGCGTATTAAAACCTGGCTAAGATCAACCATGGGCGAAAATCGACTAAATAATAAAGTTTTAGAAAATTAATTTGATTCATTTCATATGATAACGATGTTTTTATTTTTTTCAGAACTATGCATGCTCAGTGTGCATCGGAAAATGGTAAAGGAAAGAAAATCCGAAATAGGAGATGAAGTCCTCAGGAAATTTGCTGAAAATCCCAGAAAATTGGTATTATAAAACGCGAAATCAATGGTAAAAATTTATAAAATCAATTTGATTCATTTCATGTACTAACGATGTTTCTCTATTTTGAGAAACCAAAAAATGGTACTTTTAAAGTATCTCTCAATATTCTTGTCAATAAATATGTCCTACTTTTTTTTCAAAAAATGTCCTCGTTTTTTCATTGATTTTTGAGAAATTGTACTCGAAAAAAGACCTAAAAAAATTCCTGGCTACGCCCATGGTATTTTCTTCAAATATATCATATAACAAAAAGATGTTTAAGGTCAATGATTTTACCAAAATTGAAACAAAACGATGGCGGGTTAGTATGGACTAACAGTGATTTTTCCTTTTAAAGCAAAAATATATTTGTTTGCAGGTCAACGAAGTTTTTCTTGAATTATATCATTCTTTTTGTCCCTATAGTCCACGCGGTGTAGTGGTTAGATACTCACCCCGTAAGCCGAAGGTCCCTAGTTTGAGTGTCGTTGGCGACAATGAGATTTGGTTTGAGTAAATCTTCGATCGGACTATAAGCCAGTTCAGTTATGTTCTGGTTTAAAATCACAAGGTATCGCAGCTGGGTGGATGGACACACGGCCAAAGCATGGTACTGACCATAACACCTTCCCTAGTTGCCGATACATTCGATCAAGATAATGAGACACTCTAACTATCTCTAAGCCCTAAATATATTGCTTGTTTAACTGAAACGCTTGAAAACAGAGCAAGACACCAAAATTTCATCCTGACCAAGATTAAGCTTCTCAATCAGTTCCATCCTATCCTTCAATAAATGACTGCTGGATGGGTTTTCCCATTCCTCTACCAGCTACTTTGCGATTCGGCGTTTCTTCTTTCGATTTTTCAGATGAAACCGTGGAGCTCGTAAAAGTTTTGGTTTCTGATGTATTTGTTGCCCTTGTACTCATTAAAACCTACCTTTCTGTCTAGAGATGTCCAATCGCGACGGGAAGACAAAAAATAAACGGTCGCCTTTAGATCTTTTAGATGAAAACGTAGAATTTGTAAAAGGGACTATTATTAACAAAACTGACACAAATTGTTCGTACATTTTCGCTCAGCCTGCACCCCTCCATGCGAATACTTCTAGTTTAAGACCTGTTTGAAAAGCTCTCATCAAGGCCTTTCATTTGATACCTTTGGTAAAAAAATTGTTCAACCGTCACCCCCTATATGGCGAGATTCCCCTTTAACACATTGAAATATTCTGTTACACTGCAACATTTGAGCGGGTATCACTTTTGATCTACGTACAAAATTTCATCACTCTAGCTTATGTAGATTTCGAGAAAACTTGCTGTGACGCATGGATAGACGGACGACAGACAGATTGCGATTTTAGAAAGGTATTGTAAAAACAAATTTTACAATATCCTAAAAACAAAATTTTGTCAACCTTCTCTATGACGAAGATGAATTAGGTTATCTTATCTGATCGTGTCCATCACCTCCTTCAGCCAAAACGGTGCACACAAAAAGCAGATTTCTTCCTTTTAGGTAAATTTCTCGAGAGAAATTTACCTATTGCGGAGAGCATCATATATATATATATATATATATATATATATATATATATATATATATATATATATATATATATATATATATATATATATATATATATATATATATATATATGGGATATAACGAAATTTTTGACCACGCTAGAGGTTGCAATTTTGCTCCAATTTTCACCAAATTTTCAGGAAAGGTGTATTGGGTTAATATCTCAGTTAAGTTCGTGAACCAGCTATATCGGCTGGGCAAAAACAAAATGGTGGCCATTTTAGACGAAAAATCGTGATTTCTGTTCTGACCAAAGTATAGCTCCGATTTGGATGAAATTTGGTACAAATGTTCACTGATGTATGTGATGAATCTCACAATAAAAAATCCAAAGTCGGTACGGCAGAAACAAAATGGCGGCCGCTCAAAGGTGGAAAAACGTGGACAATTTTGTTGTTGTAATAGTGGTCAAAGCTTTCAACAGATTTTCATGAAATTCAGCATTTATATAGAAATTATGAGTATCTAAAGTATTGCGTGAAAAATTTGGAGGTAAAGTCAAAAAAAAAGCAAAATGCCGGCCAGTTCAAACTCAAAACTTCAAAGGCTTCTAAAAGTCGCAATTTTAATTTGATATATATGAAACTTGGTTTCAAGATAGGCATTACTTAGATCTACAGTTTTTAATATTTTGGTGATCATGCATGTGCAAATTTCAAAATGGCGGCGTTTTAAATATGCGTTTTTTTCAGGTTTTTGTGGCCCTCTAGCGGTCACATCTTCCAGCGGATTTTGATGAAACTTGAGATTATGAATTTCTGTACTATGTTCTTGTATTATGCAGAAAATTATTAAAATTGAATGAAAAATAAAAAAGTCGAAAATTTAAAACCCAATATTATTAAGCTGCCATTTTCACTAAAAATTGAATTATTTTGCCCTGTCTAGAGTGAAACTCCGATTTGAACGAGATTTGGCACATTAATTGATGAGGTCCTAGCCCACAGAGATTAAAATTTGTCCAAAATCAAATGTATGCATTCAAAATGGCGGCCCCCAAAGGTCAGGAACAAGCGCAATTCGCTATTTTAGTAGCAACTTTAATAATGAATTTTTTCATGGAAATGTTTTAAATGACTTATCTTGAACGTATTTATAAATCAGAATATTTTTTAAATATTGTAAAATATTTTTAACAATACCCTAAAAAATTATAAAATCGCGACTTGTCTGTCTGTCCGTCCGTCCGTTTGTTCGTGTGTCAAGTTTTCTCGCAAACCACATGAGCTAGAATGAGGAAATTTTCTACGTAGGTCAAAAGTGGTGCCTCTTGAAGTTTGCAGTGTAAGAACATATTTTAAAGTGTTTAAAGGGGTCTCCCCATACAGGTGGGTGACATAAACATTTTTTTTATTTCTGTAGCCCTCTAGCAGCCAAATTTCTCAACAGATTCCGATAAAACTTGAAATTATAAGTTAATAAGGCAAGTTAATTCAATTTAATTATGCAAATTGGATGACAAATAAAAAATTCGAAAATTTCCAGCTTAATAATTTTAACAGCCGTTTTCAATAAAAATTCAAAATAACGGCCCCTGATGGTTCAGAAAAGAATCGAAAATGTATATATTAATGGCAATGCAAGCGCTGATTAAACTTTTATGGAAATCTTTTGAAATTAACTATTTGAGCTATTTAAGCCAAAAAGTTATCACCTTTGTTTGACAACCACTGTCAAATGTATAAACAGCAAATGTGAGAAGGGCGAAACGAGTATGTTTATAACAATTTATTACCCGCCGATTTTCAATATGTGATCCATACGTGTGCAACTCAATTTAATTAGCATAATATTTGCGCCTCTATGAAGGGTCTCCAAATACGAACGGCGGCAGATCCTTTCTGTTAATAAATACCCATGTAGTGCTACGAAAATTGCAATAAGAAGTCCAGTAGTAGATAAGCCAATTTCTTTTTCGAAACCTTACGCTACATACGAGAAATTTACCTTTCCGGCTGGTGCTGCCAACGGGGATTTTTTGATTTAGCTAAGTGGACGGCCTATAACATAAATTAGTTTAATGCTCACTGTGATGTAGTTACCTCAAGCAGGAAGGATTGAGTTGATAGTCTTGAATAGATTTGTAGTTTCAGATACGACTAATCGATGTTGAAAGCTATAAGTTATAGACTTTCAGGGCCGTTAGTAAAGAATTTCCCATAACGGAAATTGAAAGATGGCATACAGGACTATAATTAATGCATCTCTATCCTCATAATTTGCACACGATAAATTGAAAGCAATCTTTGTTAACGTTGATCAATGATCTATTGTGGAAGAATTAAGACTTCATATATGATATAAAAGAAAAATCTTTATTCAAGTGATTGTTGATCGGTATAAAAACATTTCTAGTTTTAGTATAAGTTTGTTAAAGAAACCAACGGTCATGTGGCATTTTTCGCACATAACTCAATCACTAATTATTATTATTAAATAAAATTGTCCCGTTAGAAATTTTCCATTGAATTTACTTTGAATACTTAATTCCAAACCGATTCATAACCATGCAATATCAGTTAAATATCGCGTGTACATTCGTGCACGAAATCTAAATAAAATAAAATCATATTCCAGTTTATAAATATCCATAGCAGAAAACAATTCTAACATTACAATGTAAAGAATATTGAGTCGTATTCTATATTTATTCAACACAAAATGTCTGTTAAGAGAAATAATAGTTCATATTGAGATATGAAACCACACGTAGTTACTTAGTGATGTGAATATTAAAATTAATACCATATCATTTATACATTTTGAAAAAATACCACGCGAATACCTCTCGTGTTTTGTTTCTCTAGTTCCATATCCATATCCATAATTTATGCCTGCTACGAGTATTACAATTTATAGGAGTTCAATCATCGAACTACATCCGTTTTGATAGCGGATCACGAATAGTAATTCCTTTAACCATGAACTTATCACAGAACAGGTTCACATTGCACACTCACTCATTTTACCCTTCACTACAATGTAAGTTAATATGGATATGAACACGATAAGTTCCTTTATGGGTTTCGTTTTCACACCACATCTGAAGTTGATAACATTAAGAAAATAATTTATGTAGGTTTATTTGCCCATATGTCTTTATATATTTACGAAACAAATTAATTTATTTTAAAGATTAAAGAGAAACAATTTGTGCTTGAAATAGGTGGAAAAACTAATGTTTCAATTTACTTTAACAAAATAATTCAGGCGGTGAGGTGCAAATTCGTTCGTTCCAGTTTTTAGAAAAATTGAGATAGCAGTGGATTCTAAAAGATATTTTAATGCTACTTCAACATATTCTATCCGATTGGAGCAAAACTTGTGATTTCATATGAATTTTAGCTACCACAATTAGCGGTTGGTTGCAGAAGCAGAACTGATTCGTTTCATAGCGCATTGTGTTTCAAAACTGGTTCGTTACTCGTTGTGAAGCAAAAATCTTCGGTTCCTATAATAACCTCTCACTTTGCAACCTTCCCATTCATTCATTCTCTTTATGAACAAAATATCGAATGCTCCTTAAACTTGCGTGTTTTATTTCAGTTTATACTCGATTCTTTTAACCTAGCTATATCAATTGATTTTCCAGTAGAAAAAAAAGCTGTGTTGCAAATTCCAGCGTACCGGCATTCTCCCATTCGCAACTTCAAATTGCCACCGTAACATCTCCACCTTCCTTTGGGCACTAATCCCTTTTCTTCTGTATATTTATTTATTTTTATCAACATTTTACCAATTTCCCTATTATTTGTATTTCCCCATCATCTCAATCCTACCCTCTTACCCTATTTTTAATTACACAAAAAAATTGTAATATAATAATAATCTTAATTTTCCCACTAACAACACTCCATTTATTGCTTCCCATTAAAAAAAATTTCATTTGATACCTTTTCCCTAACAAAACCTAATTCCTTCCTACATATCAACTAATTTTATTCATTATCTCCCACTAACAAAGTTTTATTTGTTATACTAACAAAATTCATCAACGCTTCCCTACTAACAAATGTCATTTCCATGCCCATCAAGAAAGATGCATAGTTGAAGTTGCTAATTCGATGAATTGGAAACAACAGAAGGTGGCTCCGTTGGTAGCGCCGTGGATTCTCAACCAGGGGTCCACTGGGACCCCCCTGGGTTCAAGTTCTGCTGAGCACTGGAAAGCACTATCTTTGGGATATCAGCAAAAGCAATTGTTTCTGTATATCTATGACGATTTGCAACCAACTAAACGCTATCATGGTTATGCAAATCGCCAAAGATGTCTGGGTTGCGGAATCGAAGTGTACTGAGCTTCGATTACATTATTCAGATGCGGCAGCGGTAATTAGGAATGAAAGGATTGGGGGATTGGTTTTCTGGGAGTGGATGGCATTCAGTCTTTAGTTTTTGAGAAGGAGAAGTGATTTTTGGTTCGGAAGAAAGTGGGGTGGTGACGACAACAGTGAATGATGAAAGAGAAAAAGTGAAGTTAATAGTTGGGGAATACTTAGTGATTAAATTGCGGGATAGATGGATTTTGCATTGTGAAGTGCATGAATTTTTTTGGAAAAAAAGTGATGGACGATGAAGAAACTAAAAACCTGAAGAAAGAAAAGACGAGCATCACATGAATTTTCTGAAAAAGTGTCAGAACGATACGATTTGTGAATGATTTTAGTGATTGAGACGATTGTGAACGATTCAAACTGAGGTGTTTAAGGAATAAATGGTGCAAAAGTGAAATTTTTCGTGCCGCGTGGTAACCATTTTGGCAAAAGAACTTTTTTAGTGAATATTTTCAACATTTGGACCATATTTATATAACACACTACCAAGCGCGTCAGTTTTTATAGTTGTTATGGCTCATTTGTTTAACTACAGCATTCAAAAAAAAACAGAATTCTTAAGCATTTACTTATCAATAACGGCAATTCGGAAAGGTTGAATCAGTTTTTTATCGACCTAAATCTACAAAAAAAAAAACATTCAAACCACATTAGTGGCCGACATTTTCTTCATTTTATTAAATTTAATTCATATTCAGGAATTTTTAAAGTAACTTTTTCAGTGCCCCCCCTCTCCAGTTGTTGTGCGCTCGGCATCATTGGAAGGAGTGAGTGATTTTTTTATCCTCTTATATATTAAAATAAATTTTTACTATCCATTCTTTTTTCGTTAATCAAAGAAAATTGGGCTATGAGTGTTTGAAAAATTTTCTTTCCTTTCATTTAATTTTCTTGTTGTAATCGATTTCGTATTTTCATTGATTTGGTATTTTTTTTGTATATTGAATTGTTTCGCTTCTTGCAATAAAATGGCCCGTACATATTAAGACAAAATTTTTTCATTTCTCCCGTCATTTTCCCTTCATGTAATTTTTGTATGTAAGGTGGCTCAGCACGAGCAGAGGATGTCCCGGAAGATCCAGGATACGACTGAGCGCTAGACGTCCTCAGTATGCCAACCCGGGCTACGCACCCCTCTGCTGAAACATAATGCCTGCAACTGCGGTGACTTCCGCGGTTGTAAAAGCTGACAAAGAGGAATGAATGGAAGAGAAATGTCAACAAAAAAGCAAGGTCAGTTTTTTAGGGTTGATTTGGCGTACATTAATTTATTTTGTTTGTGTACTCTTTTATCTTGAAAATCTGTACATAATGTTATATTCTGTAACTTTTTCCAGATACGTCTCAAAGAAATTACCCTCACTATACCCAAATGCTCTCATCCAAAGAAGAATGTCTACTTCTGTCAACAACTAACCATGTAGGATGTTAGACGTTTTTACCAAGGATTTTACGGATCGCCCAGTAAGACTGATCAAGACAAGTACATACTGAAGCATATCAGTCAAGTGACTCCTGACAGGCATAGAAAACTTCAAGGACTGGATAGGAAAAATTAAGACATGGAAAGAAAAAAATCGGTGACAATTAAGTATTTCATGTAAACTCGAGGCCGTGGGCAGATCCAGGTTTGTGCCAAAACATTTCTTGACATTATTGATATTTCCAAGTATCAAATTCAAAATATTTCAAAAAAAAAATACTTCACCGACCGCCAATCTTCTCGAGAAAGAAGAGGAGAAGACCATAAAACTGTTAAGCATGGGGAAAGAAGGGAATCGGTGAAAAGTTTTTTACAGTCTCTATATTTTTTGGAGTCCCATTATACTAGAGACAGGAGTACCAGAAGTATCTTCCTAGTGACTGAACAGCCAAAAAACTTTGGAAAGCTTATAACCAATCCAGGAAAGATCCAGAAATGTATGAAAAATATTGAAAATAAGCCCAAACCTCAGTTATGGCATCTGGAAGAGAAAAAAATCGTCATGGTTAAAGCAGCAGTTCATACAATGAAGGAAAATGCTTTTTACGATTTGTTGAAACAAGAAGAGAACGCGAATGTCCTCAAAATTTCTTTTGATTGCCAGAAAAATCAAGTCCAGCCTCGAGTTCCGGACCAAGCTGTTTATTATAGCAGGCAATTATGCCTCCATTATTTTACCATCTGTGAATGGCATTCCACCAATGTTCAGAACATCGAATCAATTTTCATTCATACATGGCTCGAAAACGAAGGACTGAAAGGATCAAATGAAATATCTTCAATCTTATACCACCACTTTAAAAGTAAAGACCTCTCAGGCATCGACGAAATCAAATTATATTGCGATGGCTGCTCTGGCCAGGATAAAAACACTTCTGTGATAGATATGGTACGTAAGCTTTTTAATAAAACGAGGGATTGCCGAAAAATATCTATTACGTTTCCTGTCGTTGGTCACTCTTTCCTTCCCGGTGATCGTGCCTTGGGCCGTATCGAAAGAAAAATTTAAAAAATGGATGCAATCACAGACCCTTCGATTTTTTTCTCAGTTAGGGACCATTCGACGAGTCAGTCAAGAGATATAGATATATGACTGGAAAATAGCTGTTTCATTTATCTTGAAAACTCCAGCTCAGCTCCATTTCAAATTTGCACCATCCAAGCGAATCATTGTTGAAAAAAATCCTCAAAGTCTTGTGTTGGTACAAGGAGAAGCCAATTAAGATCTGATTTAGGAGTTTTAAAAGGAATATTAAAGAAAAGAAAACGATTAAGCCAAATTAAGCCAATGCTTTCAGTAAAGGAAGTCAGTATTAAACCAGAGAAGCTGAAAGACGTTGATAATCTGCTGAGAAAGCATTTTGGTGACGGGTGGAGGGCCAATGATTCATTTAAGTACTGCACGCGAGTTCTCGATATACTGCCACAGACGAGGCAAACATCGAAAAACAGTATGACAAAGTCACTATTATTGAAGACAACGATTACCTTAGGATTTATTCTTTTTGTAACTTTTTTGTAGTCAGATGTTTTATATCAGTACGCTGATATTTTTGAAAAATTCATAAAAAAATATATAATGTTATGTTTTAAGTCAAGTGGTGATATTTTTTTGTAAAATGTTACCGAACTTATTAATCAAATGGTTGTGAACATAAATAACTTTATTAATTTATAGGGAAGTCCTCGATGACACACTGTTCCGAAAGCCTTTTCTATGTCTAGAGAAATCATCCCTACCGAGAACTT
The DNA here is from genome assembly GCA_963969285.1 of Odontomyia ornata. NCBI lineage: Eukaryota > Metazoa > Arthropoda > Insecta > Diptera > Stratiomyidae > Odontomyia > Odontomyia ornata. The sequence goes on from OZ017742.1 coordinate 117,333,485, forward strand.
TTGCCTCAAAGCTTTTAATGTCTTTCAATACACAACAGAGTTGCAAGTCGGCCGATATCAATTTCGAAAGCCAAATTGGAAGTTCGGGAAGATATCATGACTTTCTATAAAATCGGTTAATCGATTCAAGATTAACCCTTCAAAGAGCTTACATAGAGCCGGCAATAGACTTATTGGTCTATAATTAGAAGGAATATGTGGGTTTCTACCAGATTTACGCAGCGGAATAACGACTGCATGCTTCCATGCAACTGGGAAGTAAAAGTGCTCAAAACAAGCATTGAAAATATGACAAAGAGCTACAATTACTTTTTTAGGGAGATTATTTAAAACAATGTTCGGTAAACGATCAATACCAGGAGCCTTTCTTGTTTTTAGACTTTGGAGAATTTTGATTATTTTTCTAGGCTTAATTTTGTCGGTAATGGGAACAGTTGTTGGCATCGGAAGTACTTCGGTAGATGCATTTACCATTATATCTGTAATGCCATTAGATACACCCATGGTAATATTATGGTGGCAAGCGAAGGTGTCTGCAAGAAGCTCCGTTTTTCCCTCATTGGAAAAGGTCTGATCACCGTTGGTATCTTTAAGCGGATAAGGGATACCGTTTGGAGTGCCTTTAAATCTCCGAATAAGTTTCTATAATGCTTGAGAATTATATTTGATTGCATTTAGTGTCACATTCCAGTTGTTATTGCGTAGCGTCGTTATTCTCAAACGAATAGCGGATGTAAGGCTGTTAACCCCAGTTTTCGTGACTTTGTCTCGTGTTCGCTGCCATTGTCGTCTTAGGGAACACCGCACTTTTATTAGCTTTAACGTTCCAGGATCGAGCTGCAAATAATTGTACGCTGGTTTCTTTTTAGGAACGCTACTTTCTACTGCCTTCCAAATGCTTTCATTTATGCGCTGTATTTCGTTATTTGTTTTATCCACTGAATTAATGGAGTCAAAATAATGCAAATTCAAAACGATGCTGTTGTTTGGTTTTGAATTTTATAATTTGACTGCACTTCAAAAATCATTGGCAAGTGCGGAGATGAAAGTGCTTGGGGAACACGAATATCCAATACTGACCCTTCTTCCTTATGGAAAAGGATGTGGATTCATAGGGTAAGTAGAAGAAAATATTGTTTTCTATCAATAGATTGTCGAGAATCCTACCTTTCTTAATAGAGTCTACATAGTGCCAATCTAGATGCAATGCATTCCGGTCACCACAGAACAGATATCGTTCAATAGTCATAACAAACCTTTTTATTTCTCTTTTGAATTGCGACAGCATTTCATTATTAAGTTTAGTCCCTGGAAATATTTTCAATAGAAGTTGAGTGGAAAGATGATAACACGTGATGTTTTAAGGATTTTTTAATGGCAATGGCGACTCCTCCAACATTTTTGTTAATGCTATCCTTACGATGGATTGCATAAAAAGGATGTGAAAGCTTATCGCGCGTTCGTAACCATGTCTCAGTTATTACAAACACGTCAATATTGTTTCTCGTGGCAAAATTAAATGCCGTTTGAATATTAATAACCTAGCTGCCGTGCTGAAGCGCGTCGGCCGACAAATTGCGGCTACTGACCTGCCGGTTGCTGTTTCCCCATATTGACTGACTCATCTAAATGATGGTGCTGTTGAAACAGCCCGTATCGGTAGGTTCTTGCATCACAATCACTCGCCAGAGTCGGGTCGAGTGTGGATGGTGCTGCGATTTCCGGGAATTCCCGTTACTGCTGATTTTGACCTGGTTGTGATTAGTGAATTTATTTGACGTTCTTTGAACTCGTTCAAAGTCAATAGCACTATATCTAATATTAAACGGTATAAATTTTCAAAGAATATAAAGCACATTCTAAACAATAATAACACTTAAACTTAATAACCCAAATGGCTCTCTAAATTCATACGTTATCAATTAAAAATAATCATTAACATAATATCAAATTGAATTTAATAAAAATTATTACATATTTTTTATTCAATTGAAAAAAGGAGAAGAAACCAACTTACAATATTAAAAAATCAATTATAATATTAACACAATTCTAATAAAATTCAATCAAAAAACTTATTCTGTATTCATGCAATGCTAACAAAATATTCCTTACCTAAGCATTAAATCTTATTTCTAAACTTAATATATTAAAAAAAATCACAATCACTTATCCTAAATATTGAAACCTATCCCAATTTTTCAACATAAACAAACCACAACGTGAAATGTAGCAATAATGAGCTTAAACTTAAACAAACTAGGTAACAAAAAACACAAAAACTGAAAATGAACACAAATAATTTAGACATTCTCATTCAGTCACCAATACCTAGATTGCTCCGTCTCAGCCCGACCAGTCTCAACGAATCTAGCAAATGAGTATCTCCATTGGAATTATTGGTCTCGTGAACTCAAATTCGGAGGATATTTTATCTTCTCATCAGTGTCTCGTCAATAAATGTGATATCTGTATAATTAGGACACCATCAAAACCAAAAACCAATCGATTCATATTCAAATCCACGAATGCTTCAGGAGGAAAGAAGCCAGTAGTGAGGCAAGTCGCAATACACCCGTCTGCAGGGTGAAGGGGCTGTGAGATCCAGGAGTTTTCACTCACAGTTACAGATCTTATGATATAATTCCGAAGAAGTTTCAATATGAAAATATCGAGTCTCATCACTTTAGCAGTTTGATGAATTCTTCTATTCGATACAAATTGTTTTCAATCCATCTCAGGCTTTCTGTGCAAACCAGTACATGCACCAAGACATTTTCTTTCGAAAACTCTTAACCTTTTCATAGTACCAGCACCCTGGTTGTACCAGATCTGACACCCCTATGTCAAAACTGTAACAGATAACTTTGACCGTTTGATCAATGTTTCTGGAATGAAAGAGTCATCGAAGGGCCATGACTACTTTTTGTGCTTTACTGATCATTATTTTGACATGTTCAGTATAGAACAGATACTGATCGAGATAAACACCGAAGTATCATACATAGAACTGATTTGGAACCCGTTATAAACTACCGTCATTAGCCATAGTATGGAAATCCTTCCAATTACGTTTCAGGTCTTGACTGGCTACCTGCAACGTTGTCCGAAACAAAATTGTTTCACACTTCTGCGCATCGACTTTCATTCGCCAATTGTCAGTCTACCACTACACATCATTGAACATTTTTTGGAGATTGCTCTGAACTATTGTAGCTTTTAGGTCTGCCGTATAGATGATCAGATTATCAACAAACGCTATCAATGATCGCGTTTGCGAGACGTTAAAATCAAAGCCGTTCAATAGTTTGCGAATGAAGATTGACAAGAGCAGAGGCGCAGTCACTGATCCCTGCTGTAGACCATTCAAGACCTTGAATTCGCGCATTGTTGTCAGATTTCCATCAGTTACAACAAATGATTTCCCGTATAACATATTGCACTTCATAGTGACAAGGTGTCTGGGGAACTTGTCCTGAAGGAGTTTAAAAACTAGTCCATCTAACCACACCGTATCGAAGGCTTTCTCCATACCAATGGGACATGCTCCAACGCATTGTCTATTATTTAGTTTCCAACAGATGTCTGAGGTTATTTTCGTTATTGCATGTGTGGTTGAATGTCTGGCACAAAAACCAAATTGGCAATTCGGCATCAACTCATATTTCTCAATGTGGGCGTTTAATGCTTTGTTGAGTATCACTTCAAACACATTGCTGATGTTATGCAGCAAGCTGATTGGGCGATAGATTTTGGGGCATGAAGATTCTTTTCCTTTCCTCAAGATCGGAAATACCTTAGCCTTTTTCCACTCATTTGGAAAATATGAATTGCTGAACATGTTGTTGAACAATATGCAATAATTCTTAATAGCAACCCCAGGCAAATGTTGGAGAACTTCATTCGGAATACCATCAGTACCCAATGATTTCTTGTTGTTTATCCTGCGAAATATGAAACACAAGTCTTCACAGCTGACAAAATAATCAATAAGATTCAAGCTCGGTATGAGGTCAGATGTTAATGTTTCATTGAAATGAAGGCTTGATTTGAAGGCGAAAACTTTTGCTTCGACGACTTCTGAAAATATTTGATTCCCTCTCTCAGGGTTTGGTAGATGAACCAATTCAAAATGTGTTCCAATCAGGGCAAGTTTCCACAATCCAACACATATAATCCTGTTACCATTTCTACCCAGAGTCGCACTATCAATTTCGATACCAGCCGTATCGAGAAGATTTACCTCATCACTAGTGATGAAGATTCGATATCTTCACTCGAGACTTCTGACGGATTATGCTATTCACTTTCACAAAAACGTCATCTGGGTCCTGTGGGCTAATAAACCTCAATTTTTCCGCCCATTGATTGGTGACCTCATTCCTGAAGTATGAACGGGCTAAATTTCGGACATTCTTCAGGTGTAATTTCAGCAAAGCCAACGAAGGATGGTTGTAATCCAAAAATCGTGGATAAATATTGTTGACAAGCGTAAGCAGAAGGCTTTTCAACCTTTTCAACCTTGAGATGATTGGTGTTTCATATCCTTCCATATTGTTTCGATGTTCAATTTTGGGAACGACTTTCTCAATCGGTTCTAACGTTAGCTTCTCTAGCTTCGACTAATGGAGATCTATTTCATCGTTATTCAGATTCCTGTCATTGGGAACCATTGAGCAAGAGTTGCCATCATCAGAAAGAGGACATTGCTTCTGGTACTCCCGATTAAACTTCTTTTGAAACTGGAATGAGGAAGAAATCATCCCTTTGATGATTGATTTCCACTACGATTTCGTTATGGTCGCTGTCATAAGGAAGCACCTGTAGTTTTCGTTGAGGACTATTAAAGTTGAATTCAAGTCTTGCGTCAGCAATGCAGAGGTCCAAATATGAATTTGTCCGAGGGTATGTTGGCCACTCCGACCCATATAGATTGCACCTGTATTCAATTTGGTTCTCTGTTATCCACGATTTCAGGAATACATCTCTTGGATTATTGGTCGCGTTCAGCCATGATGTATGCTTGGCGTTCAGGCCACCAACAAGAACACGATAATTATGCAGCTTGTTCAATTCGAGTATTTCAAACAAGGAATTGAGCTCCTCCTTGAGCTTGAGAACAGTTCCAACATTTGCAAAGGCAGAGATTATCCCCACCTGGCAGTCAGATTTTGATAACGGACACTTCAAGAGATTCAAAGCTTTTGAGTTCAACTTTTTCAATATTTGCGAAACAAAAGGGTCTTCAAACCAACATCCTGGTGCCAGCTCCCCCATCACCTATTACCCTTTCGTTTCTCACGAATTCAAAATCCTTGAATGTCATGGAGTGCCATGAATTGAGGTGGGTTCCGGTGAGAAGCATGATGTCAGACTTTTGCTTAACAATGAATTCAAGGAGATAATGACGACGGAGTTGACGTTGATCGAGATGAGACGAATCCTATCCATGGGAATGTGACGGGATGACAAATTGTTTTGAGGCATTTGAAACTCCTTAAACGATGAAAAACAAGATTAATTTTTGCATCTCGTTTATCAATTCTTCCCAACAAAGAATTCAGTTGCTGGTAAATCTTGAGAAGCAGCTCATTATTGCCACTTACATTATTTACATTATTCACCGCATTTTCTGCTGGTCCTCCAGAGGCTTGTGAAAATGCGGTGTAGTTGTGTTTGCTTTGGGACTAACTTTTCGCTAGCATTATGATATCGGAAGCATCCTAGATGTGATGCGGGGTGACCAAAAATACCGCAGTTAACCCAGTATAATTTCTCTTTTGGCTCCGTCTGAGCCAATTTGCACTCACCGGGAGCACGCGCGTCCTTGCATTTGGCGCATCGGTAATGCATGGCGCAGTTGGCAGCCGAATGCCCAAATCGTTGACAGCGATAACACTGGTTGATTTTTCTTTTCTGGAGGCGTTCTCGCCTTACCACTCGGAAGTTCAAGTATGTGATTTGTTGAAGAGTACTTGGACTGCTCTTATTTGATATCTGCACTATGTTAAATGAAGTGGTAATTTTTTTTTCTACCGTTGACCTTCTTGTCGCGAACGTTTTGACGGAGATAAACTCAATTTCGGGTGCTGCTTCCTTGAGCACCTGAAGAAGATCGACAGTATCTTCTCCGCAGTCCAAGCCCTTCATCAATAAGGTCTGATTCTTCTCACTTTTCGGGGTATATGTGAAGTGTGGAACCTCCCCAGAATTTAGTGCATTTTTAAGTAGATTTGAAATCAACCAGTGATTTCGTTCTGATAGTTAATTTTTTGGCATCGATTCTTTTAATTTCGAAATTAGCTAAATTATTTCCGTCTGCCAATAGCCGAGCCATGACCTTTCCACTTTGACCGACCACATTAATTGGGGGAACTTTCTCTGTATTCTTGGCAACTTTTTGAGGAGGGCCAGCAGAACTACGGGCTGATTTCTTCTCCTTATTTTGATTTTTCAAATAAAGGATAAAATTACCATTATCTTAATCAACATTACCTTCAGTTTTTCATCAACCTCCATTTCTTGTTGGAATCCGTCCAGCGCTGCATTGTAGTTCTGGCTGTCGTTAGCACCTCTAGCACTTAGTACTTCTTCTGGGATGACTTGTTTGACAGCTTTCTTCTGCTTGGCTTCCCTATTTGTTTTTCGTACCGTTTCTGCACCTTGAACTCTCTTCGCACTCTCGAACATATCTTCGTCCGTGTTCTGTTTTATTTTCAATTCTTGAATTTCAGCTTGAAGTCGACTCACTTCTTGCTTATCTATGACTGCTTGAGTCTTGCGCCCGCCATCCTGGGTACTCGTGTGTCTTCGCTTACTGATGCTTGCCACCAATTTCGCATTGTTATTCTCCCCGGGGCCCCCCAATGGAGGGAAGCCGTCGGGCTCTTCCATACAGCAGTCCCGAGTTAGGCTTTGGTTTATTTACTTTTGTCGATTTATTGATTCCGTGGGCCAACGCCTTCGACGATAAATACTTTCCCAATAAAATCGAAATATGCTTTTGACTGGCTCGTAAAAAATTAATTTGATTTTTTGAAACTGATTTTTGTGAAAAATTAATTAATTTTTAAAATAAATGACAGAAGCGATTGAAAACACATCTACACGCAACGAGCACTAGACGTAGAATGCAAAGACATATCCTGACCGACTATATGCTGCTACCTGGTTACATGCCTCGTCATGGTTACGTGCTCCTTGAGCCTCACACCGAATCTTGTGACACTCCCTTGATTTTTCAGCGATTTCAGTCGACCCCAGATACTGGGGACTTGCCGTGCTGGGGTCTTTGATGGGGCAGAAAAGCATTGCAAGCAGTCAAGATGATGCTCATAGTTGAGTTCACCGCATCTTGAGCTTCCAGTTCTTCCATTCCCTGCGAATTACCCTGCAGCGAAGCACCTTGACGTCCATCCTTCCGGGGTTCCATCTAAGTATAGAAGGTTGAGAGCATGAACGTTGGGAGGCGACATCACTTATCTCAAGCAAAATGCATTTGTGATCACTGGCTGAGTAGTCTTCTAGTACTCTTCAATTGTGTTTCTTCCGATTAAGGACTCCAAGGCAAAGGTCAAGTCTGGTATGGCTCCTATGTAGCCCATATAATGGAAAGTGGAAATTTTTGTGGTGTTTAGTATAACAAGCGCCATCCTGACCACCACTGCGAGGACTCGTTTTCCCAGCGAATCTGTTTGAAGCAGGCCCATTTCGATTGCTTTATCGTTGGAGTCTCCACTAAAGAGCACATTGCCGTCTGTGTTCAAGACATGGCTCTTCCTATCTTTTTTTTATCCCGATCTCCTATGATTGGGCTAGACGTTCTTCTTTATATTAATGTTTGATGGTGGGATTAATTGCGCGAGCCCTTTAGGCTTAGTCTTCTTCTTTAGCTTTCTACTCTCCTTCAGCTTTATAGTCCTCTTCGGCCATTAACCAGCTCCTCTGGTACTGCCATATGCGGTCTTCTTTACTCGTTGGTTGATTTTTGTGTCATTACGTTTGTGTAAAGTTGATGAAACAAAGCGTTGTTTTTATTTAAAACAAATTTTGAATAACCACACCAAAGGTGTGCATGCACGTATTTACGAGTAGTTTACTTAGGTAGTTTATGTCACGATTCGCTCAATTTGATATACTCGTAGATGAATCTATTCTATAACCTTGTTGTACGATTTTCAATGGTATTCAAGGGCCAGAAATTGCTACTTTAAATTTCTTTGGAGAAAATATGTTTTTCATTACATGCATATATTGCTTTCACATGCCTCATGCTAAGTATGTATAATTTTTTTTTTTATACCTCCATTTCCTACCACTCTTTCCATCACTCTTTCATCGTTGCACAACAGTCGTACAATCTGCACTTCATACGTCTTCGATTCCTACGTGTGCCGCCAGGCAATGCTAACACATCGGTATAAGGGCACACAAAATGCTATGAAGTACTCCTCTCCTGCTAGTCTAGTCTAATGTATTTTGTCTTTGCAGTATTCAATGCTAGCTTGTTTTCAATAAGCCATGAACGATATTTATCTAGATCCTCGTTGACGATATTTTTCATGGCAAACTTATCATGTCCTGAATAAAAAAGTACAGAATCATCAGCATATAATGTGTGGTGAGCTTTCAGCTTACATATATTCAAATTATCACTGGTCTACAAAATGTAACTTTTTGTGTGCCTTTCAATTGAATACTTTATTTTTATATTCCTTTGAGGTTACTGAATAGGAAAACAAGAATATGCTTTTTAATTAGCTCTTATTTTGGAAATATGCCTAATATACAAAATTTGGCTTTTAGTAACACGTTAAAGTACAAAACATTTTATAAAAAAAACTTATAATAAATATTTACCATTATTTTTTGCTTTTTACTTATATAAAATTGAAAATATTACAATTAAAATAAAATAACGTATTTAATTAAGATTTTCTCTTCTTTTTCGTTTGCCTTTTGTAATCACTGTTAGGGGTATCTCTTTTCAAATTCCAGCAGTAGTCCGCTAACATTGATGCATCCCATCGGCCCTGGTATCTCTTTTCCATTGTCGAGATATCTTGGTGGAATCTTTCACCATGTTCGTCACTTACATCACCGCAGTTATAAGGGAAACAAGTTGGGTAGACAGACCTATGCTCATGTCAGAAGGGGTTTGTACTCTACTAACAAAATGCAGTAGCCAGTAGCGAATAAAATCAAGAAACATGTCATGTTCCAGGATCATACTATTAGTAGCAAAGTTGAAAAAAATTTTACTTCTGAGGTATTTGTTATAGTTATACCCATAAACATCTCCCTTGATAATTTTTTCAGATTTTTTAGATCACGGGTGTCCATTCGCGAGGGAGGAAACACATTTTTCATGTATTTCCCCCCTCCCCTGTGCCCCCACTGAAGCAAAAACTGTCAGTTTAAGAACTGTTTTGAAAAACTCTCATAGAGAACTTTCAGTTGATACTCATATCGGCTACCTTTCATGACATTTTTTTTCAGGGGCCACTCCTCTGTACTGTAATAATCGATTCATGGCCTGTTTTTTCGAATCTTAGAATGGTTACAAAGCCCTTTTGCTAGGAGCTCTTTCCTGCCTCTTCGACTTGTTTCAATTGTATTTACTCATTTTCATGATACCTATCATTCTTGAAATTTTCATGCAAATCCGAGCAAAAATGTAGTGTCTGAGTCGGTGAAAAGCGCATATGGCTCCATAGCCATATGTTTCCATAGTAATACAGGGCATATTGTTCCATAGTAATATCGGAAAATTCAAATCGCTATAACTTCGTTAAATACTATTCGATCTTTGTGAAACTTTCAGGAAAGATCAAGTCATCTGTTCGCTAAATTTTATTGAATTTAAGGGTACCGTTTAGATTTTATTCAAGACAACATAAAATGGATAAATCATACTATTACTAACAAAGTTGAGTGAATTTCGACTTCTCATGTATTTGTTGTTGTTGTACTAATTAAGGCCTACATTCATGATTTTTTTCAGATTTTTCGGATGGAAGGTGTCCAATCGCGAGGGGGGTACGCGGAAAGTTCGTACATTTTCCCTTCCCCTGCCCTCTTCGGTACTCATGAGGCAATTTTAAGACTTGTTTTGAAAAGATCTCATTGAGACCTTTCCGATGACACCCTATTCGACTAACAATGGTGAAATTTTTTTTTGAGGGGTCACCTCCCTATATGGGGAGACCCCCCTTAAACCCCTTTGAAAATTTTTTCCACCCTTGAACTTTCAAGAAGTCACCACTTCTGACCTTTCCACAAAGTTTCATGGCTGTAGCCTCTATAGTTTCGGAGAAAAAGTGCTGTGACATACATACCGACGGACGGACGGACGGACAGACGGATACAGGTCGTGATTGCAATAGGGTTTTGTATTTTAGTACAAAACCCTAAAAATTAAGATGAGAGTGAAGAAAATGAATTTTTAGGGACATATTGCAACCCAACTGTTGATACTTTTGAAGGAGATTGTTCACAAGTTCAACATAATTTTCATTTCTCTTATTGCCCAAAAAACCGCAAACGACTGCTCTAAAAGATTCCCATGCTTCTTTTTCAAAGCCCTGTAAAATTAATTTTGGTCCTTTAGAATATCTCTTATTTGAGGTCCGATAAAGATTCCTTCTTTAGTTTTGGCGTCGCTTATACGCAGGTATTTGAATGCTGGTCCATCCTTGTTGAGAGCCTTCACAAAGTTTTCATTAGTCCCAATTTGATATGTAAAGGTGGTAGAAGAATTTTTTGGGAATTAACTAGAGGAAGGTGCTTGACGTTCTTTTCTCCAGGATTCAGGCTTAGTCTAGAATTCCAATCTTTTTTTATGTAATGTAAAGATCTAGCCCGACTACCCCACTCGCACAAACAACAAAAGTACTTGGTATAGCCCATTTGTAAGCCCAACACCATTGCTATGACTTTTAGATCACCACAAATCTGCCATTCATGCTCTGAGTATGATATAGCATCTAAAATTAATTTCATATTTTCGTATGTTTCTTTAGTATGCACAGCATAGCATATTGGAATCGATGGTTGTGTGTTACCATTATGGAGAAGAACAGCTTTTAAACTCAATTTTGAGGAGTCTATAAACAGCCGCCATTTCTGTGGATGGTATTCAATGTTCAAAGCGTTCATCAAGTCATTTACGTTATTACAGAATGCAAGCTGGTTTTCGGATTTGAAATAGGGTATCAAGTTCTTCTGACAATATCTGTATAAACTGATTTTGACATCCGGTTGCAGCAAATTCCATTGCTTAAGTCTCGATCCTAGTAATTCCGCTTTATCTTTTGGCAAATTTAAATCTCGTATAAGGTCGCTGAGTTGATCTTGCGAAATTCTATGAGGTTCGTCACAAACAATATTATCACCCACAAACTGTGACGATTGTGAAGTTGTATGCTCATTGTAGTCAACTTCCATTGAATTAATCGCTTCTTCGGAATCTTTCTGGTATTCTTCGGGAGGTCGAGCAACAGGTAAATCGATTCCGTGTGGTACAGGTCGCGATACAGAGGCTACGTCAGGGTATACTACCCTTCGTTTCTTTTTTCGTGATATACCGTGCTGGATGGGTGGAGTCAAGCAAAAGTAACAGTCATTCGCATGATTGGTAGGTTCCCTCCAAATCATTGGTACACCAAAAGGCAATGAACGTTTCTTTTTGCTGAGCCACTTAATCAGATTTGTGGAGCAAGTTGAGCAACTAAAATGTGGTACCCACGATTTGTCTTAGTTTTTAATTTTAATTCCAAAATGTTATTGAGCATCTTTGGTTAGTAAGGGTCACCTTACCACAAATGTAGCAAAAATTGTATGCACTATTAAAACATTTACGCGACGTAACGAAAACTGTAGATTTTTCACTAAAAATGTCGAAAAACGGTAACAATTTAACGTTTTAACTGTTAAACAAAACACAGTCAGCGTTAAACGCAACAAACAAATGTGAAATGATAAAATTTCCGCGGGTAACCACTAAATATTTTCAGTTATCATCATTAATGTGATAGATTTGTCGCGCTACTCGCTATTATATTTATATGGCAGAAATGCACAATACGAGCTAACTATGAATTTTAATTTGTATATTTATGTTCAGCGAGTGAAATATAGTATATTTTCATGTAAAAGGCAATTTCGATGTAGACCAGTGTTATAAGTGTATAGCAAAAACAAGGCTGGTCCAAGTATGGATTCTTGAGGAACCTCCGTTTTCATTGGTGCTAGATTGCTCAAGACATTATTAACTGATGTTCTTTGGAATCTTCCTTCTAAATAACTCTTAAAAAGCTGTTTTGGTTTTCCTTGTATACCACACGATGAAAGTTTTTGAAGTAGCAGGTCATGATCAACCGTATCGAAAGCTTTCTTCAGGTCCACAAAAATTGCAATAGCATAATCTCCTTTATCAAGACTTTCATTGATGTAACGTGAGACAGAAAGTAACGCATCGAAAGTACTCTTGTTCTTTTGAAAGCTAAAGTGTTTCGGATTTATGATAGAATTGTCCATTAAGAACGATTTTAAACGATTATTTACAAGTTTTTCGAATATTTTACGGTAATTATTCGGACCCAGATGATCTCCTCCTTTGAATATTGGAATTATTTTTGCCAGTTTCTCTTCGTCCGGAAATGTTCCATTTCGAATATGCTTGTTTATAAAATTTCCCAGTGGTTCAGCTACCTCCTCTTTGACTAGAGTAATTTTATGTGTGGTGATGTTGTCAAAAGGTTAAACTAATATGCGTTCAATACTTTTCTCACATTTCTATTGAGTTCGATTTCCTGAACAGACTATACCTTATCTCAATTTGGCATGCAATCATACAAGTTGTCACTGCACTCGTACGTACTTTCATTGGGCACTCGCAAACCTTGTCAAGATCTATTTCTTGATCACATCTTAACATGCAAACCGACCAATAAATCACTTATTACGATGGCATTAAAAACGCAATGAAAATCATTAATTGCCTCTGGGAGCTTAAAACTTCTTAACGTAATCGCCAGCGTCCATCAGTGAACCGTTCGATCGCTGACCACTGGTTGCTGTCGTCAACTGTCCTGGTATAAAATTGCCAGCATTGCAATCAATTTTTCCGGATTTAGCTGTTACAATAGTAATCAAACTAGAATTGTTATTAAGATGTACATATGAAGATTTTACTATCAACGTCTTAGTGGACTCATTTTCTTATGATGGAACCGAGGTCTGCCTGTGCAGCACCTGTTGTTGATATGTAGAATGAAATAGTCAGGTTAGCTTTCAGATTTTAAGAATTTGGCTATGATTACAAATAGAGTTTGAGTCCATCCTTTTTGGGAACATATTTCTTCCTTTTCGGATGAATTTTTCTCTATAGTCCATGATTTTACTCCAAAGTACTGATCTTTGCAGACTTTTTGTTGTCTCCATTTTGTGCTCATTGCACTGAATTTGTCAGCAATAAAATATTCAATTCAGTTCAAATCAATTCCCCTGTGGGTATTGGGATATTGAAATTCAACAAACATACGAGCGCGACCTGCAATCTGCAAACAGCTGAGATACATTTCAAGTCGACAGATATCCGCCGACCATATTTTATGTATGAATCCAATTGATATTCGTAGGCAATAGCCATAAATCTTTTGATGCAATCATTCATCGTGTGTTGATGGCTGAAGCGATTAATTTGGATTAGATTTGATCATGTTTTGTGTGCGCCCAATATGCGATCATTACACCAGGTGGGTCGTTCCCGACTGTTCATTCAATATCTACTTGTCTTATGCCCAAACTGTGTTATTGTATCTTTTCATGCCTGCTGGAATATCTTTAGCACAAAAGAAATTTACATGAGATATGATGTGGAGACACAGCGGGATATTGGCTGGAAAAAAATTTCTTAATGCTAATGTAGTGGCCGCACCTCGACTCAGGGTGTGCAAAAGTAACCTCTGATTTGAATCAAGGTTAAGAGTTGTGGAAGAGGTGGTGCGGATAGTATTGGAGATGTTTAGAATGATTCATCTCGATGGTGTTTTAATTTTGCACAAATCAGTTCAATCCAAAAGAATGTCCTTTTAAAAATGCGACTTTCGCTTTCAATTCTGCGTTGCTTCATGGTTGCGCAAAAAATTAATACCAAATAGCTACAAGTTAACTTTCAAAGCTATTTTGCATACAATTAATTGAATCATTAATCAAATTCATCTTTAAGGCCTCTTCTTAATTATGAATTCATCTTTAAAGGTTGGATGTGGCTTTATGCTTCTGTTTCTGAAATATTTCCTCCAACTCATTAAATTTATAATTAAGTTTTCTTTGCTGCACTCAAAGAAATCATAATTAATATGGTTTTATTCACTTAAAAGATATTTATCATTAGCGATTGGAATACATCTGTGTTCAAAAAGTTTGCAATTCAAAATATGGTTTTTGCAATTGAATATTGGTAATAAGCTAGGAACATTTTCCAGAACGTTTATGATTATAGCTTCTCACAAAGAAGTCCTCCTTTTAATGGATAATTAATTAATTTATTTATTTATTTATTGAATTTTACCACTTACAATATTTGAAAATCTCAATTTAGGTGTTCTGAATTCAATTCATTTCAGCCTTAATATATACAGTTTAGCATAGCTATCATGATTTTAAAGTACAATAATACATAACTCCCAAGGAAAAATTAAACAAAAAAAAAACCTTCTTTATCTTAAAACTAACTTAACCTATATTAAAATACCTTAACATTACGTCAACTAGCTTGGATTATGCTGACTGGTAAGATAGCACAATAGCTTTCAGTAATTATTATTGCCTGAAAGTGCGAGTGTTAATGGATTGGTTGCAGTGCTTGCTCTGGTCAACAACCTTCTAGTTCGTTCCTGTACACATTCTTCAATATTGCTCATTCTGGCAAGTTGATGAAGTTTTTCGCTAGAGAGGTAAAAAAGTTTATGCAGAGCCATTTTTAAGGCAACGATTTTGGGTGACTTGAAGTTTTGATTTCAAATATTTACCACATAAGCTCCAAACGGGTGCTCCATATAGGATAATGGGCATGATTACCATTTTATTTATGATTGTTTTGTTTTTAGCGCTGAGAAATGATTTCCGGTTTAGCATGTGATATAACGCTAATGTCGCTTTCGAAATTATGTTACACGTAGTTTCGATGTGATTTTTGTAAGTTAGTTTTTGGTCTAATGAGAGTCCTAAATAGGTAATTTCTTTTGTCCAAGTGTAATATGACGCCTACGCCCGGGAATCGAAGTGATTCCGATCCCGAACCCTTGCACCCGGCCAGATGGGTATGACCTGGAAGTGCAAGCGGACTTCATCTTTCGTGCGGATATCGTTGCGCAGAAAATATTTTTTTTTTCTTCTTTCCAAATATTTAGATCTGTGGATATAAATATTTGAAATGTAATATTAACCAAACACCTATACATTTCGAGGCATATCCATCTGGTAATGCCCCCCCACCGTTGCCATCAAAAAACTATGCCACTGGCGACCAATAAAACTGCACATTGCCGCCATGTGGCGTTCCATTCCGCGTCAGTTGCGACGACTCCCAGTCCACATCTGTTTTGTCGGAGGTTGTGAGATTGACAGTCCGACGCAACGAGGGAGAAAAAATGCGGGAAAAAAAAGACTAAGATAACGTTAATTGCAAATGATAAACAGCTAAAATACTGTATTTTTCGTTATCCCCCCACAATCTTAATATACTAAAAGGACGAAAATAGGAACTAACAGTGGGTAAGGAGTAATTGAATTGTTTTTCATTTGTTGAGTAATAATTTTCTTATTAGGAAAAAGAAAGGAAAGCGGTATCCAGTGCGGCTCGTGCGGGGCTTCAGTTCCAAGTGGCAAAAAGGATTTAGGCATCAGTACTCGCGTACAACGAGACTCGGATGTGGTGGTGCAACTGCTGCTGTACATTCTGCAGCCATTCTAAAGGACTTGACAGCGGAGTTTCTCGAATTGGACAGCCGGATTGGAACCTGCATTGCTAGAGATGTTGTCATCCCACACATTCATAACGCTTGCTCGGAAAACAGGAAAAAAGCTAAGTGAAATATTAATTAAATAAGAATTTGAGAGAGTTTGCTTGGAAGCTGTCACGAATGTATACGCTGAAATTGGAACTCAAAAATGACGCGCGGTATTTGATTTTAGTTGGCGGCTTTGTCTATTTTTGTGGAGTGTAAACATACCCTTTTGTAAACATTTAACCGGCATATTTTCAAAGTTCAGTCCTAATTCGCGTTTTTGTGGTCAATATTATGAGAATAGACGAGGAGAAGTTACTCGAAGAGATTAAGAAATGGCGCCCATTGTGGGATCCTTACCTAAAGTCCTATAACTCACGCGAGTTGAAATGGAAACTGTGGAATGAAGTGGCTGATTGTATGCAAATTAGTAGAGTCTTTGACCCTGCAGGATGTCGTTCTAGCGATCAATTGAATGTGTGCATCTCGTTTATCAGTGTTTATAGTTGTTAAGGTCAGTGGCCTTGTGAATTGCATGTACAAATCTTCGTCATAATGCACATGTGAGCCCACATGTGGCTAGTCTGCGTTCGGTGCAGCCACGTCGTCATCGTTAATGCAATCGTTTTGTCGAGCTCGCGCCTGACAAAGAGCAAATTATCGAGACGAAGGCCAACCCAACAGCTTTATTAGCTGGCAATTAAACATGAATATACACACAGAAGGCATATAGATATCAGAACACAAACAAACCAGTACCGCTTCGTATCATAAACAGTGCAATCAACTCGCCTTCCTTCGGTCTCACTATACACATATCTATAAATGATGGATGTATGACTGATTTATGTTTGTGAGATACTGTTTGGAAATGATGTACAAATTGGGATTGAAATTCTACGCGCAGTGCGGTAACAAGGGAATCGCTAGAGGAATACAAAAAGTCTGTTAATTACTTGATTGAAAAAAATTCGGACCTGATGAGTTTTCGAAAATTCAGCATTTTGACTGACTGCTTACATTCCACTCGCTCTTTTACAAAGTTAAACGTTGCATATTACTTTATTTTAGCAATGATTTGATATGAGTTTTAGCTGATTCAGAAAATTGTTTCAAGTTTTTCATTACAAGTTAGACGATTTCCAGAGATAATATCATTTTGAAAATTTATATGTTTACTATCAAGCCTACTCCTGAATCATTCGGCGACTGAAGAAAATCAAGCACAAGTATGTCCTTTTGTATTAATGTTTGCCTGAATTGTGTAATTTTGGTATCGAGTGCTTTGATCTGCAACCTATATAATTCAGTTATTCCACCGGAATCAAGGTCGGAATCTCTTGCTTTTGATTAATTACAATCTTAACTGCTTTCGTCGTGAAGACAGTGTTTCGTCAACATATTCCGCCTTATGAGATGAGAACGCTATTCAAGATCCATTGCATCAACCGGCATTGGGTGACTGTCATATGCTTTTGTATTATTCTTTCTATTTCAATCCTGTAGGTTTCAACAACTCACCTATAGACATAAGTCATCGCTGGCCGCAAAACAAGCTTAAATTGAATATTTTGAAATTTGGTTAGTTCTTTCCAGTGAGATCGAGCCTCATCTTCATTGGATTTGATAGCAAAATTAGCTTCATTTTAGTTTAATTAGCCCCTTTCGCATTCAACTCAGTAGGTTATTGATGTTAGGTGATCACATCTTCCGATGGCTAGATAATGTTTACACAATTTTTTTTAATGTTGTAAAAAGGAAGAGAAAGCAGGCAATGCATATATAGACTATAGATACTTTAACCTTTTAGGATTCTTCAAATAATGATCGTAAGCATTTGACCTTAACGTAGGTTGTCGTTTATATCATTTTATGACTATTATTTACCTCCCGTGTGCGGAATATTTAATGCATCTATAATTTTTGTATATTTTATGATTGGTGAAGAAACGCAGAGAAAACAAAGGTGGCAAACACTATATTTTGTTCATACAAATAAAACTATTTACATAAACATTGGCACTTAAGTGGCCGCGTAAAAAAAAAAGTTAGAGAAATAAATGAAATCAAAGCCATAAAGTTGTCATACGAAAAGAACCGAAGAAAAAGAATAAAGCATGAAAAAGTAACCACTTGAAAGAAAAAAAAAAATAACTTCAAGAGAAATAAAAAAAAGGATGGTACTTGAGAGTAAACATATAAAAAGATTAATGTAGTTTCTGCGTAAAATTAAATAAAGAGATAAACAGAAAAATAGAAATCTGCATGAATAAAATCTATATAATTAGAATACAATTATTTATTAAGCATTAAGACAACAAAAACCAATGAAGCATAAATAAAGAAATGGTTCTTTTCTTCCCCGTTCAATATAAGGATTGTTGACTGTAATTGCCTTACAATTCTAATTATTATTTCCGTTTTTCTATCAAGACTTTATTTTATTCGTTAGCGAAAAGGCATCAAATGTTTTTAAAATCTGGGTTGTAATTATTATTGTTAGTTGTACTGATTCATAAGATAGAGCATAAAAATGAATAAAATGGATTGCTAACTAACTAAAGACTTTCCTTTTCAGTGGTTCCTTGTTTCAGCGGGAAGGTGAGTGCAGGGTAGGTATGCCGTCGCGAGGGTAGGGTTTCGACAAACCCGCTGAGGTCGGTTTCGCGTCGCGCGCTATACGCGGTACCTTTGTTGTTTTGTCATTTTATTAGAGTAGTTTTGTCGGGTTAATTTAGAGTAGCATACTTTTCGGTACCGCGTCGGAAATTCGGGAACGCGAAATAAAAATTAGCGTTTGTTCTGTGACTGGTTATAGGAAGAAATACGGAGTAACGTAAAGTAGGTTTCTTCTCCGTATGGTTTTGTTTTGTAACGCGTTTTGAAAACGGGCGTGTATAGGTGGCTGAATTATGTAAATGAGCGTAACCCATTCGGAGACCCGCGACCGAAATCCTCTCCGAACTAGCTGGCCGACAAACAGCCACCGCGTGAATGGGTTACGGTGCACGGATTGGTTGACCTGTTGGTACCATCCGTTGGCACTACTCAGACTTAACGTCTAGAACCGATGAGAGGTCGGTTCCGCGTTCGAACCTAAAAAGGTGAAAATCATTGCACAAGGTATTTCTATGCCTAATAAATTTATGTTCCTTGGGGGCAGTAGGTTTTGCTTTCTTTTCTTGGTAAAGAACATTGCCTGAGTTTTCGAGATGTTAATTTTGATTTTGCAACGGTGGAAGTATTGATATAATCTTTGGAAAAATATTTCAACTTTCGTTATTATCTCATTTGGGTCTATGGATGTAGTATAAAAACATGTATCATCTGCGAAAGTAGCTAATTTGCAAAAATCATGTGTAGGCATATCTGCCGTGTAAATGTTGAAGAGTAATGGGCTTAGGCAGGAGTCCTGGGGGACTCCTGCTGGTATGTTTCGGTGCTTTGAGAAAGAGTCTTGAACTTCTACTGAATATTTCCGGTCATTAAGGAAAGAGTAAATAATATTTATTAGATATTGCGGGAAACCAAGTGTTGCTAGTTTGTAGAGAAGACCAGTATGCCACACTGTATCAAATGCTTTTTCAATGTCGAGTGAGATTAACCCGACGGAAACTTTTTCTTTTACGGCACATCTGATGTGTTGAGTGACACGGAGTAATTGTTGCTCCGTAGAGTGCTGGTGTCTAAAACCAAACTGGTGGTTAGGGAGAATATTGGTTGTTTCTACAAACTCGTTCAACCGCTGAAGAATCAGTTTTTCAAGTAATTTACCTGTTGCTGGTAGGAGGCTTATTGGCCTGTAGTTTACAGGGAGTTGTGGGCTTTTACCTGGTTTGCGTATAGGTAAGATTATTGCCTGCTTCCATACAGCAGGAAAATAAGAAATTTTAACACAGGCGTTAAAGACGTACGTGAGAAGTACCACAGCTTTCCTGGGTAAATTTTTCAACGCTATATTGGGGATATTGTCGTGGCCCGGCGCCTTGCTGTTTTTGAGTTTCTTAAACAGTTCAGCCAGTTCTCCTGGTTTGAACTTTTCATTGTTAGGAACAGATGTAGGAATTGGTAATGATCTAGCAGTTTCTGCTACCATTAATTCAGTGATTTCACTACGCATAGTGTTGGTTATATTATGGTGCAAGCGAAAAGTATCTGCAAGCAGCTCGGGGCTTTGCCTTGATTTGAAAATTCATCTTCGTCATTGTTTCCTTTAAGTGGAGGTATAGAAATAGTGTGATTGCCTTTGAAGACTTTGTTCAGTTTCCATATTTTCCGCAAATTGTAATCTAGATTGCCAAGCATCGAATTCCAGACCTGATTGCGGATATTGGTAATTTTTACTTGAATTGCACTTTTGAGTCTGCTGACAGCAATTTTCGCTTGTATATTTCTGTTTCTTTGCCATTTCCTACGTAGCAAGTTCCTCGTTTGGATAAGTCTATACGTCTCATCATCAAGTTTTAAAGTGTTGTAACGAAAGTTTTTCCTGGGTGTACTAAGTTTAATACCTGACCATATGGTTTCATTAAGTGATTGGATATGTGTATTGATTTGGTCTGCTGTACACATTGATTCGGAGGTCTGCCGGTTCAAGGAAATATTTTCATTAATGTGCTTTCCATATAATGCCCAATTAGTTTCTTTGAATGAGAAGATGTATCGCGGGTGTTTCTCTATATATTAATCAGTTTTGATGGCAAACATAACTGGAAGATGTGGTGAGGACAGGGCTTGAAGAACTGTAATGTTGGAAGGAACTAGTTTTCCATCACTTAAGGCGATGTCTAATGTTGAACCGATTCCTTTATGCGAATAAAATGTTGGCTCGTTTGGGTAGTGTAAAAACACATTGTTCTCAGATATTATCTCAAACAGAGCTTTGCCAATCTTATTTGATCGAGAGCAATTCCATTGTTGGTGCTTCGCATTCAAATCACCACAAAGAAGATAGCCTTGGTTATTATTAATAAACCTTTTCAAATCCCTAACAAAACCGCCTAATCTTTCATTGGTCAACTTGGTTCCAGGAAAGTAAATTGAATAGATTTTAATATTAATACCTTCAATCATAACACCGATGTTTTCAATATAAGGAGATTGGAATAAAGGTATTAGAAAGTGTTTTATAGATTTTTTGATGGCCAAAGCAACTCCATCACCAATCTTTCCTATTCTGTCTTTCCTGTAAATAGCATAGTACGGATGCGAGAGCTTATTGTGCGATCTTAGCCATGTTTGAGGTATATCAAATACATCAATTTCATTTTTTACAGCGAAATCAAACGCTGCAATGTGCTTATTACTAATACTTTGAGCATTCCAGGATAAAATTTTAAGATTATGTTCGCTGTGAAAATTAGTTAAACATCTGCAAAACAGTTTGAACCGCAAATGCTATGCGTTCATATTGGCCATTCATTATAAAGTCGGACATTGGTGGTGAAAATGAAATATGTGATAAAAGGATTAAAGTGGTCATCTACAACATTTTCTATATAAAAGTTTAACCAATTTATTTTTTTTAGAAGAAAACGGTCTTTGTTCTTATGGGAATTCATGATTGCCCAATATTTTTTATTAATATGTAAAGGACAAATGCTCGATTCGGCTAAAATCTACGGGATTTAATTTTTTTTTATCCGGAGCAAACAATATTTTTGTGACTTATTCTTTTTTTGATTTCTAATAGAGAACGCGTTAGTTTCAAAATACTTTTGTTGGATTAGGCATATTTAAAAAATCAACAAAATTGTATTTGATAATGCTCATATCAGCGAAAACCAGCCCGCTACAAAAATTTGACATTGTCTGTGGCCTAAAATTTCACGAAGACCCTCAACTACCACCTGGGTCCCATCTTATCAGACGCATCACTGAAAACAAGCAACGAGTTCTGGATGGAAGTGACAGCGGCTATTAAGGCCACGAAAGAACACACAATCGGACTTCAAGCCCGTCGGAAAAGAAACAAGTTGGGTAGCCAGACCTATGCTCATGTCAGAAGGGTTTTCTACTCAACGAATAAAATCAAGAAACATGTCAAAGACGATTTTATTGGAGAAAATGTGCAATTTTAGGATCATACTATTATTAACAAAGTTTAACGAATATTGACTTCTGAGGTATTTGTTATAGTTACACCCATAAATATCTCCCTTGATAATTTTTTCAGAGTTTTTAGATCACGGGTGTCAATTCGCGAGGGAGGAAACACATTATTCATGCATTTCACCTCCCCCCCCCTGTGCCTCCACTGAAGCAAAAACTGTCAGTTTAAGAACTGTTTTGAAAAGCTTTCATGGAGAACTTTCAGTTGATACTCATATCGGCTACCTTTCATGAAATTTTTTTTTAGGGGCACTCCTCTGTACTGTAATCATCGATTCATGGCCTGTTTTTTCGAATCCTAGAATGGTTATAAAGCCCTTTTGCTAGGAGCTCTCTCCTGCCTCTTCGACTTGTTTCAATTGTATATACTCATCTTCATGATACCTATCACTCCTGAAATTTTCATGCAAATTCTAGCAAAGCTGTAGTGTCTAAGTCGGCAAAAAGCACATATGGCTCCATAGCCATATGTTTCCATAGTAATACAGGGCATATTGCTCCAAAGTAATACAGGAAAACTCAAATCGCTATAACTTCGGTAAATACTATTCGATCTTTATGAAACTTTCAGAAAAGATCAATCTTATAAATAGTCATCTCTTTGCTTTATTGAGTTTAAAGGTACCGTTTAGATTTTATTAAAGAAAACAGAAAATCGATAAATCATACTATTACTAACAAAGTTGAGTGAATTTTGACTTCTCATGTAATTGTTGTTGTTGTACTCATAAAGGCCTACATTCATGATTCTTTTCAGATTTTTCGGATGGAAGGTGTCCAATCGCGAGGGGGGGGGTACGCGAAAAGTTCGTACATTTCCCCTTCCCCTGCTCCCCTCGGTACTTATAGGGCGATTTTAAGACTTGTTTTGAAAAGATCCCATTGAGACCTTTCCAATGACACCCTACTTGACTACCAATGGTGAAAATTTTTTTTTGAGGGGTCACCTCCCTGTTTGGGGAGACCCCCCTTAAACCCCTTTGTTAAAATTTTCCACCCTTAAACTTTCAAGAGGTCACCACTTCTGACCTTTCTACAAAGTTTCATGGCTGTAGCCTCTATAGTTTCGGAGAAAAAGTGCTGTGACATACAGACGGACGGACGGACGGACGGACAGACGGACACAGGTCGTGATTGCAATAGGGTTTTGTATTTTAGTACAAAACCCTAAAGATGTGTTTGGAGGATTAGTCCCAGAATGCTTTAGACAAAAAAAAAAACAGGCGTACAAAGAATACATAGGCAGGAAAACCATAGAGAACACTATGAAAATCTCAGAAGAGTAGCGAATAAGATAATCAGAATCAAGAAAAGAAAATGTTACAATTGTACGAGTATGGGTAATAATAAGAATGCTGATCACTCACACAGAGCAGACTCGTGGGAGTGCCCAGAGTACCAAAGAAGGATTGTAATTGCTAGGAGAAGTACTGACTACAATTTCGACGATCATTTTTAATCCCAAAACTGAATCAAGCGACAAATTAACTGTCTTGACATTCAAATTTATCTGCAGCAAAATCCTGAAACGGATCTGATTATACTAAACGAAATATGGATCTATCCTGAAGAAGCAAAGTATTGCAATATTCCGAGATATAGCTCCGATTTCTCCTGCACGCCCGAAAGAAGAGGAGGTACAGCAATTTATATATAAAAACAAGTTGAGTAAGCAGGAGAGTGCTCCTACCAGGAGGTCTTTGTGAACATCCTAGGGTTAGAAACAAGTTTTCTAATGGCGTGAATCGATCGATAACTTGAATTATTCATCCAATACTTAGATATGAAATCGTTCAAATTTATACAAAAGATGCAAAGTTTCTTTCATAAGCATAGTGTAGCCGCCATTTTAATCTAGCTTAAATGAACACTATTCCTTAAATTTTCATGAAAATTGAAAGAAAATAAAAGTGCCTAAGTCAATTTTAAATATATATAGGGTTTTCCAATAAGAGGTGTTATTTTGAATAGATCTTCTGATTTAACACTTTGTGACTTCTTCCTTTGGAGCCACGTGATAGAGAAGGCCTATGCCAATAGCCCAGCGTCGATTCAAGATCTCAAAGATGAATTTCGTGAGGCTATCGAGGACATAGGGAAACCACTTTGCGATTTGGTTATGGAAAATTTCATGAAGAGGATATGGTCCTGTAAGCGTGTCGTAGTGATTGTTTGCTCAATGTTAATTACTGCTATTAACGGCATATCTTCTTCTTTATAATGAAACAAACATTCGATTATTTGTATTAAAAATGGCATTTTTCTTCTAATATAAAAATAACACCTCTTATTGGAAAACCCTATATCAACCATAAACACGTGTTATTGTTGGTGTAATTCCATATAATTGAAATGGCTATAACTCACTTGATTATGATTCGCTCTCAATTAAATTTTGTGAAATTTTGTGTTTCAGGAAGTTTAAAGGTACCGTTTTATTATTATTATTAACAAAGTTGAGTGAATTTCGATTTCTAAGGTATTTGTTGCCCTTGTACTCATAAAGGTCCACGTTCGTGATAATTTTCAGATTTTTCGGCTGAAAGGTGTCCAATCGCGAGGATGGGGGACACAAATTTTGGGTACATTTTGCCTTCCCCTGGACCCCCTAGTTCATAAAATGATTTTTTTATTTCAGATTCTAAAAGTTATAATCAAGACCTTTCATTTGATACCCCACTCGACTACCTTTGATGAAAAAAAATGTTTAAGGGCCAATTCGTTATTAGGGGGGACCCCCTTAAACATTTTTTAAATTTTTGTTAAGGCCTTAACTTTGGAGAAACCATCACTTTTGACCTTTTTACAAAGTTTGAGCATTCTAGCTTCTATAGTTTCTGAGGAAATCAGCTGTGACGCACGGACAGACGGACGGACGGACAGACGGACGGACAGACGGACAGACAGGTCGCGAAACTAGTAGGTCTTTTTAAAAAAAATTTTTGCAAAGACCTAAAAATTCATTTCGTGATAAAGAGTAACATTTGACATATATAATATAATAATAATTGAAATAATCTGCCCAGGTAAAAAACTAAAAATCGGTACTTACTATAATCCCAATCGTCTCAACGCGCAGGACTTCTGCACAGTAATAGATGCTATATACTCTACTGAAAAAAATCTAATCACAGTTGCTGACACAAACAAAGACCTGATTGCAGAATCTCCAAAATCGAGAATGTACAAGGATACCCTGGAAATAAATGGAGCGGTCATTGTCAGTAAGGACAAAATTACTCGTCCGACTTCAAGTACCTGCCTAGATCACAAACCAACAAATGATAAAAAAATTGCTGAAAACATTAAATTCACACTTGCAGGCTGGCCGGAGTTAGATCATTGTGTCCTAAAAATTGTCGTCCATAGTCAAAGGCTCAGTAAGCAAAAACCTACCCATAAAATATTCAGACATTTAGACAAGGGTCTTTTCAAGACCTGAAAACCTTATGGAGCTCAAAAATATGATTACAGAGTCCAAGCGTAAATCTATCATTGAGAAAAAGATCAGATTTTGACAACATACTCGTACATGGACAGCAAAGAATGTTATTGAGACTAGTATTAACAAAAGGAAGGCTTATAAAAAATACAATAAGAACGCTAAAGATCAAGCACTTAAACATTTGTATAACCAAGCCCTAAAAGAATCGAAACGTCTCATAAAAGAAGCTAAATTTTCATATTATTACTCCAGAAGAAAATAATAAATGAAGTAAAAGATAATTCGTCACCCTGCATCATGTCATCAAATGCTCAATTTTTTGGTATGGACTCTAACAACGCAGCACGACCATGTGGAACAGCAAACTCGCTGAACCAATTTTTTTCAACAATTGGTGAAAAAATTAACAGGGAGCTTGGTGAAAAGTAAACTAGCTATTTCAATATCATAAATAGCCCACCTAAGTCCATCTTTCACATTCATCATATGACTAAAAGAGAAGTAAGAAATACAATCGAAAATTTGAAAAAAATGCAGCACCAGGCATTGACAGTATCGCCACACGGTAGCTGAACCACTGCGAAATTTTATAAAGGAACATATTAGAAATGGAACATTTCTGGACAAAGAGGAACTGGCAAAAATAATTCCAATATTCAAAGGAGGAGACCATCTGGACCCGAATAAAAATATTCGAAAAAATTGTAAATAATCGTTTAAAATCTTTCTTAATGGACAATTCCTTCATAAATCCGAAGCAGTTTGGCTTTCAAAAGAACAAGAGTACTTTCGATGCGTTACTTTCTGTCTCACGTTACATCAATGAAAGTCTTGATACAGGAGATTATGTTATTGCAATTTTTGTGGACCTGAAGAAAGCTTTTGATACGGTTGATCATGATCTGCTACTTCAAAAACTTGAATCGTGTGGTATACAAGGTAAACCGAAACAGCTTTTTAAAAGTTATTTAGAAGGAAGATTCCAAAGAACATCAGTTAATAATGTCTTGAACAATCTTGCACCAATGAAACAGGGGGTTCCTCAAGGATCCATACTTGGACCAACCTTGTTTTGCTATATACCAATAATTTGAATGTATGTAAACTGAAACCTCACCACACATTATATACTGATGATACTGTACTTCTTTATTCAGGACATGATAAAGTTGCCATGGAGAATATCGTTTACGAGGATCTAGATAAATAGCGTTTATGGCTTATTGAAAACAAACTAGCATTGAATACTCCAAAAAAAAGTACATTACTTTTGAACAGAAAAATAAGAAAGACATAGAAATTGACCTAAAAATTAACGGCGAAAACTTGCTAAGATTGTTTGAAATTAAATATCTCGGTCTTACCGTAGGTCATCGTTTGACATGCTTACCACAAATGAATAATTTGAGGAGACAACTAGCACTAATGATAGGAGTGTTGAGAAGATATGGAGGCTTTCCAATGCCCATACAGAAACTTGTATTAAATACATTTGAACTGACAAAGCTATAGGGTTATCCATTTTACGCTTGGGAAAGTAAAGCTAAAGACAACGCATAAAATATTCAGATGGAAAGAAAATTTTTTATTCAAAACAAGATGCCATTACACGTGAAATACAACAGCATTCAAATGTTTTCCACGGGACCTCTTACATGCCTCAATCCTTTTGAGGTAGTTTTCAATGATTTTTTGGCACATTTCCGGCAATATCTCGGCCATAACTTCACCAATATTGGTTTTCAATTGCTCAAGATTTTGAAGATTGTTCGCGTAAACACGATCTTTCGCATAGTCCCATAAAAAGAAATTCAAAGGTGTCAGGTCGCAGGATCTTGCGGGCCAGTTGACATCAATCAATCTCGAAATTACGCGTCTTAGAAATTCCTCTTGCAAAAGTGCTCGATTAGCCTATGTTGTGTTATGTGTTGGAACCGCATGTTCTCCAGATCATAAGCTTCAATTTCTCTCCAAAAATAATCGGTTAACATCCGTCCATAGCGGTCAGAATTGACTGTAATGGCTTTTTCTTGATCGTTTACAAAAAATACGGGCCAATAACACCACCAGACCATAATGCACGCCAAACGGTCACTTTTTCCGGATGCAAAGGCAAAGGCGATCACTTGAGGATTTCGAGAGCCCCATATGCGGCAATTCTGTTTATTTACGTAACCACTGAGCGAAAAATGAGCCTCATCACGGAAGAAAATTTTGTTCGAAAAATCGTTGTTCTTGTTGTTCAATCACCCAATTTGCATACATTCTGCGTTGTGTATGGTCTTGAAGCTTAATTTCTTGAGTGAATTGGGTTTTGTACGGATGGGAATGCGAATCCAAATGCAAAATCCGCCACAATGAGCCGTAAGACAAGCCCAAATGTTGAGCACGTCGAGGAATCGACAAAATCGGGTCTTCCTCCACACTTTGAGCAACGACAGCGATATTTTCAGCAGAACGAATGTTGCGATGATGCACAGGCCTTGCAATATCAATAACCGATCCAGTCTCTTCACATTTTCTCACTGTGTTCGATTTTGTTTGCTGTGTAGGTCGATTATGTCGACCGTAATCGGCTCGTAAAGCCCTAAATGTTGAAACAGCAGAATCACCATTTTTATAGTAAAATATAATAATTTTAACGCGTTCTTCGACTATTAAACGATCCGTATTTCTAAATGGCAAACCTTCAACTAAAAAAACACGCTTTGGATGACATTTAATTCTGACAGATGTCAAATGGCAGGGTTATACTTTCCTACCACGAAATGGATAACCCTGTACATTATGCGGTGGTCATTTCGAGTCAATCAATATTATATCCAGGATACTAGCGAAAGCCTATGAAAATATTCTAAACCTTCCGATTCTCACTCCAACAAGACTAGTGTATCAACGAATCAATGCACTCACCTTCAGTCAAATCATTACTATGGAGAAAGCTAAGTTTATCTTCAAATGTCTGATTTGAAGTGAATCGGAACGAAGCCCCTTTATAAATGCAACGAATGATGCTCGGCGTATATACAACAATCTTCCAGAAACAGTGAAAAACCTTAACTCATATTTAAGAAAAGACGTAAGGAACATCTAATAAATTCAAATTAATGAAAAGTCCGGAGGATTGAAATTGCAGTATCTTAGGGCATTTTAGACCCTAACGCCGAGATACTTAATAGCCCAGTCATATTAGGTAAAAAAAAGGGGTCAACCTCGGAATGAAAGATAATAAGCTGCAAATTGGTATGAACCTTTGTTTTGTCATTCTAAATGTTGTCTCAAAAGTCAAAATCATTATCGTGTTCGCGTCTCAAGATATTCAAGGTCAAAGGTCACAAAAATCGGTTTTTCGCGAATATCTGGCTTCCTATCGGTTAAATGAGATTTGCATTTATTATAAAAGTTGTAGGCTATAAAATTCCCTACAACTTTTGTTTAAACTTTTTTTTCATACGACCAACCGTTTTGAAGGTAGAGCGCGAAGAGTGCACATCGTACAGTCATATACGGCCTAATGCAAGGTCAAGCGTGAGTTATGGTTATCAGTACGTTATAAAGTCAATTATTTACTTGGAAATTATAATTATTAAACAATGCCTATTATTTATGTACTAACTATTAATTATTTATATTTAATTAAAGTAAGTAACTTGATTATTTATATATAATTATTCATATTTAACTATTTAAGAATATCGGGATCATATGTATTTTCTTCATCGGGATTACTTGGATACAGTGAAGCGTTGAGGCAAGCTTGTCCGTTGCACTGGCCGCAAGCTAAAGAACATTGTAGCCCTGATTTTCTGCATCCACAGCGGGAACCACAACCATTTTTGCAATTGCAAAATATTACGTTTAGTAGTTCGGCTGGTGCTGGAGGTAATAACGTTCGTATGGGCTCCAGGATTTCATTTTCAAGCATCCAGCCCCATTCTTTAGGTTCTAAGTCCTTCCCTAACCACGTTTGAATCTGGTAGTAGACACGTTTTATGTGTTGATGAGCTGCTACGCTTGTTGGTGGAAGTGTTGACGTAATATTTTGCAATTGCAAAAATGGTTGTGGTTCCCGCTGTGGATGCAGAAAATCAGGGCTACAATGTTCTTTAGCTTGCGGCCAGTGCAACGGACAAGCTTGCCTCAACGCTTCACTGTATCCAAGTAATCCCGATGAAGAAAATACATATGATCCCGATATTCTTAAATAGTTAAATATGAATAATTATATATAAATAATCAAGTTACTTACTTTAATTAAATATAAATAATTAATAGTTAGTACATAAATAATAGGCATTGTTTAATAATTATAATTTCCAAGTAAATAATTGACTTTATAACGTACTGATAACCATAACTCACGCTTGACCTTGCATTAGGCCGTATATGACTGTACGATGTGCACTCTTCGCGCTCTACCTTCAAAACGGTTGGTCGTATGAAAAAAAAGTTTAAACAAAAGTTATAGGGAATTTTATAGCCTACAACTTTTATAATAAATGCAAATCTCATTTAACCGATAGGAAGCCAGATATTCGCGAAAAACCGATTTTTGTGACCTTTGACCTTGAATATCTTGAGACGCGAACACGATAATGATTTTGACTTTTGAGACAACATTTAGAATGACAAAACAAAGGTTCATACCAATTTGCAGCTTATTATCTTTCATTCCGAGGTGAAAGCCCTAATATGACTGGGCTATAAAGCCAGATAGTTTTTATAAACTCAGAGTTTTTTTTTCTCCGTCGTATCATAACGTTTTTTTTATCTCTGAGAACTGTTCACGAATTGGACTAGACTGGCAGGAAAGGAGTACTTCACAGCATTTGGTGTGCTCCTCATACTGATGTTTTAGCATTGCCTGGAGGTACACGTAGGAATTGACGACGTATGAAGTGCAGATCGCACGAGCATTGTGCGACGATGAAAGAGTGATAGAGAGAGTAGTAGGGAATGGAGGTATTTAAAAAAATATATATATATAATGACGACCAATGGAGCAACAACACAAGACAACCATACAAAATAGTGAAACGACCACAATCTACCGTGATGACATCGGCAACATTATCGCTGATGAAACCAAGACTCACGAAAGATGGGCATCATATTTCGAGGACCTCCTTAAACCTCCGCACAGCTTGAAATTATCGAAGCCTATAGGTGTTTGCGGGGAACTTTCATTGGCCTCACTAACTGATCAAGTTCGTATCACCATCAAAGCCCAAAAGAATAATAAAGCGCTCATCATCAATGAGATTCCAGTGGAGCTCATCACATATAGTGGCAGCAGCATTCATAAAGCTGTTTACTAGGTTGTCCAGCACATTTGGCAAGAAGAACACATGCCAAAAGAGTGGAGCCAACCAATTATATTCCCTATCCACAAAAAAGGTGACAAGCTGCAGTGCGAAAATTATAGAGGCATATCCCTACTTTGTACGGCGTACAAAATATTTTCAAAGACCTGAGAAAATTAAATCGGATTATATGCCGATGGTTTATTGGGGAGTATCAAAGTAGTTTCAGAACAGGTAGATCGACGGCAAACCAATTGTTCACTATCAAGCAGGTACTTGAAATATATTGGGAGTTTACAATAGACACTCACTAAATTTTCGTCGACTTTAAGCAAGCATACGGCAGTAATGATTGTAATGTATTGTAGCAAATAATGCTTTGCTTTGGCATTCCAGCCAAATTAGTCCGTCTTACCCAAAAGACAATAACGTCGACGACCTCTCAAGTCCGCATCAATAACCAACTCACCGATGCTTTTGAAACAAATATCGGACTAATGCAGGGAGACGTATTGGCCCCATTGCTATTCAATTTGGCTCTAGAATACGTCATAAGGAAGCCACTTATCGATACACGAGGTACATTACTATACTCGTACAATTTGAGCCAAGCAGTAGCCTATAGAGACGACATCAACATTTTGTCACGGTCATTAACAACTGCCAAGGAACTCTTCCTGAAACTCCACAGCGAGGCAAAACACGTAGAGCTACAAATCAATGATATTATAAAACAAAGCTTGTGACGCAATGGAGGCCTTGAATACACAAAATATCACACTTGGCAAATACAGTATCAAAAATGTGAGTGAATTTGTGTATTTAGGCACCAAAATAATGAAAACCGGTAATGAAAGATACGAAAGACGCCGAAGAATATACGTCGCAAATAAAATATTTTATTCGGTTTTGACAATGTTGAAGACCAGCTGGAACCACAGGATAACAAAGCTCCAAGAATACAAATCTGTGATAAAACCTAATCCAAGCATCCGCAAATATACTGAACGCCTTCAAGCGCCAGGTCTTGAGGCGAATTATCTGAGCAAAGCTAGACGGGGACCAATGGCAAATTCAACACCAGCATGAGCTGTATGACATTTTTGCGATCCGGAGGTCTCAACAATTATAAGACTACGGAAGCTAAAGTGGGCTGCCCACATGAACCGTATGGATGAACAATGGATACCCAAAAGGTATACTGCAATTCCACCACATTTTCAGAAAAGATGCACTGAGCAAATATTTCAAACAAGGCCTTCAGCCAGCTGCATCGGCTGAGTGTTAACAAAATAGCGGCAATTTTAGACGAAAAATCGTGATTTCTGTTCTGACCAAAGTATAGCTTCGATTTGAACGAAATTTGATATAGAAGTTCATTAAACTGGGTAATGAATCTTAAAATAAATAATCTAAGGTTGAACCTTCTGAAACAAAATCAGGGCTGCTCATATGTCAAAAAATGTGCAGAAATATATTATTGTAGTTATAAGGAAACCTTTTTACCGATGATTATGAAATTCGGTAGTTTGGTAAAGATTATACAGTGGCGGGGAAAAGTCAATGGCCAAAAGTCTACGAGAGTCAGTGCGGGCTGACTTGTACACAAAATATTTTCAACTAAACGTATTGGAAGTTTTAAAATTTTTTTGCTTTTGATTGAATCCCTTTTCGTATCGATTACTGCATGCATTCTTCAGGGCATAGAGGCGACTAAATTACCAGTTTCTGCAGATTTGATTTTCGCCTATTCTTTAACAAGCGCTTCCTTCAACAAATTTTTATTGCAACATTTTTCAATTTTCCGTTACAAAAGCTCCCATATATGCTCTATTGGGTTTAAATTTGAGTTTTGCGGAGGCATATTAAGTTGCCTCGGAGCGTAGTGCAACAACCAGCTCTTGACGAAAAGAGCTGTGTATTTTGGATCACCGTCTTCTTGGAAAATCCATCTCTTTCCAAGACCCAAATTTTCCACTGATGGGTCCAAATGTTGTTCTAACAGGTTTTTGTAAACATAACGGTCCATCGTAGTTTCAAAAAAAGCCAACCAGCCCACCCCATGGCTTCCCAAACCACACGTTACCTCCACCGTGCTTGACAGTAGGAATCAAATTGTTGGTCTCTAAAGCCGTATTCTTTTTCCTCCATACTTTACTGCGACCATCACTTCTAAAAATGTTGGAATTGGAATCATTGGTGAAAAGGACGTGATTCCACAAATAGTTGACCTTGCTAATATGGCCCTTGGCAAACTGTACACGCTGAAGTCCATTTTTGGCGGATATTAATGGCTTTTCACGTGGAGTTCTGCTTTGAAACCCATTAATACTTAATGCGCTCGTGATGGTACTTGCATAGACATCCTTTTTAGGGTTGCGTACTAAAATACAAAACCCTATTGCAATCACGACCTGTGCCCGTCTGTCCGTCCGTCCGTCTGTATGTCACAGCACTTTTTCTCCGAAACTATAGAGGCTACAGCCATGAAACTTTGTAAAAAGGTCAGAAGTGGTGACTTCTTGAAAATTCAAGGGCGGAAAATTTTTCAGAGGGGTTTAAAGGGGTCTCCTCATATAGGGAGGTGACCCCTCAAAAAAAAATTTCACCATTGGTAGTCGAGTAGGGTGTCATTGGAAAGGTCTCAATGAGATCTTTTCAAAACAAGTCTGAAAATTGCCTTATGAGTACGCTGGGGGGTAGGGGAAGGGGAAATGTACGAACTTTTCGCGTATCCCCCCCTTTCGCGATTGGACACCTTCCATCCGAAAAATCTGAAAAAAATCATGAATGTAGGCCTTAATGAGTATAACAACAACAAATACATGAGAAGTGGAAATTCACTCAACTTTGTTAGTAATAGTATGATTTATCGATTTTATGTTTTCTTGAATAAAATCTAAACGGTACGGTCATAAGATTGATCTTTTGTGATCATAAAGATCGAATAGTATTTAACGAAATTATAGCGATTTGAATTTTCCTGTATTATTATGGAACAATATGTCCAGTATTACTATGGCAACATATGGCTTTTTATCGACTTAGGCACTACAGCTTTGCTAGGTTTTGCATGAAAATTTCAGGAATGGTAGGTATCATGAAGATGAGTACATACAATTGAAACAAGTCGAAGAGGCAGGAGAGAGCTCCTAGCAAAAGGGCTTTGTAACCATTCTAAGATTCGAAACAATAGGCCATGAATCGATGATTACAGTACAGAGGAGTGGCCCCTGAAAAAAAATTTCATGAAAGGTAGCCGATATGAGTATCAACTGAAAGTTCTCTCTGAGAGCTTTTCAAAACAGTTATTAAACTGACAGTTTTTGCTTCAATGGGGGCACAGGGGGAGAAATACATGAAAAATGTGTTTCCTCCCTCGCAAATGGACACCCGTGATCTAAAAAATCTAATAAAATTATCAAGGGAGATATTTATGGGTATAATTATAACAAATACCTCAGAAGTCAAAATTCTTACAACTTTGCTAATAATAGTATGATCCTCGAACATGACATGTTTCTTGATTTTATTCGTTGCTGGTTACTGCATTTTGTAAGTTGAGTACAAAACCCTTCTGACATGAGCATAGGTCTGTCTACCCAACTTGTTTCTTTCTGTAGCCACTTGTTTCGCCAAGTCTGGAGCGCTTATTTTGAGATTACTGTTCACTTCTTTTAGAATGAAACAAATGTCTCTGCGCGATAACTATTTCGGTCGACCAGTTTGCGGCTTATTTTCAATAGAACCACTGTTTTCAAAGTTGTTTGATGATTGCATACACAGAATTTCGTTTAAGTTTAAGTAAACTGTACGACCGAATTTCGCATATCACTAGAAATTTACAGTTAGGAACTCCTGATAAAACTAAAACAGAATTGCAGCATCACATACTTATATGGAAAGACAATAAGAGCAAACAAAGAAATATTGATGGCGTTCCGATACGTTTAGTTTGACATTTTTTGTGTATAACTGAGTCAGCACTGACTGTCGTAGACTTTTGTTCATTCAATTTTTTATATTTTTATGAATTTTTCCTTAATTCTGGTACGAAAAGTTTTTATCTTTATTTTTTTATAAATATATTTACGTTACTGGAAAATGCGCATCAATGCATTTTTGATTAAAGCTTCCAATTAACCAGAATCTCAATATAAGGAGTTGTCGTAGACTTTTGTCCGCCACGGTAAGTGTCCAAGAACAAAGTAAGCAAACTTTAGGTCGGGTTGCAACTCAAAATTTCATAGGCTTCTAAAAGTCACAATTTGGATTTGATATGTATGAAACTTAATTTGAAGGTGAAATCATTTTAGTCATCATCCATGCGCAAGTTTCAAAATGGCGGAGGCTTAAATATGTGTTTTCTCAGATTTTCGTGGCCTTCTTGTAGCCATGATTTTCAACAGATTCTGATGAAACTTGGGATTATGAATTACTGTTTTAAGTTTTTGTACGCTACAAAAAATTATCAATTATCGAAAATTTAAAGCTTAATAGTTTTAGCTGCTATTTTTACCAAATCAATACTTTTGCCTTGTCTAGAGTAAAACACCAATTTAAACAAGATTTGGCATAGTAATAGATGAGACCCTAAGACACATATATTTTTTAAAAATATAATATCAAATGTAAACATTCAGCAGTGCTACCCCCAAAGTTCAGAAAATAAGTGCAACTCGCTATTATAATGCCAACTGAAATAATGAATATTTTTCATAGAAACGTTGGAAATGGTCTAAATTGGAAGTATTTTTACAACAGACTCTC
Source organism: Odontomyia ornata (assembly GCA_963969285.1). Lineage (NCBI taxonomy): Eukaryota > Metazoa > Arthropoda > Insecta > Diptera > Stratiomyidae > Odontomyia > Odontomyia ornata. The sequence goes on from OZ017742.1 coordinate 117,369,127, forward strand.
AAGAAAATTCACTCGATCTACACTTATGTATTTGACGGGATAAGTGTGCTTTGAATTTCTATAATGCCCCCTTTTCATATGCAATAACTACGGTTTCCCCCACTGAATCAAACGAAAACAGAAAAGCTGATAGTGCTTCCGGCTTCCACATTGCCTCCCATGAATGTTGGTGAACAAGAAAGTCGTCAATAAACTTTATACACAACCTTTAATGTTGCCGACAAATTTTACGGCAAGGAAGACAAGCTGATAGCATTTTAGGCTTATAAGTATAACATGAGCTTAAATGAATTCGCATACCTTGTGGGTGATTGACGGGAAAATTGTCTGAAAAAATGAGGGTAAAGGAAGAACCAAAAAATAATGATCTTGAACTGATGGTTTATGATTGCTAAGGAAATGGTGCAAAAATATATAAAATAAAGAGATCAAGTGTTAAGAGAAAAATACTGACACTAAGGAAAAGGCATGATGATTACAAGTAGTTCGATGTTTCATGAAATAATTTAGCTATTAAGAATTTATAAAAATGGAGGCCAATGAGAATATGGATGCCAGACTACTAGAGCTTGCCATTCAAGTACCGTCAAATACAGTCCTTTTTCAGTTTAATAAATTAAAAGTCTTACAGCAAACCAGCACTAAAAATAAAAGCAAACAAAATAATACTCACGCAGAGCCTTCAGTTAAAGCTATGTGGTATTATTTATTCCCCTTTTAATCGAATTTCTCCTTGTTTTCTTACTTCTATTTCTACTTGATCTTGTTTTTCTCTCTTTTGTATCTTTAAATTCTCGATTCTCCTCAATGTTTCCTAAGACTTTCAATTACCCAAAATTTATTTGCTTTATATATCCACTTAGTTATGATATGTATTGTTTCAAAACCAGAACATATCGCAACGGGAGGGCCTTTTCGAGCGCCGACCATCATCATCATCTATGGTGCGACAGCGAGAGGATTCATCTCCTCTAATCATCAGGCTTCTACGACCTCGTGCGCCAGTTAATCACTCCCAGCCAGGATATACTGTCAGCTTCTACCGTGTCTACCCTCCAAGTCCTCAGTCTTCTCGCTGAACGTTTACTTTGCACTATACCCTTTAATGCTGCTTTGGTAGCCAGTTTTCTGCCATTCTTGTAATTTTCGAGCAGTGCGAAAAATTATAACAACATTGAGATCTCGATGGTTACTACTGCGATCGCTATCGAAGCGACCAAAGTAAGATTCGTAAATTCCGAAACAATACCGAACCATCCTGAAGTCCACAAACAGATTACAGCAGGAAAAGAAATGAGTGACTAGACAAATAAAGAGCTGTTGTGTGATTTCATCACTACCATCAAAAATGTGGCGGAAGTACTGTACTTAGAAGGGAAGCCAATAACCAGTCCCAAGAAAGGTGGTTGCAAAGTACAATTGCCGCCCAGCGACCCGAAGAAAAAAGGCTAATGTGAACAGCGGGAAAAGCTCCAAAAAGAGGTATGCAACTCACCAAAAATCAACAAAGGAGTAAACATTGGGCTCTTAGAACTAGAGGAGCTCCTAGACCGCATATGCCATTATTGGAGGAGCGAGTTAAAGGCTAAAGAGGATCAGAAGGCCGAAAAAAGCAGACGGCTATAGAAGCGCAGAGGGCTAAGCCTAAAAGGCACGAGCAGATAACTCTACCACCAGAGATCGGGATAAAACATGGAAGGAAAAGGTACTTGATAACTGTGGAACACCAGATCAAGGGCTCCAGACAGTGCTGACAAAAGGAGCGAAGAAAGCTGAAAAGAAACTCCTTCAAAAAGTGCCAGAAAATACAGCTCACACGGACGATTAACCAGAAAAAACCTGAGACGATACAGGAGAGAAAGAAGCCCTGACGAAGACTCCGTCAACAAATACTGCTCGTAAAGCCCCGAGACGGCCGATCCTACACAGAAGTGCTGCGGGATATCAAGGAGAATGTAAGGCCCGAAGACCCATAAACTATCATTAAAGCAGTACAACCAACGCGGTCGGGCTACATACTGGTCGAATTTGGAGCAGAGGCCGATAATAAAGAAGCGTTTTGCGTCGCAATAAAGCAAGCTCTCGGCAAAAGTGCAAATGTAGCCTCACTTGAGCCAATGACGACGATTGAAATAAGAGACAATGACTGCGTCACGGTCCTGGCCGAGATAGAAAAGGCCATCAACAGGGAGTTCCCTAGCGTGAGCAGGATCAAAGCCAGGGTGACCCCAGAAAATCGTAGGGGAAAATGCTAAAGAAGCGCTGGGGCTGAATCTAAAGGGCACGTGCAGAAGAATCTACTATCAAAAATAAAAAAAAATATAAATGGCGACTAAGGAGATCGGGATAAAAGAAGAAAGGAAGAGGTACTTGATGGGGCTGAAACGCCAGATCAGGGGTTGCAGATAGAGCTGACAAAAGGAGCAAAGAAATGCCTTCAAAAAGTGCCAGAAAACAAAGTTCGAACGAACGCCAAACAAGAAACAGACCTGATGCGAAACAGGAGATAAAGAAGCCACGACGAAGTAGGCACTCCTCGTAAAACCTCAAGATGGTCAATTCTACGCGGAGGTGCTGCGGAATATCAAGAAGAATTTAAGGCCCGAAGACACCAACATTGTCATTGAAGCAGTACGACCGACGTGGTTGGGTCAAAACCTGGTCCAATTCGGAGCAGAGGCCAACAATAGGGAAGCATTCTGCGACGTAGTAAAGAAAGTTATCAGCAAAAGCGCAACTATTGCCTCGCTCGAGCTGATGGCAACGATCGAAATAAGAGACATTGACTGCGTCACGGATCTGGCCGAGTTAGAAGAGGCCATCAAAATAAAGTTCCTTAGTGTGGGCAAGATCAAATCGAGACTGACACCAGAAAACCATACATTGTCATAATTGACTTGACCGAAAAGGACGCTGAACAACTTCTGAACAAGGGCAAAGTACGAATAGGGCTGGCTGTCTGTAGGATACGGCAAAGAGCAGCGCCTCTTCAATGTTTCAAATGCCTTGGCTATGGTCACACCCCACAACTGTGCAAAGGAATCAATAGGAGTTTCCCATGTTACAAATGTGGTGAAATGGGATATAAAAGACAAGAGTGTACAAAGGAGGTACAATGCAAGGATGCTGATCCAAGACCGGATCTTGGGCACGTCTAGGGATCAAGAAAATGCTGGGTCTTCCAGGAAGCCCTAGCCAAGGCAAAATCACAACATTGATGACCCGCATCCTGCAGCTAGGCCTAAACCCCAGTTCAATGCTCAAAATCTGTTTTAGCAGTTTGCGAGGGACCCGAAAGCCGACTTGCTGCTGCGTGAGCAACACGATGATAAAAGTTCCGCATCATGGTATCCTGATGAAACTGGTACTGCCCCCATCCGGGTTCGGAATAATGATTACCAAGCGGAAAGTTGTGGACCGGGAGATTGTTTCGTGTGGGTTCGGTGCTCAGGAACAACCTTCTTAAGTATGTAGCTAATGCCTAACGAATCGATATCATCTTTCTAAGCTGAGCTTAATGCTTTTGAGAGCGTTTTCTTCAACACAGATGGGAACGTGTTCATCGGGGGAGACTTCAACGCGAAAGTAATCGAATGGGGCGTAGGTCAAACACATCCACGGAGAAAACGAGTCCTAGAGATGGCGGCTAGGACGGCGCTTGTCGTACCAAACACCAGCAAAACGCCGTCTTTCTGCTGTATTGGCAGTGAAGGAACCACACCGAACATGACATTTACCTTGGAGTCCTTAATACGGAGGATACACAGTTGGAGAGTATTAGAGGAATACTTTGCCAGTGATCATCAGTGCATTCTGTTTGAGATTAGTGATGTTGCCCCCGACGTCCGTGCTCTCCAATTTCTGCAATTGGGTGGAACATCGGAAGGATGGACGTCAAGAGGTTTGTCGAGGTGTTCAAAGCAGTCACTGCGCTGCGGAGAGATTCGCAAGGAATAGAAGAAGTGGTAGCTCGAGACATGATCAACTCACTTATGCGCATCATCACGACTGCTCGCTTCTATGCCCCGTCCAAAACCTTGGCACGGCAAGCCCCTACTGCGCAACCATGTAGCAAAATATAAGTTGGCCGGGAAATGCTTTCGGGAACTAATTAAACATCACAATAAACCTCGCTGCTGGCAACATCTATTGAACAATGTGAACAAGGATCCGTGGAGCCTTGGCAACAAGCTAGTTATGTGGAAGCTTGATGCCCTACGGAAACATTTCATACATAACGCAAGAAAGATGGACGAGATGGTGCGGGCACGCTTCTCCACCCATCCCGCCCGTGTTGACGCGGTCCATGGTGAATGAACAATCGAGAGCCAACCATTTCACAAAGCCAAAACTAGAAGAGGCAGTCCTCACACCGAACGCGAAGAAGGCTCCAGGCTTAAGTAGTGTTCTAGTTGAGGTATTGCCACTCGTCTATCACCATTGTCCTAAATTGCTGCTCAGCACATTCAACGTTTGCCTACGGAACGGGATTTCCCCGGTGCGATGGGAGGTGACGGGATTTGTGCTGAGTAGCAAGGGGAAGGGAAATCCCTGATGACCATCTGCATACCGCCTGTTATGCATGCTAGACACTGCTGGGAAAATGCTAGATAAACTCATCAAGGGAAGACTCACCGATGTGATTTGTGTTGCTCTGGGGGCCTATTTCCTCGGCAGTCCAGCTTTAGAGCAGGACGTTCCACCATTGATGCGATTGCAGAGGTAATGTGTATTGTTACATGTACAACTAATTCTGCGAGCTACTGTTGTAATTGTTTTCACAACATCATTATCAACAAAAGAATGTACTCGAAAACCCGCCAAGCATAATCAGCATCTGAAAGTGACGTCACGGCCCCATTCATTAAGCTGCTCGAATATTCCAGGTAATTCGACAATGTACGAGAAATCAATTGAATGACTTGAGACCCTATATAAAGCCGAGCTGAATGAATGGCGGGATTCATTACAACCGCGATAGTAAAAACTGCGATAGAGTGGAGCGCGAGGTAAAGGCGATATTGATTGCGTGATTGTGAAATGATTTTAGTGGACAGTTGAATTAAAAATTTTTTGGACTAAGTGAAAAATAAAATTGGTGAAATTATTAAATTAATTATTGTGCCTTTTTAGTAAATAAACTCTTTTAACTTAAAAGACAGTGCGCTTACACTTTCCCCGAACATTAAAATTATTGGCCGCGAACCATAACATGCGACACTATAATCCAAAAGGCAGAGGCATATAGCGGCATCAAGCGACGGATCGTCCTGTTGGTCACATTCGACCGTAGGAACGCCTTCAACTCCACTAGATAGGTAGATATTCTTGATGCGCTTGAAAACCCTTTTCAAGTCCCAGGATATTTAATGTAGGAGGGACTACTTGAGGAATGAAAGCTTGCTTTATGACATGAAACAGGGCCAACGAAGGATAGAAGTTATATCAGGCGTTGCCTAGGGATCTATTCTTGGTCCAAACCTGCGGGACGTGTCTTACGACGGGCTACTGAGACTTGAGATGTTAGATGAGTTGCGTTTGATCGGGTATGTGGATGATTTTGTGGTTAGGCTAGGTATGCTAATGCGCCGAGTGAGTGACTGGATGACTGCTCCCGGGGCTCAGTCTAGCACTGGAGAAAACCGAAGGGGTCATCTTTACAAAAAAGATAATCCCAAGAATAAGAATGATCAGTATTGTAGACATACTAATGTATCGAAGCCAGCGGTGAAGCATCTGGGGTTACTGATCGACTCAAAGATGGGTTTCTCTGAGTAAATCAGGGCAACGGTTGAAAAGGCAGTTTCGGGAGTATCGGCTCTGAGCAGACTTATGACCAACGTAGGGGGACCCAACCAATCAAGAAGACGCCTCTTGATAAGTGCTGTAGGGTCAATGCTACTGCACGGAGCAGAAATATGGGGCGACACCCTCAGTAAGGAGGTATACCGAAAACGCTTGGCACAGTTACAGAGGAGAGTGGCACTGAAGATTGCCTCTTCATATCCGACAGTCTCTGATTTGGCGGTAAGAATTACTGCGGGCATGATACCTGTTGCCCTACTCATTAGAGAGCGCCGTGCTATTTACCTGTGTCAAAACGAGGATGCAAGGAAGATGGTTGTCCGCGAAGAGAGACAGCGCTCACTCAACGACTGGCAGAAGTCTTGGGTGAACCGCACGAAAGGAAAATGGACTGCGTGCCTCATCCCGGACCTAAATTGAAAGCATGGTGAGGCTGACTTCTATCTGACCCAGCTTTTGAGCGGGCATGGGTGTTTTCAATCTTGTCTGCACAAGATTGGTAAGTCACTGTTCCCCGATTGTCGATTTTGCCCAGGAGAGGAAGGCGATACCTACTACATACTTTTTGCGTGCACGAAATGGGGCAGGCTGCGAAGAAATCTCTACAGAGAGACAGGAGAGCTCACCCCGGATAATATAGTCGCGGTGATGCTCGAATCGGTTTACAAGTGGAACCAAGTGGCATATTACGTTCGGGCAGTCCTAAAAGATAAGAGAGACTGATAGTAGCCGGAGCCGTTGGAGCTGGGAGATTGCTTGTTCCTCCAGCTTGAAGGCACCTTACGGCGTAACAAAATGAATCCTGGCTAGAAGTAATCTGTCAAACGGTTCCAAGTTGGGTTCTCGGGTTGACAATTGAAGTGTTTCATGGATAGTCTAGTCACTTGTGAGCTTGGAAGTCCCACACTCTGTTCGTAAATGACATTCACCTCCCAATAATAAAAAAAAAACAAAACATTATGAGATACTGTAGATGAAAAAAATTACCCGATTGCTTGTCTCAATGTCCAACTGTAGATCAAGTTAAGTTTTCCAGAAAATTAAAATTTAATTTAATCAATTGCGGGTCTGTAAGAAAGTGAACCATTCATTTTTATATTATTTTTTTAACAAATTGTTGGAATGGGATGTTCCCGAATTTTAATAAAATCATTTGAGAAAAATACACTTGAAAAATATTTTTTTCTCTTTGTTTTATATATGGCGTACTTTAACGACCCTCTTTAAATCAATCAGAATAAATTGAAACATTTTATTGAAACTTTTGTGTATATATTTTTGAATATTTTTAATTCATATGTTAAGGATAAAAATCAGTTTTCTGTTTATTCTACTTAAGCCTTCAGAAAAGATTGCTCAGCACAGACTTCCTTTATGTACTCAGAACTGCTACCAACTTTTCGTCTATGAATAAATAGCAGCATTTATGACTCACAAATATATATGCACCAATTGTTCTAAAATCATTTATATCCGTCTTTACAACATAAAGGTCAATTGTCGCATCCAACTCTTCAGAGCGATTATAGTAGCTAATCAAGGTGACTTGACATTCACTTTTATTAGATTCCAGCATTCACTTGCCTAGGGAAACTGTAACAATTAATAGAAACGTAATTGCCGGGCAAGCAATGTGTCAATATAACCATCGGTGATCTATTGTCCATATTCACATAATGATCCCGTCAAGTCGTTAATCATTCCACAAATGGGCATGTCCACACTGGTCATTCTTGTGATCTTCGCCAAAATGGACTGACATTTAACAAATGCGCATAAAATTGTAGCAACATAGTACTGGTCACTCAAAAGGTGCTCAGAGTCATCACCAGATCCTCGAAAGGAAACTCCAGCCACTTTGGTTGGCAGCCACTATTGAAAAGAAGATCACCTTAAACGGCGTTCCCGATGTCAAGCGTCTTTTCACACCTTCTTCTGCTTCCATTCTGAACCTTTTAGTAGCTGTAGATCCCAAGATTGTCCTGATCTTGTCCGACTATCTCTACAAATTCACAGTACAAACGAGAGTTATTTAAATGCTATTATGTTCCTGCCGGCCGTAATAGTCGAAAATGGACACGATCGTTTGGAGGCTTAGGAGATCGCGTAAAAGCATGTGGGACTGGTACTTGGGTCGTTGACGTATTTATCGACATGAGTGCGTCTCCGGAAAGGCTCTTACTGTGCCAATGACCAAATGGAAGTTGTAACAAATTACTTTCGTCCCTCTGCGGTGGGTTGAGGCTGCGAGTCTACTAATCTGTTCCATTTACTCGTATGTGTGGCAAAGAAAATGAGTAAAGTGTTGGAAGGCATTCAAACGATTTATTTTATGTACCCACTTTCAAAGATGCATGTCTTTGCCGTATTTGCCTGTAGCAGAGGTGAAAATACCAGCAAATTTTTTCAAACCCACTAATAAACAGAGCACATTAAAACTAAACTACACTCAATGAAATCGTTCACATAGCATGAGTAATTCCAATAACCATACGCTTAACATAACACAGTTCGATTACTTTTACAACTTCCTCTTATAGTGTCCAAATGCTCCTCAATTTCGCAGCACCATAATTCCAAACTTGAATCTGAATGACTATGCAGCTCGTAACTGCGATCTGCACTACGACGCGCGATCTGCATTTGGGGAATGCAATTTGAATTGTCGCACCACAGTGAAACGCCAACTTTGCCAGGTCCCTTAGCAGTAGTCGCCCAGCATACGTGCCATATATGTGAAAGTTAGCAACATACTTAAAATCTTGGATACTAGGCAAGGCTCTTAGCGTTGATTGCGCAGGTGTAATAGAATCCGTTTTTGGAGTTGGGTCTCTGCTGCGATCCGATCATGTATGGGATACACAGAGTGATCCTCGTTTTTTACGAATCCCAGTTTGGCACTTAATTGCAATCGATCCTGTGAGAATTTTCTTTATAGTCAATGGCTCGAATCTAGACTATAGTTTACAGGTGCTGGGAGAGAGGCTGGGCGAAAAACAGTAGGTGACAAAAATTAATAGGTACTTCTCTTACACGATCTAGGCAGTTGGTTTGCGAAATAATTCCTGCCTTATTTGGAACTACAAATCTAGTGGATGTTGTCCTACTTTTAAGTGTGAGAACATAATGCAGCTTTGCAAATTTTTGTAAATGAGGCTTCGATGGTGCAAATGATATTCAACTTTGTGTTGTAAGTCACTCATTGGGAAACAGAGATCAACTATTGATTAGGTGATTGTACACAATTGACTTCGAATCAGAAGTTTAGTCAAATATGTGTACATGGATTTATCCATAAGTGGCGATGCAAATATACTTAGTAGAAAATCTGGAGACAAGGAACAAATTTAATTAAAAATCTGTACAACTTCTCACATTCCTACAAAAATTAAAAAAAAAAATATTTAAAAAACTTTTTAGAAAAAAAAGTAATGCAATTTAAAAACAATCTTAAAAAAATTTAGCGAATCGATATCAAATAATTACCCTTAACTGTCATCCACATTTTAAAAAGGGGAGATCTACTTTCTCGAGGTCGTATTAACCTCTTACAAAATATACGCATGGATTTACTGTGAATAAATTGTTTAAATTGAGAGCAACGTTCCCCGGCTCTAGTGGTGTTAATAACTTTGAAAAGCATTGAGCTGTCTTATAATTATTACTAAATGGAAGGCACACTAGAGAACGATTTCAAGTTCATTTTAGGAAAATCAAAATTAACGTTAAAGCCCATTACGTCCGATTTGCTCTGTTCTACTTGTAACTAATATTAAATTTTTCAAAAACTATCAATACAGGATCGATCCATTGGGAACAGTACTGGCTTTATCTACGTGTATGAGTTATAAAATAAGAAAAATAGATGTTATTTTTCCTAAGGCAGGATACTTATTATTATTTTCTGTAAATACTTACATATTTCGGGCACTAATGATGTCCTTCCTCAGTATAACTACAGCATTGATACAAAAGCCATGAATGGTTCCATATATGTATATTTGCAAAAGACAAACATAATCATCTAATCAACGACTTGCCAAATAATCCATACTGGAAAAAAATTTTGATTGCTTTAGTGACGCTTTAATTATCCTTAGAGGTAACTTTAGATTAAGCAGCAATTCTTTCAATGACTCATCACTAACTGTTCCTCAATGCTTTCTTCGCCATCGATCTCAGTAGCTTTGATTGCCTGTTTCCGAGGTCATGGTTCCGTCTTTGACCATTCGGTTCTCTTTGGAAAGTGCAAGATTTTCCTGAGCATCTAATTCCTGAAGTCAGTTCCTTTATGAATAATATATATGTTGTTCTAGGCAATTTTGTAACCAGTACCAATTATATGCCTAGCTACTATTGATTTTTAACTCCACCACAGGCGGTCCCAAGCCCGTTTGAGAAAGAAGGAGGAAGCCCTTTGTTTCTCCAACCCATAGCTTCCATGATTTCTCATCCCAAATCCCCCAATTAAATGGTAGTAAATGCTCTCGGGGTCCACATTGGGTTTACTGGTTCCCCAATAATGGCACATTAAATGCCGAGAAATGCTAATAACTGTAAATGCATCTACAGCTCTGCGACTAAATCCTACTTATACCTCCTTTGGGAGGACGTAAAAGGGTGTAGGCAAATCTTCCACGCCTGATAACGGAATCGACGTAATAACCATGCCATGGGTTGGGCGACGGGCTAACTCCCCGTCCCTAGAAAACCTTTAAATGTTTCAAAAACTGCAGATGGGCCTCAGAATGGATTGGACTGACGGCAACCACCTCGCGAACGAAAAAAGGACTATGGCATTAGATCCTGGAATGTCAGATCACTCAATTACCCTGGCGCTATTAAGGACCTTTTACAACAGGCCAGTCAATATCAATTAAAAATACTGGCAGTCCAGAAAACGAATTGGACTGGAAAGGACATTCAAGACATGAGATTGCACACAATATTCCAAAGTTGGAAGCCTACTGGAAAAAGAGAATTCAGAGTGGCCTTCATCGTGCATAGGGAGTTCAAATCGCACCATTATTGATTTTAAGGCAGTCAATGAACGGTTGTGTGCAATCCCTATAAAAGCGAAATCTGGCTGATCAAAGTTCACGCCCCGATCAAAGAAAAGGACGAAGAAACGAAGGAAACGTTCTACAAACACCTGGAAAGACTGGTCGCCCACAAACGACACAAAACTAGTTCTGGGTAATTTCAATGCTAAGGTTGGCAGTGAGCTATCTCATCGGGGAACGACTCGAGGATATAGCCTCCGCGATAAACAAACGACAACGACCAGCGCCTGATTGACTTTGCATGTAGCAGAAATCTGGTCATACTTTCGACTTGCTTCCAACATCGACACATTCATATAATGACCTGAGTATCACCGGATGGCAACACACAAAACCAGATCGATCATGTTCTGATCCAACAACGTTGCGCCTCGAGCATAATTGACGTCCATACATACCGGGGAGCCAATTGTAACTCAGATCATTACTTGATCAAATTAACCTATCGATGTCGTATGTCAAAGGAATATATTAAAAGCCAAAGACAAGGGGCAAAGGCATTATAAATTGACCGGAAATGATGATGCTAAACAGCATTTTTATAGACAGCGCTCTTTGGCTAAAAAAGAGCTCAAAACGGCCATGAAAAACCACCTTAGCTGTTTAGAGAGTTCCCTCCTGACAAATTACCCTAAGCCCTTTTGGTCATACATCCGATCCTTTATATCTTCCTCTTCCCACCCACATACCGTTAAATGGAATAACACTGAAGCCTCCTCCCCTCAGGATATTTCTAACCTATTCGCCGAATATTTTTCCTCTTCTGATATACTACACTCCCCCATAAACTCAACTCAACCTTATCCAGCATCAAGTTCATCCTACTCCACTGATCTTTCTGAAGTTGAATCCCTTATTAACTTACTCGGTCCAAATGTTAGTCCGGGTCCCAATGGATTGCCTAATATATTTGTAAAGTCACTTTGTTCCTCTTTTTGTTTGCCTCTACCCTTTATATTCAATCTCGGTCTTGGTACTGGCACCTTTTCAATGTACTGGAAAGATGCAGATATTGTTCCTATCTTTAAAAACGGCGACCCATCATCTGTCTCAAACTATCGTCCCAAATCACTCCTCTCCTGTTTCTCTAAGCTGCTGGAACAACTTGTACACAACAGGTTTCTTGAGTCATTGAGTTTATTTGTCACATCACAGCAACACGGATTCTTGAAGGGTCGTTCAACTTTCTCGAACTTGGCTGAGTTCGAAGATTACATTGCGAGCTTTAGATAAACAGCTTCAAGTTGATGCAATATTCACGGATTTCTCCAAAGCTTTAGACTCCGTGAACCATGTTCTCCTCTGTCAAAAGTTAGCTTTGCTTGGCATGTCCGGTTCCCTACATTCTTGGATTTCATCGTATCTATCCTCTCGTTCATGTCGCGTTAATCTCTAAGGCACAATCTCCTTTTCATTCAATCCTACATCTGCCGGCCCTCAAGGGTCAATCCTTGGACCTCTTCTTTTCGTAATGTTTATCAATGATCTTCCCTCTGGAATTTCCTCTTCTTGTCTCCTGTATGCTGATGATTTCAAGGTATTCCGGATAATTAGATCCCTTGAAGATTGCCAGCAACTCCAAATAGATCTTTTTAACCTCTATAACTGGTGTAATGTAAACTCCCTTCGCATCAATGCTTCCAAATGTTTTAAAATGACTTTTAACCTTGAAAATTGTTCCTTTAACTTACAATTACACCCTATCTGATGTTGTTCTCTCCTCTGCAGACTCATGAAAAGATCTTCGGGTAATATTTAACCCCAAGCTTAAATTCGATGCCCATATTTTTAGCAAAATTACCAAGGCATCAACAGTTTCGGGTTTTATTTTGCGGCATTTGCACAAGTTTGCAAATATTGCTACCACTGTTTGCTTGTTCACATGTCTTGTCCACCCGCTTCTTGAGTACTGCTCAGTAGTGTGGTCTCCTAGAAATTGATATCTCGTGAGCTCACTAGAAGCTGTTCAGTGTAAGTTTACCCGTATTGTGTTCTTCAAATTCAACTTAGCCTATGGGTCTTATGAGCGTCATCTACCCATACTTTGTCTCCCTTGTCTGTCGTCCCGTAGAACCTTCTTATACCAATGTTTCCTCTATAAGTTGTACCACCAACATATTGCTTCCACTCTTAGCGAAGACTTGCACTACATACTGTATGCGCGTCCTAGTCGGTCTAATAACATTCTCAATGTTCCGTACACCCGGACAGATTTATATTTTCACTCAATTATGCCGCGAATCATCAGAAAGCATAACAGCCTCGAGCTTGGTTCCCTATCCACGTTCTACTTTGTTTTTAAAAATAAACTAAAGACGTCATTTTTTGTGAACAGTGAGTAATGTTTCCTTATCACACAATTTTTTCAAACTTTCATCTAGACTCTCATTTCATTTGTTACATGATTTAACTAACTTTTTTCTGCTTGACTTTGTTGTGTTAATCTGTCTTACTTTAAACTATATTTAATTGTCTAAGTCTATTTTGTAATTGGATTTTTGTCTATTAAATGGGTTTAAATAAATAAATAAATATATATTCGGTAAAGACCAGCCCGCTACAAAAATTTGACATCGAAAGGCTCCAAACGGCGTCTGTGTGCAAAACTTTCACGGAGGCCTTCGGCAACCAGCTGGCTCCCATCTTATCAAACGCATGGTTAAAGACGAGCAACGAGCTTTGGATGGAAGTGAAGGCAGTTATCAGGACGGTGGCAGTACAGATGGTTGGACATCAAGCCCGGCGCAAGAGGAATGATTGGTTCGTTGATGAGTGCCAGAATGCGTTAGATAAAAAGAATCAAGCGTACAATGAATATGTAGGTAGGAAAACTAGGACGAAGAGAGAACACCATGAAAATCTCAGAAGAGTAGCGAATAAGATAATTAGGATTAAGATAAGAAAATACTATGACGACCAATTGAGAAGTATAGATGTAAGTTTAGCGAACAATAACACAAGACAAGCATACAAAGTAGTGAAAAGCCTGAAACGTGGTTATCAGCCCAAAACCACGCTCTGTCGTGATGACAGTGGCAATATAATCGCTGATGAAACCAACATTAAGGAAAGATGAGAATCATATTTCATGAACCTCCTTAATCCTTCCTATAGCTCCAGAACATCGCAGCTGATAGATGTCTGCGGAGAGCTTCCATTGGCCCCACCAACTCTGGATGAAGTTTGTTCCATCAAAGAATAATAAAGCTCCGGGCATCGATGAGATTCCAGTGGAGCTCATCAAATATGGTGGCAGTAGTGTTCATCAAGCTACTCACAAAGTCATCCAGCACATTTGGCAACAAGAACATATGCCGAAAGAGTGGAGCCAATCAATTATATTTCCTATCCACAAAAAGTGACTACTTTGTACGGCGTATAAAATATTTTAAAAAATCTTAGAAAATAAAATCGGATCATACGCCAACAGTATTATCGGTGAGGACAGGTAGATCAACAACAGACCAATTGTTCACAATCAAGCAGGTTCTTGAAAAATGCTGGGAGTTGAATCTAGACGTACCCCAAATTTTCGTTGACTTCAAGCAAGCATACGACAGTATTGTTCGTAACGTACTGTACAAATAATGCGTTGCTTTGGCATCCCAGCCAAGTTTGTCTACCTTACCAAAATGACAATGACGTTGACGACCTCCCGATTCCGCATCAACAACCAACTCACCGATGCCTTTGACACAAATATCGGACTAAAGCAGGGAGATGGGCTGTCCCCATTGTTATTCAATTTGGCTCTGGAGCACCTCATAAGGAAGCTGCCAGTCGACACGCGAGGAAAACTACTATACAAGTCGAGCCAAGTAGTGGCCTATGCGGATGACATCAACATTATTTCACTGTCATTAACAACTGCCCAAGAACTTTTCCTGAAATTCGACAGCGAAGCAAAACTAGTAGGGATACAAATCAATGAGAATGAAACAAAGCTCATGACGCAGTCGAGGAAAGATACCTCAAATACACAAAAAATCACACTTGGCGAATATAGTGTCGGAAATGTTAGCAAATTTGTGTATTTAGGCGCCAAAATAACGAGAACGGGCAATGAAAGAGACGACATACCCAGAAGAATACAGTCGCAAATATATTTTATTCAGTATTCCCGATCTTGGAGACCAGCTGCATACACAGGAAAACAATGCTCCAAGTTTACAAATCTGTGATAAGACCTGTGTTATGCTATGGGTGTGAAACATGGACCCTAACCCAGGCTTTCGCAAATATATTGAATGCCTTTGAGCGACAGCTCCTGAGGCGAATAATCGGAGCGAAGCTAGATGGGGACCAAGGGCGAATTCGAAACAACCATGAGCTGTATGAAATTTTCGACGAACAGGAGGTCCCAACGATTGTAAGATTGCGGAAGCTGCAATGTGCTGGACCCATGAATCGCATGGACGAATAACGTATACCCTTAAAGGTATTTGTTAGGAGAACTGAAGGCCGGAGACCAGTGGGAAAACTGAGGAAACGTTGGTCTAACTCGGTCGACGAAGACAGTTCATCGCTGCTAGGGTTTCGGAAGCGGAGGACGCGGTCAATGGACCAAGACAGTTGGAGGCGCTGTTTGCAGGAAGCGAAGCCCCGAGAGGGGCTGTCGTGCTGAAAAGAAGAAGAAAGAAGACTATTGATTTTAAGCACGTGGGACTTTATCAGCTCTTCCTTGAAAATTATGCTTGCCTTGAATGCTCCTCTCAACCCAACACATTATTTCAATTTAACTCCAAATTCGATTTCTGTTTTTTGCTCCATCTTTCTATTTTACATTCCTTAATCAGTTCAATTTAGTTCTTAAAACAACACCTTTCCAATCTTCACTCTACTGCAATTTGCGATTAATGGATTTCGGGACTCTTCACTTTTCCCATCGGTAAATTTCGAAGTTATAACATCCAAATATCTTGAACAAACTGAATAAGGCCTGAAAGTAAGATGTACGGATTACAGGGATTACACTGTAATATACAAAAATACACAAAATTTATTAGTCGATGCGATGCGTGGCTATTTACATGCGGCCTTAGTGAAAGCATCGATCGTTGTTTGACTTTTGTAATTTTTTTTTAATGTCAAAATTATGTCAATTGTATGAATTTTGTTTTTATCGGTTTTAGAAATTTCTTGCCTTGACCCCCCTTTTTAATAATCATGGACCCTAATTTTTTTCTCCCACGTAGACTACTTTCAGGTCTTCATCAACCTCTATGGGTCGATATCGACCACTTTGGGAATCACTGGTATAGACAGTAGTGCTATTTTTATGATGGACTGTTTATCCATTTTCCCAAACAGTAATAACGCGTACTATAGCATCGAAACATGGTGTACTTGCTTTTTAAGGCCAAAGTCCATCAATATGATGGCATCTTTTTGTCCTTTAGTATACATAAACACTAACTGTTACACTGGTTTCTTCAGTCAAGCATTTTCATCTATGCTGCAGGAAACTCTGGTATTCCTTCCGCCATTGCCTCCAAAAATTTTGAGTAAGTTTCTGACTCAGTTGCCATCTGTTGAAGTGATTGATATTGGTCGTTTAAAATTTTGTTTCTGATGGAACTTTCATTACATCACCGATAAAAAAGTGGTATGGAGTTAACGCAGTGATATCGGTGCTTCTATCTTGACTAAAACCATGAAAAGTTCTTAATAAATTAATGGCACGTTGCCTAAACTTCGACGTAAATGCATTTTACGCATGCTAGACACGGCTGGGAAAGTGCTAGAGAAACTCATCAAGGTAAGACTCTTTCTGGCTGGGGGCTTATCTCCTTAGTAGCACGACTTTAGAACAGGACGCTCACCATTGATGCGATTACAGAGGTGGTGAGCACGGTCCAAAAGGTAGGGTTATATAGCCACATCAAGTAATGAATCGTTTTGTTGTTGACACGCGACATTAGGAATGCCTTCAACTCCACTAGATGGGTGGATATTCTGGATACGCTGGAAAACCCTTTTCAAGTTCCGGAATATCTAATGGGGCCTTTGAGGGACTATCTGAAAGACCGAAGCCGGCTTTACAATATGAAACAGGGCTAACAAAGATGAAAGTTATATCAGGTGTTGCTCAGGGATCTCTCCTTACTGCAGACCAGTGAAACGTGTCTTGCAACGGGCGTCTGAGACTGAAAACGCCATATGAGTCGCGCTTGATCGCTTATGCGGATGATGTTGTGGCTCCGTTGAATAAGCGCAATCTAGGCTATGTATGCAAATGCGCTGAATGAGAGACTGGATGACTGCTCGTGGGATTCAGTCTAGCACTGAACAAACCCGAAGTGGCCATCTTGACACAAAAGATAGTCCCTAGAATAGGGATGATCAGTATTGGAGACATACGAATCGAATTGAAGGCAATGGTGAAGTGCCTGGGGCTACTGATCGACTCAAAGATAAGTTCTTCTGAGTAAATCAGGGCAACGACTGAGAAAGCTGCTTAGGGAGTATCAACGCTGAGTCGACTTATGGCAAACGTAGGAGGACCCAGCCCATCAAGAAGACGCCTTTTGATGAGTGCTGTAGGCTCAGTGCTACTGCATGGAGTAGAAATATGGGGCGGCGCTCTCAGTTCGGAGGTATATCGGAAACGCTTAGCACAGGTATCGAGAAGAGGAGCACTGGGGATTGCATCTTCGTATTTTAATTATTGCAGGCGTGATACCTGTTGCCCTTCTTGCTAGAGAGCGCCTCGGTAGTTACCTGCGTCAAAATGGGGACGCGAGGAGAGTGTTATCCGCGGGGAGAGACAGTGCTCACTCAACGGTTTTCAGCATCCTTGGGGGAACTGCACGAAGGGAAGGTGGACTACGCGCCTCATCTTGGATGTGAGATTGCACATAAATCGAAGGCACGGTGAGACTGACAGAGCTTTTGAGCGGGGATGGGTGTTTTCAGTCTTACTTACACAAGATTGGTAAGTCACAGTCCACCAATTGTCGGTTTCGCCCAGAGGATGAAAACAGTGTCTGCCACACATTTTTGCGTGCATAATACGGTACACGCTGCGAGGGCACATATACAGGGAGAAGGAAGAGGTCACCTCGAACAATATAGTCACGGAGATCGGTTGAAAAATAGAACCATGTGGCAAATTATGTTCGGGCAGCCTTAAAAGATTAAAAGGACTCACAGTAGTCGGGGGCGTTGGGGTTGGAGGATCGCTTGCCTGGCACTTTCCTTTTCCTTCTATACTCTCACTAGAAGAGGGATCCCCTCGCTTAAAGGCGCCTCACGGCGTAACAAAACGAGACCTGGCCTGAAGTAATATGTAAAACGGTTCCAGGCTGGGTTCTCAGGTTGACAGGGGAGGTGTTTAGTGGGTTATTCAGTCGCTTGTGAGCCCCACAATCAGTGCGTAAATGACATTCGCCTCCCAACCACAAAACAAAAATGCCGTTGCTACATTTTGCACCAATAAAACTGCTCCATACAATTCTCATTGAGGAAGAGGTCACTAATCTTACTAATCCTATTTTGGTGTTTGCTGCAGGAAGTACCTAACTATATGACTAAGTGAATTGCAGCTACGTCAATCCTTTGAGAAGTGCCACAAAATCCATAGGGTGTTACAATTGTGTCTTGTTGATATGTGACCCATCTTGCCACAATATTTTTAGATGTCAATATTGTCCTTTTGCATATCCACTAATCGTCTTTGTTATCTACTGGGACTATACCTGGTAGACTTTGGAGATTAAGTCTTCAATGCTAGTAGCTTTTACACTCAAATCGTGATGAGTTTCAGTTTTGTTTTAAAAATTAGGTACTTTCTTATTAAAAGTAACTTTGAAGGAAAATTCATATTGCCTCCACCTACATTTGCTCTCATATGAGTAGGTAGTTTTAGGAAATGAACAAACTTCCATAACGTGGAAGTTTTTAAGCAAGACTTAAAAATGTCAGCTCTAGTTTCCCTAATTATCACCGCTAACGTTTGTCAAACAGCACCAAAAACATGACAATGATTTCACCCATGATTCCTATCTAAAGTCTTTACATGAGGTCTACAAATCATGATGCATGGTGCTAATATCTTGCAAAACTTTTCCTAGGAGGTCATTTCTACGCATAAAGCACACGCTATGCTTTTGCAAAGAAACAGTAAGTAGCAGTTTAAAAGTTGAATGAGCGGTGCGTTCACTTGCTAATAGAGTTGCAGCGATACCTGACCACGCAACAGCCAAATATCGTTTTCCCTTCAACATTTCTTTTGCTAATATCGAACTAGTAATGCATTTAAATACATATATCTTTCTTTCGTTAAAACGAACACTGCTCAAAACACAATTGTATGCCATAAGCTAGTCATTCACTAATTTAGGTTCGTTTTCAAAAATACATTCACTTAATTTATTTAAATCATACGGCTTCGGCAAAGTTTTCTCGAATGGGTCCATGTTGTTTAAATTATTTCTATTTGTTGCTGAAAGTCCAAAATCATTTAAAGATTTATCACACGTATTACAGCTTTTGTCTTCAATTCTAATAAGTTCTTCATTGTATGTATTATATTCTCATTTCACATTTCTCTTCTTCTTTTTTTGTAGCACTACAGCCCTCTGTCGAGACCTCGCCTCCTGCGATAAGCACCTCCAACCGTCTCGATTCATTGAGTGTGTTTTTCGATTTCGAAATTCGAGCAGCGGTGACCTGTGTTCGTTGACCGAGTCAGACCAGCGCTCTCTTGATTTTCCCACGGGTCTTCGGCCATTAGTTCTTCCTCCCAACGAATACCTTTTTGGGTATCCGTTGTTCATCCATGCGATGCATATGGCTACCATATTGCAATTTCCACAGTCTTACAATCGTTGAAACCTCCTGCTCGTCATAAATTTCATACTGACCATGGTTGTATAGAATTTTTGATTGGTCCCTGTTTATGTTCGCTCCAATTATTCGCCTTATACTTCAGTTTCGCCTTATATTTCAGTTAGGTTTCATGTCCCACATCCATAGCATAACATAGGCTTTATAACAGATTTGTTTACTTGAAGCTTTGTTTTCCTGTGTATGCAACAGCTCTTCAAGATCGTCAAAACTGAATAGAATATGTAATTTGCGAGCTGTATCCTTCGGCGTATTTTGTGTCTTTCATTGCCGGTCATTATTTTAGCACCTAGCAAATACACAAATTTTCCCAGGTTTTCCATATTATATTCGCCAAGTCTGATATTTTGGGCTTTTGAGGTATTGTTCCTCGTTTGTAGTCCAATAAGTTTTTCTTCGCCCTCAAGCTTCAGGAAAAGTTCAATGCCGCTTGTTAACGACCGTAACAAAATATTGATGTCGTCCGCATAGGCTACCACTTGGTTTGATTTGCGTAGCAACGTACCTCTTGTATCGACAAGTAGCTTTCTTATGACATATTTCAGAAGCAAATTGAATAGCAATGGAGCCAGTTCATTCCCTTGTTTTAGTCAGATATTTTTGTGAAGAGCGTCGGTGAGTAGGTTATTGAGCGGACATGGGAGGTTGTCGACGTCATTGTCATTTTGATAAGACAGACTAATTTGGCTGGGATCGTTTACAATACGTTACGATAAATACTGTCATATGCTTGCTTGAAAGCAAGAAGATTTGGTGCACGTCGACCTTGGACTCCCAGCATTTCTCAAGTATCTGTTTGATTGTAAACAATTGCTCTATCACTGTTGAGGAAATTCTCCAAAAAGCTTCTGAACAACCACGTTTAGATATTTTTGCTCTTCGTCGTTTATATTTTGAAAAGGAAATGTGGATTGATCAGAGCCTTTATATATATATATATATATATATATATATATATATATATATATATATATATATATATATATATATATATATATATATATATATATATATATATATATATAAATATAAATATATATATATATATATATATATATATATATATATATATATATATATATATATATAATATATATATATATATATATATATATATATATATATATATATATATATGTATATATATATATATATATATATATATATATATATATATATATATATATATATATATATATATATACTTAATACCCTTGACTGACTGACGAAATTCTATGTTTTATGTGGTTCGATAAGTACTTAGCATCACCGCCAGATGGCGCCACTATCGCAAGAGAGAGTCAGAATCAGACTCGTAGTTTTGTTTTGACCGTGTGTGTAAGCAAGTGTGTCTGCGGATTTTAGAAAAATGGAGAAAGAGCAATATAAGTCGGTTTTTCGATTCTTGTATTGGCAGACCATCGATTGAAGCACGAGATAGCTGAAACAGTAAAATTTTAGGCCTGTCGGCGCGATGGGTGCAACGTTTGCTCATTCCGGACAAAAAACGCACCCATGAGACCACTTCAGAATAGTGTTTGAGCTGTTTGAGCGCAATTTGAAAGAGTTTCTTCGTCGTTTCAACCCCGTCGATAAAACATAGCTCCGCTGGTACACACCAGAAACCAAGTGGCAATCAAAACGGTGAACGTACTCCAAAGAAGACGAAGACTGTCCTATCGGACGGAAAGGTGTTGGCCACCGTTTTCTGGGATTCACTGGTGTGATCGGCATTGAGTCGAATGAGGAGGTTATCGCCGCCACGGAGGCCTACTTTGCAGAGCTCAAGAAATCCTTTTGAAATTTTCAGTAATGATTAAATTTGTAAATAAACATGTATTTGTTGAATTCTATTGAATTTGAGGGTGTCCTTATGATTTTATTCAAGAAAGTTTAAGTTGATAGATCATACTTTTACTAACAAAGTTGAGTGAATTCCGACTTCTCACGTATTTGTTATTGTAGTGCTCATAAAGGCCTACACTCATGATATTTTTCTGATTTTCAAATGAAAATTTTCCAATCGCAAGGGGGAGTACACCTAAATTTCGTGCATTTCCCCTTATCCTGCATTCCTCAATACTGATAAAGTAATTTTAGGACCTGCTTTGAAAAGATCTCATTGAGACCTTTCATATGATGCCCCGCTTGACTACTTTTGACGCAAAAACTTTTTTTGAGGGTCACCTTCTATATGGGGACACCCCCTTAAAGCTCTTTGAGGATTTTTTTCACCCCACAACTTTCTAGAACTCATAACTACCAACTTTTCCACAAAGTTTCATGGCTGTAGCTTCTATAGTTTTTGGAGAAAAACTGCTGTGACATACAAACGGACGGAGGGACAGACAGACACAGGTACCAATTTTAATAGGATTTTGTATTTCAGTACAAAACCCTAAAAAGCAGTTTTGTAGGAAGCAGCCGTTTTGTAGGAAGCCGAACACGCATCTGAGCCGTGTGGCATGGTACCTCGCAGGTCTACTGGCAGTCAGCTAGCGGCCTCCCCCTCATGACCACCCACCTTCCGCATCATAAATGCGCGCGTGGTGCCTGATCATTATTTTGTTGCGGAATTATTTTAAAACTTTGATATCTCCAAAGATATTGATTGAATCAAATGATATCAAAGGGAATTTCGTTTAAAATTAAATCCTCGTGATGAATAACATATTTATTTCTTCTTCTTTGTAGCACTACAGCCCCTCGCGGGCCTTCGCTTAGAGATAGTTAGAATATCTCATTTTCATTACCGTATTGATTTTTTCGGAAGTTGGTTTGGTCAGTACCATGCTCCCATGTGCTTGCTCAGCTATGATATGATCTGATTAAATCAATACATATCACCACTGAGTGAACACTCGTAGTCTGTCCGTAAATTTCCCTGAACTAAATCACGTTGCTCCCAACGAGATTTGAACCTGGGACCTTCGGCTTATGCGTTCATGCTCTAACCATTAGGCCACACAGACTACAACATATTCATTTGGGTAAGGATTAATATCATGTTTATAAAACCACCTTCGCAAATAATGCATATTTTCAGAACGAATTTGATTACCATAAAACAAGTTATAGTGGGTCAACCTTAAAAGATGCTCCGCTCCTTTAGAACATTGTGTGAAATTATATAACCTATAGCCTTTTTCGATAAATGAACTATCAAGTACAAAAAGAATTTTTCAACTCGAACCAGCAGTTCGTTGTGGTGTAACAGTTAGAGCTCTCACTCCATAAGCCGAAAGTCCCTGGTTCGAGTCTCATTGGCGAAAACGAGATTTAGTTCAAGTGAATCATCGGACGGACTGTATGCTCGTTCAATTATGATAAGCGCTGGTTTAAAATCAGAAGGTATTGCAACTGAGTGGACAACACACGGCTAAAGCGTGGTACTGACCATATCACCTTGTGAAGTGCCGGTACATCCGGTCAAGATAATGAGATATTCTAATTTTTTCTAAGCGAATGTTCGGAAGAGGCCGTAGTGCTAAAACAAAAAAAAAAAACAAAAGTTCCTGAGATTAGCGCGTTCAACCAAACAGACTCTTCAGCTTTATAATATTTGTATAAAGTATAGATTAAGAAATAATAAATGTTGGTTTCAAAATGAGTTTGGTCAAAGTCAACCGGGAATATCTACATTTTTTAATCGATGCATCTATCTAAGAAATCTAAATTTTATAATCATTGATTTTACACTCCAAGATTAGATTTAAAGTTCAGCTTTAGTTCCGATTAGTAAAACTTTGGGATTACTACCATCAATACAAACGCTATTATATACTTGATTGAATATACTAGAATCTAGTGTTAACTGATAGTTTTGAAGACAAATTCTTATAAAAGCATTAGCTGCTTTACGGAATCACGCGTAATGCTAAGATCTTTAATCCAAACATTCAGAAAAGCGACAAAATTAACAAATCACAATGCATTAACAACTAAATGAAATCGCTTTAAAACAATAATTAACCATTACCAGTACCCCCTTGAGTATCGATCCACATGAAAGGAAGAGAACAAAGTATCAATTGATTGACTATCGTCGATCAATAGTAAATTTCAATTAGCGGATTAGCAAAGAAGTGATTAAGTGGTTTTAAATGAATCCGACTTAAGAGTTAATAGGTGGATCGCACGCCATACTGGTCACAGTACCTTCAGCTCTGATACCAGAGTCCAGGCAGGCGTTCAAATGGAGGAGCGAGGAACACTACATACTATGCAAGTCTGTACAGAATGCAGAAGTACTCGTAAGTAAGTACTAACGCGATAGATCCGTTCCAATCGACAACGGGGTGATTTAAGGTGTAGATTGCATTCTCCAATTTCCAAGTATGGGCTGTGATTGTTGTCTTGCTGTGCTGTTAAAATATTGAATATATTTAGTCAAGCCGTAGCTGTAAATTGATTACTGATGGTGGCTACCAATAGTAAATGCGAAAAAATTCTTCAGTTCAAATCCTCTACAGGTGTTGTGCCATTGTTTTAAGGGAAACTTCCCGAAAATTTTAAGAATAAATATATCTGCTTTGCAGCTTTTATTTAATTCTCACTACCATACAATTATTAGTTCCAAGTTTAAATCAGAAAAATTCAAAAACAATATGTTTTTTTAAATTACGGCAAACTTGCCTACATTTCTAATGCTTGAATATGCTGTGGGCTTACCCTTAGCTAGTGGAGTGAAAATAATAAAAGCAACATTGTTCCATTCTCGCTAGGACATCGAATTGAAATAATCGAAGACAAAACAACAGCGCCAAATCAAAGAAATCAAACGAACAATCTACAAATACACGGTACCTGTACTGCTAAGTATCTAATACTTATTAACAAGCTTTGGAAATAAGATACATAACAGGTACAAAGAAGGAAAACTATCAAGTTTTTATGCGGGCCATTAATAAATTCTTCCTTACATTCTGAAGCTGTAATTTTTGCACCAATAAATCATAATTCAAATGGTGTTACTTTGCTATTTCAGAATTTATTAGTTTTTACTTTTAATCAGGAGGCTTACAAGGTACTGGAGGAAATAATTGTCTTTCAAATGTTTATTTTCGCAAGAGTGGTCTATATGTTAGGAAAAGCCTTGTTTTAAAATTATTTGAAAGTTATTTTCACTCATAACATTAATTTACCTATATGAGAAAAATAATTCTGATAGTAAAAGAAAACATATTGCATAAATATACTACAATATGAAATTTCGGAATTAGAGTTGTGTAAAATGGTAAAAATAAATGCCTTGAGAATATATTTTTTTCTACTTAAACGAAGGGAAGCTTCGCGAAAATTCACCTCATTGGCCCGGTGAGATTTTATGGTTCCATAGCAATAAGTGAGCTTATACTACATGAATCCTCCTGATTGATTTGAATAAATTGAAATGCTTACCTTCTCAGTATATTCTATACTCTACATAACCATCTTTTGAAAAAAAAGTTGGGTGGACAGACCTACGCTCATGTCAGAAGGGTTTTGTACCCAACTAACGAAATGTCGTCACCAGCAACGGATAGAGTCAGGAGACATGTAAAAGAGATCTGCACGTTTAAAATAAAATCCATTATTGTTCCATTTTAAACGGTCGCCATTTTGTTGCAAACTAATAAAAATCACTCAAACCATGAATTCCAAAAAATATATATGTTATTCATCTTATTTGAAAATTTCAAGAGGATCAAATCAAAACTGCAGTGTCTGATTCGATGGAAAGTCCATAACATACCAAAATCGTGTGTTGCAATTGGAAAAATTTCAAATGGCTATAACTTCCGTGAATGTGATTACATTTTTATCAAATTTGGAGAGTATTAGGACCTTTTGTGAGACTACCTGAATATTGGATTTCATTGGATTTAAGGGAATCCATACGATTTTATGTGAAAATCGAGTGATCTACTTACATATTTTTTTAGATCTTTCAGATCACAGGTGACCAATCGCAAGGAGGACCCAATTTTTCGTTTTTTCCCTCCCTGTCTACCTCCTGACGCAATAATAGCCAGTTTAAGATCTGTTTTGGGAAGTCCTCATCAAGACCTTGCATTTGATGTCCATATTGGGTATCTTTGATGAAAATTAATTTTGGGGCCACTCTTCTGTATAGGGAGACCCCCTTAACAGGTTCCCTGTCCCCATACAACGGTGACTTTGAGGTGTCACACGTCCTGCGGATTTTTTCTTGATTTGATTTTCATTAGAGTTTTTAAAAGGGAGTGAATATATTTTCAAGGTACTTGTACTAATTGAGACCACGCCAAAGGGTTAAAAAAAATGTATCAGGTATGATACACGAGCGCAGCGTTACATATTTTAGCTCTATACGACTTTTGTATCATATATGGTATGTATCATTTGTGATTCATTTGAGGTGCGCAGATTAAATTCAACTCATAGCGTCCATGTTCACAAATGATTTCTTTTTTTATTTAGAAGAAAAAAGGAATAATTATAGACAGTTACAGTATATAATTATAATTGTTAGTTGCAAGACCGGGTTCCTTTGGAGAAGTATAGTTGTTAGTTGAACTCCACGTTAGCGAAAAAAATGTGTTCTCGGGAAAAGTCAACGGATGAAGAGATACGGCGAGCACTTGAGGAAAGTGAAGAGGAAAGTGATTTCAGTGATGGCAGTGATGAAATGTATCAACCTGATTAGGAGTCTGAAACTGAAGAAGAGGATCAAGAAGAGGCGATAAGAGAGTTGAACGAGAAGTGTCGAGTCTAACAACACGTGGGTGTCGAGAACAATCACAGGTAAAAACTCATCGCAATCTTTATTTGACATTAATTTTGTGATCATTCCGAGGTCCGGGGTGGAGCGTCGTAGGCCGAGTGTATCTGAAGGCGAGTTCGAGTATGATCCACAAGAATTTGGTGATACAGAGCATGAGCAATGGGTGGAAGACATTCTTCCGATTGGAAGGCAAGCTTTTAAAGGTAATTCCGGAATTCAAAATATACAGGCTATTTCAAATGAAGAAGGTGCTGTCATCATTGCAAAGATAGTCGAGTACTTCATAGATGACGATATCATTCACAATATGGTCGAAAAAACAAATGCATACGCTGAGCAGTTGAAGCAGATACGCACAAAACGATTCTCGAGAGTATCACGTTGGGTTGACGTTGACCAAGAAGAAATGAAGAAATTTTTTGCAGTAATACTTTATATGGGAATAGGTCAAAAACCTTCTATTGAACATTATTGGAAAATGGACCCTTTGTATAATACTCCTTTCATCCACAAAATATCTCTTTCCTACAATAGATTTAGTACTATACTGCGTTGCTGGCATTTTATAGATGTGCAGCCTTATAATGATGATGTTTTGTACCGAATTCAACCACTAGTTGACCAACTGATCAGCAAGTTTCGTGAATTATGTGCCAGGTGATACAATTGTCGTTGACGAATCGCAAATCAATCACCAAGGTCGACTGCGAATTAAGAGCTATAATCCATCAAAAACCCACAAATATGGGATAAAAATATATAAAATGTGTTCTGACAATTGCTACACATGGTCTTACGTAATACATGCGGGATCAGGAACTATTATAGAAGGTCTTGACAAACCTGGATGTATTGTGGTGAAACTATTTTTGCCACTTCTAAATGAAGGCAGACTGATTGTAGCAGACAATTACTACACTGGGATTGCTCTTGCGAAATATTTAAAAGATGAAAACACGGATTTATGCGGAACTTTGGGAAAAAACAAGAAAAATCTTCCTGAAGCAGTCACAAAGAAAAAGCTCAAACGTGGCGATGTCGTGGCAAGACAGATGGATTGTTTTGTGACTGTTTTGAAGTGGCATGACAAGCGAGACGTCTTGATGATATCGACGTGCGACGACAACGGAATGACAAACGTTTCCTCTTGGAGAGGGGAATCATCAAAACCAAATATAGTTATAGATTACAACGAAGCAAAAAAAGGGATTGATGTCGCCGATCAGATGAGTAGCTACTACTCATCACTGAGAAAAAGTCTGTCGTGGTATAAGAAATTTGCAGTTGATTTACTCTTCCAAGCAGCACTCGTCAACACCCGAGTAATTTTTCATGAGGCAAATGGATCTTCCGTAAGTATTTTGGAGATTCAAAAGGCTATGATTCGTCATTGGCTTGGCGAAGTAGTTGAGAAAAAACAACCGGCAAGACCATCAAACTTGCCAAAAGCTCCTCCAGGACGACATCACCTTTCCGAAATACCACGGCGAGATGGTAAAGTCATACGACGTCGTTGTGTTCACTGTTACGCCAAGAAAAAACAGGAAGGAAATCCTTTAAAAGTCAAACAGGTAAACACAGAATGCCTGGAGTGTGGCAAAGGCTATTGTTTTCAATGTTACAATGAGGTCCATAATAAGCTGTAGAAAAAAAAATTGTTTGATTTCTGCTATATTTTTTGTGTAACTGTGTATCTAATGTGCTAAATAAATGAATAAGTGCTATATTTTTGTTTTGCTTAAAAACTTTAGTAAGAAAATATTAATGCATCTGAAAAAAAACACAGACATAAATCATCATGATTTTTTTATTTTTTTCTAGAGTAGACAATGTACCCTGTGTCCTTAAAACAAAAATTAAATTTTGTACTGCTACGCCCATTTCAAACAATTATTTGAAATAATCTATAATTTTGCTCACATATGATACATTGACTTGGTATACTTGGTACAAAAAATGCGTCATGTATCATATGTGATACATTGGACAGGGAACCTGTTAAATACCCTATAAAATTTTTTTAAAGTTGAACTTTGAAGAAAGCACCTCTTTACACCTACATTCAAAATATTCTCCCCATGATTTCATTTGTCAACCTGTTCAAGCATCTTGCCGATTAGACTTTCCAAGGAGAGCTCTCCTATTTCCTTGTAGAGGTACCAGCGCAAGTTGTCCCATCTTATCCATGCAAGAAATATGTGGCAGGTGTCATCTTCCTTTCGTACGCAAAATTTATAGTTGGAGGACCGCAACTTACCAATCTTATACAAGTAAAACTGAAGCGCCCATGCTAGCTCAATAGCTGGATAAGACAGAAGTCAGTCTCACCATGGGTTCGATAGAACTGCGGTTTCAGATCAGGGATAAGGCACGCAGTCGATTTTTTCTTCGTCCAGTTCACTCAGGCCTGCTGTTATTCATTGAGCGAGCATTGCCTTGCCTTGCAGGCAACTGCCTTGCAGGCAACTGCCTTCTTCGTGTCTTTGTTTCGACGCAGGCACTCTCTAGCAAGAAAGACGATTGGGATCATGCCTACAATGACTAGCATCGCAAAATCAGCGACTGTTGGATATGAAAATGTAATTCTCAGTATTCAAGCGTTTTTGGTACAGCTCTTTGCTAAGAATGTCTTGCCAGATTTTTACTCCATACAATAGCACCAACTCTACACCCCTCATCAAAAGCAAACTTCTTGATGGGTTGGGTCCTATCATGTGAGCCATAAGTCAGTCAGTTGGCCATAAGCCCCTGTTGTGAGCAAACTAATACCACCTATGTATTTACGCCTCGACAATGAAGTGGTTGCGAGCGAGCAACCACTGTCTATATACTCACTCTTCGCCAATGAAATTATACAAGCAAGCACATACGCCCATTGTCATCTAAGCATGTACTTGTCATCCAATGAGCAAGCAAAAAGTAAATACGCACTAGCTATCCCATCAATGACGACAAGCTTTGGGTTTGCTTCCAGCAGAGTTAGGCTGAGGAGAAGCTAAAAGTTTAGGTGAAGACACGCTCCCGCTTCCCCAGCTTCGCCAAATCACCTCAAAAGATCGTGAGAAAGCCAAAGGCTTAAACGAAAATCACTCCCTCGCTCAATCACCCCAGTTTCGCCTATTCGTCTACTGACTCTCACGGAGCGGGGAGGAAAAGTGTTCCGAAGAACGAGAACGCACGTGCTCGGCTATTCAACACTTTTCAGGAGAATTGAGGTTGAAAGCTTACGAGGGAACAATATTTAAAGTTCTTTGGTGAACTGTGGAAGTCAGTTTGTGTTAGAGTCTTCAAGGGAGCGTGCTGCTACCCAACCAGTACAAGTATCCTACGTGCGATAAACTACGCGATTCATATTCCTGCTTAACCAAAACTCGGTTCTGCTAAAAGTAAATTCGAATGGTGAGGGGTGAGGTTTTCGCATGAGGCGTGAGCCTCAACCGGCTTTTTGGCATTCTACGTCGTGTGGCCACCCCAACCCAATAGTTTGTTTTCTCAGTTTCTTCTAGAGGCGACCGCTTGCATTGGAAACACAACTAGACCCGCCGATCCCAAGAAATACCAAGTCATAGTGAAGGTGAAAAGCGCTTCATTAAACGTTGATAGTTATAGGTTTTTAATACAAGAACATGTGAAAATGTAATAATAGATAGTTATAGGTTTTTAATACAAGAACATGTGAAAATGTAATAAGTCAATTTGGTCACAGTGTAAATGTTTAAGAAAATTAAAAGTAAAATAAAATAATTACTCAAATTAAAGCTTGCCTGTATTGATCCAGTTTTGGTGGGTAGAGTAGTAGGTGAGTGTTGTGCGGGAAGATCCATCTCTCCCCGCGAGCCTTGATGATGTATATAGGATACACATAAAATCAAGCTCCTAGTTCATGCCAGTATACATAGGGTATACTGGTTATTTAATAACCCCTAAGTTGGCCATGAGTCGGCGCTTGAAGTAGCTTTATCAGCCATTCCCCTGACTTGCTCAGAGAAATTCATCTTTAAACTGACCGACAATCCCAGGTACTTTACAGATGTTTTTGATTCAATCAGTTGCTCCTCAATACTGGTCACCCTTACTTTGAGGATTGTGTTCCTTATCAGGATGACCACTTTAGTTTTCCCTACTGCTAGGTTGAAC
The DNA here is from genome assembly GCA_963969285.1 of Odontomyia ornata. Classification (NCBI taxonomy): domain Eukaryota; kingdom Metazoa; phylum Arthropoda; class Insecta; order Diptera; family Stratiomyidae; genus Odontomyia; species Odontomyia ornata. The sequence continues at coordinate 117,399,724 of OZ017742.1, forward strand.
CAACGAGCAGTCATATAATCTCTCACCTCATGCATGCCGAACATTAAGTTAACTACTTATAGCTTAGTAAAACCAGTGCCTCTATATTTTGTACCACGCTTACTACCTCTGCATTCGCTTCAATAGTGGAGTATCCTGCTCTGAAGCTGTACTGCTAAGGAGATATATACTCAGCCATCTTCTTTTCTCAAGCACTTTTCCAACCGTGTCTGACATGCTTAACGGGCGGTGTGCAGAGCGCTTCCTTTTCCTTTGCTATTCAATGCATGCGTCGCTACCTTCCAATGTTCTGGAAATACCCTTTCATGTAGGCAAACGTTAAATGTAATGAGCAGCAAGTCAGAACTATGGTGTCAGAAGAACTGCACCATGTCAGCTGGGATGCCTTCTGGACCTGAAACCTTCCTTGGTGCCAATGACAAGACTACCTCTTCTAGTTCTAGCCACGTGAAAAATGAACATTTGACTGCCATTTCACCGTATACAGCGTCACCGTGTACGGGTTGGACGGAAAAAAGTACCCACAATAAAAGATCGAGGAGATCTTTTCTGCTTGATATATGGTGGGTTTGTATAGGACGACAAGTTTCTTTATAGCTTTCTTTTGGCCAACGCGCCATGGATCCCCATTCATATGTCTATTAGATGCCTCACTGCTGGCAATCATTTTGGAAGGCATTTCTTGGTTAACTTACTGGTTGAATGCTAGGGACCGGTTTCATGCACGTCATTTCAGCCGTCCGTCAGTACCATGCCGGAGTCCCCGATGGGTCCTAAAATGGCTGCAAGCAGACACGATAATGCTAATGTTGAGTTCACCACATCTTTCAGCAACGGCACACCTCCATCCTCCCACTGTGCAACTCAATTATGGAAGATTGAGAACACGGGAGGTTGGCAGACAACATCAAGGATCTCAAGCAGAATACACTAGTGATCACTGGCTGAGGAGTCCTCCAATACTCTCCAACTGTCTACTCTCTGTACTAGGGTCTGCAAGACAAATCTCACATCAGGTAAGATTTCTTTATACTCGTAGCTGTCTTGGCTGGCATCTCTTGGACTCATTTTCTGTATGGGTAAGTTTGAGGCATAGGCTACCCAATTGTTTAAACAAGTACGTAGTCATCTACATTCAAGACAGTGTCCTTCAAAACATTAAGCTTAAAAATATGATATTGGTCCGTTTAACATCAGTATTCATGAAACGATTTGGTCTCCGAGAACTGAACCGACACAAATCTATCGTTCCACCCGTAGTCCTTTCCTAGGAAATGATGCAATCCTCAGCGCTCCTCTTCTCTGTACCTGTCCCAGGCGTTTTCAGTACACTTCCTTACTAAGAGCGTTACACCTTATTTCTGCACCGTACAGTAGCATTGACCCTACAGCACTCATCAAGAGGCGTCTTCTTGATGGGTTTGGTCCCCATTTGTTGGCCATAAGTCGACTCAAAGCCGATACTCCCGAAGCAGCCTTCTCAGCCGTTGCCCTGATTTGCTCAGAGAAACTCATCTTCGAGTCAATCAGTAGCCCCAGGTACTTCACTGCTGGCTACGATTCGATTTGTAAGTCTCCAATAATGATCATCCTTACTTTAGAGATTATGTTTTTTACCAAGATGATCACTTCAGTTTTCCCCAGTGCTAAACTGAGCCCGCGAGCAGTCATCCAGTCCCTTACTTGGCGCATTCGTATTTCTAGTCTAAGTTGCACTTCTTCGACGGTACGTCCAGCGATCAGAGCCGCAACATCATCCGCATAGCCGATCAAGCGTGGCTCATCTGGCATATCTTGTCTCAGTTGCCCGTCGTAAGACACGTTCCACAGGTCCGGACCAAGGATAGATCCCTGGGCAACACCCGATGTAACAGTCATCCTTCCTCGGTTCCTTAGTTAGTCCTGCAAAAGCCACATTAGGTATTCTGGAACTTAAAAAGAGTTTTCCAGCGTATCCAGAATATCCACCCATCTACCGGAGTTGAAGGCGTTCCTGACGTCGAGTGTCACCAACAGGACGATCCGTCGCTTGGTGCGACTATATGCCTCTGCCTTTTGGACCATGCCCTCATCACCTCTGCAATCGCATCAATGGCAGAACGTCCTGCTCTAAAGCCGTACTGCCGAGGAGATAGGTCCCCAGCAGCACGAATCGTTCCAGTGAGTCCTCGTTTGATGAGTTTCTCTAGCACTTTCCCAGCCGTGTCTGGAATGCATAACGGGCGGTATGCAGACGGCGATTTGAGATTTCCCTTCACCTTGCTGATAGGCATAAGCCTCACCACTTTCCATCGTACCGGGAAAACCCCATCCCGTAGGCAAGCATTGAATGTCAAGACAATAGTGATAGACAAGCCGCAACACCTCAGCCGGACTATCATCTGGACCTGGGGCCTTCCTTGCTATCAGTGAAAGGACTGTCCCCTTCACTTCCGGCTATGTGAAGAGTGGGCACCCGACTGCTGGTTCACCATGGACAGCGCCAACACGTGGTGGGATGGGCAGAGAAGAGCGCCGCACTATCTCATCCATCTTTTCCGCATCATGTATGCAAAGCTTTCGTACGGTGCCAAGCTTCCGCAAAACCCGTTTGTAGCCAAGGCCCTAGGGATACTAGTTCACATTGTCCATTAGGTCTTGCCAGCAGTGGGCCTTGCTATTGTTAATCACTTTGCGAAGGCATTTCCTGGCTGACTTATATGCTGCCAAATGGTTGCATGCCTCGTCACGGTTCCACGCCCGTTGGGCCTCACGTCCAAGCTTGTGACACTCCCTTCGCTTTTCAGTGATTTCAGTTTACCACCAGTACACTGGGGGTTTGCCATCCTGGGATCTTCAACGGGGCATAGAAGCATTGCAAGCAGTCCTTATGATGCTCAAAGTTGAGCTAACCACGTCTTGAGCTGCCGATTCTTCCGTCTCCTGCGAAGCTCCCTGCAGCAGCTGTGAGCACCTCGACGAACCTCTCAACGTCCATTCTTCTAAAGTTCCATCTAGTAGGACGTAGGGAGACAACATCACTTATTTCAAGCTGAATAGTCCTTTAATACTTTCCAATTTTGTATTCTCCGTACTAAGGACTCCGAGGCAAATGTCACGTCCGGTATGGTTCATTCATAGCCAAAACCGCAGAAAGTCGGCATACTTCCGGTGCTTAGTACAACGACCGCCATCCTAGTCACCATTCCCAGGATTCATTTTACCCGCGGATCTGTTTGAGGCACGCCCCATTCGATTGCTTTAGCGTTGGGGGGGACCCCCAACGAGCACGTTGCCGTTTGCTTTTTAGACAACGGCTCATAGAGCATTAAGCTCGACTTGGAAAGATGATATCGATTCGTTCGGCGTTAGGTATACGCTAAAGAAGGTGGTCTCTGAACACCGCACCCACATGAAACTATTCCCCCGTCCACAACTCTCCGCTTGGAAATCACTGTCCCAAACCCAGATGGCGGCAGGATACCATGATGCTGATTTTTTATCATGGTGTTGCTCACTTAGCAGCAAGAAGTCGGCATTCATGTCCCTCGCAAACTGCTCAATTAAATTCTTCACTAGGGCTTCCTGAAAACCCGGCATTTTCTTGATCCCAAGACATATCTAACATCAGGTCTTAGATCAGCATCCTTGTAAAGAATACATTGTACCTCCTTCGTACACTCTTTTCTTTTATGCCCCATTTCACCACATTGGTAACATAGGGAACTCCTATCCGGTTCTTTGCATACTTGTGTGGTGTGACCATAACCAAGGCAGTTGAAACATTGAAGTGGCGTTGCTCTTCGCCGTATCCTACAGATAGCCCTCCCTTTTCGTACTTTGCCCTTGTTCAGAAATTGTTTGGCGAATACGAAAAATTATTAAAATATTATGAGATTTTCAATCACTAACGATAAAAATACTGGTTCCGAAACACCGCACCGCTCCTGAATAGCAGACAATTTGCAGTAAAAAGAAAGACTCTTAACTAAACACACGGCTAACTCTTTTGGAACCCATCTGCCTTGATACAGGATAGAAGAAATATATCCACACTAATTTTCATGATATGACCTTTGGTTACTTGTGCGAGCACAGGCCGATTGCTGACGAGTGAATTAAAGAGTCATAATTTTCAATTTTTCCAATATACTTGGAACTAAAGATAATTTGGCATTTTTGCTCAACTCAAGTTTCTGCTTCATTATTCGTTTCTCCTAAGCATAAACTGTATCACTCGTAACAGATCAGGTGCAATTATCTTTGTGTTAGCTTTAAAACTGACCTTTGCTTTGCCTCTTATTAGGACTTTTTAATAGACAACTGAATGGTGATCCAAACCTGGGGGGGGAAGTGTTGCAACTGAATTGATGCCCTCGTTATTTTTGTAGGGTCGCCAGCTTGTACGATGGCAATGGGAACCGTTTGGGTTGGATCTCCAGGATTATTTTGTGTTGCTGCTGTTGTGGAGGAAGCTGTTGTTGATGTTGCTGCTGGTGCTGCTGTTGTTGTTGTTGCTGCTGTTGTTGTTGGTGTGATACAGCTCTAAATTTCTTCAACATGAGTTGTTCTTCCAAACGGATACCCCAATTGGCCAAAACTAAAGCTTTTGTTGCTTGTTAGTTAGTTAAATCTGTACGAATAACATTCATCACATATTCATCACGCTTAGTATTTTAACACTAACCTGCTAGTCTTCGTCGTTTGATAATCGTTGATGAACCAACTGCCAATCGATCCTCTAATGGCACTTTGAATAGAACTGAATCGCTAATCCTATGATGCATATCAGATGGTGAATTTTCACGGGCTGCTCTTTCATCCAGCAAATGATCCTTTTCGGTTGGTTCGTAAACTGATTCTTCGCGAACATGTGCAACCCGACTCTTCTTGGGTGGCGGCCACTACGTGCACACTTCACTGCTATGTGGCTGTCAATTCCTGTTGACGTCCCACGACAAAATTGACGTGGGATGTGCGCTTGTCACAACCAACGTGAAATGACAAGCCACCTAGCAGCAAGGTGTGTTAGTAGTGGTCGCCAGCGGCGTCGCATGATTCATTACACTTTTCGTCCAAGTGAATTAACATATGACTATGCGTTGCCCCCTATGGTTTTCTGGTGTCAGCCTCGCTTTGATCCTTCCCACGCTAGGGAACTCCCTTTTGGTGGCCTCTTCTACCTTGGCCAGATCCGTCACGCAGTCAATGTCTCTTATTTCGATCGTTGCGGTCGGCTCGAGCGGGGCTATAGTTTGCCCAGGACTTTCTTTACTGCGTTGCAGAATGCTTCCTTATTGTCGGCCTCTACTCTGAACTCGACCAGTATGTGGCCCGACGGCGTTGGTCGTACTGCTTTAATGACAGCAACTCCGCAGCATCTCCGCATAGGATCGGCCATCTTGGGGTTTTACGAGCAGCACCTGCTGCCGTGTTCTTCGTCGGGCTTCTTACTCTCCTGTTTTGCAACAGGTATTTTTTCTTATTGGGCGTCTGGCGTTCCGGCACTTTCCGAAAGAGTTTCTTTGTGGCTTTCTTCGCTCATTTTGTAAGCACTGTCCGGAATCCCTGATCTGGTGCTCCACACGCATCAAGTACCTTTTCCTTACTTCTTGTGTCCCGATCTCCTTCGATTGGGCTAGATGCCATTCTTTTATTGATTTCTTATGGTGGAGCTATCTGCACGTGGCCTTTAGATTTCGCCCCCAGCGCTTCTTTAGGCTTCTGTTCTTCTTCGGCCTTCTGGTCCTCTTGGGCCTTCTGGTCATTTTCGGCCTTCTGATCCTCTTTGGTATTTAACCAGCTCCTCTGATAATGCCATGTAGGAACTCCTCTAGTTCAACTCCACTAGTTTACTGCTTTTTTGATTTTTGGGGAGTCGCATGCAGATTGCATTCTTTTCAGAACATCCCCCGCTTTTCGGAGTAGCCTTTCTTCTTCATGCCGCTGGGCGGCAATTTTACTTTGGGACCATTCTTGGGAGAGGTTATCGCTTTCCGTTCCCGAATGCAGTACTTCCGCCACATTTTCGACGTTGGTGATGCAATCACGCAACGCCTAATCACTCGTTTCTTTTCCTGCAGTAATTTCCTCATTGACTTCAGGCTGGTTCTTTATTTCGTCGGGATCTACGACTCTTGCATCGTTCACTTCGGTAACGATCGCAGCAGTGCCCATGGAATCCTCAATGTTCTTTATATTTTCCTCCACCGCTCTCGATGTACTGTTAACATCATGGCTGCTACCTATCGTGCCGCTGGTTGCGTCGTCGTTGTTATTATTTTTGATTTCTTTTTTTGGGTTTTTCGATCTTTTCTAAGTATTTTTGGTTGCCCCAGATTTATTGCCCCCCCCCCTCTGAGCTACTATCCCCGTTCGTATGTGTAGTCGCCTTTTCAGTCCTTTGGCTATCTTTGCAGACCAGGGAGGCCATGCGAATGTTGCCACATGCCCTTATGGGGACAAGTGCTCAGAGCCAGACCAACGATAATTGGGAGTCCGTCTCAACCGAACTGACACCACCAACCCAATGGTGTGAGCTTCGAGCGTGCTCCAAGGCCTGCCAAGGTTTTACCGGGACGGAGACCGTATGATAGTTGTATTCGAGCCGTTCACACACGAGTGTTACCTCGGCCTTACTGTGCAAAGCAAATAGGTCCAAATCATTATATCCGCCAGCCCAAAGCATCAATTCCAGTTCGTTGACCAAAGCGTATCCAGATCCAGTCAGGGTCGTTACCTGTCATCCCAGGAAGGGACTACAAGGCGCACCCCATATCCTCGGGTCCGTGAGGGTGGCACTCCCCCAAGAATGCTAGCCTCCAAGATTGCTCTTGTCGACCGGTATTCCCCCTGCGGGAGTTTCCTCAGGTAGGTGGTCGCGGAACTCCCCGAAGAATGCTAGCCTCCAAGAGTATTCTTGTCGGTCAGCATTCCCCAAACCTTATAGCATTTGCATATTTAACTTTTGCGTTTCAGCAAATGTGAAGTTCAGCTTGGGGGAAAATTCCACTCACCCCCAGGCCGACAACTTATTAGTTTCCTAAAGTATTTAGGGAACCAATTTTCCAATCAATTATGCTGGGCTGGAGCACTGCTTTGGTTGTTATAGATTTTTTTTGTTGAAGTGTAGGAAAAGTGCGATCCGGCGAGCCGCGTTGTTGTTTGGCAATTCTTGTGGGGTCCTTCTAGCAAAACAACTGGTGCTCACGCCCATCGTTCGACGAACAACCGGGACCGTGGGCCCCAGCCGGAGCTCCTTCGATTTTGGGGGCAAAATTTTTCGTACATTTTGCCCCACCCCCTGGATCTCCTAATGCACAAAATGACTTTTTTGTTTCCCAAAACTTGGTTTTCTATCAGTGAAATTGCTGCCTAAATTCCCGACAAATGTTCAGAGATGATATACTGGATGAGTATATGCCAACAACTGGTATTCATATCTAGACGGGTGAAAATCAAATGGCAGATACTTTATTTAAAGCTCAAGAAAATAGCTAAATGCCAAAATGTACTATTGTGTCTTCAAAGGTACTTGTATTTATGAACTGCTTAGAAAAAGTGTATGAATTCAATAGATTGGTTGCAAAATTCATTTTGGTAGTCACGTAATTTTACCCAACCTTTTGTAAAATTTAGCTCGTTTCAATCAAAGAGCTAGCACTGTGTGTTCGTCAGAAAGATTTCATAAGCTGAAGCAGTGTTGTTAATTCTTTTTAAATTTAGATTTGATGTAACAAAAACGAAATTATTCCCATATCCTCTCAGTTAAAATTAATTGAAATAAATGAATCGATGCATGATGAATTCTTGAAGTAAAGCTGCAGTGGATATTAGAATGTTACATTACTCTCTAAAGACGATCACAATTTAATTTAAAGTAAGTCATATTATTAAACGTTTTGAAAACATAATTCTAATCAAAGTAAAATTATAACTATAAAAGTTGGGATAGAGGTTAATATTGCTTTTGCTGTTGTTGCTAACATTCATCCAAATTGTATCCATAACCCATAAAATCTAACTAAATTCAGTTTTTGGAAAATTCTGTACTTGTAGGTAGCCTAAGGGAATCTGCAAGTAATGCATCGATCACGATCTGCTTGCTTATGCATTTCTAGACCATTCTTGGTGTTAAACTAACATCGGTACCATAATTCAACGGCCTCTAGAGACTCGACCAGAGTTCTCTGTGCACGGAACCATATGCCAGGCGTATATTAGTTTGCTTGTTACCACTTGGGACGACGACAATAGAAGAAATCTGGGTGCTACCGTGATATAAATCAAAATCTCAGCATGACAATGAGACTTGAGAACCAACAGTTCTCGCGGTGGTGTACTCGTATATTCCACAATTTAGTGCAACATTCATATTTAGCTGGGGAATCAATTTCATCTGCAAGAAGCAAGCAAAGTCCACCAGCGCGGATCAAACTAGATTAGACCCACGGCGCTATGGCTAATTTGTCTCTAACAAGTCGAGCCAATGTTAACAAGGCGCATAGATCACCAATTCGTGTGGTGGTTGCAATGGTTTCCAAGTTGGCACAGTGTGAAGGTCTTTCGCTTATTTGAATTATTTGTGCAGAAGAGTATCCTTGTTTCGTGTTACTCTGGCATACCCGTCAGTGACATTTGTACACGATCTAAGAAGGAACAATGTATTGTTCGCAGCATGTTTTGTCACCTATGCATGTTAATGGTTTTGATTTATATATTCCTTTTCGCGATATTGTTTTATTGAAATACGAATTGTTTTATACTATGGCAGCATGATCGCGAATATCGATATGCTTATGAGAAGTTATGATGGTTATTTTATTCTCTGATGTCATTCATAAATTTTGATGCATTAAGAGGTGGCTTAGCGGAAGTGCTTTTCAAAAAAATGAGCTCAATGGTAAAAATGTTATTTGAACTGTGTTGGTGTCACTAGATTCCCAGTAATGTACCAAATGCCACACAAAGCAAACTGTGATAATCTCAGAGCTGTGCTGTCAAACATTCGTGTTGGTCGCTGAACAAATTTCAAGGGCTAACTAAGATACTCGTTAATGGAGCAACGGATTTATTTATCCCTCACTCCTGGGAAACCATCGAAAATTTGAAAACGTGCAATGATTTTTTGGGCGTGAGTATTACTGAACGTTCAACAACGCCACTAACTTTGGATTTTGAACAATTTGATTATGAATTAGATCGGGATTTACTGCAGTTTTATTATCATCGCAAAATAAATCAGTTCAATGAAAATGTGAGCGAAGCAATTAAATCAAAAGTTGAGAGAAATAATAAGCTCTCCAACATTTCTGACAAAACTGCAAATTAAAGCGTTAGATTTTTAAATGCTTACTGTATTTCCCTTGCTTTGTGTGTTGTCTATTTTCATGCAGGAGTTCCATATAACAGAATGGATCGCTATTTTGTGGCACTGGTAACTCTAAATATACCGATGGCCCACTGAAATAAAGACACAGTTGAACAACGACGTGATGTTACACAATGACGCGAAAGTATGAGAGACGTAAATTTGAATAACAACGGCTGAAGGTTAAAGACGCAAGAATTGAATCAAGTGATTATTTTATTAACTACTGAATAGAGTTATTGTTTCGTTTTTATCTATTAATAATACATTCATGAAAAAGATTGTATTTTATATAAGGTGAATTTCCTACAAAGTAGGGGCTAAACGGCGAATGTTGCATAACATAAGCCACAGCAAACACTACATCAAGAAAGAACCAAACAATTCGATGATTTAAGAGTGTAGTGCATTAGTGCCGGCATTTAAACGATGTTTAGCTTGAAAGTGTATGAAAACGAGCCCAAAATGAACTGATCATCAAGTGCAGTCGAGAATATTGCATGTGCGCCAACCAAAACAATTAAAAAACACCATTTAGTTGTGTTTGGAAATAAGGGCGGACGATAAAACCGGGAAAGATTAAGAGACTTTTGCAATTTCAGTTTCGAGCGCGATTCAGACGAATACAAAAGCAAAGTGGAATTTATTTGATTGACCGAACGGAATATTGTGGTAATTGTCAGCGTTCTTTGCATTGATTATTGAGTTGTGCATCAAAATTTGTGATGCCCTGAGTAACCTTGAGTAGTTAAAAAATTCTTCTGAGTTTAGCACTGAAGAAGATAATGACGGAAACGACGATGAAGACGACAATTGCGAGCGAGACGTGGATAGCCAAACTGATTCCCAATCTGAAGTCAATAGAAGTCCAGCGGAAAAGAAACGAATGTTTTCTATACACTTAAGAGATATCGAAGACTCAACAAGGCCATTTGATAGCAACGGCAACTATTCAATTGATAACTAGATTAAAAATTTAGAAGAAATGGCAGTGTTGTTTAGATGGGGATCTAATATTGTTTATATTCGCGGTGACAAGTTTAAGAGGACTGGCAAAACTGTTTGTGCAAAGTAAAAGACGTTTAAATTCATGGAAAGCTTTAAAAAACGCAGTTGGTGAAGAATATGGTGCCAAACAGAACAGTCCTCAGTTACACAAAATGAGAGTGGGCACTAAAATGAAAAAAGATGAAAGTGTTTGTGAGTCGCAGCAAAATGAAGACGTTGCGTCAATTAAATACAATGTTGACGAAATCGATGACGAACCAATTAACAAGGAGATTTTATGCGGAGTGAAAACTTTGAAGGATTTCAAGGAAAAACTCAAAGTATACGATGAAATTAAGGTGATGGTGAAAGGACAATCAATGGAACAAATTGATAATCGCAAACCTTATGTTTGGCAGCAAAGTACAAACACTAATTTTAGCAATGTAGCCAGAGAATTGCAAATAAGTTCAGGCCCGAAGCCGAAAATATAATTGCGGCCAGACCACTCACTGGTCGGAAAGTCTCGGCCCCAAATGTTTCAAGTGCAACAATTTTGGCCATCAATCATTGGACTGCTCTCAAAATCCAGCTTACAGCCGAAGACCAAGTCACATTCGAGGTTCGGAAAGAGACACCGATAACATGAGAGTAAACGAGATAACTGTAAGCGCTGCGAATAAGATGGAAAAGATAGTTGACATAAACGGATTAAGAAATGAGGCATTGATTGATACCGGAAGTCAGATAAGCCTTAATAACGCCGATACCAATTTGAAAAGTAGGATCACTATTGTTACAAAACGCAGAGATAATTCTGAATGGAGTTGAATTTTAACGTCAAGGTGACTGGTTTTTTTCGATACCAAAATAATAATAGATGAAACTGAGTTTACGATTGTAGTGTATGTAGTCAAAAATCATAATTCAAAGTATGATGCAATCGTAGGTGCCAAGTTGCTTAATGATGCTGAAATATTCATTAGCAAAGACCGTATCCGAACCGGAAAACCAACTTCCGACATTCTCTCTCTGATGCAGATTAATTCGAATAGAAGCGATGATGTTCGCCCAGAATCCCCAGAATCAGGCAGAAGGTTTTGACTATAGTTAAGGAGTACACACTCCAGAAGATTAAGACAGCTAATATTCAGCTGAAGGATGATACTACGATTTATAGCAATTACAACAGACTCACTATGCATGACCATCATTTAGTCTCAAAACAAGTAGAGGAATGGATTCAGAACGATATAATTGAACCAAGTTCGTCCGATTTAACTAGTCCAGTTATAGTGACTAAAAAGAAAAATGGATCGCACTGAGTGTGCATAGATTGTAGGAAGATAAATTGAGCCATCGTAAAAGAAAGATAGCCAATACCATTAATTGACGATATTTTTGGTAAGTTACAGAATGCTAAGACGTTCACAACATTGGATCTTCCCAACGGATTCTTTCACGTAGGGGTTGAAAAGGAGAGTTAGCGGTTCACCTCTTTTGTCGTGCGAGATGGTCAATATCAGTTCCAGGGTGTTCCTTTTGGACTATGTAATTCCCCAGCTGTCTTTCAAAAATTGATTAATACAGTATTTCAAGAGCTGAATAGACGGGACATAGTACTAGCATATATGGATGACTTGATTATCCCCTCTGAAGACGCAAAAGACGGCTTACAAAAACTTAAAATGGTTTTGCAAACGTGTAAGGACTACAGGCTAGAAATAAATAAAAAGAAATGCCATTTTCTCTACTCGAAAATACAGTTTCTTAGACATGTCATTGAAGGCGGGAGCATTTTTCCATCGACACTAAAAACAGCAGCTCTGATGAAGTTTCCAGGACCAACAACTGTCAAAAGGCTAAAAAGTTTTTTAGGATTAACAAATTATTTCCGGAAGCTTATTCCTCAGTACCCCAGAAGCGCGCGTCCATAAACCAACCCCTACGACGACTATTTCCTTAAAAATGATTTAGTGTATCGGCTTCAAGATGATGCAGAGCGATAATTGGAGCTATGTTAACTAAAATGGAAATTGATGCACCTGCCAAATGATAAGAACGGTGATTCATAACAAGTGTACACATTTTTATCGAAAAAAAACATAGTTTTTGTAAAGATTGAGCTGTAATGCTTATTTATTATAAAAATTGGGTCCCTTACAATTAAATATAAAGCATTACTTTGGGCATATGTGCACCTTGTGCTGCTTTACAGACGATGATTGTAATTTTCGATGACATTTTCGCACATTTCCGGCGTTATTAGGCGTATGTTGGCTCGAATATTGTTTTTTAATGCTTAAGTAGTCTGGAAAGCATCAGAGTAAACACGATCCTTCAGAAATCCCCAAAGGAAGAAGTCACAAGGAGTCAAATCACAAGATATTGCCGGCCAATTTATGGGTAGACCAAAAAATTCACGTAGAGCGCGAAATGTTTGCAGAGGCGATTCATTATTTTTGTAAAAAGTTTTAACAATAATAAAACAAAGTGTTAAGAATAATGGTGCCAGTCTCCTAAGTGAAAGAACCACTTATTCTTTCACCCGGGCCACCATTGGCTATCAACATGATACCACATTGCCTTGGCCTGATGGAGACCAGCGTTTCCAGCACAGGCCTGGTGCCAGCATACAGCGGTTTCGTTGTAGGTGATAGACATGGCATGCATATGGCAGCTCCTGAGGAGTGTCTATCACCCACAACAAAACCGCTGAATAATAAAACGTTTGGCTGATGTGTATGACGCCATGGTTAGAATTGTAAAAGACCAAACTGTCATAATCTGTCAATATATGGACCTGAAATTGGTGATAAATAAGAGTTAAGGCCCATTCACATGTGTACACTTGTTATGAATCACCCTTTATGTAGATCGACTTCAAGCACTAATAAACTCCAGGTATCAAAGAAGTATCGACATGACATCATTTGAACTAATGTTTGAGATAAAGCTACGAAACGAAGCTGGACGAGCGGGAGGAACATCGGAAGATGGCCAAACAAAATATTTTGAAAATTCAGAACGAGAGTCGCAAAACGAGCAATTTACGAAGAAGACCAGCTTAAAGTTATCAAATAGGAAAACTCACGGCAATTAAACAAACATAAGGAGGATCGGGTGGAACTAAGATGAAAGCTTTTGGGGCCCTATACTATTACTAAAGTAAAACCAGGCAGGGTTTTATTTAAGCTCCATTGCACACCAGCATTTGTGCCAAGCATATGAAGTCATGGGTGAATGAGGACGATGATAGTTACAGCAATTATTCCGCAGATCATCACGAAGGGTCATCCGAGGCAGATGACGTGCAGGACGACCAGGTTGTGGGATTGGTAACCCCGAATATACCGATGGTCCACTGAAAGAAAGACATAGTTGAACAACGATGCCCGAAGACGAATGAGGTGAAGTTACAAAACGATGCCAAACGACGAAAGACGTAAATTTGAATAACGATGGCTGAAAGTTAGTTATTTGCTTTTCTTTTACTACTTTTCCTCCCCGCCATCATTTGTATTTTTAAGTACGAAAAATAATCTTATGTTTCCCTCTCCCATGAATCAATTTCCAATTTTTTTTCCATCATGATTTATTTCAGTTTTCCCCATAGTATTTGCTGTTCTCACGCATTGATCGTAATGAAACAACAATCTTTAAGCAATTATACCTCCTAATCCCTCCACGGCTGCTTCTACTCATCAAGCGTACAAACGAACATTGTAACGACATCTACGCAAGCATTTGGACTTTGGTTGTTGTTTGATGAGTGGGATTATGTTGATCATCAGTGCAGATGCAGAGGGTTGGACTCAATCTAGGGGCTTCTACTGGGACCATGGGTTCGAGTTACCCTAGGCGCAAGGAAATCTTTTTAGCTTCATCAAATGCAAATATTGTATTTTTAAATGGATCGTGATTTGCATATGGCTAAGCATTGTCCTGGTTATATGAAAATTACCATACATTTAATTGGAATGATTGCATTTGCTGAAAGTTGAAAGATTCATAGAAGGAAGTGTAAGGAACTTCGATCACGTAAGCTTCGAAGGACAGCGGATGATAAGAATGAAAAAAAGAGGTTGCGTAGTCAATTTTTTAATTGAGATGGCTAGTCAAAGGAGTTGAAAGCTAGAGTCGGATGAAAAAAGGTCTGACCGGTGAGTGTAAAGAAAAATTCGAGACAAGAAAAGGGGAGATTTTCATGAGTGGGATAATCGAATGAGTGCCGTTTCAACGAATTAATTTTTAACGTAATTACAGACAATGTATGAAAAATGATGAAACAATAGGAATTATTAAATTAAGTAATTATTTATTGAATCGAGACATTACTACTGGCGGTTAGAACATGAAATAAATAAAAGATAATCCGCAAGTGATGTTGATAGAAAAAAAAACCTCAAAGAATCCTCCCCAGAATTCACAATGTTATTAGTATTCCTGAAATTTCCAACAGAAAATTAGGTACAAGAAAGATGGAATAGTGATACAGGTATATAAGAATAATAGCAGTATAGCTGTTGACATAGATATGCAATAACAGCAAGAAAATTGCAAGTGAATCAACCGGTTAAATAAATTTAACTGCTGGGGTTAACGATAAACAAGGGAATTGTCATACATAAACTCCATGAATTGAGCTTTAAAAATCAACATATGGTTATTATGTATTTTGCTTTGCAACCACTATATTTTCAGGGTGCTGACCCCTATATTTGTGTGGTCATGATGACATATAAATGTTAGAAATTATTTCTAAAATTTTTATCGAAATCCTTACACAACTGTAGAGTTTGGATCTTCTCCGATCGTGTAATTAAACAGTATCATGTGGAATTGTTGTTGTAATTAATGAAGCTTTCAGGAAATATGTGTTATACATCAAAAAGCTTAGATGCAAATTTTTGCAAGTTTAAGGGTCACCGTTCGATTTTATAGATGAAAACGCCAAATTCTTAAAATACACTATTATTAACAAATTTGATGGAGTTTTGACTTCTGAGGTATTTGTTCACCTTGTACTCATAAAGAACTATTTTTGTGATTTTTTTCAGATTTGTATGTCCAAAGATGTCCAATTTCAAAGGGGCGGAACACCAATTGTTCGTGCATTTCCCCTCACCTTTAACTCCGGGAAGTGAGAGGTGTTCACTTAAGACTTACGTTCTCATTAAAAACTTTAATTTGATAACCATATTGACAACCTTTGGAAAAAGAACTATTTGGTAAAAAAACTGTTTAAGTTCTTGTATTTGAGCTAGCCCAGCGTGGGAAAAGCATATCCAGGAACGACCCACAACAGGACTGAGCGCAAGCCGGCCTCAGTATGCCAGCCCGGGTGGCTCTAACATATTCTAATGCCTGCAACTGCGGTGACTTCCGTGGTTGCAACAGTCCCCAGAAGCATGGATCAGATCAGCTATTTCTAGCATACATAATGGGTGGCATGTAAACGACTCGGGACTCCTCATCGCATTGCTGCCGTGTATAAGGTTCTACTTTGGTCAGGCAAGAATTGAACGTACTGAGCAGATACTAAAGCAAAATTGAAATACTATCTGCAGCACCTTAGGTAGAATCTTATCTGCTTATGTTACCTTTGTAGTGAACGCTACCGGTGTCAGCTTCTACTTCAGTAGACTTTAAACCAAAAGTGGAGAAGATGCATGCTGGATGTTGGAGATTCTCTCAAAGGTGGGATATCACAGGAAAGGTCGCAGTTGTCAAGGTCACGCTCTTTCGTCGTCGGTGAGTCAAATAGACGCTTTTATAAAGGAATATCTGAGCATCTTTAGTGAACGGGGTACGCTAATGCCCGACATCCGCTCTTAGCAGTTATTGAAAAAGGTTTGTGCTTCAAAGTTCGCCATTAATTTGTCAAATTTTTATCTGAATCGTGAGTGTGTCCTGGCATAGCTGGAATAGAAAGCGCAGGCAGCTTCGTATCATTAATTTTCCTTGCCTGTGTGTCAGGGCTTCGACCCCAATTTACGTGCAATATCCAAATGTTATATCCGACCATTCTCCAAGTACAGAAGATTTAAAAATTTCTCTTGTAGAAATACCAACAAGACGTATCGTTGCTTGCTAAACTAGTTCGAGCTAAGCCATTGTATTGAGTTCAGGTTTACCCTGATTTCACAAAATGCTTATTGTATTTGTAGAAAAAAAAACCTGAAAGTGTGCTCAAATTACCATAAGTAGCTCGCGGTGAGTTCCACGTTTATTGTGACTTATTTTTTTGTTATATGCTTAAAAAATCTTTGAATGTGATTGGAAGTGAGTGCTTGGTGAAAAAACTGAGGCGTTGCATTGAATTATTGAAAGGAAGAACAATTTTAAGTTTAATCATACTACAGCATTCAATTTGTTTGGTCACTCCTTTTTTTCCTGCCGTGATGACTTTGTGGAAAATGTAAGGGAAGTATTGTACTCGGAAATGGAAACCAATAACATTCGTTGGGGAAACTGCAGGCTGGAGACCAGCAGGGAAACCGAAAAAACGCTGGTCTGACTCAGCCGACGAAAAACTTCTTCGCTGCTGGGATTTCAAAATAGGAGGTTGCGGACAATGGAACGAGATAGTCTAGGGCGTTATTTGTAGAAAGTGAAGGCCCAAGAGGAGCTGTAGTGCTACGAAAAATAAGAATGCCCTTAAGTCCACAAAGTCATTACGACAGCAAAAAACAGTAATTAGACAAATAAAGCACTGCCACCGTCGAAAATGCAGTGGATGTACTGTACTCGAAAATGGAAGCCGGTAACATCTCCCAAGAAAAGAGGGTGCAAAATTTATACAATTGCTATCCATTGACATCAAGAAGAAAGGCTAATCTAAAAAGCGAGAGACGTTCTAAAAAAATAAAATCAGCATGCGAATTCGCGAAAAATCAGCAAAGATAAAAGAATGGGCTCCGAAGAGGAACAGAGGGCTAAAAAAGAGTAGAAGCCTAAAAAGCGCTGAGGACTAAGCCAAAATAATACTCACCAAAAAGCCTCCGCCATCAAACATCTATCAAAGAATGATGTCGAGCCCAATTGAAGGAGATTGGGATAAAAAAAGAAGATAGGGCACTTGATGGGGGTTGAACGTTAGATTAAGGGTTTCATACAGTGCTGATAAAAAGAGCGCCCAACAAGAAAAAAACACCTAACGTTAAACAAGAGAGGAAAAAGCCACGACGAGAAACCCTGCTGCAGACACTGCTCGTAAAACCCCGAAATTGCCGATCTTACGTAGAAGTGCTGTGGAATATTAGGGGAAAGATAAGGCCTGAAGACACCAAAACTGACACAGACACAGACACTGCTCTTAAAACCCCGAAATGGCCGATCTTACGTAGAAGTGCTGTGGAATATCAGGGGAAATATAAGGCCTGAAGACACCAAAACTGCTATTAAAGCAGTACGATAAACCTAGTCAGGCTAGATACTGGTCGAATTCAGAAAAATGGCTGACAATAAAGAAGCATTCTGCTTCGCAGTATAGAAAGCCCTCAGAAAAAGCATAACTCTAGCCTTATTCGCGCCAACAGTGCCAATCGAAATAAGAGACATTGACTGCGTCATGGACCTGACCGAGGTAGAAGAGGCCATCACGAGGGAGCTCCCTAGCGTGGTAAGGATTGAAGCTAGGCTGACACCAGCTAACTATAGAAGACAAGCCTGGCCATCATGGTTTTGATCGAAAAGGATGTCTAACAATTTTTGAATAAGGACAAGATAAGAATAGGATTGGTTGTCTCCAGGATATGGCGAAGGCAACTTCTCTTCAATGTTTCAAATTTATCGGCTATGGCCACACTGCACAAGTATGCGAAGGACTCGATAGGAATTTTTTTTATTACAAAAGCGGTGTGACTGGACATAAAAGAAAAGAGTGTACAAAGGGGGCACACTGTATCCTTTGTAAAGATGCTGATCCAAGACCGGATCTTGGACACAACTTAAAATAAAAAATATGTCGGTTTTCCCAGGAAGCTATAACCAATGCAAAATCAGAACTTCAAGGATCCGTATCCTGCAGGTAAAACTACACCTCAGTTTAACAGCCCAAAACCTGCTTCAGCGATTTGTGAGGGATATGAAAGCAGTCTTTTTCCTGCCGAGTGAGCAACATCATGATAAAAATTCTGCATCATGATATCCTGATAAAGCTTGTACTGCGGCTATCTCAGTTTGGAGCAGTGATTTCCAGGTGGAGAGTTGTGAACAGGAAAATAGTTTTGTGTTGGTTTTGTGCTCACGAAGCACTTTCTTTAGTATATACCTAACGCCAAACGAGCCGATGTTATTTTTCTAAGCCAGGCTCAATGCTTTGGAGAGCGCTGTCTCGAACGAAGACGGCAACGTGCTCATTGAGGGAGACTTCAACGCTAAAGCGATCGAACGAAGCATGCTTTAAACAGATCTGCGAGGAAATCGGACACTAGAAATAGTGACCAGGACGGAACTTGTCATGCCAAACCACGGAAAAATGCTGACTTTCTGCCATATTGGCTTTGAAAGAACAAAACCGGACGTGATATTTGCCTCCAAGTCCTTGGTATGGAGGGTACACAATTGGAGAGTATTAGAAGACTACTTAGTCAGTGATGATAAGTGCATTCTGCTCGAGATCTATGATATTGCCCCCCGATGTCCATACTTTTGACGTTCTACAATTGGGTGGAGTATCGAAAGAATTAACGTCGAAAGGTTTGGCGAGGTGCTCTACTGCAGGGTGATTCGTAGGGGACAGAAGAATTGGCAGCTCAAGACATGGTGAAATGAGCTATGAGCATCATCACGACTAGTTACAACGCTTCTATACCTCGTCAAAAACCCCGGCATGGCAAGCCTTTGGTGTAGTGATGATCGACTGAAAGTACTGAGAAGCCAAGGTAGTGGCACAAGCTCCACCGTGAGGCTCAAAAGACATGGAACTGTTACGAGGCATGCAACCGGGTAGCATAATATAAGAGCCATAAAATAAGAGCCTTTTCAAATTGATTAAAAATAGTACGGCTCGCTGCTGGTAAGATCTAGTGGACAATGTGAACAAGGATCTGTGAGGCCTTGGCTACAAGCTAGTTGTGCAGAAACTTGGGGCACTACAGATACCTTGCATTTATGAAGTGGAAAAGATGAACCAGATATTGTGGGCAGTTTTCCATGTTGATGCTGACCACTGTGAAATAGCAATCGAGCGCCCACTCTTTATACAGCCGGAACTAGAAGAGGCAATCCTATTATAAAAAGCATGGAAGGCTCCAGTCCCAGATGGTGTTCATCAAGGGAAAACTCACTGACGCGATTCGTGCTGCTAGGGATCTATCTTCTCGGCAGTATGGATTTATAGTAGGGCGCTCCACCATTGGTATGATTGCAATAGTGATGAGTGCGGTCCAAGAGGCAGAGGCTCATAGCTGCACCAAGTGACTTATTTTTCTGTCGGTAACACTTGACTCTAGGAACGCCTTCAACTCCGCTAGATGGGTGAATATTCTGAATACACTGGAAAACCGTTTTTCATGTTCCAGAATATTTGACCAAAGCCTGCTCTACGACGTGACACAGAGCCAAACAACTTAGACAAGGCAAGCTAGTGCACTGAGTGAGAGACTGGATGACTGCTCGCGGGTTCAATTTATCACTGAAGAAAGCCAAAAAGGTCATTTTGGCAAAAAAGAGAATCCCTAGAGTAAGGATGATCGGTATTGGAGCCATACTAATCAGAAGGAAGCCGATGGTGAAGTACCTGGGGCTACCGATGCACTCGAAGTTTCTCTGAGCAAATCAGGGCAGTGACTCAGAAGGCTGCCCCAGGTATATTGGATCTGAGCCGAATCATGGCCAACGTATGGGAACCTCACCCATCAAAATGATGCCTCTTTAAAAGTGGTGTAGAGTCAGTGCCACTGTATGGAGGAGAAATAGTGTTCGACCCGATAAGTAAAGAAGTGTACCCAAAATGCTTGGCACAGATACAGAAGAGAGGAGCACTGAGGCTTGCATCTTCATATTTGACAGTCTCTGATTTGGCGGCGACAGTTACTGCAGGCGTGATACCTGTTGCCCTCCTTGTTGGAGCGTGCAGCGCTATTTACTTGAGTCAAAATGAGGACGTGAAAGAGGCGGTTGCCCACGAGGAGAAACAGCGCTCACCCAATAATTCGCAGCAGTTTTGGGTGGATTGCACAAAGGGGAGTTGGACTGTGCGCCTCATCCCGGATCTGAGATCGTGGCTCAATCGAAGGAATGGTGAGGCTAATTGGTACAGTATGTTTGGGTAGTCCTAAAGATAAAAGGGACTCACAGCGGCCGGGAACATCAAGGGTGAGGAATCGCTTGTCTGGTAAGCACCCCTCTTCCTTCACCTCCCGCTAGAGCACGGATCTTCCAGCTTGTAGGCGTCTCATGGTGTAGCAAAACGAGACCTGGCCTGAAGTGATGTGTCGAAACGTTCTAGGCAAAGTTGACAGGGTAGGTATTTAGTGGGTAGTCCTGTCACTTGTGAGCATGGTAGCCCCACACACAGTGCGCATTCACCTACTAACCCCAACAAAAAAAGTCCATCACATACTTGCTGCATTGCCTGAATGAGGATTTTTGAAAACTGGTATCTTTTTGATCGTCAACAGCAATTTAAATTTGTAAGGTAATGGGAAGTTTGATAAATTGTAATTGACCTATGGTAGCTCTTTTTCAATCAATTTACTGCTCAAAAACATGAGTATTATCTGCATATGGCTGAAAACCCTGGGAAAAATCGTATGTTGTGAAAGCGGCTCGTAGAATGATGTAGCTTTATTATACGGAACCGGTATAACTAAAGAAGTTTTGAGTCAAAATTGTTCAAGACGGAGAATTTTGTATACCTCGAAATATAATTTTAATTTATCCATTACAAAAGCTTATGCGTATAACTTTACAAACATAAATAATAACTTGAAGCGGTCAGAATTTTAGAAATTATTGTGTATTTTTATCCTCCATTATTATAACTTTAAAGTTAACGTCCTTCAGGGAAAAAAATGGAGTTGAAAATTCTCCAGTGTATCATAGAGCATCGTATGAATAGATTGCAGTGGGTTAAATTGATTTGTAAAGTTCAAAATTAAACTATTAACCACTTCACTTAACCTGAATACCATTATATTGCAACTAGAACCCCATTGAATACCGATCCAAAGATGCACGGCAAATATTATCTTCAGCGCAATCTGCATACATCCTCCATTTTTACACACAATGCATTGAACCATGCCAAGGGTGGAGTACTCGCCTAGCTCATAAATTAGAACTGATTACAGTCTAAATCGGCTCTAGCATTGCCTCCTTGCAGCCAACATGCGATTAAGGCAACATTTTACACTCTATAAAGTGCAAAGATTAAATTTAAATTATGCATTTAATAGAGAGCCAACAGATACAAATTCCGAGTCTCTTATCGTTGCATATACGAGTAAATTTTCAACTATGCCGTGCCCATACTCCATTGGCATTTAGTGGTCGGGAGTATGTCGAGCGGAAATTGTTTAATGGCAGATTTGAATATATTACATCTTTGTTGCATTACGCCCAAAGTGATAGGCTACTCTTTCTGTGTATTTAGTGAGATTATCGAGATAATGTTCATTCAGAGAGTGTTTAATGGTGTTTTGATAGGGTAATTGATGCCACGGAAAGGTGAGTGAGTAATTACACGGTATGCCCTTACAAAAATGTTTGGTACAGATTAAAGAGCAAATAAATTTGGCTGATATTAATTAAAAGGTATCCAGGCCATATACAGAAGATTCAGATCAATCAGACAAATAATCGCTTCGTCATTATCACATGCTGGGGTAAAAAAGTATCTTCCTTGTAACGTAATCTTCTCTTAAGTACTTACTGACTAGTACTTACATCGTTAACTACTTTAAAACTATTCTTTCACATCGCACATTACAACAGAGTGATCGCTGCTACTGCTCACCTTTGTCGTATTATCTGCGCATTACTTTCACTCTGGATGCGCATTATCTTAACGCTACAATAGCAACAATGCTAAAATTATAAATCATTCTCACATATGTTTAATTGTATGCCGTAACAATTGTTCCCGCTCGTTGGCTGGTCCGCTGGTTACGGATTAGCAGGCATTACATGATCCAAAGAAGATGAAGATGATCATCACCGCCAACAATGCTAGCATAGAAATTGGAGTGAAAAAGCTCATCCTCTTCGATATTGGATGCTGTGCAACAAAGGAATGCATGTGTGAGGTCTCAGACTGACTACTAAGCATGTAATAATCCTCGTATGAATTCCAATAGTTCGAATAGTATCGAAAATCGTTTTTCTACCGGATAATAAATTTCTGGAGCATATTTAATAAACGCGGTGTGTAATTTTCAACAGTTGAATAATGGCCAATGATGTAGTTAGGTAGTAAGAATTGTTAAAGCAGAATAATGATCTGGGAATGCGATGTTTTGTTGCTCCCAGAATCAAACTTACTTCTGTACAATCACAATGAAGGGTAATTGTTATTCAATTAGTTATGAATGCATTGAGCACACAGGAAGCGATGAAAAGTTGGTAGCGTTTTATTTTTGTTCCTTCAATAGAAATAAAAAGACTAACGAGAATCCAATTATTTTGTAACCCAGTATTTAGTAGTTGTTTGAAAAATGTCTTGATTAGATTAAGGCATCAAATGTTAAGGAACCAGAAAGGAAGCGATGCTTAGTTCCTCAACTTACTTTTCAATGTAAAATTGGAGTGAATCTTTCAGGAAATCACTATTTAAAATACAAAGCGGAATTCAATATGCTTAAAAAGATAAAATAAAATTTATGGAAGCGGTGCCTAATCAGTTTCATAACTGGTGGTTAGCGTAGGTTTCACTGCATTATGTTGAAACAGGGAAATTGATTTGGCACTACATCTAGATCATAACCTGTTCGTGCGTCCGTCGTGTGTCACAGCAAGTTTTCTCGTAAACTACATAAGCTAGAGTGATGAAATTTTGTACGTAGGCCAAAAATAGTGCCACCTCAAAGGTTACGGTACAAAACATTTTTTTTTAATTGTTTAAGCGGGTCTTCCCATATAGGGCGGACCCTTTAAAATTGTTTTTCATCAAAGGTAGCGGTATGAATGCGAAATTTTTAAAACAGGTTTTATACTAGAAGCATTTATATGGAGGAGTGCAGGGTGCGGGGATATGAACGAAAATTTTTGTGTCCCCCTCCTCCAGATTGGACACCTTTGGACAGAAAAATCTGAAAAAAATTACAAAAATGGGTCGTTATGAGTACAAGGGCAATAAAAAGCTCAGAAGTCAAAACTTTATCAAACTTATGAATAATGGTATATTTTGTGAATTTTACATTTTGATCTATTAAATTGATGAATTATTCTTAAATTTCCCAAAAATTTGCATCTTATAAAAATGAAGTAACAAACAGCTAAGTTATAGACGGTTGAAAGTTTATGAACTACAATAATAATTATACTTTTACATACACGTTGATAATTTTCGCAGACCGTTAACTAGAAACCTTTATGTAAACATGCTGCAGTGGAACTTACATATCCAAATACACATGCCAAACTGAAATGTAACTTCATAAATGAGAGATGATGCGTTTCTTATGACGGTTGAATCAAGACTGAATATTTATTTATAATGCTAAAGAAGTCTCAGTGTGAATAACTGAATTTAAGAATGCAAAAGTGTCAAATATGTTTACGATTCAAAAAGTCAGAAAAGAATGAATATTATTATTGGTTATTATTATTATTCGAGAATTCAGATTAATTTCAAGATTGTGCAATTAATCTGAATCCAAACAATAACTTTTTTTTCCTTTTTTTAAATTTTGATTCAAACTAACTTTCCATTTCATTTGAAATTACTTGACTGGATTTTACTTTAACTTTTATTTATCAAATGAAATCAAACTGAAAAATTTAAAACTGAATTTCGAATTCACTTTAATAAAAATTGCGTACGGAAACGTTCAAATTTTGTTACTGCGATTGGTTTTGTTAGCACATTCGCTAACATGCTTTCGTTCGGACAGTATTCAAATTTTGCGATTTCCCTTTTGATGTAGTCCTTAACGAAATGGAATCGCGTGTCAATATACTTCGATCCATCGGATAACGCTCCCCTTTCTCAACTAGTTTCAAGCAACTTTAATTCTCTTCGAAACTTGTCGTTGGCTTTGACACTGATTGCTTTAAATCGAAGAGTAATCGTCGCATCCATGCTGCTGCCCAACATGCTTCGCTCAACGCAACAAATTCTGGTTCGCACGTCAATAATGCTTGCGTGATGACCAATAAATCGCTGCACCGTTCGCCGTCAAAACATGACCGCTTTGTGGTTTACGAACATTTTTACTATCCGCCAAATTAGCATAGGAATAACCGTATAGAATTTCACCGCTGAAATTCCTTTGTGCGACTGTCAATTTTAAATCAGCTGTTTCCTTCAAGTATTAAGCCACCCACTTCAACTGATTCTAATCTTTTTGCGTCGGTTTATTGACCTTTTGCGCTAAAATCGAAATGCTTGTTGCAATGCCCGGCCGTGCGTTTACTGAAACATACAGTGAAAAACCCCAATAACTTTTAATACTGCGCATTTGATAATAACAAATCGTTGTTGTTGTCCTTTTTCGATTTGCCATATCTGACATGAATAGGAACATTTGCTGCTTTTGCTGTGTTTAAACAAAAATCATTTACAATTTTCTTTGTGTATTTTGATTGGTTTAAACTGTAAATGCCATTTTCGTTGCGCTTCACTTCAATACTGAGATATTACTTGATATTGCCCAAATCCTGTACGTTGAATTTTGATCAGGGCATTAATTTCACTTGCGCCATTGCTGCATTCGATTTTGTAACGATTGCGATCAGTGGCGGCCCGTGAGAAATATAACTGTGAGTTCTGCATGTAATCTCTGAAGTTCGTCCGATTTAAAATTGAATAACAATGTAATGCACATGTAAAACCTGTTTTTCCTTTTTCTCTTTCCGTGGCTTTATTTTTATTTTTTTGAAGGCATTACTTCGACTGTTGGCAGTTTTAATAATAATAAACACGAATAAACAGAAAAATATTGATTTAATCATGAAATGTACTTACAATTAACGAAGCAGAAATGGATGAATATGAAGTAAGGCGAAACAGTGAAAAGTGGTTTACGATTAAAATTCACTTCACACGTTTTATACAAACTACTGGGCAATTATAGTCAAAACTTAACTAATTACATTGAAACTAATATACATTGTAAGTCCAGTTAAAAATAAGCTTGCTAGGAAATCAAAATTGTTTGTGAACAAGTTCAAGACGGCGATTCTTAGCAGTGGCGAATTTATCGATAATCCTTTCATTGAAGTTCCCAATTTCAGCAATCAAATGTTTTTCTATAGAAATCATAGTCAATACAGTCAAGCGTTCTTCCGACATTGTATTTCTCAAAAAAGTTTTAATGCGCTTCAAGGTTGAAAAACTCCTTTCTGCTTCAGCGGTGCTCAAAGGTGTTGTTACCAGGATTTCCAGCAATTTTTTTGTTTCCCTTAGTAGTTCATTTAAATTATTTTTCAAGATGAATTTGAGCAAGACATGGGCACTTGACATTTCTCGGCAATCACTTCTTGAATAGATGATTGAGAATTCTGTCCTCAAGCGTTCTCGCTCCAATGTAGGATAGGCGGCACATGTAGAGTTTAGCTCTGAGCCAGGGAAATTCAATTGATATTCTCTGAAGCGGTTCAAGTCAAAAAAAGAAGCAGCAGCAAGGTGTTCATCGAATGGGAATCTATCTTTGATAGCATTTAAAATTACATCACAAACTTCTAACGCAGCGAGGCGATGGCTCTCAGGACTATCATGAATGCGTCGCTTTTTACCCTGAAATTTATTTTCCATATCATTTGCATGGGACGCTCCGTCTATGATATTATCAATTTGATCGCGGATATTTTGAATATTTTCCTCAAAAGAAACAATATTAGCTTTCAATTGAACCGAGTCAGCTTCTCGCCTCTGCATTTGGTTAAAAAGTATATCTACATGAGGCATAACATAGTGGAAAAAGGTTAGCTAGAAAATAAATATGTTATCTTTCAACATGCGGCGAATACCTGAAGCTGCACTGCAAACTGTTCCATCAGTGAATTCATCTTCTATGGTTTCCATACATTTAATTAAGCTTTCCCTATACTCTTATACAAAATTTACTGTTCTCACATTGAAATTCTATTGCGTTGATGCACCGTGGGGAATTTTCCGTTTTACAATTCGATCAAGTACAGCGATTCTCGACGGGGAGCTGTTAAAAAATCCCGGTATTTCTTGCAAGTTACCAAAAAACACTCGCACCTGTGAATTCGAAGATGCCGCATTTTTGACGATTAAATTCAATTGATGCACATAGCAATGTATGAAATGTGCAAAATTATATTTCTTTTTTAATTAATGCTTGCACTCCAGCCCTTTTCCCACTCATAACAGCGGCGCCATCATAGCTTTGAGCAATAAGATTTTCATTTGAATTATCCAATATTGGGTTCAATACAGCCAGTAATTCACTGCTTATAGTTTCCGCGTCTTGTTTTGGAGGATTTAAGTAGCACCAGAAGCGCTCTATTGTAACAAGCTGTAGCTTTGAGGATACATCCGTGGTCTCATCTGCTGAGATGGCAAGATATGAAGCTGAGTACAAAACCCTGCTTTGGCATCTCAGCGAAATAAGTCAGTCTTAGCAAAATGACAATGACGTCGACAACCTCCCGAGTTTGCATTAATCACCAACTCACCGATGCTTTTAACACAAATATAGGACTAAACAGGGAGATGGGCTGATCCCATTGCTATTCAATTTGGCTTTAGTAATGTCTTAAGAAAGCTACCTGTATATACAAGAGGTACCTAATTATGTGAGTCAAGCCAAGTGATACAACATCAACATTTTGTCACGGTCATTCACAACTCTTCCTGAAACGCGACATCAACACTCAATCAGTAGGGCTACAAATCGATGAAAATAAAACAAAACTCATGACGCAGTCAAGGCAAAATACCTCACATACCCAAAATATCACACTTGGCGAATACATTATCAAAAATATGAGAGAATTTGCGGTTTAGGCGCCAAAATAATGACAACCGATAAGTAGAGGAACAATAACAAAGCTCATGACGCAGTCGAGGAAAAATACCGCAAAAACACTAAATATCACACTTGGCGAATAAAGTATCGAAAATGTGGGCGAATTTGTGTATTTATATTGCGAATGAGTGGGTTAATCAATTATATTCTCTATCCCTAAAAAAAATCTGACTAGCTACAGTGCGTAAACTATAGAAGCATATCATTACTTTTACAGCGTAAAAAATATTTTCAAAGTTTTAGAAAACAAAATTAGATCATACGCCAACAATGTTATTTGACAGTATCAATTTAGCTTTAGAGAAGGCAAATTGACGATAAACCAATTTTTTACAGTCGAGAAAAATAGACGTATAACAAATTTTCATTGACTAAGCAAGCATATAACTGTATTGATCATAACGTACTATTTCAAATAGTGCTTTGCTTTGGTACGCCAGCGAAATTGGTACATCTTACCAAAATGACGACGACGGCGACGTTGATAGCCTCCCAAGTCTGCATCAATAACCAACTCACCGATGGCTGTGACAAAAATATTGGACTTAAACAGGAAGATGGACTTGCCCCAATGCTAGAAGTATGTTACTATACAAGTCAAACCAAGTGGTACAACCGCCAAAGAACATTTCCTGAAGCAAAACTAATAAAGCTACAAATCAATGAGAAAAAAACAAAGCTAAGGACGCGTTTGAGGAAAAATACCTCAAATACCCAAAATGTCACACTTGACGAATACAATATCGAAAATGTGGGCAAATTTGTGTATCTCGGCGCCAAAATCACGAAAACAGCTAATGAAAGAGACGAAACGCGCCGAAGAATGCAGCTCGTAAATAAAATATTTTACGCAGTTTTGACAATCTTGAAGACCTGTGTTATTCTATTGGTGTGAAGCATCAACCCTAACCCAAGCATCTGCAAATACATTGAACGCCTTTGAGCAACGGGTCCTGAGGCGAATAATCCGAGCGAAGTAAACGGGAACCAATGACGAATTCGACATAACCATGAGCTGTATGAACTTTTTGACAAACCGGAGGTTTCAACGATTGCGGAAGCTGCAATGGGCTGGCCACATGAATCGTATGGATGAACAACGGATACCCAAGAAGGTAATCGTTGGGAGAACTGAAGGGCGGAGAACAGTGGGGAAACCAAGGAAACGCTGGTCTGACTTGGTCGACGAACACAGTTCATCGCTGCTTGTATTTCGAAACTGGAGGACGTGGTCGATGGACCGAGACAATTGGAGGCGCTATTTGCAGGAAGCAAAGGACCGAGACTGCTGTAGTGCTACGGAGAAGAAGAAGAATGAGAGAAACCAAATATGTCGAAGAATACAGCTCGCAAATAAAATGTTTTATTCAGTTTTGACAATCTTGAAAGCAATAAAATTGCAAGTATGCAAATCAGTGATAAGACCTGTGTTTTGCCATGAGTATAAAATATGGACAACTCAACATCTGTAAACGTATTGAACGCCTTCGAAAGGCGAGTCCTGAGGCAAATAATTAGGGCAAGTCTAGACAGGGATCAATGATGAATTCGAATCAACTATGGGCTGTATGAAACTCCTGACAAGCCGAAGGTCTCAACGATTGCAAAATAGCAGAAGCTACAATAGGCTGGCCACATGAATCGTATGGAAGAACGACGGATACCCAAAAAGGTATTCGTTGGAAGACTGAAGGGTGAAGGCCAGTGGGCTAACCGAGGAAACGCTGGTCTGACTCGGGTGACCAAGGCAGTTCATCACTGCTCAGATTTTAAAACTGAAGGACGTGGCTAATGCACCAAGACAGTTAGAGAGCTTGCTGCAGGAAGCGAAGGACCGAAAGATGCGGTAGTACTACAAAGAAGCAAAAATAAGAAAAACGTGATTTTTTTTTCATAAGCTTATTATTATCAGCACAAAACACTTTTTTTTATAATTACTCTAATACAAAATCATAAACTGGGTTAGAGAAAATGCGCAATTTTCAAAGAGTTCTAGGTCACCTAGTTATTTCTTACTCTAAACTTTAGGGGCCTTTTGCTGCTGCAACTCCAAACATATCTAGGCTCGGAATGCAAGAAATCAGCAGTAAGCAACTTCCAACTTTGAAGATTTGTCACTGTTGAAGATATTTCCGCCAAAAAAACGTTTCCCCCTCGTATTTGTCTTCCTCTTACCAGAGTCGGTATTACACACAAAAAAACAAAGGGCGAATGCGAGTGCACTCTGAATAAACCGAGGTAAGTGAGTTGCAGTATTGTTTCACCCCTTTCGTTTCTCAAGTGGTACTGCTTCGAAATAATATAGCGAAGTCTGTAACTGTGATGTAACTGCTCCACCTGCGTTAACGTTATTGCTAGCGTCTGTGCCGAAGTGGGCATCAATTAACGCGTTAAACGAGTTTCTACATATGCGAAGCCCTGCTACAAAAGTTGTTTCTTCGTGAATTATGCGCTAAATATGTTCGATAACGAAGTACAAGCTGCTGCTCTAGTGTATTATATGACTACTATAGATTATTATGTACGTGTTTTTAAGTGGAACAAGTTGGGTAGACAAACATACGCTCTTTTCAGAAGGGTTTTGTACTAAACTTACGGTATGCAGTCACCAATAACGAATAAAGTCAAGAAACACGTCAAAGAGATTTGCACATTTACAATAAAAGAAAATCTATTGTTACTCCATTTTTAACGGTCGCCATTTTGTTGCAAATAACAAAAATCACTCATATAGTGAATTCCCAAAAATATTTACGTTATTGATTTTATCTGAAAATGTTAAAAAGATTAAATCAAAACTGCAGTGTCTGATTCGATGGAGAGTCCATAAAGTACCAAAATTGTATGTTATTGTTGTTGTAATTAGCGAAATTTCAAATGGCTATAACTTCCGGGACTATGATTGAATTTTCATTAAACTTAGATGGTATGAGGACCTTTTGTAAGACAACTCAAATACTCAAATTTTGTTGAGTTTAAGGGTATCCATACGATTTTATTCGGAAAAATGTTTTCAGTACACCATGGATCATATAGCTTGAATGTTTTACTCATTTCAGAAAGTCATCTGCGGAATCTTTCTCTGATCTTATGGCGGAGAATGCGTTAGAATTTTGCAATTTCGTACGAATATCGGCCACTGATTTTGAAGTTCTGTTAAGAAAAGTTAAGCCACTAATATCCAAAAAATATGCTAAATTCCGAAAAGCAATTCCTGCCAAAGTTCATCTGTCATTAACTCTCCGATACTTAGCAGCAGGAGACCGCTTTAGATGCTTACATTTTTTATTTAAAATATCTCACTAAGTTATCTCGAAATTATTAGACATGATTCCGCTGCACTAATTGCAACTTTAGACAAGATGATCAGTATGAACGCATAAGCCGAAGGTCCCAGGTTCAAATCTCGTTGGGAGCAACGTGATTTAGTTCAGGGGATTTTTCGGACAGACTACGAGTGTTCACTGATATGTGATATGTACTGATTTAATCAGATCATATCATAGCTGAGCAGGCACACGGGAGCATGGTACTGACCAAACCACCTTCGGAAAAATCAATATGGTCATGAAAATGAGATACTCTAACTATTTCTAAGCAAAGGCCCGAGAGTGGCTGTAGTGCTACAAAGAAGAAGAAAAAGACAAGATGATCTAGGTAAGTAAATAGAAACAAAAGCATATAGTAATGAAATTGATTTTTAAAAGGAGGTGGGTAAAGATCGACCATTTCAATCAAATTCATTATATATATATATATATATATATATATATATATATATATATATATATATACATATATATATAAATATATATATATATATATATATATATATATATATATATATATATATATATATATATATATATATATATATATATACATATATTTTTAAATCTGACACTCAGTCGAATTGAAAGGCCAGATTTTTTCAAAAAATTACTTTATTAAATAGAGACAACTGGAAGAAATTAACTACACTAAAGTATTTATAACAAATGTCTTAAATTATATTTCTTCTTCGCTTTCACTGGCTGAAACATCACTAGACCATCTAGTAGCAGCGTCTTGAATAGTATCTGCATACGCAAGACTTGGTGTTTTTGTTTGAGTTTGGTTATGGCGCCAGTACCCCAAATACCAAAGTACAGATGCAACATGGGCACAGCAGCCAACAACTCTAGCACCAACCCTGCACTGACAATACCAATCAATGTTTAGACCTTTACCTATTTTTATCCATAGGTTATATAACTTAGAACTTGTGTGTCGTGATCTCAACTGAAGTCGAATAACTGAGGAATCTTCTCGATGCACGTAAAGAGAATATATTCCCCTTTGGTTTAGGTATTCGTAAGTGTATGCTTTATTTAAGCTGATATATTCCAATAGTTAAAGATCGTAGTTCATCCCATGTGAATCGTGGAAAACCTAGAAGATCTGATTCTCTTAACAGAGTCCATATCGCTCTTTTTCTTGCCCAGCCATGTTCTTCAACTGTTCGTTGTAAGCAATTGGGCATCTTCACTAAATCTAGCATTCGTTGGGCAATTATATTGTCGTCCTCAACATTTTTAATTCTCGCTGGATTAAAAGCATTAAGAATTGCGCACACGATTTTTACATAATCTCCAATATATGGTATTTGAACATTCGGTATAACATTATTCAAAGCTCTCCAATTCTTGAGCTGGCCGTTTACTGCTTCAACTACCCAACGAATCTTCGTCACCAAACGTGTCTCGTTTGCTTCTTCTGTGGAGAACTGTGCTTGTTTATTCAGAAATGCAGGCATTTTAGGTACTAGATCCGTTTCTTTTAAAAGCTCTAAACAATCTCGGAAACCTCTATCAATGATAATAACATCATTAGATTTGAGCCATTCTCTAATATTATGGATATCTTTTTTTTAATAAATGTGTAAATATATTCGCGTCGTTATTTTTAGAATCTGCAAAGTAGGGACCAAAAACATTCAAAATATACCCCGTTGTTGTCACAAACATCATGGGTTTAACCAATGGCCTTCCTTTATGTACAGAATAACATCGCCTTTGAAAAGAATAATTACTACTTTTCTGTACGTAGATATACGTACCAACAGAGACAAGAACAACGGTGTCATTTTTATTGACCGAGACACATAATGTTGTCGCTAATGGTCGCGTATGTTCTTCAATAATCTTTGTTCTACTAATATGCTGCATTCCAAGATGCAGTGGAACAAAATTATTTATCAGGGCTTGTCGCGCAGAGTGTATAGCAAAAGAAATTAATCTTTCTTTAAAATTAAAGAATACGGAAAGAACACCATTTGAAAGATCGATTCTAAGCTTAGCAAGCAATACAGCTAAACAAGTGCGACTTGATCTGTATTTTGACGAATGGATACTTGATTTTACTAATTCAAAAATCTTGTCAGAGTTTTCCATCGTTAATCCCATTAATGTATAATAATCGGAAACAGAGAGCTGTCCTGGTGTATCAAAGTCAAGGCCTTTCTTTTTTGCCACTTTTCTGATATCTTGTAAAAGAATTTCAATATCTTTTTCATTTAAACAAGTGTTATTACTTATTGGGTTTAAACTTCCTAAAGCTGTATCTGTGAATGCTTTTCCAGAAAGATGATTTTTGCAGCATCGTTTCCCCGTAGTTATATATATGCCTGTCTCTATAAATGATTGTCTTCGTGCTTTACGAGGAACTGTCACAAGATTTTTTTCTCGATTACATATTACGCAACGTGTATTTGAATCATGACATTGAGGCAATGACAACACTATTTTAGGTTTTTTCTACAGCAGAGTTCGTAGGTGTACTCGCAGACGGTTTCACATTATCGAGAACATTCGAAGATGTACAAGAATTTTTAGTCTCTAACTTACGACTTGCGTATCTTCGACATGTAGAACACACTTTGACATTGTTTTGTAAATCAGAATTATTATGTCGTCTCAGAATAGATAGCATTTTTTTATTAGAAGTAACACGATAATCACTTTTAGATTTTAACAACTTTTTACAAGAATCGCACTGAATTTTAGGCATTATTTTTTGATAAAATACAAAAAACGCCTATAGTAGTTATTACGTTAAATGATGGCGAGGAAAAAAAATATTTGTTTTACTAGTATAACTCGCGCGAGGTCAAGACGCGTTCGAACATGCATATGACGCTTGAGTGACTAATTCGCCGACAAGCTATTTTTTCCTACAACATAGATGCACTCGATGCACCAAAACAAAAGAAGCTTGTTCATTGTAGTATATGAAAACTAAAAAATGTAGTGGTGCATGAAGTGCTTAACAGATTTTTTTTAAATGAAAGTTAGAAAAAGGGCTTATAATTGCAAAAATTCGTCAAATCTGCCAAGTTGACCTTTTTATAAGACCTGTTTCTTTTTTTTTTCTTTCTATTTTAGAATAAATGGTAAAGATCAATACCTGAACTTCACATATGTATGATAATATGAATTTAATAAAAACTTTGAATTTTCATCACTTTCGTGGGCGAAAAAAGGCCGATCTTTGCCCATCTCCTCTCCAAAGACATTAAATTCAGATTACATAAGTAGTTAAAACAAAAATAAAAAAATTCAGGTCAATTAAGAATGGTTTGAGGTTAGATTGAGTCCTTCATGGGTTTTCAACATAAGGAGGAGGTAATTCCTCATTGCTAAGTAGTTGAATGGACTCGTCGTCGGTTATGGACATAGCATGCTGTTGTTGTTGCCATGTTTGTTGCAGATTTGTTGATGTAGATGTCTCACTTATAGTAGAAGAATGTGCATATGTGGCTGTTTGGGCTGATTAATTACGGTTTCTCTTTTTGCGTAAAATTCGTAAGTAAAGTTTTGAATACAGTTCATTAATTGTTCTCTATCATCAATATTTCTTTTTTTTTTTTTGTTAATGCAATCACACCAACAAAATAATCATATTCTTCCAATTCTTATTTCGTCGGTTTCTTCGGTTATAGCCAAAGGCTTTATTAATTTACTTCTCAGCGTTAATAATCTCAGGAAGAGCTGTAATTTTCGTTTATACAATAGATTATAAGGTTTTTTGAATTTTTTCACTGGATGTACAGATGTTGATGTGGCTTTATTATTTGATGAGCAGTCTGTAGGGAATAGGATTTCAGGAACTGATCCATTCTCAATTGATTTTTTGACGCATGAATTTTCCTCTGCACTATTTTCTTCTGAAGTGGACTGAAAGAAATCAAATAAAAAAAAATCTTTTTTTTTGTTTCAGATGTGAGTGGTTACAAAACGAAGCCCAGTTCCAAGATATATTTCCTCATTCTGTGGGCAGCATTGATGGGAAACATGTGGCTTTGATTGCTCCAATACACTCTGGTTCTTACTATTTCAATTATAAAAAATCATTTGGAATTGTATTAATGGCAGCAGTGGACATCAATTTTTGTTTCATGTTTTAGGATATTGGAACGAAAGGTAGAATCAGCGATGGTGGAGTGTCTCAAGATACTATTTTGTATGGAAAACATTGTACAAATAACTTGAATCTACCACAATCTACACTAATCCCTGGGAAAAATTTGGAGCTGCCATATGTTTTCGTCGCGGATAATGCATTCCCACTTCATCAACATTTAATGAAATTTTACCCTGGCGAACATGCGGAAGATAGTGCAATAATAAAATTTAATCAAAAATTATCATCAGCTCAAAATGTGGTCAAAAATGCATAAGGCGTTATGTCTGTCCGTTTTCGAGTGCTCAGAAAACCTATGCCGCTGCAACCACGATTAGCATTAAAGGTCGTTATATCATGTGCTTTGCTACATAATTTCTTACGGCATAGTGTACCCTCTAGAAATGTTTACACTCCATTTGGATTTTTGGACACTATTGGAATCGAAAGAAATATTTTAGCAGCTGGGAGATGGAGAGAAAAGACAGATCTCAATTAGAGCACCCTAAGGCCACTAAATGTCTCAGCTAGACGTTCCCCCATGTCAGCTATGCAAATTAAAAATAATTTCGCTGACTTTTTTGTAAATTCATTATAAGATAAAATGTCATACTTATTTAATCCATTCAAATAAATAAATATCTTAAATTACCTCGGTGTTTATTATTGATTTTGTTACGTAGATAGGTCTCAAAAAACTATCCATCAGACCAAATGCAAACCAGTAAGTTTTATATCTGTATATCATCAGTGCCGACACCTGATTTCTTTGATTTTTTCAGTTTGTCTAAATGGATACGATAATAGCCTATTAAAGATTCTTTTTAGGGTTTTGTAAAATAATTTTACAAAACCCTTCTAAAATCGCGTCCTGTCTGTCCGTCTGTCCGTCTGTCTGTCCGTCCGTCCGTCCGTGTGTCACAGCAGTTTTTCTCGGAAACTACTTAAGCTAGAAGCATCAAATTTTGTATATAGGTGTAAAGTGGTGATCTCTTCAAAGTTCAACTATAAAAGAATTTTATAAGGTATTTAAGGGGGGTCTCCCAATGTAGGGGAGTGACCCCCCGGAAAAAAAATTTCATTGAAGGTAGCCGATATGGGTATCAAATGAAAGGTCTTGATGAGAACTTTTCAAAACAGGTCTTATTTTGGCAAAGTTTGCTTCGAGGGGCGCACAGGGAGGGGAAATACACGAAAAATTTGTGTCCCCCCCCCCCTCGCGATTGGACACCTGTGATCCGAAAAATCTGAAAAAAATCAGGAATGTAGGCCTTGATGAGTACAACAACAACAAATACGTTAGAAGTCGCAATTCACTCAACTTTGTTAGTAATAGTATGATTTATCGATTTTATGTTTTCTTGAATAAAATCTTGACGGTACCCTTAAATTCAATGAAATTCAGTACACAGATGTCTATTTATAAGATTGATCAACCCTGCAAGTTTCATAAAGATTGCATCATATTTAGCGAAGTTATAGCGGTTTGAATTTTCCTGTATTACTATGGAACAATATGCGCTGCATGTATTACTATGGCAACATATGGCTGTGGAACAACATGCGCTTTTTACCGACTCAGACACTACAGTTTTGCTAGGATTTGCATGAAAATTTCAGGAATGATAGGTGTCATGAATAACTTTGAGAATCGGTTCAGCTAGTGGTATCAGTAATCGTAAAACAAAATAGTGGCTGTTTTAAATGCGAAGATTGAATAACTTTGAGTTATTTTTTCCCAACTTCAACGTTTAAGGCGCATGCTTTGAACACTTGATTCAATTTAATGAATGTCTGAAGCTGAGTACCTACAATTAATACTCATAAGTGAAACAAGTCAAGGAGGCGGGAGGGAGTTTCTAACAAAAGGGCTTTGTAATAACTCTAGGATTCGAAAAAATTGGCTATTAATCGATGATAACAGTACAGGAGAGTGGCCCCTGAAAAAAAATTCATCAAACGTAGCCGATATGAGTACGAAATGATAGCTTTCATGGGAGCTTTTCAAAACAGTTCTTAAACTGTCAGTTTTTGCTTCAGTGGGGGCACAGGGGGGAAATACATGAAAAATGTGTTTCCTCCGTCGCGAATGGACATCTGAAATAATTATCAAGGGAGATATTTATGAGTAGAGCAATAACAAAAACCTCAGAAGTCGAAATTCGTTCAACTTTGTTAATAATAGTATGGTCTTCGAATTTCATAGTTTCTCCAATAAAATCGTCATTGATATGCTTCTTGACTTTATTCAATCTGGTGACTGCATTTTGAAAATTGAATACAAAACCCTTCTGACATGAGCGTAGGTCTGTTTACCCAACTTCTTTACCTTTCAATACATTCAATGAAACTTCAAAGGAAAGTGACTGGATGATACGTCGCCATGCATTACTTTGTGCTCCGCGATTTTTATGCAATTTCAATCGGGGATCCCAAAGGCTCGGTTACATTGCAAATAACTATGAAAATTCAATCAATTTCTCATTTGACCACTCCATTTTCTGAGAATCAACACAAACAAATAAAATTAACCAATTAATACAATAAATAGGTACGTATGCACCCAACACACCGCACGCATAGAAAAACTGCACAAATGTAGCCAACATAGATTAACGCCCAATGTAGCGCATTAAAATTCTTTGATGTATCGGAAAAACCAGCACCTTAGTTATTGCTTAACTTCTAACGTCATCAATCACACCCATGCTATTTAGGGCACTAAACTGTTGGCTAAATTTATGTATACGATGTGATTTTTAGCGCGTTAAGGTGCAGGTGGAGCAGTAGCATGAGTGAAAACTCCTGAATTTTGTAGCCAGTACATGCTACAGCCAAATATTGTACATTGAGGCTTGTCTCACCACTAGCTTCATTCCTTCAGAGCATTCGTGTATTTGGACATGAATTGGTATGTTTTTAACTCTGATGGTGTTCCTGTTATAAATCACGTACAATATAGACGGGCCATCGATAAAAAGATAAAATTTCCAAGGAGTAAGAGCTCCAGAGATCAACAATTCCCATAAAGATACCCATTTGCTGGGTTGGTTGAGGCTGTCAAGCTGGGACGGAGCAATCTAGCAAAATTATTCGCGGCATGCATTTCGTTAGAGGTAGATAAAGAACATTGTGATGGTTAGATGAAGTTTTTGATTAAAATCTATTAGAACTAAGTTAGGACATACTCGACAAACCAAAAAAGGACTATGGCATTGGATCAGATCACTCAATTACCCTGGCGCTGTTAAGGACCTTTTACAACAGGCCAGCCAATACCAATTAATACTGGCAATCCAGGAAACGAACTGGACTGGTAATGATATTCAAAACATAAGATCGCACACAATATTCAAAAGTGGGAAGCCTACTGGAAAGCGAGAATCCGGAGTGGCCTTCATTGTGGATAGGGAATTCCAATGTCACGTTATTGATTTCAAGGTTATAACGAACGGTTGTGCACGATCCGTATAAAAGCGAAATTTTGCAAAATCTGGCTGATAAACATTCACGCCCCGACTGAAGAAAAGGACGAAGAAACAAAGGAAACGTTTTACAACAACCAGGTAAGAGTGGTTGCCTATAAACGCCACAAAAATAATTCTGGGTGATTTCAGCGCTAAGGTTGGCAATGAGCTCTCATCGGGCAATGACTGTGGGGTATAGCCTTCACGATGAAACAAATAACAACTGCCAGCGCCTGATTGACTTTGCATGTGGCAAAAATTTAGTCATACGTTCGACTTGCTTCCCACATTGACGCATTCATAAAATGACTTGGGTATCACCGGATGGCAGCACACAAAAGCAGACCGATCATGTTTTGCCCCAAAAACGTTGGGCCTTGAGTATACTTGACGTCCATACATATTGAGGAGCCAATTGTAACTCAGATCACGACTTGATCAAATTCACCTATCGATGTCGTATGTCAAAGGCATATTTGGCGAAGACCAGCCCGCTACAAAAGTGTGACATCGAAAGGCTCCAAACAGCGTTTGTGGTCAAAAATTTCAGGGAGACCCTCGGCAACCAGCTGGCTCCCATCTTATCAAGATGCTATTAGGCCGTGGCAGAGCAGACGATCGGACATCAAGCCCAGCGCAAGAGGAATAATTGGCTCGATGATGAGTGTCAGAATACGTTAGATAAAAAGAATCAGGCAGACATTGGATACGTAGGTAGGAAAACCAGAACAAAGAGAGAACACTATGAAAATCTCAGAAGAGTAGCGAATAAGATAATTAGAATAAAGAAAAGAAAATACTATGTTATGACGACCAATTGAGAAGTATAAGTTTAGCGAGCAACAAAACAAGACGAGTATGTGTAGAAAGTAGTGAAAAGCCTGTAGTATGGTTATCAGCCCAAAACCACGCTCGGTCGTGATGACAGCGGTAATATCATCGCTGATAAAAGCAAAATTAAGGAAAGATGGGCATCATATTTTAAGAACCTCCTTAATCTTCCACACAGCTCAAGAACATCAGCACATACAGATGTCTGCGGAGAGCTTCCATTGGCCCCACCAACTCTGGATGAAGTTTGTTCCATCATCAAAGACCAAAAGAATAATAAAGCGCCGGGCATCGATGAGATTCTAGTAGAGCTCATCAAATATGGTGACAGTAGTGTTCATAAAGCTATCCACACAGTCATCCAGCACATTTGATAACAATAACACATGCCAAAAGATTGGAGTCAATCAATTATATTCCCTATCCACAAAAAAGGTGACAAGCTACATTGTGAAAATTATAGAGGCATATCACTACTTTGCACGGCGTACAAAATATTTTCAAAGATGTTAGAAAATAAAATCAGATCATTAGCCAACAGCATTATTGGGGAGTATCGAGGTGGTTTTAGAGCAGGTAGATCGACAATAGACCAATTGTCACAGTCAAGCAGGTACTTGAATAATGCTGGGAGTTCAACATAGAAGTGCACCAAATTTTCGTTGACTTTAAGCAAGCATACGACAGTATTGATCGTAACGCACTGTACCAAATGTCAATGACTTACCAAAAGACAATGACGTTAACGACCTCCCAAGTCCGCATCAATAACCAACTCACTGATGCCTTTGTCACAAATATTGGACTAGAACAGGGAGATGGGCTGGCCTCGTTGGTATTCAATTTGGCTCTGCAGAACGTCATAAGGAAGTTACCTGTTGATACACGAGGTACATTACTATACAAGTCGAGCCGAGTAGTAGCCTATGCGGGTGACATCAACATTTTGTCAACTGCCAAAGAACTTTTCCTGAAGCTCGACAGCAAAGCAAAACAAGTAGAGCTACAGATCAATGAAAATAAAACAAAGCTCATGACGCAGTCGAGGCAAAATACCTCAAACACACAAAGTATAACACACAGCGAAAATGTGAGCAAATTTGTGTATCGAGGCGCCAAAATAACGAAAACGGGCAATGAAAGAGACGAAATACGTCGTAGAATACAGCTCGCAAATAAAATTTTTTAATTCAACTTTGACGATCTTGAAGACCAGGAAAATAAAGCTCCAAGTATACAAATCTGTAATAAGGCCTATGAGTGCGAAACATGGACCCTAACCCAAGCATCCGGAAGTACAACGAACGCCTTTGAGCGACGGTTCCTGAGGCAAATAATCGGAGCGAAGCTTAACGGGGACCAATGGCGAGTTCCATACAACTGCGGAAACTGCAATGGGCTGGGCACATGAATCGTATGGACGAACAACGGATACCCAAAAAGGTGTTCGTTGTGAGAACTGAAGTTCGGAGACCAGTGGGAAAACCGAGGAAACGTTGGTCTGGCTCGGTCGACGAAGACAGTTCATCGTTGCTCGGATTTCGAAATTGAAGGACGCGGTCAATTAACCAAGATAGTTAGATGCGCCGTTTGCAGGAAGCAAAGGCCCGAGAGGGGCTGTAGTGCTAAGAAGAAGAACATACTAGGTATAAGCCAAGAGTTTCATTGTGTAATTTGTATGATATGTAATTTTTAATAGAGTTGGTCGGTTTTTTCTCCTTTTTTCCAATTAAGTCTTAATAAGTAATATTTCTAATTCGATGAATATGCGATATTGCTATTTCGCTAATTTATTTTTGTTGATTGCCATATTATTTATTTATTTATTTCAACTAACTTACAGACTAAAGTCCAATTTTCATATTTTGGTCAAACAATATAAATGGAAAACCACAATAAAATACATCTGCTAGGCTAGTTAGTTAAAATTAAATTCTTAAGTCTGTGCTTATAAATAATTAAAGATGGAGGATACGGACCAGAAGAATGGTGAAATCTTTCCGTTCTTGCAAATGGAATTTGATATGATTCCTCATTTCTAGAGGGATAATTAGATGTTCGCATTGTCAGTAACTCTCTTACAGTTGTATGCAACTGATGGTGGTGAAGCTTATCTAGGAGACACTTGTCCAGAAAGAGTCTACCAGATGATAACGAGGGGAGGTGCAGAAAAGAATGTCTTTCTTCATAAGACTGGTATGGGACTTTAGATTTTAAGAATAATGTTCGGGTGAACTTCCGTTGTACAGATTCTGAGTGTAGGTACTAATAATGTGGCGTCCAAATTTGGGAACAGTACTCAAGGGTAGGCCGAACAGTTCTTATATAAATATGTACTGGATACAGGATATTTCCAAGGATGCAAGAATGACGGAGAACAAATCTGGAAATCTGAGAGGCTCAGGACGGCATGTGAAGGATGTGTGCTTCAAACTTCAGTCGCGGGTCGAAGATCACCCCTAAGTCATTGAACTTGGTTACTACAGATAGTGGCTCATTGTGTAGGCTATATGGAAATGATATTGGATTTGGTTTTAAAGAGAAAGTGATTATATGAGATTTTTGTCCATTAAGGGGAAGAAAATTAGATTCGCTCCAGTTACACAGGATGCTAAGGTCATTTTGGAGGGAGGTGCAATTATCAACAAATCTAATCACTTCAAAAACTTTAAAATCATCAGCATAGAGAAGACATGAAGCGTCAATTAATGAGAGCAACTCGTTAAGGTAGATAAGGAATAATAGTGTCCCCAGGATGGATCCTTGAGGGACTCCAGTCTGTGGATAGAAGGAGTGAGATAACACTCCATAGCGACTTACTCTGCATGAATGAGTGTCTACGTATGCGACAAGCCAAGAGAGTAAATGACCAGAAATGTTATGTTGTCCTAGCTTTTCACACAGCACGTTATGATTTACTGTATCAAACACCTTGCTAAAATCAGTATAAACGACGTCAACCTGAAAGTGTTTATCAAGGGCCTCGCCAATAATGTGAGTAAACACAAGTAGCTTTGTGGTTGTCGATCTACCTGGAAGAAACCCATATTCTTCTAATTTAGAGTGCTAAGTGGGCCATCTTTGATTATTTTAATGTTTTGAAACTTGCTTTACGTTTTTATAAATTTTAAAATGACTGATTAAATAAAGCGCACTTGACTTTGACTTTGAACATAGTGAGGCGGCAATAACCAAAAGAATACGATAAGTCTGCGTATAGTAAACCAGAGACTGGAATCGAGTAGCTTATACAGGAGATACATATGAATGGATGAACTTCGTATTGCAAACAAAGCACATCATGTGTTAAATTCAATTCAATCAATTTTAAGGATTATATTTGACTTTTTCAATTTATATTGTGTTCAAATTCTGTCAAACGAAAGTTCACACCATCGAAATTTTTACTTTCTTTGTCAGTCTTCAAGCCACCAAACACAAACTTTGAATATATACTTTCTTTACAATTTTCTCACAATTAAACAAATTGCATTCAGGCAACTTAATGTACTTAAATTTTCTATTCAAGATTATGCTTATCACAAACATTTTTAAGCTGCAAAATTCCAGGCAAAAAATGGTTTAACTATTTACTTTCATCGAGTATACTGACAATTTAATGGAAGACATAATGAAAGGATTCATTTAAATCGCTCTGAGCTAGGTAAAAAGTACAACTTGTGCGTTTAGATAAAAATTAAACAAATTAACTAAATTTTAATTATAGAGATAAACATTTCACACGACTTAAACAAAAAAATTAGATACTTTCAATTGCAAACACAAACCTATGTATACACATAACTGTAGACTTGCTCCTTCATTAACAAGATCCGTGTTACTTTATCCGGAATCCAAACGCATAATATTATCAGTCTTATAAAATAGCTGTATAATATTTAATTTCTTTATTACTGTACGCATTCAATTGAAATCACACTACCTCTACGTGGTACAATTTTGTCAGCAACCACTTTATCAACTTTATTGATTGCTACTATATCTTTTTAATGTATTCGTAATTAACTTGTTTGTCATATTTATTTGCTTGATTTTGTACATGAGAATTCAGCATTGAATTGATGAAACGATTTTATTTGTATTTTTTAGCTGAGAGAATTTATCGGAAAGTACACTGGCGTATTTTACATGTTTAGAAATTGAATTTGAAGTTAATCTACTCTTTGAGAGGATGTATCTGTTAGATGAATTATCTGTGAAGAAATTCATATTGAATTTTGTGCATTTTTAAAGATGATTGTCATTTGGGAAAGAGTCGAAGATGCAATTCCATATGGTATACAAGTTATGGAGACCTACTTTGAGTCGTTCAAAAAAATTACGTCTTAATATTAAGCAACCGCTTTATTCAAGATCTTTTCCACAACTGACTATAATTCGGTTTACCTCGCATTTAGAAAATTACATTTGCTTACTTTACAAAACGTGACACTAACAAAACTGCTGAACCTATGCAATGTTTAAAGTTGATCTCTACAGAAGCGAATCCGAGAAACAGGAAAGAAATATGAAACGTGCGAGAATGTTGAAATGACTTTGTCTGGGAATGTGAAATGATGGAACTGTGGAAAGGTAAGTATGGTTTGGATGGGGATAGAAGGAGCGTGTTAACTCCTCCCTTCTTAAAAATCTGTGTCCCACAGATAGTATCAAAATGGTAAGGCTACAGGGTTCGGGTAAGTATAGGAATGGTTAATTTTTCATTGAAATGGTTTTGGATGAAAAAACAAAATTAGAACCGCAAAAATCATTATTATAAGGATTATGGTTAAATCGGATGCAACTGATAAAGTATTGCCAAATGAAAAGTAGTCTAACTTCCTTACATTGTCCAAATGTAGTTTGTGGAGATAATCGAGATCTAATTTTATACCTTTTTCAGTTAAATTACCCTGCAGAACAAGTGGCAAAGGGTGGAGAGTGTGTACTCGTAACTCCTTGGTTGAGTACTCAACATCGTTAACTTTTACTGTATCATTTTGAATATTTATGACATAAGTTCCATTCAGGATATCTGTCCTAGTCTGATACTGCAGTTTACCAACAAAATTAGTTAAAAATAT
Source organism: Odontomyia ornata (assembly GCA_963969285.1). Lineage (NCBI taxonomy): Eukaryota > Metazoa > Arthropoda > Insecta > Diptera > Stratiomyidae > Odontomyia > Odontomyia ornata. Next base: position 117,444,047 of record OZ017742.1, read on the forward strand.
TGTATTTTCATTTAGAAATTCCAATATTGCTTTGCTATGGTATTGGTATTCACATAGCGCACTGGTCCCGTCGAGGATTTGCGAGATGCAGTCTAGGGAGGATAATTTTTTTACCTGCTGCCTATTATAAATAGTAATATTTCGAATTTCTTTACATGTGCCTTGAATACCATATTTCTTGTTGATTTAGAAAGAGGCCTGAATATTTGAGCAGGATCATTTTATTGTTTTTGATCGTGGAACGAATCGAAACGTTATTGTAATTTATCTCCTCGGTTTTGGTTAAGCATAAAACGTAAAGGAGCAAGGAGTTTTTTACCAGAACCATTGGTTTGGAATATTCAATTGCCTGAATTTCGTTTTCGTAGGGAAGGTTTGCCGCGTGGATGAGGATTTCTTTAATTTCCTGATTGTTGAGGAGTTGACTATTCCACGCTTTGCAAGTTGGCTCGCTAGGACAATTTCTGGAATTTCATCTTTAAGTATCGGTAACTTATTAAAAAGCATTTGCTCGTATTTGTCATTATTTTTAAGGTCGATATCTGCAACTATCCTATTGTAGCTATCGATGAGCTCTGAAATTACGCTTGTTATGTGTTTGTTGATTTTGAACTGCTTATTGTTGTTCCCTACAAGATCATTTTGGCTCTTGAGAATGTTGTCCCAATCAGTTGCATCTGGATTTCCTGTAATTCATTTCCATGCGGTACCAATCCAGTTGATCGACCATTTCCCTCTAATTGGTTGAAGCTGCGCTAGTAGATCTTCGATTTCAAATAGTTGGTGATTAAGTTGAGGCATTAAAATGCTAGATCTGTTCACGTTCAGGTTTATTGACGTTTTGATGTTATCGAGGATTTCCTTATACATATCAATTTTGATGCTATGGATGAGTTTAAAGTTTCCATTAATGATCTTGCCTGGACCTTGTTTAGTTGTCATGAGCGGGCTTTTGCACTCGTTTATATTTAGTGCCGCATCGATGTTAATTTCTTTTTTATATAATGGTTTTTCTTTGGACTTTATTTGCTTGTTTTTTCCGATAGACTACGTCACCTGACTCGTAGTTACAGAGCTTTGTTCGTTTGGTGTTATGTGTCACTATTTGGGATTTTTGTTTCCGCGGTATTTAATGCTAGATATTTTCATTGGATTTCGTTCGAAAATCAATGAGGTTTTGATAATTGGTCCTTTGAGATCTCCCAAAGAAGATGTCTACTGGTTTGGCTTTTGTTACGGAATAGTACGTGTTGTTGTACCTATCGACGGCAATATTAACTACTTCCGTTAAGGAGTAGTCAGGGTTGTCTTTATTTCCAATATAGTTGAATGGGCACGTTCCATTGCTCCGTTAACCGTCCGTTTTTTGTGACGTGGCCAAGTACACCGTGATGCCTTAGGATTATTTTCGGGACTGTCAAATAGTGTAGTAGTTTTGTTATTTTTTCACGAAGGTACATACGTAGCAGATTTGTTCTTAATTCGGAAGTATTTTACAAACTCACTGAATTTGTCGATGCATGTCAGAATTTGCTCGCCGTGAATTGTTGTAAGGTCTATGTGCAATATTTCCGTAGGATATTTTGGAATCGGTGTTTTTTACAGTTCTAGTTTGCTAGAATGACGATCATATTTACACATGTTACATGTATCACAATTTGTTGTAAATTTTTTAATTAGCCTGCCCATTCCTAGGAAACAATACTTTTCTAGTATCTGGGTCTTATTTTCCTTTGCGTTTCTGTGTGCTCTTTTGTGCTCCTGCTGAATGATATCGATTGTATTTTCTTCCTTGGAAATATCTTGAACAACTCATTGTGTGATTCTTATTTTGAAATTTTAGAAATATTCCTTAAAATTTTTTTGGAGAAATTGAATGAATTCTTCTGGGATTTTAATGCCATTAATTACGTTCGTATTTAAATGTTCCTTCAATATTTGGGTTAGGCTTTCTTTTGTGATCGTATCGAGACGAATGTAGTATCTGTGGTATGCAGGATGGGGTTCTTTATGGGCAATGATGTTTTTCCCTTATGATATTATTAGTGTCTCTTGAAAAAATTTATTGGAGATTCAACGCAAGGTATAAGGTCACTACTGTCCTCGTCTGCACAGTGTATTGTCCCAAAATCTCCTTTTAAGGTATTAGCTTCAAGTGGCAGTCTTGATAGGGCATCAGCCACGACGTTGGTTCTCCCTTGCTTGTACACAAGCTCATAGTTATATTCTTCGATTCTGGTTTTCCATCGTTTGAGCTTGGCGTTATGGTTTTTGTTGCTGAGAGCGAAGGTTAAGGGCTGGCGATCGGTGAGGATTTTGACTTTTTTCGCACCATATAGGTATGTTTGCAGCTTATTGAGAGCCCACACAACTGCCAGCATTTCCTTTTCTCCCTTAGACTAGTTTTTCTCTGTTTTCTTGAGAGATCTTGAAATATAAATGATGGGCTTATCGCTTCTAATCTCTCCTTGCGATTATACGGCACCTATAGCATGATTTGATGCGTCTGTGGTCAAAATGAAAACTTTCATGAAGTCTGGAAATGCTAATATCTCGGAGGAAGTTAAGAGATTTTTTAGATCATTGAATGCTTCTAGTTCAATTTTTTCCAGCTTAATTTCTCGTTTTTTTTTTTGACTGATTCACCTTACTTGAGCGTTTTCTCTTCTTGTTAATTGTGTTAATGGTTTTGCAACCTTTCCAAAATCCATCACGAATTTCCGATAATAGGACGCCAATCCAAGGAATGCCTATCAAATCTTTTAAATTTTCCGGTGGTTTGATTCTGGATATTGCTGAAATTTTTTTGGGGTCCGGAAGGATTCCATCTTCCGAAATAATTTAACCCAAGAACTCAACCTTTTTTTAAAGAAGGAAGATTTATCCAGCTTAATCTTCGGGTCAGCTCTCTCTAATTGAGAAAATATTGTTTCCAAATTTCGCAAGCGGTACTCCTTCGTTTCGCCAAGAATAATTATATCGTCGATATAAACAAAGCATATCTTCCCGATGAATGGTTTTGGGATGTCGTCGATCATTCTCTGGAAAAGCACCAGCACCTGCACCAGCACTTTTGAGCCCGAATGGGAGTCTCGTGAATTCATACTTCCCGTTGGCTGTGGAAAGTGCTGTTTTTCGATGTCCTTCTTGTTCATACGTATTTGGTGAAATCCAGATGTTAAATCGAGCGTGGTGAAGTACTTTGATTGATCAAATCTAGCCAGAGTGTTTGTTATATCGGAAATTGGGTATATATCTGCGATCGTAACCCCATTCAACCGCTTGAAATCGATAACGAGTCTGTATTGTTTTTTCCCTTCTGAATTGGCTTTCTTGGGCACTACCGATATGAGGGAATCATATGGAGTTTTCGAGGGTCGAATATTTTCATTTTCGAGCATTTCCGTTATTTGGGACTCGACTTCAGTTCTGAGATTAACCGGATAAGGATATGATTTTGTGTAAATTGGGGTTTCGTTAGTAGTGCTGATTTCTGCCCTGATGCTAGTGTCAATTATTTCTTTGTCAGAGATTGGTCTCCAAATAAGAAAAACAGCAAGTCCCAAGGCCAAAATATGTCAGTTCCTAAAAAGCTTTTATCTGCTAACCGGGAATGTCAGGTGTCCTCGTCTGAAGATGAAGATGCCAATGAAGAAACCTGTATATTTCGCAACGTCCTCTACATTGAGTCGAGGGCCGGTGAAGGTTGGATTCAATGTTTAGGATGCAAAGGATGGGCCCACGAAGCATGTTCTATGGCGGAAGAAGACGACGAAACCGTTTTGTGTGACTTTTGTTCTGTGAAATGAAAGGTCCAATCCAAAAACAGATTTTTGTATTAAAAAAAATGATAAAAATTGTTTTTCTCCATTTAAATGAATATTTGCTTATGTTTGGAGTGTGTTACCTATGTATGAAGTGTGTTGAAATAAAATTTTGTCTAACAAAGTACGGTTTTGAATTATTTTGAAGCTACAAAATCCCAATCTCGTTCTGTCCAACCTAGGTCGGATAAAACGGGAACTGTTGAAAGGCTTCATCTGGTAAAAAATATTATTTTTGTAAAGTTTACATAAGAATTTACTTAGAAAAAAGTTAATTTAACTATAACATATTTTAACCCAGAATAAACCGAAAAAAACAAGAATGGTATCCCGTTTTGTCCAACTTTCCCCTACGTTGAAATGAATTTGTCTGGAAATGTGTAATGATGGAACTGCGGGAAGGTAAGTATGGTTTGGATAGGGATAGAAGGAGCGTGTTAACTTACATACACATGACAAAAAATTTCTCCATAAGATTAAGAGAGATTTAGCTTCATTCTAATATAGGATAAAAATTAATAAAGGATTATTGTACTTGAACAATTATCTAAATGCTTCAAAAATCAGACATTCTTTATCTCTACAAGCCTTTTGACATCATGATTTTTATCGCCTGATTTCCGCGATATAATAGAATTTATCGGATCTATATTACCACTGTGAATGCGGAAGTATTGCTCACACGTATATAAACGAATATTCCAATTACTTTTAGATTTCATGAAAGATAGACGATTTGTGTTTCAAGTTCTAAGTCCCACATATCATTAATTAAACCCCTCCACCAGGACTACCTAATTAATTCAAGCTGAAAATATGATCCTTTTAATTTACTGACAAATTCGATTTAGACTTTTTAAGCATAGAAACTTACCAGTTTAATTCATAATTTATGTTGGTTTAAATGAATAAGGTCTTTCGTTTTATAATTTAAGTTCATCGCCAAATTCTTGCGTAGCGAAATCTTACCTGCAAGAAAAAAAGGATAAAAATAAAATTTATGCATCATTTAATGAAATAATTGCAAAACTTCAAAATAATCAATAGCATTTTAATAGTGTTCGAGATAATTTCAACATTTCGGCCAATCGTTCCACTAATTCGTTATTTCGCAGTAAATCTACTTGAAACAAATTGACGCTAACTAATTGAATGTTTCTTAAACAGGCCACCCAATTGAAAAACTCCAAGCAACAAACTAAATTGCAAATAAATTGATTTTTATGTTACACCAGTCGCTACTACAAACAACTCTTGAACCATTTCAAGTTGTTATTAAGAGTTAAACGATTTACCTTAATGTCCTTTATTAATTCTCTACAAGCCATGTTTCTGGATAGTCCAGTAAATTAGCCGACTAACAGTAAACTCGCGGCACCGAGCCCATCCCACATTGGTCAGCTAGCTGGCTTGGCCGCGGTCCAGTTAGCTTTTAACTATCTCTAAGAGCTTAGTTTATCTTTATTTATCCTAAGGTCGGAAATTTAAATCTACTTTACTAATAACATTAACTCCCGTGAGCGACAATTAAGATTACGTTTAAAAAATTTATTAATACAACAAACAAGTCGTATGTGAATTCAATTGCACTCGCGATAGTGCAAAAGATCGATACATTTAGCGATCGCTAGAACTTGGTTAGCTTTGCCAGCTTGGCTTGGTGCGTACTAACATACTCATCGAGTGTATTCAATTAGCCATCAAAACTAATGAACGTCGTAGCGACCGACCTGATTAGAATGTACACACTTCGAGCAACTAATTGGATACTATATTACTGCTGCATTGATTTCTAACATGAAAATGCAATATGTAGAAGGAAGAATCAGAAGATACTTCTTGGATCGGGTGAAGATGTCAGAAGTTTTTATTGCAACTGCAGTAAACTGTTGACGTTGAAGTTAATAGTCGCTCAGTCATCATTGAAGGATTTCTTACGTCAGATTGTTTTGAACTTTATTGAGTATGTGTAATTGATTGATGAAAAATTAAAAGTATAACTTGGCTATGCAACGGTTTATTTTTCTTTGCATATTTTTAAATATAACATTGCGGTCCAAAGATTCTACAAAATTGGAAATCTACTCGTCTATGTCTAATTTGCTTGAAAACGTTAAAAGCTGCATATACTTCGTTTAGAAAAAAAACTTCAGATACGCAAATTCACAAATTTTTCTAACATTTTCCCTCCCCCTGCAGCCCTAGTAGTAATCACTGCTATTTTAATATTATTCACTAGGTATCCCACATGACCATCTTTGGTAATTCTACGTCTAGCATTCGTTGCGTATAGATGGCTTTTTGAAGCTCCTGTCAAGAATTTTTAAAGATTAAAATAAGTTTGAAAACGCCAATTTGAAACTCATTTTTTAAAAAAACTTATTACCGCCTCGAATTATTTGAACAATTTATCGATTGTCTGGATGTTACTTGCGAGGAAGTCTCCAAAAGTTCAAAAACGAAGAAACGTTTTTTTTCGCCGGAGGCATGGAGGAGCCTGACGGCTTCCCACCGTTGGGGGACATAGGGCCATGCATTTCAAATGCTACTTGTGGAAAAATCATGGAACGAAAAAACGACCAAGAAAGCTTTGAGCATGGAAGGCGTATTACGCTTTCAAGTGAAGAATTGGAAAGAATGACCAGAGAAAACGCAAGAGTTACTAGTGAAAATGAGGAGATGAAACTCCGAGTTCAATACTTGGAAGAAATGATCCGAAAACTATCAAACGTCAAAAAACTAAAGTGATTGTGCCAAATAATCCGTCTGGCAAAGAAGAAGCGACAAATAAGTCGAAAAAAATACTCATGCAAAAGGCCCAACAATCAAATAAACCAACAATACAAGGTACGAAAATACAACAATCTTTGACGCCGATATCATACCAAGCGCGGGAGGAGCAAACGACATCGCAAATTACTATGCGGTACTTGTTGCGCTAAATGACGATATAGATACCGAGATGGAGTGTCAAGAAAAAATATGTAATGTTCATGATTCTAGTAATAATGTTATCGAATAGTTAAAACTTGAAAATAAGGAGAAAAAGCCAACCAGCGTATCTGTTGGTTCTCTTATCAAAATTAATAAGATAACTAAGAAAGTTCCTCCAATCAACGTTTTTAGGCAGCGCCGACGGGATATGGTGCAGTTATTGGCAGCCGAATATAAGATAGATCATTTCGAAGTAAAGAGAGAGTCCGCTGATAAACTCACAATTAAAACAAAAACACTGGCTGGTTTTAAGTTAGCTAAATATGATCTTAATAGTGTGAAAGCCCTGCACTTTACACATACGCCAAAGGCCAAGAAAAGTTAACCCTTCTTGATGAAGGGCTTGTGGGGAGAATACAGTTGATCTCCTTGAAATGTTACAGGAAGCAGCACCAGTTGTCAAATTCATTAGTGTAAAAAATTTTGCTACAAGGAGATCAACTATAGAAGGCAAAATATTACCATTTTATTTGGTATAAATTTCAAACGCTAGCAGTCCAACAGGTAGGTAATTGAAGTTTAGAGTTGTGAAGTGGAAACGTCTCCAAAAAACGGAGGTCAACCAGTGTTACAGATGCTAACGATTTGGTCATTTGGCTGCCAATTGTGCCATGCACTATCGCTGCGTTGAGTGCAAAGATATAAATGCGCCCGCGAATGCAAAGTTAAACTTTCCCGAAAACAAGCCCAAGTACAAAGCAGTGTTTTACCTTCCAACTACTTCAAAGCCGGATTATCATTTGCACTTGCTGTTAGAGGACCAGCAGATAACAATGTGAATAAAATAAATAATGCAAGTGGCAATAATGAGCTGTTTCTCAAAATCTACCAGCAGCTTGAATCTCTTTCAGAAAGAATAAATATGCAAGATCAAAAAATCATTTTCATTTTACAACGTTTGGGCCAACATGCTTCAAAATAGTTTGTCATCCAGTAACATTTCCATGGCTAAGTTTGGTCTCATCCCGATCAGCATCAACTCTATTGATACTGTTGTTTTTGGGCGAAAAATTCTTGGTCTTTAATATATTATGTAGCTGGAACTGTAAATATATGTTCGTGAAAAGTGTATCAACATGAAAAAATAAAAAACCGATAATCGAATGTACTTTGCAGGCGACATTTGAAAAGTCACATTACTTTTTGACCACACTTCGTACATCGACGTGACTATCTCCTTGAATTCATTGTTAAGCAAAGCCTGACATCATGCTTCTCACTGACACCTACCTCAATGCAAAGCGCGATACGATGAATAGTGATAAGGGAGGTGGCACCAGGATATTGGTTAGAAGACCCTATTGTTGCCAAAATATTGAAAAAGTCGAATTTAATAACTTTGAACCCCTTGAAGTGTCCGTTATGAAAAGCTCACTGCCAGGTGGGGATAAGCTCTTCGTTATCTCTGCCTGTGTGACTGATCGAAATGTGCTCAAGTTCAAGGAGGAGCTCAATTCCTTGTTTGATATACTCTAATTGAACAGGCTGTATAATTATTATATTCTTGCTGGTGACCTGAATGCCAAACATACATCATGGCCGAATACTACAAATAATACCAGAGGTGTATTCCTGAAGTCATGGATAACAGAGAACTAAATTGAATACAGGAGGTCGGAGTTCCCAATATATCCAAGGACAAATTCATATTTGGAACTCTATATTGATGACGCAAGACTTGAATTCAGCTTTAATAATCCTCAACGGAAACTACAGGTGCTTCCTTACGATAGCGACCATAACGCAATCGTAATGGAAATTAATCATCATATGTATGATGGTTGCCTCATTCCACTTCAACATGAAAATCATTGATTGAAATTCAAAAAAATGGATTGGAGAAAGTTTCAAAAGAAATTTAATCGGGATTACCAGAAGCAATGTCCTCCTTCTGATGATGTTAACGCTTGCTCAATGGTTCCTAATGACACGAATCTAAGAAACGATGAAATAGATCTCTATTTGTAGAAGTTAGAGAAGCTGACGTTGGAAACGATTGAGAAAGTAGTTCCCAAGATTAAACATTGAAACAATATGGAAGGATATGAATCACCAGCCATTGCAAGATTTAAAAAGATTGAAAAGTCTTCTTCTCACACGCGTCAATAATATATATCGGCAATTTTTAGCATAAAACCATCCCTCGTAGATGTAGTAATCGAGCAGTTGCTTAAGCAAACTGCTCGAAAACCACCATAATGCTGATCCAAATTTTAATTGTGAATTAAAAAAAAATTATTTGATTTTGCAATTAAAATTTGGACACGGCAACAACTTTATAACGCAGTTCATCCAGGAATATCATTGCCGTGTTGCAATGTACAAGGACGGTTGAGGTAGCTCGTAAACTGCCGTTGCGGTATATCCCATACGGTGACTGTTGGTAACAAAAGGGAGTCTAATACGAGTTGCCAAGCAGAGAACACGCGCGAAAATCGTGATCAATAAAAGGTAGAATTTGATCCGTTTTCGCTCAGATATTTTAATCGAAGTTCTCTAATAGAGGCACGTTCTTATCCAAATTTTAGTAACGAACAAGAGAAAATTATCGTTCGCGTCGTCTCCGCCACCTGAGCAACAGCCTTTAAGAACTTTAACGTGGAATTTCGATATCAAAGTGACAATTCTACGCGCTGGCCGCTGGCCGCTGTCCCAAGAAGTAATTTATCTGTAAAGTGACCGTGCTAGTGCAAAAGGAGTGAAATTTTCAATTGTAAGTGACCCCGAAATTTCCGTCGTGGAAAATTCATTCTTCCGAGTCTGTTTTTGATCACCACCGCAAGCACGCCGGGAGAACTGCGCCGGCAAGCGATGATTAAAAAGAAAAGTTGGAATTTCGAAATGGTTTGGGAGGGTTTACGTCGCTCATTCAGTCAGGTCGTACGAAATAACTAACGGTCTGGCGGTTTGCTGTAACATCTCACCTGTTGTGCGGTCGTGCGGTGGCGTGAGTTTTGCCTCGGCTGTTGGCGCGTCCAACAGTTTGCATTCAATTTCTGTTTCATAGAAAACTTGTCTGGGACTTAAGCACGAATTCGTTTCACGCTCAAATGCAAATTGCAGTTGGATGCGAACAACTTATCCGGCATAGAGCGTTGTGATTGGTGTCGAACAGGGTAGTAAGGATCGTGTGTGCTGCGCATGAAAGAGGAAGGCAAAGAAGTGAAGAAGTACTGCGGCAAGCGAAAACAAAAGTGAAAAGGGGAGTACCTTGGTGAAACCATAGATTCGCGTAGTGAACTTGAAATTGCAGAGAAAGACCTGCAGGTGTCTTTTTCTTCAAATCGTGCGTTGGTCGGAAAGAAAAATTGCATTCTTGAGATTATGCATCCGCTAGAAACCGCATCATCTGGTTGCCAACTACTTTCACGGCAAACCACCACTTTCGATATCATTGGTGGTGAGGCGCTAGTGGGACCAATTTTCCTGACTTCTCTGGTTTTTATGCGACAAGATAAATCTCAAAGATTGCTCGTAACTGCAGTAAAGTGGACGCATCGTCTGGACCTTTGCTGTATGGAATTTGTCTCCGAAGTTGCGTTACGATCCTGAGCTTGATCTTGCGGTGAGCTTCATACAATTATTCCTTTCATTCCAATTCGTATTCAGTGATGACCCAAACTTGTGAAAATGTTGACTCGGTAAAATTATTTGCGTTTATTACCCAAGCTAAAATACCATCGAAGATTTATCGAGTAAGCTAGATTGGAGGGCAATCGTTCTCACTATTGCTCGCAAGAATCGACGTTTTCATTCCTAATCATGTAGCCATCTGCGCGTTCATAACCAAATTCTTTACAAAAAAATAAAGATGGTACGAAAATGTCTGTAAGGATTCCACAACTTCTGATTACGCACGACCTTAACAGTGAAAACAGAAGAAGGTGCTGTTAAATTAGCAATTAAAGCTTTGCTTGATATTGCCCAAACAGGACAGAAAAATTTGGAAATAGCTATGATGAAACGGAATTAACCACTTCAAATCTTAGATATCGCTAAGATTGAATCATACGTTACGAATACGATAAGAAAAGTAAATAACGCTAACTTACAACGTTTTAAGGCATCACTCACAATATCTACGGGCGCTCGTCGAGGATGTTGGGTGAGTACTCTTTTGGTTTCTTTTATTTTCCATAGTATCAATCATTACTTCAATTTCTATTGGCGACGATTAAGATTTTTGCAACATTTCTCAATCAATCATAATATTTGCACAGAATGTAGCATTTAACACACTACAATTTTGCAGAATTATATATTTTGAAGTGTAACGTGCAGAAAATCAGTTCCACTGCTACTAATAAATTGCATTCCGGGTTGGTATGCCTAATAATCTTGACGAAGGATATAAATAGTTCAGTAAGATTAATATAATGACAATCAACCGCAACAAATAAAACAAATTATATCACAAATCTACTAAACCCATTACAACCTATTATCAGCTATAGGATTTGAAGGATACATTACACTGCCAAGATGAATATAGCATTTGTCAGCGTAGCTCATATCTGCCAGGATGTAATTAAGGTTGATTATTACGAACGTTCCACGCAAACGGAGCATCCCTCTTTTTAGGGTTTTGTAAAATAATTTTACAAAACCCTACTAAAATCGCACCTGTCTGTCCCAGTGTCCGTCCGTCCGTCCATCCATGTCTCACGGCGCTTTTTCTCGTAAACCATATAAGCTACAAACACATAGGTGTAAAGTGGTGTTCTCTTCAAAGTTTCACTGCACAAAAAATTTCACAAGGTGCCTAAGGGGGGTTCCCTCCTTTAGGGGAGTAGCCCCTGAAAAAAAAATCATCCAAGGTAGCCGATATGGGTATCAAATCGAAGGTCTTGGTAAGAACTTTTCAAAACAGGTCTAAGAATGGTATTTTTTGCTTCAGGGGGCGCACAGGAAGGCACAGAACTGAGGGGTATGAGTCCACAGGACCCAGATGGCGTTTCCATGAAAGTGAATAGCTTATTCCACAAGAAGTCTCGAGTAAACGTATCGAATCTTAAAGTCGCTAGTGATGAGATAAAACTTCTCTATAGGCCGGGTATCAAAATTGATAGTACGAGTTCAGATAGAAATGGAAACCGGATTATTTGTGATGGTTTGCATAAACTTGCCTCGATTGGAACTCATTTTGAGTTGGTTGATCTACTAAGCCCTGAAAGAGGGAATCAAATACTTTCAAAGGTCGTTGAAGCAAAAATTTTCGACTTCAAATCAAGCCTGAACGGCGAGGCTCTTCTTCATTTCAATGAAATATTAGCCTCTGACCTCATACCGAGCTTGAATCTTTTTGATTACTTGTTAGCTATGAAGACTTGTGTTTCATATTTAGCAGGATAAACAACAAGAAATCATGTGGTATTGACGGTGCTCCGAATATTAATCTCCCACATATGCCTGAGGTTGCTATTATAAGTTAGTGCATATTGTTGAACAACATGTTGAGCAATTCATATTTTCCAAATGAGTGAAAAAAGGCTAAGATATTTCCAATCCTGAACAAAGGAAGGGAATCTTCATGCCCGAAAAGCTATTGCCCAATCAGTTTGCTGCCTAACATCAGCAAGGTGTTTGAAGTGATACTGAAGAAATACTAAACATCCGCATTGAGAAATATGAAGTAATGCTAAATTGCCACTTTAGTTTTTGGGCCAGTTATTCGATCATACATGCGATAATGAAAGTTACCTTAGATATCTGTTGGAAACTAAACAAAAGAGAATGTATTGGAGCATGTATCATTTATATGGAGAAAGCCTTCGATATGGTGTGGCTAGATGGACGAATTTTTAAACTCCTTTCAGAGAGGTTCTCCAGAGACCTTTTCGCTATGATGTGCAATATTTTATACGGGGAATCATTTGTTGTTGCTGCTGGTAATCTGAAGACGATGCGCAACTTTAAGGTCTTGAATGGTCTACAGCAGGGACAGTAACTGCGCCTCTTCTTTTCTCAATATTTATTCGCAAGCAATTGAACAGCTTTGCATTCAACATTTTGCCAACGAGATCATTGGTTGGTTTGTTGATGATCTGATCATATATACAGTAGACCAAAAAGCTACAATGGTTCAGAGCAATTTTCAACAAATGTTTAATGATGTGCCCTCTAAGTGCGAAAAGATTTTGTTTTGGAAAGCACTGCAGGGGGCCAGTCAAGACCTGGTACGTAATTGGGAGGATTTCCACAATATGGCTAATGAACGTAGTTTAGAATGAGTTCCACATAAATCCTGTATTCGATACCTCGGTGTCATCTCGGTTAGTATCTGTACTGTTCTGAACATGTCAAAACCATGCTTGGTAAAGCAATAAAGGGTAGTCATGGCCCTTCGATGACTCTTTCATTACAGATACATCGATCAAAGTTATCTGTTACAAGACCCTGATTAGACACGTTTTGACACATGGATGTCAAACCTGGTTCAATAAGAGTGCTAGAACTATGGAAAGATTTAGAGTTTTCAAAAGGAAATGTCTTCGTGCATGTACTGGTTTGTACAGAAAGCCTGAAGTGGATTGGAAGCACTATATATCGAATAGAAAAATTTATTAAACTGCTAAAGAATCGAGAGTCGGTGTATTCATATTGACACTTGTTCGGAATCATATCCCAAGGTCTGTAACTGTGAGTGAAAACCCTTGGATTTCACAGCCGTTCCACGCTACAGATAGGTATATGGAGACTTGCATCACCACTGTCTTCCTTCCTACCGAAGCATTCGTATATGTGGACATGAATTGATTTGTTTTTGATTCTGACGATATTCCAATCATTTATCACATATAAAGACGGGCCACCGTTAAAAAGAAAAAATACCCTCCGAAGTTGAGTTCATGACCAACAATTCCAATCGAGATACTCATTTGCTAGATTTATTGAGGCTGGTTGAGCTGAGACGGAGCAATCTAGATATTGTTGACTGAATGACTATTTCTGAGTTATTCTTGTTTATTTTTATGTTTTTTGTTGCATAGTTTTGAGTTTCAGCTCATTATTGCTACATACTCGTATAGTGTTTGTTTGTGTTAAAAATTTTAGGAAAAGATTTGAGTATTCAGGATAGGTATATGTTATGCTTATGATATTAGGTTTAGAAATAAGGTGTCATGTTTAATTTAGGAATATTATGATAGGTTGTCCGTCCATGTCTATGACACATCAGTTTTTCTCCGAAACCATAGAAGCTACAGCCATGAAAATTTGTGAAAGATCAGAAGTGGCAGCTTCTTGGAACTTCTGGGGTAGAAAAATGGGTTTAATGGCGGCTCCTCATGCACGGAGGTGACCCTTTAAAAAAATTTTTTTTATAATCGTTTTTCAAAAAATTGTTGAATTTAATGCATAAGATGCAGCCGCGAGTTTGTTCCATGTTAAATATTTTTTTCTGAATACTCGGCTCATAGAACATATTCGAGTATACCACTATTCCTTAAATTTTCATGAAAACCCGAAGAAAATAAGAGTGCCTTGGTCGATTTGGAATATATATTTACTATCAACATGTGTTATTGTTTTTGTAATTCCATATAATTGAAATGGCGATAAATTACTGAGTTATGATTTTATTTTCATGAAATTTTGTAGACATAAGGGTCTCATATCAACCTACATAACTGTACAAACTCTAGAAGTTTAAGGGTACCGTTTTAATTTTGGGGGGAAATGTAAAATTTACATATCATATCATTATTAACAGGACTCATAAAAACCTACTTTCATGATTTTTTTTTGGATTTTCGACTCAAAGGTGACCAATTCCAATTCCAATTCTTCCCCCTCCCCTTGACTCCTAATGCAAAACATGACTTATTTTTCAGATTCTGGAAGTGCTAAGCTCTTTCATTTGTTATCCAACTCGACCGCATTCAATGTAAAAATTTATTAAGGGCAACTACGTTATAAGGGGGACCCCTTGAAAAATTTGAAAAATAGGAAACCAACTATAGGTGGGAAATTGCTGACGCAAAGGACAAACTGGGCCTGCGGAAGACAGACGGACATAAGGGGACTTCATCGTTACCGACGATTCTTATGGCCCCCCAAAAAAGGGGGGCATCCAGATTGAGGTGGTGCCCCCTCACACCCTCCCAACTGGATCAAGATCCAAACATAGACTTGGCCACATATTTCCCATTTGAGTGGAAAACTCATACAAATTTAATTTTCATGAATTTTCCCATCAAATGAGAAATATACAAGTGGCCAATTTATGTTATAGAATTCTGTGATCGAATCACAAAACTCTATACCATAAAAGGGCAAGCGAGCGGAAGGCCACTCTACCCGGCAAGAGCCCCTGTTAAACAACGAAACGAGGAGCACTCCCAATGGCTAGCCCATGTTGGTGGAGGAGCCTGCCATCGTTGCGGGTCCTATACCCGGTCAGGTAAAACGAAATGCAAAGACCGTGTTTACAAGTTTTAATTATCCATTATACCGCTGTTAAACAATAATACACACTTTCGAGATTGTCGTTATCCTTGTATTGATAAAGTTCAATATTTAATAGATGTAAACTCATAGTTGGTCGAAATTACCATTAAACGTCAATTTCGTACTTAAAGTTAAACAAAATTCTTTATTAGAATTGCATTAGGGGTCTTCTCTTGTGCAAAGTGCAAATAAGCATAAGCTGAAAATAAAAAAAATGTACATAGAACACGCTTGCAAATTGATCAATTTGACGTGCGTATCTATCTCTGATGATCAAAGAAAATTATTAGTGATAATTATTTAATTTCAAGGAAGTTATCTACAACAACAATAATGCTCATATATTTATGTTTTTTCTTTGTTTTTACTTTACGAACGAGTTGATAGTCGTAAACTTTAGTACTTGCACAATTGCCTATCACATCACGGATGCTCGTAGTGACTTGAGTTTCAAGGTTTAAAGTGGAAAAAAGATAACACTGCTATAAAGTGACACATGCACTACTACTCCAATAAGTGCCCATCTTCAGAAAAGATATAATTTGCAAAAGCTACCGTTCTTGAGATGCCAACCGTATTTTAATGTCCTCTTTGTACTTAAAGCTCGAATAAATTGGTATTTTACCTTGATATTGGCAGTGTGAATTAGAATATTCATAAAAATTGCGTTTGACTTTCGCATAACTTCGAAGAAAATGTCATAAATATATTTTGGTTAGCACTGGAAGTACTTTTTCCTGAAATCCATTTTCTGAAAACAATAACTCTTCTTCGCAAATTTGATTAACTAACTCCGATATGCTATCTTCTGCTATCGCATCATCCAATTCTTCATCAAGTTCTTGGATTGCTGTTTGCACTCCACTTTAGCAAATCATGGCTTCCACGCAAATAATTCACCAAATGCAGTACTTGCGTAAATCGTCATTTCCAAGTGTGTTATCCGCACTATTGTTGAGCAATATATTGTCGATTTGTCAATGCATGAGGATTGCCCCTCTAATATTTTTTTTTTCGAATCAGACAATCTCAGTTTCAACGCTACACTATGTTCGATAGTTAATAATACTTCCGGCGTGCTTGCATTGAATAGTTTGTCACTACTTATCCAATTTGATATTTTGCCTTCGCATAAAAGTCCCTAAATGTTCTAATATCATAAACCCTCGTTCTCCATACACTCATATAAAAGACCCCGCAACAACTAATCCATGTATCTTGTTTTTAAGTTTCCACTCTAGAATTGTACCGGTACTATCCCCTTTCCCTAAAGCCCTTTAATTAATTTTCAACACCTGCTATTATGCTGCTTCTTCTTGTATGTGTTTCCTAACCCGTCTGAGTCGGCATAAAATCTTCGATACATCCAATTTCTTGATCGCGTCACGTTTATCTTTATAGCCAGAACAAATCCAGCCTCGTATTTTTATTTTTGCCTTTGAAGTACATGTCCATACAATCACTTAGTTTACATTGATTGGCATTTTGAGGCAAATCAAGGCTTAAATTCGAGAAACTCTCATATGTTGCTTTTTCCTTGGTGCTCTCCAACACTTCGATAACGCAAGAAAAATACGGAAAATACAACAAATCTGCAAAATGAGGGCCACGGAAAATTCACAGTTCACACATGCAATTAATGGCAAGTTTCCCATAAAGTGTTAAATGGAAATTGTTGACCTGAGCCGCTGCTGCGGCCAGAAAACATCACCACATGACCTCTACATCCACATACGTCACACTCGAGCGACAAAATCGAACTCACCTTTAGCTGATATTATTTTGTTCCCTGTTTTCAGGAATTCCGTTCGAATCAAATTCCTATTTGGTTTTTATATCAAATATCAAAGAGACACCATTTAAATTGCAGAGATAAACTTCAATTTGTTCGAGGTAGAACTACTATTTAACCGAGCACTCGTTTTCTTTAGTCGTTCACCGAGATGACTATTTTAGTTCAAAATGAGGAAATCTCGGGTGTGTTATATTTAGTCAGGTCATTTGCGCCACTCGAACTCGTCCGCAGTGCTTGCAGTCTCGCGATCTCTCGTCGACCTCGCTAATTGGCGATTTGAAGCGGACTCCCCGACGTCTTTTCTCTGGCGCGATCATAAGTCAACCTGCATCCGTGCCTGAAATTCCCGACCTTTCTTATATTCATTACCGTGTATAAGGTAAATCGCACCAGCTGAACACAGCCTCGTTAGCTTGCCTTCGGTAATGTAATACACCATTGGGGTGCACTAAATCAGTGTTCCATATTCAAAATTTTAATTGGCAGATTTAAAATTTTTTTAAGGAAAAATTAACTGAATTAATGAAAAGTGAGAGAAATCCTAAATACTAATAAAAGTTAAATCTCATGAAGAATATAATTAAAGGAAAACGTTTAAATTTAATATAGAGGCAAATTGATATAAAGTTACATTTGATAATAATAATAAGAGAGAAAACTTTTTTACAAATTACGATTATGAATGGAAATAATTAATTATTTAGATAGATAGGAAGGTTTTCGAGCAGTTTGCTTGTGTGACTGCTCGATTACTACAAAAGCCCGAAAAGCATGGAGCTAGATCCAATAGCAAATAACTCAGAGGCTGAAGTTCGTTGGACTTTGCTAATAGTAGTAGGATTTAACGTTTTCATCAGTAAAACTGTATCAGTATCATTAAATTACATGAAATCAGCCATTTAAGTAGTTCTTCAAAATATCATTTTATACCTAAAGTTTCAACAAAATTTACCGACGTTATAGCGATTTGAATTTCCTCCAATTACAACAATCACCTATGATTTTTCTACTACATGGACTTTCCATCGAACCAGACACTACACTTTTGATTGAATCTTCTCCAAATTTTGAAATAAGATGAATAACAAAAATATATTTAAGATTCAGATCAGTCAATGATTTTAGTAATATTGGTACAAAATGTTGGCTGACTAAAATGGAGTTTTTTTTTAAAGCAAGAATATATTTGTTGTACATGTCATAAAAGTTTTTCTTGAATCAAATCATTCTATTTATCCACATATTGAAGGTGAAGTACAAAACCCTTTTGGCATGAGCGTTGTTTTGTCGACCCAACTTATTTTGGGACTGCAGAAGATAAACATTATCTAGTTCAATCGTTTTCTATATAAAATTCAATTCAATTTGCAACATTATCGTACCATTTTTTCAAATTACACCTGATTAGTTCTTAACGTTAGCCTCGTTAACCGCAACCATCATTTCCGAAGTAACATGTTAACTTTCATCCTGAAAGTTAGATCATGAAGGTACACAGAAGTGAAGATTTAATAAATGTTACTTTTAACTACCTAATGCTTCGAGGGAAACATTTGCATAATCCTCGAGACCTCAATTCTACCCATGGTCGTACCTTCAACCGTTCCGTCGTTCATTTAAACAAATGAACTTCATTTTGAAAGCCTACCAGCATCATCTGCGTAAACTGAACATGTACTATAGATCTGTATCCGTAAAAACAAGTGAATATCATTTAAGAAATATTTATGTTCACTTCAAACTCATTCCATTCAAATTGTAACACATTAAATCACATTAGTGCCTAACTCATTCGTTGTCCTCTCAATAGAATGTTCCAAATCGATCTGAATAAATCCAAATATCTATGTATAAGGCAAATGAGGTGCAAATGCAGACCAAGCTGGTTGATTGCATGCAGAGCTCCTTGGAAGCAACACCATCGAGATTAGTATCATTTGGACGCGGTTGGTTGGTCCGTTGGTGGCTCGCTGGCGAGTTTGGCTGGTAAAGGTATGGAAGGTCGCAAGTTCTTCTGGTGAATGTTCACTTAAAACGTAGCAATTAATCTAAGTGAGGTACTGCTCATCGTTTAAATTCTTTCGCACACCATTAACAATAACAAACGGTCAGTTTGGTGTGAAATACGAAATTGCACAATGATCAGGCTTTTAACATTTACGAGCGCTACTTCGGCTGCATTTGGCAACATCAGGACCGCACTCCAACTCTAATGTCCATTTTATTTATGAAAGTACTTATTGCATCTGTTGCAAGTCCATGTTCGGGAATGCATCAAACTGCATCCAAGGCACGGATGAATAGTAGCTATGGGTTTGTGATAGCTCTATTGCTTTGAATTGCTGCTAATTGATTAAACTCATGCGACCTGTGAGGATCTCCTGTTGTTTTATCTTATGGTCACTTACCAGGTCAGGTGATTGTTGTTACTTATACTAAAATGGATACACCGTTGAGGTAAGTGTTTGCAAGAATGATTTCAGGCATATACTCGCATTAATTGAATATTATCTTGCTAATCTTGAGGTGTATATCGTAATACTTTCTCATTAATTGCCCTAAAAGAGTTGTGCTGAAATAAAATCAGCTTTAAAACAGAACAAAACCCAAAGATCCAGTAAAATCTGGAACCAGCCGCACCACAATCTGTTCTTGACCTCACTCGTACCTCAGCCTGAATTCCTTGTTACCATATGTTCGAGCATAAATTAAAGACCCAACCCAAGGCGCGGTAAAAAGCTCAACGTACTCATTTATCTCGCCAACACTATTTACTCATTGCATAGCCCCCTGAGGTGGTCAAATTGTTCGTGTTGCTGGTAATTGATTTGAAATGTTTGCGTGGTCTTTAATTGACTTCTGATAAGACAACGATTTGTTTTCTTGGATTTTCATAGCTTCGACAATTAACTCTAAGGTTTTTGCTCGAACTGTAAATACTAGGAAAATATACTTGAACAATTTGCGCAAATATTGCGTTTAGTTGGGAGTGTCCGGCAATCATACTGCACTTATAGACACACAGGATTTACAATGACTTCAGGCTACGGTGAAAGCATTTAAATTACGCACGCGATGCAATTGAATTGAATCTTAGTCTTGCGAAGTATGCTAAGGTTATATCGGTATCATTTCAACGATTAACCCAGGAATTATTTGCAATAGTACAGTTTACAATAAATATAAATTGAGTGGACAGAACTACGCTCATGTTAGAAGGGTTTTGTACTTAAGATACGATATGCAGACACAACTTGATTTGACTAAAGAAAACAATTAATGAAATACACAACAGATATATTCCTGCTTTAAGCTTTATCCGGTTTGGTATAAATTTCACACTTTTTTGACCAATCCAAAATAAAAGGGCGTAAAGATTGATATGTACGTATTTTGGCTACCATATGCGGCCTTCATCAGTGCACTCGCTATATAAAAATTTTCATTTCCCTTAAATACTATTTACATTTTTATTACTTTATCACTACAAAAATAATTTAACTTGTTTTTAAAATTTGTTATCCAGGATCTCATTAAGCCTTTTATCCTCAGCTACTTTTCCTAGTTTTTTTGGTTTTTAGTTGGGAGGTGAATGTCATTTACGCACAGAGTGTGGGACTCCTATGCTCACAAGCAACTGGACTACCCACTTAACACCTCTCTTGTTACCCCGAAAACCCAGCATGGAACCGTTTAACACATTACTTCGGGCCAGACGTCGTTGTGTTACGCCGTGAGGTGCCTTCAATCTGGGGGACCACTCTTTTAGCGGGAGGGGAGAGGCGAAGAGGAATTGCCAAACAAGCGATCCCCTGTTACATAACCAGTATACCCTTTGTATACTGGTATGAACTAGGAGTTCGATTTGATGCGTATCCTATATATATCATTAAGGCTCCCGGGGAGAAAGAGATCTTCCTGCATGACACTTACCTGCTACTGCAGCCATCTAAACTAGACTAACAAAGGCAAGAGTTTATTTTAAACGGTAATATTTATTTATATTTTTATTGTCTTACACATTCAATTGAATTTACATTTAAGGTAGGAGCGCCATGGAAGGCCCACCTTATTGTTACAGTTAAATAAATAACAAATTAAGAATAATTAGTGCAAACAAACTTTATCACAATATTCCCCATTTAGTTAGGAATGAAATGAGCATAAAAATCAGAAGATTTAACTATATTTCGTCTAGAAATCAATCAGCTTTCAAAACCTCTACTCTGGGCCTTTTTAGGAACATGCGTGCTTATCATGGCCCGATATAAATCGCGTATGTTATAGGAGCTATCAATACAAAAAACATGTTTATACGTAAAAATTAAACTAAAATACAAGTTTCTTAGGTAATCTTTGTGTTGTAGTTTTTTTGTTCATAATTGTACGTTGGGCCATCTTAGGCTTAAGAAAACTTAATCTACCTACAAAGCAAAAATCTCTAAATAAATCAATAAAAAAACGATTTTCTTCTGTTATAACAAGCAAAAATCAAAACAAAATTTTTAAAAAATTTACATAAAAAATACTTTTGCAATTTCGGTGGGCTTTATTAGGAGTATAGACAATAATAGATCGAAAATTATTTTTATTATTGGCAGAATATGTTTCATTTATGTCAATATCTCTGTGATTTTATATTTTTGAGCGCAATTGGATTCTTCATACAACCTTCAAAGTGTACAGAGAGCTTAGTGAGTGTTCGTGAAATAAAATTTAACCTATAAATTCAAAAAACCACATTTTTGAGAAAAACAAAATCCTTTAACTTTTACAAGTCTAAATAAAGTCAAATAGGGTTGGTTGATCCCCCTAACATTTAATATTAGAATACAGAATAGAATTATTCAATTAAAGTAGAATCAAGTAAAGTCTAAACCCGGTTCCTTAGAGTTTGTACGCCACCAGGTAAGAGTCTACATTTAATGTTATAATGGAAGATAAATCAAATAAAAAGAAGGTACCCCCCGACCCTGGGGAAAGGAAAGATACTACATTAAGGAAAATAAATGAAGAAATAGATGCCAAAAGAATAAAAAGGAATTTTAAAGGAGACTCCATGTGCAAGGACAATAACCTCAATACAAATGTCAACGGTATTTTCAACGAACTAATGGACACGTCTGAAACGGAAAAAACCAGTGAAGTTAATATAGGCCAACTATCAAGCACACAAAATAACAGCGAAAAAACAACTGTAACAAAAACCTCGCCAACCATATCCACGCCAATGGAGGACATAGAAAACTTCATGGCTGATACTTTAAACAAAACAGCGAAACCTAAAAACACTATTGAGCAGGTGCTGAAAAAACATATGGATATCCTAAAAGAAAGCGACAAACAAACAACGGAATCAACGAAAAAAGGACAAAACATCAACAAATATGACAAATACGACACGAGGAAAAAATTCTTCGTACTAATGGACCCATCTAAAGAAAAAGCTAATGAAAAAATGAGGCTCACTCCAATGGCTTTCTACTCAATGAACAAGAACATGAAATTAAAAAACATCAAAGGCATCAAACAAGTAGGTTATAACAGGATCAAGCTATTATTCAACAAACCTGAAGATGCCAACGAGGTAGTCATGAACGAAAACCTTAAAAACTTTGGTTTAAGAGCATTCATCCCTAACAACTTTATTATGAGGCATGGCATAATCAAAGGAGTCCTACCAAACATTACTGAAGAAGAGATTGCCAAAAATGGAATACCAAGCAATTCACATGGAATACAACAAAAGAACATCAAAATTGTGAACGTTTACAGGATAAAAAGAAGAGATCCGGAAAACAGAGAAAACTTCATACCAACACAAACAGTGAAGATATCATTCTCAGGAGAGGAACTGCCGGACGAAGTCAGATTAGAATATCTGAACATGCCTGTAGAATACTACTACCTCAGGCCAAAACAATGCCTGAAATGCCTCAGACTTGGACACACGCAATACTTTTGCAAGGAATTCCAAGGAGAAAATAAGAGATGTCCAAAATGTGGAGACAAGGAATGTCTAGACAAAGAGTGTAAAAATACAAAATGTTTCTTATGTGGAGACCTAAATCACAGCGCCATGGACAAAAACTGCCCCAAATGGATAATCTACGATATGGAGATGAAAGTTTGTTCTATTAGAAATGTAACACTCAAAGAAGCCAGAAACATATTGAACAACGACAACCAATTCGAACTGCTGAAGGACAACGAATCCATGGATTCAGCATTCCCACTACTAACAAAAACAAAAGCTACACACAACAGAAACTCGAACTATACAATAAATAAACTAATGCTAAATAAACCATACACAAAAACAACAAAAACACGAAACACAAGAGCAACCAATTATACAACAAACTTTCCAATGAGTAGTCATCTACTACTACAGTCTAACAATACGCTTATGGAGAAAAATAATCTAGCAGAAAACATCTTCAAAATAGCAAACCATGTAACACCAATAGAAAAATTAATAAATCTACTAAACAATAATTGTAAAAACCAAACCAACACCAAATACTTACAAATTGAAGCAAACTTAATCCAAGAAACAATACAAACACTTACAAACCACTGTCAGAAAAGACCTAATACAAACAACTTACAATACACAAACTGGCTGACAAACAACAACACTTAACAACATGAAAGATATCAAAAATATTAAATTTCTACAGTACAACATACAAAGCATTTCCAAAACTAAAGATACACTAGAGTACATTATGAACAAAAACAAGATAGACATTGCACTCATACAAGAAACACTCCTAACAAAAAAATCACCGATAATAAAAATCAAAAACCATCAACTAATTAACAAAATAAGAACAGAGAAAGAAGGAGGAGGAGTCTCAATTGTAATTAATAAAAAAATAAAATTTAAAGAAATACCGTTAAGTAACAGAGACATTGAAGCAATAGTAATCACCACAACAAATCAAAGACCAAACATAAATATTTGCGCGTGCTATTTTCCCCCTGACATAAACAGCTCAACGTTCAAAGAACAAATACATCAAATTATAAAAGTGGTAAACGACAAAAACCTCTGCATAATTGGAGGAGACTTCAATGCAAGACACAAAGACTGGGAAGACAAAACAAATAATGCAAAAGGAAACATCCTCAAATTCGTGCTAAACAAATATAAACTGGCAACACTCAACACAGGCACGTTCACCTTCTTTAGGAAAACGAATCAACAGACCACTCAAATGTCAGCCCCAGACATCACCCTAACTAATAATTTAAACTACTGGAATGAATGGAACACCAAAAAATACAAAATAGGCAAGAGCGAGCACGTCCCCATTGAATTCACACTGCAGGTCGAGAATAGGAACCAAAAGAAAAGACGAACACCAAACAGAAAGAAAATCATGGAGGACATCAACACGATCAACTTCACTAACGATCTGGAAGAAAATATGAAGAAAATTAATGAACTAATCAAAAGTAACCAGATAAGCGCGAAGAAATTCAAACACAGTCCAAAACCATGGTGGTCAAAAGAGATAAACAGCCTATGGAGGGAAAAATCAAAAGCCTGGACAAATTTCCGCAAAATGAAAAGTAATGAAAATGAAGCAAAGTTTCTTGCGATACAAAATAAATGGAGAGAAACTGTAACTAAGGCAAAAAGAGAACTGTGGGATCAAAAAATCAATGAAATAAATCAAAGTGGAGATATAAAACAATTTTGGAACCTAGTCAATGCAGTCAAAAACAACAACAACCCGAGATCGCAATGGGACACAGAAAACAATAAAGGCTTTCTTGAAATAATAAAAAATAAACATCATGCGCTAAACACTAACTGGACTCCCTACATGCCAAACAACATAGAACCAGCTGAACCCTTTAAAATACACGAACTGCTCACAGTACTAGACAAACGCAAAAAAAGATCATCTCCGGGTCTGGATAAAATCGATTACAATATTATAAACTCCCTAAACCACTACAATAAATCAGCACTGCGTAACTCTATAAACGATAGCTTCAAAAATTACAACATACATAATGAGCTAAGAGACATCAAAATCGTACCTATCCCCAAGAAAAACAAACCATTGCACAAAATAGAAAGCTATAGACCGATCTCTCTCATAAGTATCCCGCTGAAAATAATCAACTGCCTAATAAAAAATAGGATTGCTAGTGACATTGAGTACCAAAACAATTTAAGCAATTTCTGTTTCGCTTATAGAAAAGGAAAGTCGGCAATCTCATGCATAAACACTGTAATACACCTCCTCAACAAAGATAAGAAAGCAAAAAAGATAATGATTATCAACTGTGATATTTCTAGTGCGTATGAGAGAGTAAATATTGCGGAACTCTTCAAAATCATGTCCAACTTCAACATCAAGAAGGATTATATCTCGTGGATCTTAAACTTCCTAATGTACAGGAAATTACATTTAGGCAAGGATTCGACCGAAATTAACAATGGACTTCCGCAAGGGGACGTACTAAGCCCGCTACTCTTTAATCTCTACGCAACTAGCCTCCACAAAATCACTGACAGTCAAACTACACTCATTCAATTTGCGGATGACTTTCTAATCATAAGCAAAGGAAAAAACAGACCCAACAATCTCAATAATCTACAAACAAAATTCAACAAGTTCACAGAACTATGCAATAGGCTAAACCTCCCATTGAACTTGGAAAAATCGCAAGCCATAGAATTCTATACAAACAAAAACCACCCTAACACAATAAAATATGGAAACAAACAACAAGATTGGGTAAAAAATTTCACTTTCCTAGGCAGAAACTTTAACAACCAGAATCACTTCAATGAATTTTATAATAAATCTCTAAGTAAAGCAAACAAAACAATTAACATAGCGTTCAAAGTCAGCTCCCCTAAACATGGACCTACCCCCAAAAAGGCTTTAAACACCTGTAAGTCGCTAATAAGACCGGTAATAGAAAGCAATCTAACAAACATTGTTCATGCACCAAATTATTTTCTAAACAAAATAGACAGCCTGAAGGCCAAAGCCATAAAACGATGTCTCGGGGTACCCGCAACAGCTCCAAATATACTAACGCTTGCTCTAGCTAAAGAATTACCAGCTAGACTAAGAGCTGAGCAACTCCTCACTAAAGAAATAGGAAAAAACCTTTTCCGCCAAGATTTCAAAGAAATGATATCGGAAAACCAAAAAAAAACTCGAACTATGCCACAGTTTACAAAAAACATGTCGACATCTACAACAACACCTGTTTAGGTTCTGCACTACCAAACCCACACAACATAAAATTTCAAACCAATAGTTTCATGCACAACATCCCCAACAACTTCACGAAAATAAACTACGAAAATTTCAATGAGTCGATTGAGGCAGTACCTACTACAAAACCTCACGGGTAACCAAGCTAAGATATATTTCACGGATGCGGCAAAAAACAGACTAGGCACTGGTTTTGCCATACACTGCTATAACTCCAAAAAGACACTAAAATACTGCCTGAACACAGACTCTACAGCAGCAAATGCAGAACTAAAAGCAGTCCAGGAAGCAATTAACAACGTGGATGCTGAACCCACCAACACCATAGCCATTTTCACCGACGCCAAAAATACAATAAACGAGATCATAAACAACACAAACCATAAACTCATTACAGAAAAAATCAGAAAAACAATCAACAATAGACCCAACGCACTACTATTATTATACTGGATACCGAAAGTGGAAAAGTTCCACAGCTTCGAATTGGTTGACAAAGCAGCTAAACTGGCCACTATAGAAGGAGAAGAAGTCGACTCATTTCTGGAATGGGACGACTCTATCAAAATGATTAATGACTCCATCAACATAGAATGGCATGAATACTACCGAAAAAACATCATAAACCTAGCGTACAGCCCTTGGCTACAAATGGACCTTATTTACAGAACCAAACCATGGTTCCGTGATTTCACACCAAGCAGCAACACGCAAAAGCAAATTAACAGAATTCTACTCAACCGAGCCTACAATCACAAAAGATTAAAAAAAGCAAAAATAGTTCCATCCCAAGGATGCAAATGGTGCGACATAACAGACGATCTTGAACATAGAATTCTAAACTGTGATCACTTTGAAACTCTAAGGAACAAGTATGAAATCTTTCAAAATAACTATCTAATAGCAAAATTTTTCAATAAAAACAACGAGAAAGCACTAACTCAATTAATCGACTTTCTTGAAGAAGCAAATTTAGAAATTCACGCGAATAGTCCTCTCAAGTCCCAAAAACTAACTTTTAACCTTCCAAGAAAAACACTCAAACCAAAAATCTATTAACCATTCCAAACGGATACTAACACAGTAAAATCACAAAACCAATAAAGAAAAACTAGAAAAAAACACTATATTACCATAAGTCCCTAGAGGACATTAATCGATACATCGGTGGCTTGTGCTAATTAGCCATAGCCAATACACACCTAACGAAGGTTAGGTAGAGGCGGAAAAAAAAGAGCGCAATTGTGTTCGGTTTTTCTCAAATATTTCCTTCTCCCCACGTTCACTTGTTAAGCATGTGTTGTACTACGGAAGCGAAAAACGATAGGCCCTAGAAGTATTAAAATGGAAATAAAACCGTACTTCGATGCTAATGGAATAAAAGTGTCTTGAGATATAGCTAAATTTGTGGTCAATAAAATAATTTCGCTTTGTTTATATCTCGAAATTAAACATGTTTTATTTACATTTTGTCCACAAATTTTTAAGGATGATACCTGAAAAATGGTAAGTATGTTTAATACAAAATAATAGCACATCTTCACTAGTGAGTACGTAAAAAAACAGAAATCCAAAGCCTAAGAAACTTTTAAACGCATTCTGGGCATAATAATTCCTCTTTATCATTCTCAGTTAGCCCAACACATTCTTCGTGGTACCACGAATGACAGCTAACGCATTGTCGCATATCTTCGACTTGATCAGCTTTACAAGCACGATAATACCAACTGGCAGCCTTTTTTTCTTCTCTTGTTTTTGTTCCTGTATTTATTTTATTTCCTCAATTTTCTTTTAGCTTCTTTACGATCTTCTGCTTTCGAGTTTTTTTTTTCGTAATGTCTTTTTTATCATTTTTGTTCTTTTGGTGATTTATTTGGCTTCCAGTCTTTTTTGAACTCGGTTTTGGTACTTTTGAAATATATTTCTTCTTTTTTTCGACAGCATGGAATAAATCTCTGGTCACTTTTTGACCAATATAATTCATTGATTTTCGCTTCGGTTTACTTTTAATGGTCGCAAAGTTAGGCGTTGGCATCTGTGCGTGAAACGGAGGCTTCTTTTGTACTTTCTGATTATGTTGCGTAAAGTTTGACGGTGGGACATTGTCAGAGTCATCAGAATTATGATCCTCTGTTTGGATGCGTTTTGTCTGTTGTTTTTTGTGAGAAGGTTTTGCGGCAAATAAATCCAAATTTTCTTCTTCTGATTCTGACGATGTATAAATCTTACATTTCTTGACAGGATATTGAAAATATTTTTCCAAATTGTTTATATCAATGTTTTCATCGACTGAATCTGATGCAGAAAAATTTATCACTGGAGTGCGTAGGATCGGAGAATAAAACTGCGACGACCTGCCACATAAATTCATGGCTGTTGCTAGAGTTTGTTCTACATTATCTTTAATAGCAGATTCAGAAGAGGAACTATAGTCAACTAATTTCTTACGTGCGTAAGTTGGTGAGTTATTCTGTGGCTGATGAGGGAATGGAGGCAAATATTTATACAAAAGCTGAGGTAGAGGCTGTAGTGTACTTGGTCGAAGACAACAACCAGAAACGTCAAAATTTTCAACTGTAAGTGATGGTGACATACAAAAATTTTCTTCAGAACCGGCGACAAAATCATTATTGTGATGCACAGATGACTCTCTAAAATCTAGAGCTGCTGAAGCAACTGAGTTAGAAGCCCTTTCGTGCGAAACCGGACGCTGAGTGAAGATAGAAGGTGCAAAAGCCTCCTCGGGAATCGCATTTGGATTGTATGGATAGAGCCCAGTAGCTCTAAACCCGTTTTTAATATTATCTTGTGTAACGCACTTAGGCCATACCTTTGAAAAAATTTTATTGAACCTTGCCTTCGTGAGTTTACGGTCTGGATGACGATAGGCGTACATTAATAGTTCTTCATTCCAATGATGTTCGTAGGATTTGTTCTCGGATTTATCTAACGGTTGCAATTTATGGGTAGTATTTGATGGCAAACAATATAATACTATGTTGTGTTCATCTGCAGCATCCACAATCCTAGGATCAAGGTGAGAAGCAGCCCCATCAAAAACCAGCAAACATTTTCCGGGTGATTTATAGTTAGCAAGATGATGGATAAAATCTATAAACAATTCAGTAGTCATGCTACCTTTTGGTGCCATTCTGACTACTGTGTCATCAGGTGAATTGTCGTTAAATTCCAGCCTTAATCTTTTGCCTTTAAATAGTATCATAGGTGGGACCGAATTGCCTGAGCGTTGACACACATGGCGATGGTGACGCTCTTAGCATGTTCCTGTGCGATAAAATGGACTCCCTTGATCCCCTTTTGTGAAAGAACTTGCTGTTGGTAGTGTAAAGTTAGGCGGCAGCCTTTTTTATCCATGTTATATAGACGCTCTGGATGTCGAGGAATGTCTAACTCATCATACAGTTTTTTAATTGCCGTGAAATGTTGTAGAACAATATGTTTGTTTAATTTTTGAGCTCTTGCAGAGTTAATGAACTGTGCCTTTCGAACAGAAATTTTAGGATTTCGTTTCAAAAAGTTATTTAGTCATTTTCGACCTGCAATGCATCTTTTGTTATTGAACGCCTACTTGAGCTAGTCGAATGATTCGTCTTGCTAAACCCTTTTCTTGGGCATGACCAGTTCTTTTTTCCTCGATGCCCGAGTTCAAATGGTTTCTCAAAGTTCTTCTTGGGATAACGAAAGTAACTGCCGCCTTTTGTTGTGACATACGGCGGTTTTTTACAAATGCTATAGCTGATTTAAGCTGCTCCTCAGTCCATCCCATACCTCGCCGCCTCTTAGATGTTTCCATTTTCTGAAATCTAAAAATAAATCACACTTCAATTTCAAATGTGAAACGTTCCGAAAAAATAAAGAAAATCTCTTGTACTTGGCGCCACGGTTAATGATCATATCAAAAATAGCTAGAATTTCACATTAAATACGCTTTTAAAATCATATCTAAAGTAGAATAAAGTATCTATCCAGTGTTATGCTATGATCCTAACATATTTATCTAAAATTTAACAAAAATGACTCATAATCATTTTTATGTCCCAAAGAAACGATGACATTTCATCGCCCCAATAAGGCCCGGGCCATCTTGGGAGTCAATGTGGTGGGCCTTCATAGGGACTTTTGCCGGCAACAGGTACTACTTCTCTTAAAAGAAAATAAACAAAGAATATAAACAACGCTTACCTTCTCAGGGGTGCCCTTGAGTCTAATTTGCTTTAAACTAAAAAAAAAAATCCGGAAACACTTTGTTTTTTCAATGAAACACTAAAAATTTGGCTCGCGCGATTTTACAAAACGTGACTCTTTGGCGACGTGATGAACAAACTGTTAAGCACTACAAATAGGATGGCTCCTTACCTTTGACTTGAAGTTGAAGTTTTATCTATGACACTAAATGAGCATTGGCGCGAAATTTAAACTCATTCAAACTTTCAAAAGCATTAAATTTTGATGGTGGGCCATGTTAGGGACAGGGCCATCTTCGGCGCGCCTACCTTACACTAGAAGACAGGGCGATTACATTTTAATAGGTTATTGTGATGTCGCTCGATGATCCTCGATCAACATTGAATGCATTGCTCGTGACTTTGATTTTCGCTCACTGTTCATTGGTGTCGGTGGAACTTGTCACGCTTCCCATGTGAGCGTTACCCTGTAGAGGAAACCAGGAAGACGAGCTTGTGGACCGGGGATGGCCACACGGCATGGAACGCCAAAAGGCCGGTTGAGGCTCTTTGCTCAAGCTAACACCTCGTCAATCACCATTTGGTTGATCACCAAACAGCACCTCCGTCTAAAACTTAAATCGTGGATGTCGCGTAATTACTCGCACGTTGCAGGGTTTTGTAGCGTTTGGGTAGCAGCATGCTCCCAAGTAGATTTGAACACAAAACTGAACTCCCAGTACCCCTGAAAGTGCTTATATTCGGTCGTGGGGCAAGCTTTTACTACAAATTTCGCCGAAATTTACCAAACTTGGGAATATGTGAGCATTTGTATGCAAATTGAGGGAGCCAACAAACGATATTCTTCTACAGGAAACAGTCATGCGGCAGAGCGAGGAAAGCTTTTGCCCTTTTGCGAATAAACGTACAGCGAAAAGCTACTCATACTTTTTAATATTGATGATATAAGCTGGCGACGATATATGGCGGCGCATTTTCGTGTTCGCAATATTTTTCTGCGTATCCGCAACACCCTCGCTCAAATTCCCCGGCCGCAGCGAGTCTCTTATATCTTTTAGGACTGCCCAAATATAATGTGCCACCTGGTTCAATTTGTCAACCGATTCGAGCATCATCACGACTATACCATCTGGTGTGAGCTCTCCGTCTCCCTGTAGAGGTCCCTTCAGAATCTGTCCCATTTTGTGCACGCAAAAAATGTGTGGCAGGCATCGCCTTCCTCTCCTGGGCAAAACTGGCAATTGAGAGACAGTGACTTACCAATCTTGCGCAGGTCAGACTGAAAACACCCATGCCCGCTCAAAAACTGGGTCAGATAAAAGTCAGCCTCACCATGCTTTCAATATGTCCACTCTCTCACTTTTAAAATGAGACACGCAGTCCAACATCTATTCGTGCAATTTCTTAAAGACTACACCCAGTCATTTCAATATTTTTCTGCGTATCCGCAACACCCTCGCTCAAATGCCCCCGGCCGCTGCGAGTCTCTTATATCTTTTAGGACTGCCCAAACATAATGTGCCACCTGGTTCAATTTGTCAACCGATTCGAGCATCATCACGACTATACCATCTGGTGTGAGCTCTCCCGTCTCCCAGAGGTCCGTTCAGAATCTGTCCCATTTTGTGCACGCAAAAAATGTGTGGCAGGCATCGCCTTCCTCTCCTGGGCAAAACTGGCAATTGAGAGACAGTGACTTACCAATCTTGCGCAGGTAAGACTGAAAACACCCATGCCCGCTCAAAAACTGGGCCAGATAAAAGTCAGCCTCACCATGCTTTCAATTTGTCCACTCTCTCACTATTCGTGCAATTTCTCAAAGACTACACCCAGTCGTTTCATGAGCGCTGTCTTTCCTTGCAGGCAATCATCTTCCTTATATCCTGGTTTAGGCGCAGGTAAAAACGCGGCACTTTCTAGCAAGGAAAGAAACAGGTATCATGCCTGGAATGACTCTCACCACCGGATTAGAGACTGTGAGATACGAAGATGCAATCCTCAATGCTCCCCCTCTCTGTACCTGCGCCAAGCCTTTTCAGTATACCTCCTGACTGAGAATGTTGCCCCATATTTCTGCTCCATACAGTAGCACTGACCCTACAGCACGCATCAAGAGGCGTCTTCTCGATGGGCTAGGTGCCCCTACGTTGGCCATAAGTCGACTCAAAGCCGATACTCCCGAAGCAGCCTTCTCAGCCATTGCCCTGATTTGCTCAGAAAAACTTATCTTCCAGAGGATCAGTAGTCCCAGGTACTTCACTGCTGTCTTCGATTCGATTAGTTTGCCTGCAATACTGATCATCCTCACTCTAGACATTCTCTTTTCCGTGAAGATATCCTTTTCGGTTTTCTCCATGGCTAAACTGAACCTGCGAGCAGTCATCGAGTCTCTTACTTGACGCATTAGCATACCTAGCCTAAGTTGCGCTTGTTTAACGATGCGTTCAACGACCTGCGCGACTCATCTGGCATTCCCAGTCTCAAAAGCTCATCGTAAGATAGGTTTGACAGGTTTAGTCCAAGGATAGATCCCTGGGCAACACACAATGTAACTACCATCCTTCGTTGGCCCTGTATTCTGTCGTAAAGCAGACTTCGGTCCTTCAAAAGCCTCATCAGATATTCTGAAACATGAAAAGGGGTTTTTAGCGTATCCAAAATATCCACCCATTTAGTAGAATTGAAGGCGTTCTTAACGTTGGGTGTCACCAACTGGACGACCCATCGCTTGGCGCGACTATATGCCTCTACTTTTTGAACCGTGCTCACCACCTTTGCAATCGCATCAATGGTGGAGCGTCCTACTCTAAAGCCGTACTGCTGATGAGATAGGACCCTATCAGCACGAATCGCGTCAGTGAGACTTCCCTTGATGAGTTTCTCTAGCAATACCCCAGCAGTGTCTAGCATGCATAATGGGCGGTATGTTGACGGCGATCTGAAATTTTTCTTCCCCTTGCTGATCAGCACGAGCCTCGTCACCTTTCACCGTACCGGAAAACCCCCGTCCCGTAGGCAAGCGTAGAATGTGCTGACCAGCTAGTCAAGACGATTTTGAGAGACAAGTTGCAACACCTCAGCAGGAATACCACATAGACCTGGAGCCTTCCTTGCTATGAGTGAAAAGGCTGCCTCTTCTAGTTCCGGTTGTGTAAAGAGTGGGCACTCGACTGCTGTTTCACCATGGACTGCGTCAACGTGGATGAGATGAGCGGGAAAGAGTGCCCGCACTATCTCGTTCATCATCCGCATCATGTATGTAAGGTTTCGTAGGGCACCAAGCTGCCACATAGCGAGTATGGAGTCAAGGCCCCACGGATCCTTTTTCACATTGTCCACAAGATCTTGCGAGCAGCGAGCCTTGCTGGTGTTAGTCAATTTACGAAAGCATTGCCTAGCCGATTTATATACTGCTATCCATTTGCATGCCTTATGTTGTTTCCATGTCGGTTGAGCGTCACGCGAAATCTTGTGACACTCTCTTTGCTTTTCAGCGATATCAGTCGACCACAAGTACACTAGGGGCTTGCTGTGTCGGGGTTTCCGACGGGGCACAGACGCATTGCAAGCTGTCGTGATGATGCTCATAGTTGAGCTGCCAGTTTTTCAGTGGAGCACTTGCCGTGAGCGCCTCGATGAACTTCTCGACGTCTATCCTCCTGATGTTCAACCCAATTGCAGAAGTTTGAAAGCATGGACGTCGGTTGACAACAGCACTGATCTCAAGCAGAACTCACCGATGATCACTGAGTAGTCTTCTAATACTTTCCAATTGTGTATTCTCCGTACTAAGGACTCCAAGGCAAATGTCACGCCCAGTATGGTTTCCTCAGAGCTAATACGACGGCATATTTCCGGTATTTAGTACAACGAGCACCTTCCTGGCCGCCATTTCTAGGATTTGTTTTCCCCATGGATCTGTTTGAAGCATGCATTTTAGCGGTGAAGTCCTCCCAAACGAGCACTTTATCGTCTGCGTTCTTGACAGCGCCTTCCAAAGCATTAAGCTCAACTTAGAAAAATCGATTCGTTCGGCGTTAGCCGCCAGATGGCGGCAGTAACAGTTTCATCAGGACAGCATGATGCGGAGCTTTTATCATGATGTTGCTCACTCAGCAACAAAAAGTCGGATTTCATGTCCCTCGCAAACTGCTCAAGCAGATTTTGGGCAATTGAACTATGGTGTAGGTTTAGCTGCAGGATGCGGGTCTCAGTTCTGATTTGGCCTTTCCTAGGGCTTCCTGGAAAACCCAACATTTTCCTGATCCCAAAGCGTGCCCAAGATCTAGTCTTGGATCAGCTTTTCTTATATGTCCCATTTCATCATAGTGAAGGCAAAGCATTTGAAATAGACGGAAAAGATATCGACCAGGCAATGATATATGGGGTGGATTTGACAGTACGCTGGAGTGGAAGAAGAATATAACAAGCTAGCATCATTATGTATGACTGAAAATTGAACGGCATCAACAGTTACTTAAAATGTACAATGGAAACAGAATAAAGTGAATCGATAGCTTTCTTGGATCTATAAATCACCAGAAAAAACGAAAGCTTAGACCAATAATTAGGCATACCTAAACGGGGGTTCGGACCTAATGCGGACTCCACATTAGGCCCTAATGTCGAACCTAACGCATTACTCCATCACTGTCTAAATTAGGCAGTGATGAAGCTTGCCTAAACAGTTTCTAAACACAAACAACTTCCTGGGCAAAATCAGCACAAAAGATACAAATTTGTTAATTCTTAACATTCTCTTCACTTTGCATTTTACCAGTTTTCACATTTTTCAAGAAAACCCACATTTGCGATAAATCTATGTATATAACCTCAACAACACGACTCTGGAGCAAATTATATGCATTGAGATATTTTGATTCATATTAAGCATGCCGCATTAAGGCCCTATTAGGCCCACATTAGGCATGCCTAACTTAGGCATACCGCATTAGGACCCCATTAATCCCACATAAGGCATCATATCCGAACTTAAAAGCATTTAAAGCTATGCGTTCTCATCTTCTACGTATGATTGTGATTTATAAACACGAATTTATTTTGTTCAATTGTTCAAAACAATATATTTTTCTTAGGCATGCCCCATCACTGCCTAAACGAGGAAATGTTTGGGCGAAGCCCATCACCGCCTAAATTAGGAATTGTTTAGGCAAGCCCCATCACTGCGTAGAAAGAAATTTTTTTATTAAGTGAAGAAAATTGTAAATATTGAAATTCTTACTAAGAATTTGAGGATTGTTTGCTCTTTCACTTAAAAAAAAAATGTATTTAGGAAAAGTTTAGGCAAACCTCATCACCGCCTAAATTAAGAAATTGTTAGGCATGCCGCATCACTGCCTAAATTAGGAACTGTTTAGGCAAGCCCCATCACTGCGTAAATTGGAACTTTATTTGTAAAGTGAAGAAAATGGGTGCCCAGCATGAAACGGATTAGGCCGCATTAGGCCGTAATGCCTAAACTAATTTCTACTGGGATCTGGCTTGAAAAACAGCAAACTCACATAGGACAATCCCAGCAATACCAAGTAATACCCACGCAGCTTACAACACTATGGTGCACCGATTACTTAATTTTCCACTGGTAAAAGAAAGTTACACCTAAGAAAAAGTTACATTATATCCACAGTAGGAATAAATGGATACAAACTAAAAATGTTAGAAAATATGATTCGAAAAAAAAACTGAGAAAATAGCCCCAAAAAAAGCTCTCTGCGTTGTTCGATGAGAATAGTCGGATCGACGCAAAGCTTCAGTAAGGATAAGCATCCCTTGTTCGGAGCTTTATAAACCACTACAAAACCTTTTGAGGAAACAAAAAATCGACGCAGGGGGTACCAGTAAAGAGAAAAAATTAAAAACAATAATTGGTAGCGAAAAATATCGAAAATTAAAAGAAAAAAAAAGAAGTGACGCTTACAAGATAACATGTTCGAACTGTGGGAAGTTATAAATCGATTCAGTGAACAAGCAAAAGAAGCGAAAACAGGAAAACGAACCAAAAACAAAAGGATTATTTCAGCGATAGAAGATTTCATCAGGGAGGGCCATACAATAAACATGGATGATAAACAATATTTGGTAAAATTTGATAGTAATAGCATGATATGAGAGTTTGAAGTTTTTGTCCATAAAATCGAAAGGATACCCTTGAATTTGCCAAAAAAAATTTATTTGTTTGCGTTAGTAATAAATGCACACATGCTGGTGTTATCATTGTAATCAAGTTCAAACCAACAAAGTGACAGCTTATTGAAAATTTTGCAGTTATGACAACAATTTGTGGTACTATGAAAATAATCGTTTTGAAGCGACCAGGAGCCTACAGATATGTTTGGACTTGAGGAAAATTCAAACTTCAAGATCTTTATTGGGTGCTTTTCTTGTTGTTAAGTATATACAATTCATAAACAATATAACTCAACAATATTCATACGGGCTGTGTCTCAGGGCTTTACCCGGAGTTCAAAAATCATTCACTTTGCTAAATTCATTAGCCTTAAAGACTGCCTAAGACTTCCTTAAAATTATTCGTTCGCTACATCCATTGAGATATTTTCTGTCGCTACCCTAACTATTTCTGCCTTGTGCTCCACTCATCTCCTTATGGCTGATCCCACTAGCTTTTCCGCATATAGTTTGAAAAGCTCCATTGCTGCTTCCTGATACAGCGCCTCCCGTTTGAATAGGCCTGTACAACTTGAAAGATTTTCGCCACACTAATCCTGTCCTACCCCATTTCATTTTCGGAGCTCCTTTCCATATCATCACCACATATGTAATGACTGGACGAATCAGGGTTTTATAGGCTATAAAACCTTGACTCACTTGGTTGCTGATGACTGCTTCCTGAAAAGAGGTATAAGAAGATGGTACGCATAAGTCATTTTTTTTCATAACATTGTCAACACGAGCACTGAAGGTAGCTTTCCTGTCGAAAATTACCCCCAAGTACTTCGCTTGCCTAGAACAGGGCACCATTTGCCCATTCAACTTAATTCTGTACTCACAAATGCCTCCTGTACGGCGACCAATAGCCCAGTCATATTAGGGCTTTCACCTCGGAATGAAAGATAATAAGCTGCAAATTGGTATGAACCTTTGTTTTGTCATTCTAAATGTTGTCTCAAAAGTCTAAATCGTTATCGTGTTCGCGTCTCAAGATATTCAAGGTCACAGGTCACAAAAATCGGTTTTTCGCGAATATCTGGCTTCCTATCGGTTAAATGAGATTTGCATTTATTATAAAAGTTGTAGGCTATAAAATTCCCTACAACTTTTGTTTAAACTTTTTTTTCATACGACCAACCGTTTTGAAGGTAGAGCGCGAAGAGTGCACATCGTACAGTCATATACGGCCTAATGCAAGGTCAAGCGTGAGTTATGGTTATCAGTACGTTATAAAGTCAATTATTTACTTGGAAATTATAATTATTAAACAATGCCTATTATTTATGTACTAACTATTAATTATTTATATTTAATTAAAGTAAGTAACTTGATTATTTATATATAATTATTCATATTTAACTATTTGACAAAACAAAGGTTCATACCAATTTGCAGCTTATTATCTTTCATTCCGAGGTTGACCCCTTTTTTTACCTAATATGACTGGGCTATACAACTTTTCAAAAACTTTGGTGAAAGTTGGAGCCGAATTGCGACCTCTAACGTATATATATATATATATATATATATATATATATATATATATATATATATATATATATATATATATATATATATATATATCTATATATATACACATATGTATATATATATGCATATATATGGATATATCTGTATATGTGTGTATGTATATAACGAGATTGTTGACCACGTTAGAGGTCGCAATTCGGCTCCAACTTTCACCAAAGTTTTTGAAAAGTTGTATAGCCCAGTCATATTAGGTAAAAAAAGGGGTCAACCTCGGAATGAAAGATAATAAGCTGCAAATTGGTATGAACCTTTGTTTTGTCAAATAGTTAAATATGAATAATTATATATAAATAATCAAGTTACTTACTTTAATTAAATATAAATAATTAATAGTTAGTACATAAATAATAGGCATTGTTTAATAAT
Organism: Odontomyia ornata; assembly: GCA_963969285.1. Taxonomy (NCBI): domain Eukaryota; kingdom Metazoa; phylum Arthropoda; class Insecta; order Diptera; family Stratiomyidae; genus Odontomyia; species Odontomyia ornata. Next base: position 117,482,673 of record OZ017742.1, read on the forward strand.
TATAATTTCCAAGTAAATAATTGACTTTATAACGTACTGATAACCATAACTCACGCTTGACCTTGCATTAGGCCGTATATGACTGTACGATGTGCACTCTTCGCGCTCTACCTTCAAAACGGTTGGTCGTATGAAAAAAAAGTTTAAACAAAAGTTGTAGGGAATTTTATAGCCTACGACTTTTATAATAAATGCAAATCTCATTTAACCGATAGGAAGCCAGATATTCGCAAAAAACCGATTTTTGTGACCTTTGACCTTGAATATCTTGAGACGCGAACACGATAACGATTTAGACTTTTGAGACAACATTTAGAATGACAAAACAAAGGTTCATACCAATTTGCAGCTTATTATCTTTCATTCCGAGGTTGACCCCTTTTTTTTACCTAATATGACTGGGCTACAATGTTTTTGTAGGGGTTTTTGAACACGATCAATTCACTCTTCTTTGCTTTGACCTAGATTCCCCATTTTTGGTACTTGCAGTAAGAAATTTTAAATATTTTCGGAGTCTTGCTTTACCAAAGGACAAGTTATGCTCTTCAATGATCAAGTTCACCTTGATTCCAGGTATATATTCGTCTCTTATGCCCGGGATGCTAGAGGTGAATATATTGGAATAAAATGGGCCTTATACACACCCCTGTGGGACCCTACACCAGCCACTGCAATGGTAGTTAGTCCCTTCATGAAGTCGCTTATAATTTTCACAATATGGGCCAGAAAGCCAAAATTTATCATTTTGTAGAGAAGTCCATTGATCCATACAGAGACAAAGGCTTTCTCCACATCAATCAGGCAAGCTACAACAAGCTTATTGTGGCGCCAACTTCTCATTATATCAGCTTGGAGCACGGCCAGAGTATCCACCGTGAACTGGGCTCTTTTGAAGCCAAATTGTCTTTTCGACACAATTCTTGCCCTCGCAGAGAATTGTATGATGTCTTCAAGTATTACCCTTTCAAGCAGCTTACCAATATTTGCAAGCACCAAAATTGAACGAGTATCGGCTATGTCAGTACTGCCCAACTTCTTGGATATTGCAAATATTTTTGCGCATTTTTATTTGGCAAATGTCGATGCAATTATTTAGAATGATCGTGAGAAAAGCTAAACAAATATGAGGAAGCTTTTTAAGCACATAATTGGAGATTCGATCAGCCCTTTCTGATTTTTTTAAATTTAGCTCCAGTACCAACAAAATGAGTCCCTCAGGACTGACAAATGAACCATGATCAGTAGGTGCGTCAAAAGGATTAAAATTAGAGAACATAGCCAAGCATAATTGCTCAAGGTCCTTGTCGAAATTTGTTGTAGTGGTGCTCACTAACGAAGTTAGGGAAGAGTCCTCACTTGCTTTTTCTCGTTGAAGATTTTTCGCAACATATTTTGTGATAGAGTCAACAATAGATTTGTCATCCATGAGCGTAGAACCATCACAATAGTGAGGACCCCGGGCAGCTTTTTTCGGCCGGTAATTCTATTGAAATAGGGAAACATACAAGGGCCTGGTTCGAGACTTTCCAGGGCCTGTCCAAATCACCGTGGCCCTCCTCAAGATCATTTGGTTTATAGACACAATCACTAGTTGAATTTGTTCATACTCCTAGTTTACAATATTTAAATTGCGGTGGTAGATCCTTGCGAGTAGCTTTCTAAGCCAACTACGCCTAGGATGAAGCTCACAGATGATTTCTAGTAAATCTCGATAAAGGTAATTTATTGAGGATTTCGTAGTGGAGATAGTTGAACATTAGATGCAATAATTCCCCACAAGAGGTGCTTCGCATTGAAATCACCTCCCATAGAATAGAAATCGAATTTTTTGCAAAGAGTAAGCACTGAATCCAAGTCGTCAATGAGTTTCCTCAATGGAAATCTATGTCGAACATAGATCCTAACAAACACAAAGGTGCATTCTCCCAGCAGGGAGCTTATTATATCTATTTCAATACATTTTAGACTTTGAAGGCAGTGCTTTTGAACTTTCAGGTGATCTTTGTGAACAACAGCACCTCCAAGAATTCCCTCTGGATCGCCAGGCCGGCTCATTTTGTATTTTTCCAGATGCGCTCTATGTCCTTCCATGAGTCTTGTTTCCAATATAAATAAAAAGTCTGATTTTTGGGCAGTCAAGTATACATGTTTGAACAGAATTCTTTTTATAGCGTGGAGCTAGTGAACATATATTCAGGATGGAGAATTTAGTGGAACTCATCACGTGAACATACTTTGAAGGCGAATTCTAGAAATGCAGCTTTTTTCCAACAGGATTAATGAGTTGTTTTATACTGGGGGATAAACGAGCTTACTTTTTGAATGAGTGTGAATAAGTCACATCCAGAAATTGTTGGCAGTCGGTGCTCAAAACCATATTTCGGTCGTTCTGTGACTGCTGTAGTTGGCTAATGTTTATGGTGCCGTACAAGCTGTGGTGTGAATTGTTTATGCACACCTTAAAAAAAACTAGAATACGAGACCCTTTATCGTACAGTATTTTTTATAGAGGCCATTATGGAGTCCCTCCTTCTGGAGATTCTCCCTCCTCTCCTCAACTTCTTTTGCTTTAGGATAATATCTAAGACTTACAGGGTGCACTTCACTTTTCAATTTGGGTTGCTTATCGCATTTTACGCAGCTAACTTCAAGTACGCAGATGGAAGCGACGTGGTCAAATCTTTGGCAGTTTAAACACTGAGAAGTGCTACTTATTTGTAGATGTTTCCATAGTATCTTTTGATACAGTAGGAACTGTACGAGTATGTCCTGCGCTTTCTTCCCTTCATAGTCTGGTTTGAGCTAGACTAAGAAAGAGGAAAGTGTCCTTCTCTTCCTCCTAGTGGTTATCGTCGAGAACGTTTTAGCTGATCACCGTTATGTTGAACTCTGGCTCCTTTACAGTTTTTTTGCGCGCATGCCTTTTAGACGCTATCCCTGAAAGTCTTCAGGTCATGCCTATAGCAAACTACAAGAGGCACCCTCTCTTTCTTTGTAGTAGCCAGGCTTGGCTGCTGACGCGGAGATTTAGCTTTATTACCCTCAAGGTTTGGCCTTACAGTCGGCTTGGGTATGGCCACTGAAAAATTGACGGAAGCTACTTTTTTCATCTTTTTGAGTTGGGGAAAATCTCATTTGCTCACCTCAAGAGTCTTAGATACCTTTGAAATAGGTTCCTGAGTTGGAGACCTTATTAGACTCTTTCTCGCTTCCTTTTGTGGCTTTCTCGTCATCACTGTCCGTGGTACCCCCTCCCTTGTCTATTTGCATATCGCTGGATTTCTCCGGAACATGCAGTTGCATCTTACAACTAGCAAGCAAGCTCAAAACGAACTCTTCTTTTAAGTCCCCCCAAACTTATCACAGAAACGCTTTAAATGTGTTTTGGATTTCCGCTTGATCTCGCGGCTATTTCCATCTATAACCGTAGATTCCAAGATAAAATTTGGAATACTGTCAAGCGGAAATAAGGGAGCCAGGACCCTTATTATCTAGTGACTAAAAAACCAATTATTTGTATTAAAAAGAATAAAATTTAATAAAAATTTTAAAAAAAATTTTATTTTCAAACATCCCAATTTGAGTTTAATGCCTTCTGCCCACTCCTAACACTGCACTCGTCCTCCCCCTTGCGTTTGCTCTGCGCACCTTATCTACGTTCTTTATTTCCATTTCTTTTCTATAAATTTCAAAAAATTTCGTAGTTCCGAAAAATCCCAAATCCTAATTTGCTGGATGCGTGCTGCCTCGACAACTGCTCGACTCGAACCTTATGTTACCTTCTGAAGAAAATCTAGCGATAGCTTGTAGTATTTACAATATATGTCATTACGATACGCGGACAGAATCGCAGCAAATTCAAATACAGTATTTGGTAATCAAAAATATATATTGTCTAAGTCACTTGGAGGATTTCATATGCAAGTGAAGTTGCTATTAGGAGGATATTGTTTATTAACAGCTTATTAACAAAACTCTTCTGGCAGGAGCACTCTCGTACAACTTCAACATGTTACATTTTCTTCCTTTGTGACGATCTTCATATAAGATTGCTTCTTCAGTTTATTATTAATTTATGCTTGCCAGTTTCTCATTTTCGCATAGTTAACGGCAGGTAATGAAGAATCTAATATCATTTACAATAAATTACTTAATCAAGTCCATAATTTACACAAAACTGAACCTTCCCAACATTACTTAATCCGATTCAATTAATATTCCATGAAATCCAGAGATAAAACCATAGTTCACTGCATGAAAATTTCCTCATTAGTACTCATATCGCATACGAGCATTCATATATCTCACCAAGTCCCGTAAATTCAACTATCTATATGACAATTGCTATTATTTATGCTAACTTACATTTCTTGTTGGAAAAATATTATATAAATAATAATTTCGCATTTTTCAATTTTAATGAGCCCCATAGTGGTTGTTTGAGTGTTCCAGCAGCGCTTCGATATGAAATCATTTTCCGTTTACGTGCATATATTCATCTCTCGGCGCGGTGATTGTGAATGCAATCGTAGTAAAACGAGACATACTCGTATAGGTTGCCATGTGAGAGTACTAAGTTCATATGAAGAACGGCTCATACACATAGGTGTGTAAACTTTACAAATTGAAAATACTCGTAAAAAGTTATTACATTGTAAATAATGAAATGTGTATTTGCCGAAGTGATGCCAGTCCTAAGTGTTGGAAGTTGGAGAGAATGTTTCATAGAAAGAAAGCCATCAAGTGCACGTTTTTGTCGTTTATAAGTAGTAGTTTCATTACAGCTTACTGTAATCTGTAATACGAGTATGTGTCGCTGTATAAGCAAATTCATGTTGGGCGTATTAGAATATGTTGGTTGTAATATTGGATGGAGAAAGGATTCATAAAACGTTGATCACTTTATTGTAGATTGGGAAAGGTAGATGGTACTATATTTTGGTACAAGCGAGATTAAGACTTAAATATAAAATTAACTATCAAATTGACCATAAATTCACAACAGGTAAGAGTATTCAAGCAGGCTCAAAGGTGCACGGATTTTTGCTGCAACGCTAATAGAGAAGAAGCCTAACTGAATAAAAAACTCACCATTCGGAATCATGTAATGACTCATTTGGTTCTTGCAGAACATTCACCATTGTTAAAAGACAATTCAAATTCACCAGGTATGAGCTATAACTAAGAAACACTTGTATACACTAAAAACACTTAATTTATTACAATATAATTTTATACACCAGCGATTTCATTTACAAAAGTAATTTCCTGCTTTCTTAAGTGTTTATACAACTCTAGCACCCTTAAAAGCTATCGTATTAGGTGAAAAAACAAGGCCAAACGGCTTTTCAAGGAAAAAAAACAAGCACGATTAATCATATATGTATTTAAATGCTTTTTTCCTTGGAAGCCGTCGGGCCTTGCTTTTTTACGTGAGCAGACGCGTTTTGACTCCTTTGAGTCATCTTCAGTGTCTGCAGGATGTGATTGAATGTGTTGGGGGTGTGGAGTTAGTGCGATTTAGCACCCTAACCTTGTCATATCTGTGAGTACTTCAGTACCTATCCACCTTCCTAAGCCAGTTTCAGTCATTAAATTTTTTTAGAAAAAAATTTTGACATAATTATTTAGCGGATAGTTGGGAACGGCAGTTCTTCCCCGTTGCGTACAGTTCGAAGGGTACTATTAGTGTGGTTGTAAATTGTGTCAAAAAGTTTCAGTGCTTTGTCACGTACGTATTTTTTAACCGTCTCAAGTCTTAGGTCCTTGTATAAGTCAGTGTTTCTGATGTACCATGGAATTCTTAAGGTTTTTCTAATAATTCTATTTTGGAAGGACTGGAGTGCTTTTTGTTAATCTTTGTCATCTGGTAGAAAGCAGAACTACCATATAGTAGCGCCCGTTGTATAATTTTTTTGTGTATGAGCAATCAATTTTTAAGGCTGTCTTTTGGATTTAATGAGAAAAGAGAAGTTCAAAGCAGTGTCCTCGTTTATTTTGCATGTGTTGTTTCCATGTGAGGTTTCTATGGTATGTTAGTTCAAGGTATTTGGCCGTTGGTATCCAGTCTATTGTTTCATTGTCAACGGTAAGTCTCTTTGGAGTTTTTAGTATTTTCCTTGTGATGTATAGGGCATGTGTTTTATCAGAATTTATCTAAATTTTCCATTTACGAAAGTATTCCAATAAAATATTTGTTGATCGTTGCAAGTTTGAAGTGATGACTCTTGCTCGTCGTGCTGTAATAAATATACATACAGGTATCATCAGCGTATAATGACAGTTTTACTTTTGTAGGCAGAGTGGGGAAATCTGGAGCGGTGAGATGGACAAGCGCTTTGGAACTCCAGCATCAGCTTGAGAGTTGTTTGTCAATTCTGACACGGAATGTTCTCCCGTCCAAGAAGGAGCCAATAATTTGAGTGAGCTGCAGTGGCATATTGAATTGATGCATTTTGAAGATAAGTCCTGCATGCTAGACTTTATTAAAGGCCTTAGCTACATCAAAGGCCTTAGCCATGTCAAACATAACTAGGCCTATTAAATTCCTGCAATTGAAGCCTATTCTGATGTGTTGGGCCACTTTAGCTTTGAAGTCATATTGTGCTTTCGGTATAATATCTTTGTCGGGTGCAACCTCATTAAGTCGATGCAGAAGCACCCTTTCCGCAATTTTTGGCAGCGATGAGAGATTGATGCAATGAGGCTGATGGGGCTCCAGTTTTCTGGAAATTGTCGGTCCTTTTCAGGTTTCGGAAAAAACAATAATAACCGCCGATTTCTATATTTTGGGATACTTTCGCGAACAGAATATTGCATGAATAATGTCAGTAGGTGTTTATAAAATATTGTCTGTGTTTGTAATAGTGTCATGTCCAGGTGTTTTATATTTATTGTGTGTCTATATAATGTTTTTCATTTCATCTTAGTCCATCGGTTCAGTCCTGTCTTCATGCTGAATGTTATCTATCAAGAGTCTATTAACAAAATATTCAATTTTTTCCTCAAATTTAAATTCCTCCTCGTCTGAAGAATTGTCACAGAATTACATTTTCAGAGAATCTACGAGTGCTTCTGCCTTACCTGCATCGTAGAATTGTATCCCGTTTGGACTATGAATAGATGGTACCACAATTTTACTGTTTGCTCGGAAGTATTTGGACATTCTCCAGAAACTTCCACACTCAACACTCTGCAAAAAGCTCTCCCATTGCTCATTTCGGATTACCCTTATCGTATCACGGATTTCATACGTTATCCGAGTAGCATTTATGCGTAGCGTAGGGTCACCTGTAAACCTAACTCTCCTCCGAACTTGATTCCTTTTCCTTATCAGTTGTTTGATGTTCTGACGGAGTTTGTAGGGATTCGCCTCATCGGCCATTACAGGTGATTGAAAATTAGTTTGGTTGGGCAAGGCGACTTTGAACGCCTTCCAGTTTGTAATTTACTTTTCCTGCATAGGATTATCAATGAAGATCTTTTCTACGAAGAAAAGGACTGGTTTGTGGTCAGAAGACAGTTCGTTAAGGACGTTTAACTCAACGTTTTGGGTGAAATCTTGCGATCTTCCAATATCCAGTGCGAGGCCATTTCTTAGTAGTTGGCTGTGAAGTGGTTGGCTGTGATGAATGTTTTGAGCTCGGTTCCAGGTTTATTGCTTTTCACAGTTCTCCAAAGGCAATATGTGGCATTTAGATCCCCTACACTGAAGATAGAGCCTTCAAATGCAGTAAGTGCTCTAAGATCATTTACGAGATTTCTTTTTCCTGGAGGATTGTAAGCAGAAATCACAATGTACTCTAGAAAATCAGCTTTCAATTTGATCGCTTTGGCCTCTGTACTAATGAAATGACGACTCACGTTTCGTCTCACGAGAATGGCTGTTCCGAATCCTCTACCCGCCATTCTGTCATTTCTGTACTTAGTCAAAGTCAAAAGCGCTTCATTGAATACTAACCGTTATAAATTTTAAAAGAATATAAAGCATATTCTAAACAATAACAAAACAAAAACTTAATGGCCCAAATGGCTCTCTAAATTTATACATTATCAGTTAAACAAATATTATCAAACAAACTATAGAAAATTCAAATTAATTAAGATTATTACATATATTATGATTTTATCGGAAAAAGGAGAAAAAACAACTAACACTTTCCTAAAATTATTTATATTTTTAACACAACAGTGAATTTTGATCCTACACCTACTATGCTATCACCTTATTTTAATAAAAATTCAATCAAAAAAAATTTATTATATACTTAAAAATTTCCATTAAAATATTCCTAACCTATGCGTTTTACCTTATCCTTAAACGTAATAAAATAAACAAACATAAAATATACCTAACCTACCCCTAATTTTTAAGTCAAATGAACAACGCCACTTAATGTAGCAATAATGAGCTGAAATTCAAAAACAAAATAACGAAAACACAAAAACTGAAAATAAACACGAATAATTTAGACATTGTCATTTATCCACCCATACCTAGATTGCCCCGTCTCAGCTCGATCAGTTTCAACGAATCTAGCAAATGAGTATCTCCATTAGAATCGTTGGTCTCGTGATCTCAAATTCGGAGGATATTTTATCTTCTTTACGATGTATGTGATATATAACTGGGACGCCGTCAGAATCAAAACCATATCGATTCATGTCCAAATACACAAATGCTTCTGGAGGACCGAATCCAGTAGCGAGGCAAGTCGCAATATATCCGTCTGTAGGATGAAACGGCTGTGAAATCCACGGGTTTTCACTCACAGTTACAGATCTCGTGATCTCGTGATCTCACTTGAGCAGTTTGATACATTCTTCTATTCGATATATAATGCTTCCAATCCGTCTCAGACTTTCTGTACGAACCAGTAAATGCACGAAGACATTTCCTTTTGAAAACTCCTAATTTTTCTATAGTATAAGCACTCTGGTTGTACCAGATCTGACATCAATATGTCAAAACTGGTCTAACCAGGGTCTTGTAACAGATAATTTTGACTTTTTGATCAATGTATTTGGAATGAAAGAGTCTTCGTAGGGTCATGACTACTTTTTGTGCCTTACTGAGCATGATTTTCACAAGTTCAGTATAGTATAGATACGGATCGAGATGAACACCGAGATATTGAGCACAGGATTTATGTGGAATCCATTCTGAACTACCCTCGCCAGCCATGATGTGGAAATCCTTCCAATTACGTTTCAGGTCTTGACTGACCTCCTGCAGCGTTGTCCGAAACAAAATTGTTTCACACTTTTGCGCATTGATTGAACATTTTTGGAGATTGCTCTGAACTATTGTAGCTTTTCGGTCTGCCGTATAGATGATTAGATCATCAGTGAATGCTACCAATGATCGCGTTGGTGAGACGTTAAAATCAAAGCCGTTCAACAACTTGCAAACGAAGATTGAGAAGAGCACAGGCGCAGTAACTGTTCCCTGCTGTAGAGCATTCAAGACCTTAATTTCGCGCATTGTTGTCAGATTTCCATGAGTTACAACAAACGATTTCCCATATAACATATTGCACATCTGAAGGAGTTTAAAAACTAGCCCATCTAACCACACCGTATCGAGGGCTTTCTCCATATCAATGAGACATGCTCCAACACATTGCCTGTCATTTAGTTTCCAACAGATGTCTGAGGTTACTTTCGTTATTGCATGTGTGGTCGAGTACCTGACACGAAAACCAAATTGGCAATTCGGCATTAACTCATATTCCTCAATGTGAGCGTTTAATGCTCTGTTAAATATCATTTCAAACACCTTGCTGATGTTAGGCAGCAAGCTGATTGGGCGATAGCTTTTAGGGCATGAAGATCCTTTTCCTTTCTTCAAGATCGGAAGTCCCTTAGCCTTTTTTTTCTCATTTGAGAAATATGAATTGCTGAACATGTTGTTGAACAATATGCAACAATTCCTAATAGCAACCTCAGGCAAATGTCGGAGAACTACATTTGGAAAACCAACAGTACCACAAGATTTCTTGTTGTTTATCCTGCGAAATATGGAGCACAAGTCTTCATAACTGACAAAATAATCAATAAGAATCAAGCTCGGTATGAGGTCAGATGTTAATGTTTCATTGAAAAGAAGAATTGATTGGCCGTTCTGGATTGATTTGAAAACGGAAACTTTTGCTTCAACGACCTCTGAAAATATTTCATTCCCTCTCTTAGGATTTGGTTGATGAACCAATTCAAAATGTGCTCCAATCAGGGCAAGTTTGTGCAATCATTCACATATAATCCTGTTTCCATTTCTATCCGGAGTCGTACTATCAATTTCGATACAAGCCCTATCGAGAAGATTTATCTCATCACTAGTGAATTCAAGATTCGATACCTTCACTCGAGACTTCTTACAAAATATGCTTTACACTTTCGCGAAAACGCCATCTGAGTCCTGTGGCCTAGCACCCCTTAATTTTACCGCCCATTGATTGCTGACCTCACTCCTGATGTATGAACGGATTAAGTTCCGGACATTCTACAGGTGGAATTTTAACAAAGCAAACGAGGGATGGTTGTAGTCCAAAAATCGTTGATAAATATTGTTGACGCATGTGAGAAGAAAGCTTTTCAATCTTTTCAACCTTGGAATTGTTTGGTGTTTCATATCCTTCCATATTGTTTCGATGTTTAATCTTGGGAACTACTTTCTCAATCGTTTCCAACGTCAGCTTCTCTAAACTCGACAAATAGAGATCTATTTCATCGTTAGTTAGCTTCCTGTCATTAGCAACCATTGAGCAAGCGTCACCATCATCAGAAGAGGGACATTGCTTCTGGTACTCCCGATTAAAGTTCTTTTGAAACTTTCTGCAGTCTGTTTTTTTTGAAATTCAACAGATGATTTTCATTTTGAACTGGAATGAGGTAGAAATCATCCCTTTGATGATTGATTTCCATTACGATTGCGTTATGGTTGCTATCGTAAGGAAGCACCTGCCGTTTCCGTTGAGGACTACTGAAGCTGAATTCAAGTCTTGCGTCTGCAATGCATAGCTCCTAAAATGAATTTGTCTTAGGGTATTTCGGGAACTCCTGCCCATAAAGATTGCACAATTTGGTTCTCTGTTATCCACGATTTCACGAATACACCCCTTGGATTATCATTGGCGTTCAGCCATGATGTATGTATAGTTGGCGTTCAGGTCACCAGGAAGAATATAATAACTATGCAGCCTGTTCAATTCGAGTATTTCAAACAAGGAATTGAGTTCCTGAGCTTGAGAACAGTTCCACCAGTTGCATAGGCAGATATAACAAAGAGGTTATATCAACCTGGCAGTGAGATTTTGATGACGGACACTTCAAGAGATTCAAAGCTTTTGAATTCGACTTTTTCGATATTTTGGAAACAATATGATCTTTGAACCAATATCCCGGTGCGATCTCCCCCATTACCTATTACCCTAACGTTTCTTACGAATTCAAAATCCTTGAATGTCATGGAGTGCTGTGAATTGAGGTGGGTTCCAGTGAGAAGCATGATGTCAGGCTTTTGCTTCACAATGAATTCAAGGAGATAATCACGCCGATGTATAGTAACAATGGAGTTGACGTTGATCAAGATGAGACGAATCCTATCCATGGGAATGTGAATGGATGACAAACTATTTTGAAGCATGTTGACCTAAACGTTGAAAAAAGTAATTGAGTTTTTGGTCTTGTTTATTTATTCTATCGGAAAGAGATTCAAGCTGTTGGTAGATTTTGAGAAGCAGCTCATCATTGTTACTTACATTTTTTATTTTATTTACATTGTTGTCTGCTGGTCCTCTAGCAGCAAGTGCAAATGATACCTCAGGCTTGACGAAGTTGGGAGGTAATAAATTGTAATTTACTTTGGTTTGTTTTGGGGAAAATTTAACTCTTGCATCTTGATACCGAGGGCATCCTCGTCATGATGCTGGATGACCAAATATACTGCAATTAATACAGTATAATTTTTCTTTTAGCTCCATCTAAGCCAATTTGCATTCATCGAGGGCGTGAATATCTTTGCATTTAACACAGCGATACTGCATGGCACAATTGGCAGCCAAATGACCGAATCCTTTGCACCTGTAACACTGGTTGACCTCAGTTTTTTAGAGGCATTCGCACCTCACAACTCTAAAGTCTAAGTACCTTACCTGTTGGAGGGCACTCGGACTGCTATCGTTAGAAATTTGGACCAGATAAAATGGTAATATTTTGCCTTCAACTCTTGATCTCCTTGTAGCAAAATTTTTCACGTTGATGAACTTAACAGCTGGTGCGGCTTCCTGCTACATTACAAGGAGATCAACTGGATTCTTCCCATAGTCCAAGTCCTTCAACAGGAAGGTCTGATTTTTTTCCGCCTTTGGCGTATATGTGAAGTGAGGAGCTTTTACACTCTAAAATACAATTCAAGGAGTCAAGAGGAGTAAGTGTGTTGTAGTTAAAAGATTTCAGTTTTGTCTTCATTATGTATTTTTAATTAAAGATATCGAAATAAAAATAACAAAACTTTCCTTAAACATTCTCATCGAAATTTAAACTTATTTGAAAAAATCAAGGGAATTCAAAATAAGAGATAGATATTCTTAAAAATATGAATATTTTTCATCAGTCTTCATGAAAATTTGTAAAAGAATTGCTATTGGCGGTAATACATAAATAAATTCTACATTTTCTGCATAGTACTGTGGTTTTTTTTTTATCACGGCCACTTTTTCTGCAGCTATATTGTTTCGTCCTATATGCTGGTAGATGCTCAGCCCTTTTGGTGCGACTTTCTTTAGAAGAAACGGGCTTTATTAGAATCTTACGCCTTTTATGTTTTTGCTCGAGTTTATCATAGTCGATATGATCCTAATTCTTACATTCTTCGACATTTTGATCGATCAGTTTGGTGCCCAAATTCAGTTTAAATTCTCTCATCTGCACAATATGCTTCGATGACCCGCATCCTGCAGCTAAACCTACACCGCAGTTCAACCGCCCAAAATCTGCTTGAGCAGTTTGCGAAGGACATGAAAGCCGACTTCTTGCTGCTGAGTGAGCAACACCATACTAAAAGTCCTGCATTATGGTATTCTGATGAAACTGGTACTGCCGCCATCTGGGTTCGGAACAGTGACTTTCAAACGGACAGTTGTGGACGGGAGGATGGTTTCGTGTGGGTTCAGTGCTCAGGGATCACCTTCTTTAGTGTGTACCTAATGCCTAACGAGTCGATATCATCTTTCCAAGCCAAGCTTAATGCTTTGCAGGGCGCTGTCTCGTACGCAGAGGGCAAAGTAATCGTTGGGGACGACTTCAACGCTAAAACAATCGAATGGGGCATGCCTCAGATGGATCCGCGGGGAAAACGAATCCTGGAAATGGCGGCCAGGACGGCCCTCGCCGTACTAAACTCCGGAAATACGCCGAATTTTCGCCGTATTGGCTGTGAGGGAACCATACCGGACGTGACATTCGCCTCGGAGTCCTTAGTACGAAGGATACACAACTAGAAAGTGCATTCTGCTTGAGATAAGTAATGCTGTCTCCCGGCGTCCGTGCTCTCGGCCTTCCACAACTGGATGGAACATCGGAAGGATGGACGTCGAGAGGTTCGTCAAGGCTCTCACCGCAGGTGAGCCGCTGCAGGGAGCTTCGGAGGGGACGGAAGAACGGGCAGCTGAAGACGTGGTGAACTCTACTATGAGCATCATTACGACTGCTTGCTTCGCTTCTCTGCCCCGTCAAAGACCCCGGCACGGCAAGCCCCCAGTGTACTGGTGGTCAACTAAAATCGCTGAAAGCGGAGGGAGTGTCACAAGCTTCGACGTGAGGCTCAACGGGCGCGGAACCGTGATGAGGCATGCAATCAGGTAGCAGCATATAAGTCGGCCAGGAAATGCCTCCACAAGCTGATCAACAGTAGCAAGGCTCGCTGCTGGCAAGACCTAGTGGGCAATGTGAACAAGGATCCGTGGGGCCTTGGCTACAAGCTGGTCGTGGGGAAACTTGGTGCCCTACGGAAGCCTTGTATACATGACGCGGAAAAGATGGACGCGATAGTGCGGGGACTCTTCCCCGCCCATCCCGTCCGTGTTGACGCTGTCCATGGTGAAACAGCAGTAGAGTGTCCACTCTTCACACAGCTGGAGCTGGAGGAGGCAGTTCTCTCATTGAAAACGAGGAAGGCTCCAGGTCCAGATGGTGTTCCAGCTGAGGTGTTGCGGCTCGTCTATCACCATTATCCTGACTTGCTGCTCAGCACATTCAACGCTTGCCTACGGTACGGGGTTTTCCCGGTACGATGGAAGGTGGCGAGGCTCGTGGTGATCAGCAAGGGGAAGGGAAATCCCGGATCGCCGTCTGCATACCGCCCGTTATGCATGCTAGACACGGCTGGGAAAGTGCTACAGAAACTCATCAAGGGAAGACTCACTGACGCGATTCGTGCAGCTGGGGACCTATCTCCTTGGCAGTACGGCTTTAGAGCAAGACGTTCTACCATTGATGCGATTGCAGAGGTGGTGAGCGCGGTCGAAAAGGCAGAGGCATATAGTCGCACCAAGCGGCGGATCGTCCTGTTGGTGACACTCGACGTCAGGATTGCCTTCAACTCCGCTAGATGGGTGGATATTCTGGATACGCTGGAAAACTCTTTTCAAGTTCCAGAATATCTAATGCGGCTTTTGAGGAACTACCTTAAGGACCGAAGCCTGCTCTACGATACGACACACGGCCAACGAAGGATGGAAATTATATCGGGTGTTGCCCAGGGATCTATCCTTGGTCCGGACCTGTGGAACGTGTCTTACGACGGGCTACTGAAACTTGAGATGCCAGATGAGTCGCGCTTGGTTGACTATGCGGAGGATGTTGCAGCTCTGGTCGCTGGACGCACCATTGAACAAGCGCAACTTAGGCTAGGTATGCTAATGCACCGAGTAAGGGACTGGATGACTGCTCGCGGGCTGAGTTTAGCACTGGAGAAAACCGAAGTGGTCGTTTTGACAAAAAAAAAAGAATCCCTAGAGTAAGAATGATCAGTATTGATGACATACAAATTCAATCGAAGCCAGCGGTGAAGTACCTGGGGCCACTGATCGACTCGAAGATGAGTTTCTCTGAGCTAATCAGGGCAACGGCTGAGAAGGCTGCTTCGGGAATATCGGCCCTGAGTCGACTTATGGCCAACGTAGGGGGCCCAGTCCATCAAGAAGACGCCTCTTGATGAGTGCTGTAGGGTCAGTGCTACTGTACGGAGCAGAGGTATGGGGCGACGCTCTCAGCAAGGAGGTATACCGAAAACGTTTGGCACGGGTGCAGAGAAGAGGAGCACTGAGAATTACATCTTCCTATCCAACAGTCTCTGATTCGGCCGTGAGAGTGATTGCAGGCGTGATACCTGTCGCCCTCCTTGCTAGAGAGCCCCGCGCTATTTACCTGCGCCGAAACGAGGATGCGAGGGAGATGGTTGTCTGCGAAGAGAGACAGCGCTCACTCAACGATTGGCAGCAGTCTTGGGTGAATTGCACGGAGGGAAGGTGGACTGCGCGCCTCATCCCGGATGTGAGACCGTGGCTAAATCGAAGGCATGATGAGACTGACTTCTATCTGACCCAGCTTTTGAGTGGGCACGGGTGTTTTCAGTCTTACCTGCACAAGATCGGTAAGTCACGCTCCCCCGATTGTCGGTTTTGCCCAGGAGAGGAGGACAATGCCTGTCACACATTTTTTGCGTGTACAAAATGGGTCAGGCTGCAAAGGGAACTTTGCAGGGAGACGGGGGAGCTCACCCCGAATAATATAGTTGCAGTGATGCTCGAATCGGTTGACAAATGGAACCAGGTGGCACATTATGCTCGGGCAGTCCTAAAATATAAAAGGGACTCACAGCAGCCGGGGGCGCTAGGGCTGGGGGATCGCTCTTCTGGCAATTCCTCTTCCCCTCTCCCTTCCCGCTAGGAAAGGGATTACCCAGCTTGAAGGCGCTCCACGGCGTAACAAAACGAGACCTAGCCCGAAGTAATGTGTAAAAAACGGTTCCAGGCTGGGTTCTCAGGTTGACAGGGGAGGTGTTTAGTGGGTAGTCCAGTCGCGCATGGGAGTCCCGCACACTGTGCATAAATAGCATTCACCTCCCTACCACAAAAAAAAAGCCGCCTCGTAGTTGTCATCCGACAATATGAAATTTCGAATCAAAAGCTCCGCTTTTCGATGAGACCGGTCTTGAGAGACCAAAGCTTTTGGCTATGCACCATTTGCATAAACAAGTCGTGGAATTGTTGCCAATGTCAAAAGCTTCCATCGAAGGTGGGGATTTTTATTTTCGGCAGAGGCATGGTAAGAGGAGTCACAGGCAGAATCGCTGAGGCAGGTGTGGCGCTGAGTTCATTTATTTTCGATTCCAGACGTATGACCCAATCTTGGGTAAGCTCTTCCAAATGAGTGTGCTGTTGCACGTTAAAACCATACGCTTCAGGATCGTCAAGAAGCTGGACGATCTGCAGGTGATATTCATCCAGCTGTTGTCAACCTCGTTGGAGGGTCATGAGTTTACTCCTGGACCAGGTCCGATTGACCTCCTTTTGGTCCAAACGGTCGATGATCCTCCTCAACGAGCCTGCCATGACCTTGTGGCGATGCAGCATCCTGGCCACACCAGCATCTCTTGGTGCTGGGGTTTCTACAGTGTAGTCCTTGCACTTGCTATCCTGAATTTCGAGCCCTTTTGGTGACTGTTCCCCGGTTGGCGTGTTCATGTGTGTTTTGGCACGCATTTGATTGCGGAAGTGCTGCTGGTAACGGAGTTAGTTGTCTTTGGTAGTGTCGTATATGTGTTGGGTAAAATACTCGTGTGACGCAGGGGCCTCCAGTAGGGATCGGATGTGTCTATCGCCTAGTTCAAAATCCTCCCACGCGGCGTCCAGCCGCCGCAGTCGCTCTGCATAATACCCGGCTTCCTGCTTCCTTGAGGGCGAATCCTTCTTGTAGTTTGAAATGACGCCTTCGACGATTCGAGCCAATCTTTTAGGTTCTCGATCAGGCGATCCACATTCGCCATCGCATAGAAAGTTAGAAAGTAGCCGGAAGCAAAAAGCACGGATACACCACGACAGTACACAAAACATCAAACAGCACTTCACGAACTGTTCACTGGGGGAAAGCAATTATTGAGTTATGTACGGCAAAATAAATACCAAATGCATCACGCCGGGGCCTCCAAATGTTTGCGCCGGGACTCTATTGTCCCGAACTTTGATTTTATTATTTTTCCTTTCTTGACCTTTCAAAAATATATTCATTCCGATGGCCTTTAAACTGAAACTCCTACGTATAGTCGCTTGGCAATGGTTCAGGAAAAATGTAAATCCACCATGATCCTTTTTACAAAATACAACGCAATCACGCAATTACACAATCATTGACTGATGAGTAATTTTTTAGCACGACAGATTTCAGAGAATAGAAAATTTACATTTAAACAATAATTTCTGATGCAAAATATGTAACGACCCAATCAAAAATTGAACAATGAATAAACTTTTATCTCAAAGTTTTGATAAATTAAAAAATTAATGAAAAATGGGTTACTCGATTGATTAAAGTAAAAATGTGGTATTCGACACATAAAGTATTTTCGCTTTGTGGCGAATCGAGTTTGAATTTGGTGAATTGAATTAATATGATCGATCAATTGATAAATCAATCAAATAAATTGAACTAATTACGAATGGGCTAATTATTACAGTGCTAATTAACCTTACATAACTATGTAAGTTGATTGAAGCGTTGATGTTGCCGGATCAGACCGTGATGGACGCTCAGAGGTTTCAGTAACTCAACAACTGGATTTGAATAAATAAATGTTTATTTTCCTATTTTCATGCATTTTTTAAACTAATAATAATAATTTAACGTCTGAATATACAAAATTTTGAAAGATTATCGCAGGCTATCTTATTTCATCAAAAAATTAAGCGAAATAATTTTGACCAGCTTTTGGGTCAAATACCCAGCCTCTGTGAGCTGTTTAAAATTGTTTTATCTGTCTTTTAATAATAGTCCTACGAATTTGAAACGAAGCTTACATTTTTTCAACCTTTCTTTCACTGGAGCTATTAGCATCATTTTATCCTTCCTGCAACTGCTACTTGGGCTTCAATTATATAAGTACTGTTCAAATATCATGAAACTTGCAAGCAACTATGAATTTCAAGTTCATAAGGTAATCATAATGGATACATTTAGAATAGAATTCATATTAATATTCTCTTTTCTCCATTGATATCAGAGGGATTAAAATCACATAAAGAGCGTTGAAATTACTTCATCAATGTCCAGCGAGAATGGCATAAATTGCTGATAATTAAATGCTTTGAGGTCGTGAAATCATAAATACTGCTTATATCATTCTGACAGTCAACGCTTATTACCCATCCTTATCAGGATCTTCCATCTCGCCAAAGTGCCAGAGGCAATCCACATTAGACGACTCCTCTTCCATATCAAAAATGACCACCTAACGAGTATATTCCCTTCCCTTCGTTATCAGCCAATGGAATAACACTTTGAACTTCAAGAGACATTTAAAATTTAAATGCTGATTCCAAATCCTCTGACATTGACGAATTTTCATACGCAGATTCGCGATTAGCACCTTCAATGTTTATCTCGTGCACAACTATGAAAAGTGCATGAAGGAGTGCAGTTGAAATTTTCCCACATGTTGTGAACGAATAACGAGTGTTGAGTTATCTTTCTATTGCATGACCACAAATTAACTTGGACACCTATGATCATGGTCGTTATGCCGTAGGCAATGTTTTATCTTTCTGTCGTCTTCTTCTTAGTTTAGGTGAATACTTAATCTCAGGTAGGTGATATTAGCAATGGCATAGTAGGGTTTTAGTAGCGAAAATATGGGGCTGTAAGGAAAAGGATGTTGTGTTGAAAGTGTAGGAAATAACAGTCATATCAGTCAAATGTCATGATTGCCTATGGAAAAACATATTTAGTAGAACATTAGTTGGTATCTCATATAGTCTGCGTTACATTGTATAATGTTTCAAAAAATTATCTTTCACTTCAACAATTATATTAAAATTCAAAAAAATTGATAAGGTCATTTAGGCTTTTGCTCTGAAAAATTATCTCAAACTACATACAAAATACTGAGAAGACATTGTATCAAAAACTTATACCTTTTTGAAAAAAAAATCGGGCACATTTTCTTAACTTAGGAAAACAGTCTTAAACTTCTATTTCTGCAAATATAACATCTTTACCTACGCATTCAGGTCTGCTCATTTTTTCAATTGCTAATCATTTGAAATAACAGTGATGCATTCATTGGTTTCTCTTTTCTTAATTATTTCATTTTCATTGAATAAAAGAAATGAGCATCTTAGATAAACGTTATGGATGATTAACTACGATATTTTCCTAAGCAAAATTAAAGCTTACATCAAATTTCAATTAACTTGAACGATTTTGGCGCGGAAAATTTCTCTTGTGTGCTAGACGTATAATTAAATTCACTTTTCACGCGGGATTGCGCTTGGACTAGCTTTTGTGCACTGAATCAGCACAATCAAAGTAATTTGAAATATTCCATAGTGAGCTAACAAGTGAAGATGCTCTTAAAGAGTTGTTTTATGTGTTACCCATGGTAGCGTTTGTTTTTAAAAAAAAATTATCGACTATAATTTCTTGTACGTTTTACATTGATGCAGCAAGATTAAAGAGTAGTGTGTGTAAAGATTCAAACCGCCTTCATACATTCCATACAAAAGCCAAGGTGGTCATTTTGCTAAGTAATTACAACTCATTAAATGTCCCATTAGCAACATTGCAAACAATTTTAATTGACACAAAGTGGCATCAGTTTTCATAGATAACTCGAAGCTACTGTCGTTGGTTGGTAATATCGGCTTAAATTTATAAAGACACCTAAATCAGTCAATACGAGCTGGTTGTCTTGTTGGTATGGTTAGCCTTCAGAGAGTGATTTCTTCTGCAAAACAATCAAGAAGGAAAGAGAATAAAAGTACACAACAAGAAATTGCTTGTCAATTTATAATCATCTCCCTGTAGACTTGGCAGTCAGAATCGTATAAAGATAGTTCTGTGCGAGCAATTTGCAATGAGCACTTAACACATTTAACTCTTTCATCTGCCGCTTTCGGTTTTCATGAAGTTGAAGCAATCCGACATTTTATAGGTGTACACAAAGGGACAGCAGCGGTAAATTAAAAAAAGAAAAATAAAACTTTAGAGCATCCCAAGGAGCGCTCAACCATCAATTATCGAGACAACAGTGACATTTGTGTTAATGGCAGTTTTCACTTTTTACTTCTAAACAGACCATAAACAAGCAACAAGTCGGAATCGCGACTAAGAGGAAGCAAGTTTTTGTGATGTTAATTAAAGATTCATTTTAAGTGGAAATTTAGATAATACTACGGATTTTGAAAGTAAAGAACTAAATGAAGCATTTGTTATGCGTTTAAATATCAACGACGTTGGAAACATTAAATATTACACTTAAAAAATAAATAAAGCACTGTTAGGACTCTAATTCAACAAAAAAATTCAAAGGAGTAATCTCTCCCGTGATTATGTAATTAATTTAAAGCCCATGCATTCATTTAATGTTTATTTACTTATTCATTGCTATTTTTACAGATATAATCCAATTAAAAAAATAGTAAAAGATAGAGAGACATAGAAAACATATAAGAAAAAATTCAAAGCTTAGCGAGTGCAGAAGTTACTCTATTTTTAAAATGGAGATAAGAAGTGGGGAAAGATCCGAGCTGAAGATCATCGTGTTTACGCGTAATCCTTAGTAGAGGAGAGTGAAAATAAGTCACGCTCCTGGCAAACGGAACATCAAAGATTTTGGAACTTCTGGTAGGACGGACAGCACTTCTGACCGGGAGTTCAGCTACCAACTTCGTGTTAAGGTAACCAAGGGAGAGACGATAAAGGAAACACTCATCTAGATAAATATGGCGGTGTTCTTAAGAAGGAATACCAAGGATAGACAAACGAACATGATAATAACAATAAGGAATATGAAATTTTCACAGTAAGATTCTCTTAAACTTGCGCTGAACAGATTCGATCGAGGATTTAAGGTAAACGAAATGAGGAGACCAGACTGGGGAGCAGTATTCAAGGATAGAACGAACTAAACTTACAAATAACTTAATACAAGAAAATCCCCGTTGGCAGCACCAGCCGGAAAGGTAAATTTCTCGTATGTAGCATAAAGCTTCGAAAAAAAATTTGGCTTGCCTACTACTCAACTTCTTTCTGCAATTTTCGTAGTACCACATGGGTATTTATTAACATAAAAAAAATCTGGCCACATTCGTTCTTAGAGACCTTTTATCGGGGCGCAAATATTTTGCTAATTAAATTGAGTTGCATACGTATGGATTACATATTGAAAATCGGCGGATCATAAATTGTTGTAAACATATAAATACCGGTTTCGCCCTTCTCGCATTTGCTGTTTACACAGTTCACAGTGGTAACCACACAAAGGCTTAAATAGCTCGAATAGTTAATTTCAAAAGATTTCCATGAAAGTTTAATCAGCACTTGCGTTGCCATTAATATATACATTTTCAATTTTTTTCTGAACTATGAGGGCCGTCATTTCAATTTTTATTGAAATCGGCTGCTAAAAATATTAAGCTGTAAATTTTCGACTTTTTCATTTGTCATTCGATTTGCATAATTAAATTAAATTAACTTGCGTTAATAACTTATAATTTCAAGTTTCAACGGAATCTGTTGAGAATCTTGGCTGCTACAGAAATAAAAAAAATTGTATGCCACCCCCTGTATGGGGAGACCCCCCTTAAAATACCTTAAAATATTTTCTTGCACTGCAAATTTCAAGAGGCACCACTTTTGACCTACGTAGAAAATTTCCTCATTCTAGCTCATGTGGTTTGCGAGAAAACTTGTTTTGACGCACGAACAAACGGACGGACAGACAGACAAGTCGCGATTTTATAATTTTTTTAGGGGATTGTTAAAAAGATTTTACAATATCTTAAAAATGGTCTGGTTTATAAATTCTATCAAGTAAAGTCATTTAAAACGTTATCATGAAAAATATTCATTATTTCAGTTGGCACTAAAATAGCGAATTGCGCTTGCCTTCTGACCTTTGGGGGCCGCCATTTTGAATGCATGCATTTTATTTTGGATTATTTTAAATCTTTGTATGCGAGGAACTCATCAATCAATGGTCTATCTCGTTCAAATAGAAGTTTCACTCTAGACAGGGCAAAATAATTCAATTTTTAAAGAAAATGGCAGCTAAAAATATTAGGCTTTAAATTTTTGACTTTTTTATTTTTCATTCAATTTTAATGATTTCCTGCATAATACAAGAACATAGTACAGAGATTCATAATCTCAAGTTTCATCAAAATCCGCTGGAAAATGTGACCGCTAGAGGGCCACAAAAACCTGAAAAAAACGCATATTTAAACGGCCGCCATTTTGAAATTTGCTCATGCATGATCACCAAAATATCAAAGACTGTAGGCCTAAATAATGTCTATCTTGAAACCAAATTTCGTATATGTCGGATTAAAATTGCGACTTTAAAAAGCCTTTGAAATTTTGCCCTTTAACTGGCCGCCATTTTGTTTTTTGCAACCTGACCTCCAATTTTTTCACGTAATTCTTTAGATACTTATAATTTCTATCAAGTTATCAAATTTCATGAAAATCTGTTGAAAGCTTTGACCACTATTACAACAACAAAATTTTGCACGTTTTTCGACCTTTGAGCGGCCGCCATTTTGTTTCTGCCGTACCGACTTTGGATTTTTTATTGTGAGATTCATCACATACATCAATAAATCCTTGTACCAAATTTCATCCAAATCGGAGCTATACTTTGGTCAGAACAGAAATCACGATTTTTCGTCTAAAATGGCCGCCATTTTGTTTTTGCCCGGCCGATATAGCTGGTTCACGAACTTAACCGAGATAATTACCCAATACACCTTTCCTGAAAATTTGGTGAAAATCGAAGCAAAATTGCAACCTCTATCGTGGTCACAAATTTCGTTATATCCCATATATATATATATATATATATATATATATATATATATATATATATATATATATATATATATATATATATATATATATATATATATATATATATATAAATTTCTCTCGAGAAATTTACCTAAAAAGGATCAGAAAATATGATGGAGTGACGTAAAATAAATCCAGATACACGTGATGCTCTGGAAACAATATCATAGACGTCAAGATCGAATTTTAGTTTGGAGTCAAAGGTGACTCCAAGATCTTTGATATGAGTCACGGTGCTAAGACGAAATGACCAATGAATGGATAAGGTTTGGAGAAAAAGGATACATGTATACATTTAGAAACGTTAAGAGGAAGCTTATTAGATTGACACCACAGGCCCAAGGAATTTAGATCAGCTTGCAGTATGTCAAGGTCATTTAGAGAGGATACGACCTTGAATAATTTCACATCGTCTGCATAAAGAAGGCAGGAGGAGGTAATGACTGAAGGCAGATCATTGATAAAGATGACAAATAAAAGCGGACCGAGAATGGACCCTTGGGGAACGCCGCTAGACGGGACATAAGGAGAAGAGGTATAACAATTGAAAGTAACATGACATATTCGATTCGAAAGGTAGGAGGAAAGCCACTTGAACAAATTGCCAACGACACCAAGTGCATGAATTTTTCGGAGCAAAATATGGTGATTGACCGAATCAAAGGCCTTAGAAAAATCAAGATACAGGGTTTCTACCTGAAATCGATTCTCAAAGGCTCCAGCAACAACCGTAGTAAATTCCATAAGGTTGGTCATAGTAGAACGACCTTTGATGAAACCATGCTGTTCAGGAATCAGCTTATCCTCTACAGCCACAAGCATTTTGGAGTAAACAATACGTTCCAGTAATTTGGAAAAACAACACAATGAAGAGATGGGGCGATAATTTGAAACCAGAGAGGACGCCTTTTTAAGAAAGGTGACGCACCTTTCTTAAAAATAGGGAGGAGGAAAGCTCTTTTCCAGTTAGAAGGGAATAGGCCAGTAGATAAGCTTATATTGAAAAGTAAAGCTAAAGGAACAGATATAGTGGATGATAAAGATTTAACGAAGAAATTAGGAATGCCATCAGAACCAGCACCAACAGAAACATCAAGAGTATTGATAAGATTTTCATTTTCTACAGAAGAACAAGTGATAGAGGAAATAGTGGGTTGATGATAAGCAGGGAAGGGTGAAATTTGCGCAGGCGTGGTAGAGAGATTGAAAAGTGAAGAAAAATAATTACAGAAAAGTTCGCACATTTTCTGAGGGGATGACACGAGCTGCCCATTTAAGGTTAATGAGGAGAGATTTTTAGTCGACGATTTAAGAGAACAGATGTTCTTCCAAAATGGCTTGGATTGGTTAGAGTTAAGCGAAGACTCGATACTTCTGAAGTAAGAAGCTTTTGCCAAGTTTACTTCCCTTTTTGCAGCAGATCTGAACTGAGTATAGTTTATACGATCCTCAGAAGGCCTGGTACGTAGAAAGATACGACGAGCCCGATCCTTTTCTTTCAGGGCACAAATCACATTGTAATTCACCATGGGAAGCACGAGCACAGGTAAAGGGAGTTGCTGCTGATATGACAGAGTTGAGGAAGTCATAAAATTTCTCACATAAAGGAAGAAATTAAGAGCGAGACTTGTTAGGGACCTGAAACATGATTTTCAATCCAGGACAGAGAGGAAAGATTAAAGTCACCACACAGTGTAATAGGGTAGCTAGAAAAACGAGTCAAATAATATGAGGAAAATTCAGAAAAGAAAGTGTCGTAGACAGAATATGGAGAGCTACAAGGAATATATACACAAGCCACGAGGAGAGGACGAGCGGGTGAAAAAGATATCTTAGCGACAACGCATTCAACAGGAGGAGAAAAGTGAAGATCAGAGAGAGGAATGCCAGATAGGGAATTATGGTAGGCAATAAGAATGTTGCGCATGTAGGGATCCATTTTGACCGAAAAATTCAAAAAGAAAATTTTTCATCCACATAAATATCAAAAACTAGCTGACCCACCAAACTTCGTACCGCCACAGAATCGATAAATAAACAAGTTGGGTAGACAGACCTATGCTCATGTCAGAAGAGTTTTGTACTCAACTTACACAATACAGTAACTAGCAATGAATAAAATCAAGAAACATGTCAAAGACGATTTTATTGGAGAAAATGTGAAATTCGAGGATCATACTATTATTAACAAAGTTAAGCGAATTTAGACTTCTGAGGTATTTGTTATAGTTATACCCACAAATATCTCCTTTGATAATTTTTTCAGATTTTTTAGATCACGGGTGTCCATTCGCGAGGGAGGAAACACATTTTTCATGTATTCCCCCCTGCGCCCCTACAGAAGCAAAAACTGTCAGTTTAAGGACTGTTTCTAAAAGCGCTCATAGAGAACTTTCCGTTGATACTCATATTGGCTACCTTTCATGAAATTTTTTTTCAGGGGCCACTCCTCTGTACTGTAATCATCGATTCATGGCCTTTTTTTTTGAACCCTAGAATGGTTACAAAGCCCTTTTGCTAGGAGCTCTCTCCTGCCTCTTCGACTTGTATATACTCATTTTCATGATACCTATCATTCCTGAAATTTTCATGCAAATTCTAGCAAAGCTTAGTGTCTAAGTCGGTAATAAGTGCATATGGCTCCACAGCCATATGTTTCCATAGTAATACAAGGCATATTGCTCCATAGTAATACAGGAAAATTCAAATCGCTAAAACTTCGGTAAATACAATTAGATCTTTATGAAACTTTCAGAGAAGATCAATCTTATAAATAGTCATCTCATCTCATCTGAGTTTAAAGGTACCGTTTGGATTTTATTCAAGAAAACATAAAATCGATAAATCATACTATTACTAACAAAGTTGAGTGAATTTCGACTTCTCATGTATTTGATGTTGTTGTACTCATAAAGGCCTACATTCATGACTTTTTTCAGATTTTTCGGATGGAAGGTGTCCAATCGCGAGGGGGGGGGGTTCGCAAAAAGTTCGTACATTTCCCCTTCCCCTGCCCTCCTCGGTACCGATAAGGCAATTTTAAGACTTGTTTTGAAAAGATCTCATTAAGAGCTTTCCAATGACATCCTACTCGACTACCAATGGTGAAAAAATTTTTTTGAGGGGTCACCCCTTAAACGCCTTTGAAAAAATTTTCCACCCTTGAACTTTCAAGAGGTCACCACTTCTGACCTTCCTACGAAATTTCATGGCTGTAGCCTCTTTGGTTGCGGAGAAAAAGTGCTGTGACATACAGACGGACGGACGGACGGACAGACGGACACAGGTCGTGATTGCAATAGGGTTTTGTGTTTTAGTACAAAACCCTAAAAAGCCGAACGATAATTGCAGAATGTTTCAACTTTTGTATAAGATTTGGTCAAAACTTAACCCGAACAAAAAGAATTCGTAATCAATAAAAAATGCTCGATATGAATTAGGGTTTATTATTATTTTTAATTAGAGATTATGTTGCCTGAAAAATTGTCAGGCAACAAGGATTAGGAACTTACAAAACAAAGTTTGTAGGGTACCGTTCTAATTTGAAGCTTGCTCACAATTCTAATTAGTATGTGGCGACTCAGAATGTCCCAACGTCAGCGCATGATTCTCGGCACGAACAGACCCTCGACTCACGAGAAATCTTCGCCTGCCGGCCGATTGCACATATCAGCGGCGCAAGCAATTTCCTCGAAAAAAAGTATAATTTGCTTGAGCCGCTCTTCTAGCTCATGAATTAACATTCATGAGAGAACCTAAGCAATCCTCCTACTGGTTCGTAGTCAACATTCTCATTAGCATAATCAGCAACAACGTCATCAGTATCATCATCGACATTAGCATCATCATCGTCATCATCATCAACAACAACGACATAATCGGTAAAATAAGGGTGATTTCAACATCATAAATTAAATATACAATAGCAATTAGAAAAAATCGTAGAGAAAAAGGTAGCCGAGAAGAATTTTTAAGGATTAAATCCTAATGTACCACGGGCTCAGGAGGTAAACGAAGTCAGCTAGTGCAGGCTGCCATCCTTCTGGCGGGCTAGTCCTTAGTTGTGGTTCTTTCAGGTGAAATCACAATTCGAGATGCACAAGGTGTCTTGGGACGTCGCCAAGTACCATCTCATGGTATCATTGCTAAACCATGAAACCATCACGGATGTAGCGGATATTATCCATGTGCCACCGGAGCACGACCAATACAAAGCGCTCAAAGAAGCTATCGTCGCCCGTCTCACCTGACATGCTGCTAGATAAGTTGCTCACAGGCAACGAGCTCGGCGATAGCATACCTCGGTATGTGCGTTCTCTCGATGACATACAGGTAAGCGACGATGTCCTCCGTGTCAGATGGCTTCGCCTCTTGCCTCAAAATCGTTAGGGGAGTTTGCCGCTGTTGCAGACGATGCACAAGACATGGGTGCGGGAGCGATAGCCACGTCAGTGCAACCATCCATGTGCTCAATAACACCCTCATCTGGTGTCTCCTCATCGCATTTTTTTCAGATTAAGTTGCTGTTGAGTTAACTACCTTGCGTCTGGCGATTAGGCAGCTAACAAACTTGATTCAAGAGGCGCTTCAGCACCAACACACTTCCTCGTCAAGAAACGCAAGCCAATGATGAGGCTGTTCCGCTTCTCGTAGACTAGACAGTCGTACAGGTTACTGCTGGTATCACATCAAGCATGGAGCGATGCGATGCAAGCAGCCTCGTTCCTTCCCAGTTTCAAGCCACACTAATAGGCGCTCAGAAAACTAGGTTTGCTGGCATTGCACTCAGCGGACACCGCTGGTAACACCTTGGAAAGACGCCTTAATATCTCCAACCGCACCACAAAAACCAGGCTCTTGGTCGACTCCGGCGCCACCCTCTTCATCATCCCGAGGCATTCCATTGCCAGGCCTCTTCGTAAGCAGAGCCTCGTACTACAGGCTAATGGCATTTCCATCACAACCTTTGGATCTCAGCAGCTCACCCGCTGGTCGTTCGTGATAGCAGATTTACAGACAGCCATTCAAGGAGCCGACGCACTAAAGCATCATGGTCTACTCTTCGATTTGCGCAACCAGCGCCTATTTGACGATCTCACCAACCTCTCCAAAGTCTGGTTCCTCGGTCCAGCTCCAGCTCTACACAGTATTATTGCCGTCTTTAAAGTGAAGAACACCATTGGGGACCGGTATGAAGGAATAATCGCCAAATATCCAGATGCACCCGCACAACCCGAAAGAATAGCCTCGGTCGCTGACCTAGGCAGACCTAGGGATAGTCACCAATGGCCAACCGGTTTTCACGATACGACATCACCTTGTGGGAGTACGCCTCACCGCAGCCAAAGCCAAGTTCACTTTCTTGTTGGAACGACGCATAATTCGACCCTCAGCAAGCCAGTGGGCCTCTGCACATGGTCCCCAAGGACAGTGACCACTTGCGAGCTACGCAAACTGGGATAAGTGTAAAGTCAGCTAGCCTGAGATCGTCTTTGCTAAATAACACGTCTGCGAAACCGGATTTCAACCACCAACCCCCAAAACGGAAGCCATCGTGTCTTTTCCCAAACCGGCCGACGCGTTTTCTCGGGATGCTAAGTTTTTATCGCCGCTGCATGCCACACGCTGCAAAGTCGCAAGTATGATTATCGGAACTGCTAAAAGGTTGTACAAAAAAGGACGTACTACTCACCTGGACACCCGATACTCCAGCGGCTTTTGAACGCTGCAAGCAAGGCATCGCTTAGGCAACCACGTCAGCTTTTCCTTCACACCCATTGGCACTCCACCTTGATGCAACCAGCACTGCCATTGGCGCAGCCTTGGACCAACAACAGGGTGACGGAACTTGGGTACCGTTGGGTTATTTCTCGAGGAAGCTGTCTGAAACTGAGCAACTCTATTCAACTTATGACCGCGAGCTCCTTGCGATCTTTGCTGCCATCAAGTTCTTCCAGCGCATCCTGGAACGAAGGCATTTTATCATCTATACCGACCACCGGCCACTTATATTTGCTCTGACACAACGCTTGGACAAAGCCTCACCCCACCATAGCAGGCAACTGGATTTCATTGCCCAATGCGACTCGCGAGTAGAATAACACCAGAGGATGACAATATCGTCGCTGATGCACTTTCACGTGTAGAAACGGTCACAATATCCACCACAATCACAGCTTAAGTCATAAGCGAAGGACAGAACACAGACGACCAGTAGCCCCACTTTCTGGTTTCCCCCTGTCTCAAACTGCATCAGCTGGTTTGGGTGGCTACTCCGCGTACTATGTGGAGTTTAACGGCACCATTAAGTCTTACCTGCTAGTTGCACACCGCCGTCAGGTTTTCGACATCGACTGTCGCATCCGAGTGGACGTGCCGTCTCTAAGCGCGTAGCACTTAAATACTTCTGGCCGAGTCTGCGTAAAGACGTATCCCGGTGGGCCAAGTAATGCATTCCGTGTCAACTGTCAAGGGCCCACCGCCACAACCGTGCTGAGTTAGGAAACTTCAAGACGCCGTATGGGCACTTTGACCACTTTCATGTTGACGTGATTAAGCTGCCAATTCGTGAAGGCTACAAGAACTGCCTCACTATTATCTCAAGCAGTTCCAGTGCATGACATCAGAGCCAGCACAGTTACCAGGGCACTATTCGACCACTGGATATCAATATTTCGCCCGCCACTAGAGATCACATCGGACCAAGGACGCCAGTTTGAAGCTGACCTCCTGAATCATCTCGGCCGCCTCTTGGGCATCAACTACATCCACATCACTCCATACCACCCTCAAGCCAATAGCATGGTCAAACGGATGTACCACACTCTCAAAGCGGCGTTAAAATGCGTTCCGGAGACACCATGGTTACATGCACTTCCACCGATCTTGCTGGGTCTACGAACCACATTCAAAGAGGATCTGCAAGCGTCTCCTGCAGAAATAGTTTACAGCATATTGCATCGAGTCCCGGGCGGGTTCATCGCACCTAAAAACATACCAGCTGACGGACCATACGATTTTCCCATCGACTCACGCCGCTTCTTCTAATCGATTCGTCCTGTCCCGTCAGGCTGACACTCGATTCACCAACCATTCATTTTCAAAGACTTGGCCAGCTGTGAGAACGCGTTTCGCTACATCAATGCTGTATAGAAGCCACTCGATCAGCCATTCTCCAGACCTCATCGAGTCGTCAGCAGAATCAACGCCAACACCTACGTCATAGACATAAACGGCGTCACCAAGACCCTCTCCACCGAACAACTCAAGCCAGCCTACGTGGAATAATCTGATGCCCATCCAGCGACACAGCAGCCATACTCAACACCCCCAAAGGCACCTCAAACACCATCTCTGCTGCCCTTGGAAACGGCTCAACCAGCGCAGATGTTGTCGGAACAACCACTCCAGCCATCCAAGAAGAGAGTCACGTTTTCACTTCCTTCGATGCATGCGAAGATCATTGGGGAGGGAATGACTGTGGCGACTCAGGACGTCCCAACGTCAGTGCACCTACATGGCGCAAACAGACCCTCATCTCACGAGAAATCTTCGCCTGCCAGCGGATTCCACATATCAACGGCGCAAGCAATTTCCTCGAGAAAAAGAGAAATTTGCTTGAGCTGCTCTTCTAGCTTCTCATGAATTAACATTCATGAGAGAACCTAGGCAAACTTTCTAATGATTCGTAGTCAACATTATCATCAACGTCGTCAGTATCGTCATCGACATCACATCATCATCAACAACAACGACATCATCATTCAACATCTTCATCGTCGTAGCCGCCTATCACGTCGTAAAGAAAAGGGAGTAGTAAATTCTGTCATTTCCAAACAGTAAAATATAAATATAGAGCAAAATCTAAAGGCAAGGATTTTTACTGCCAAAAACATCATATCTTTGTTTACAGTAAACACTGTTAATCAAGTTTTATTATTATTTTTAATTACACATAATGTTGCGTGAAAAATAGTCACAACAATTAGATACTTATAAAATAAAGTTTCCCTATAATACTGGCTACGAATACGGTTTAAATTTAATATTGACAGACACACACTATTACAATACAGTTAATCAATTTAAAGCTTTCTGACAAACGATATTTTTTATCTTGTTTTGCGGTGCGTAAGTAAACAAAGATGACGGTTTTCCGACGCGTGAACATGCGTTGTATAATTGTACATGCGCAAAACAGGGAAACTCCAGGTTGATTCCGCAAACTGGCCTTGCGATTTATTTATGGTCATCGCAAAGGTCAAACGCACGGGAAATTGGACATGCATAAAATCGAATGGTGAATCCGTTGAAATTATCGGTATACGTGGGATCAAAACTTTATGATCGTTGCCTTGGTGACATTTTTCATTAGCTTTTTCACAGCTAGTCTCATTCCAATGCACAGTCGCGGTTGATTAATGTTACGCAGCATGATGACAACCGGTCCTAATTTTAATTGCAAATTGTGAGGTGGTAGTCCAGGCAATTTCAGTGAATTCCAAAACTCCGTGATCATCCTGGCTTACAACTGTGTCAACTGATTTAAAGGAAAAAAACTTTCTCGGAAGAAAATTTTAAACGGTAGCATTGAGATCATCGATTTCTTTATTTTTCGCTGTGAATATTGTTCGTTCACCCACCCAATTATGGTTATTGAACTGTTGTGTTATGTCCAGAAAAATACGTGGAGTAAGCTCCTCTTTCGTGTCTGTGATGTGACAGAAAACTGTATGTAATGTGATGAACCCAGTCAAGGTGTCCGCTGCAACTTGACCATTTCCAATGTCTAACAACTGCTTCGAAAACACAATTGTAGTTAGTGTTAGTTATCAGTTAAGGTGTCTCTACGTCCCGCCACGAATTTGATGATTTTAGGCATGCGTTTATTTTGTCAGCAACAGTTGATCGGGGAATAACTGGAAGAGTCTGACAAAAATCACCTGACAACAGAACCATGGCTCCACTAAAAACGAATGTCACGAAGATTTTTCAACGTTCTGTTCAGTGTCTCCAGCGCATACCTGTAGGATCTTCACCATTGCGCTATTTTTGGTGATGCTATAAACTGCTGTTTCTTTGACTTGGATGTTTAATGGTCATTTTCAGGCAGAATGCTCACTTTTGTCCGCCTTCTTACAGAGTTGCAGCTATTTCAGATGAGGCCAACGCTAGAGATACTTCAATTTGCGATCTCATCCTTGCCAATCTGACCTTTCTGTAGGAGGTTTTGGATTGTAGAGAGGCTGACATCCTTCATATGCTCAAGGAAGCAATTATTTCAGGCAAAGAGATTTGAAAGCAGAAAATTAAATGTCAGAAGGAAAACACTCGATTTTATTTGGTGCCAATATTTAATGAAAGCGGTCCAAGTGCCCAAGTGGAAATGCACTCTTATCGATGCCTTTACGATGAATCAAATGACAACGGCCAGCGCATAATTGACTTTGCACGTAGCAAAAAGCTTGCCACACGTTCCAATTGCTTCCCACATTAAAGCAATCATAAAATTACCTGAGTATCACTGGATGGCAACACACAAAACCAGATCGATCATGTTCTGATTCAATAACGTTGGGCCTCGAGTATACTTGACGTCGGTACAAACCGAAGAGCTAATTGTAACTCGTTCTATTATTTGATCAAATTAACCTATCAATGTCGTTTGCCAAAGGCGTATTCGGCGAAGACCAGCCCGCTACAAAAATTTCACATCGA
This sequence comes from Odontomyia ornata, assembly GCA_963969285.1. NCBI lineage: Eukaryota > Metazoa > Arthropoda > Insecta > Diptera > Stratiomyidae > Odontomyia > Odontomyia ornata. Next base: position 117,515,511 of record OZ017742.1, read on the forward strand.
AAGGCTCCAAACGGTGGAAATTGTCATGGAGAACCTCGACAATCAGCTGACTCCCATTTTATGTTATCAGACGCATCGCTGAAAACAAGTGTAGCGGCTTTTGAGACCGTGGCAGAACAGACGACTGGACATCGAACCCGTCGCAAGAGAAATGATTGGTTCGATATGCATGCCAGAATACGTTGAACAAAAAGAATCAGGCGTACAAAGAATACGTAGGTAGGAAAGCCAGGACGGAGAGAGAACACTATGAAGATCTCAGAAGAGTAGCGTATAATAGTATTTGAATTAGGAAAAGAAAATGCTATGACGACCAATTGAGAAGCATTGATGTAATTTAAGGGTTTAGTTTGTTCATAAAGCTATTCACAAAGTCATCCAGCATATTTGGAAGGAAGAACATATGCCAAAATAGTGGAGCTAATCAATTATATTCCCTATCCACAAATAAAGTAACAAGCTACAGTGCGAAAATTATAGGGTCATATCACTACTTTGTATGGCGTACACAATATTTTTGAATGTCTTTGAAAATAAAATTGGATCATATGCTAACAGTATTATTGGGAAGTATCAAGGTTAATTTAGAGCAGGTAGATTGACAGTAGACCAATTGTTCACAGTCAAGCAGGTTTTTGAAAAATGCTGGGGGTAGACGTGCACGAAATTTTCGTTGACTTTAAGCAAGCATATGACAGTATTGATCGTAATGTACTGTACCAAGTAATACTTTGCTTTGGCATCCCAGCCAAATTGGTCCATCTTACCAAAATGACAATGACGTCGACGACCTCCCAAGTCCGCATCAATAACCAACTCACCGATGCCTTTGACACAAATATTGGACGAAAGCAGGGGGATAGGGCTGGCCCCATCGCTATTTAAATTGGCTCTGGAGTGCGTCATAAGGAAGCTACCTGTCGATGCACAAGGTACACTATTATACAAGTCAATCCAAGTAGTAGCCCATACGGAAGACATCAACATTTTGTCACGGTTATTAGCAACTGCCAAAGAACTCTTCCTGACAGCGAAACAAAACTAGTAGGGTTACAAATCAATGAAAATAAAACAAAGCTCATGACATCATCGAGCCAAAATACCACAAATACATAACGTATCACACTTGGCGAATACAGTATCGAAATTATTAGCGAACTCGTGTATTTAGGCACTAAGATAACGTGAACTAGTAATGAAAGAGACGGAATACGCCGAAGAATACAGCTCGCAAAAAAATATTGTATTCAGTATTGATGATCTTGAAGACCAACTGCATTCACAGGAAAACAAAGCTTCAAGTATACAAATCTGTGATAAGATCTGTGTTATGCTATGGGTGTGAAATGTGGACCCTAACCCCAGCATCCGCAAAAATATTGAACGCCTTTGTGCGACGGGTCCTGACGCGAATTATCGGAGCGAAGCTAGACGGAGACCAATGGCGAATTCGATACAACCATGAGCTGTATGAAATTTTTGACGAGCTGGAGTTCTCAATGATTGGGAGACTGCGGAAGCTGCAATGGGCTGGCCACATGAATCGTATGGGCGAACAACAGATACCAATGTCTTCGTTGGAAGCACTGAAGGGCGGATACCAGTAGGTAAATCAAGGAAACGATGGTCTGGCTCGGTCGACAAAGGCACTTCATCGCTGCTCGGATTTCAAAATTGGAGGACGCGGTCAATGGACCGAGACAGTTGGAGGCGCTGTTTGCAGGAAGCGAAGGCCCGAGAGAGGCTGTAGTCCTACCAAGGAGATGCAACTGGTAACCTTTTTTCCTATAGAAGTTGGTTGAAATTGGTAGTTCCTGGAAACATACCTAGCTGAAAGTATTTTTCGATAAATTCGAACCAGGCAAGAAGAGGTTAGAGAGTAGTTCTTCTAACTTCAATTTAAACCAAGAGTTAAACTGTAGTTTTCCAATATAAATTTTTACTTTAACTTACGCTCTCGGTTAGTAATAAGGACAATGCAAGCTTTGATATGCTGAATGATCGCAAGAAAACTAAATTTTTGAATTCTAAACTTATCGGATCCTTGGATGAATTGATTTATTTTGCTTCAAATAAACGCATATACTATTGCCTGTTATCGCAAAGCGTTTTACGAGTAGATTACAAAAACCTTTCAAGGAGTCAAACCATATACAATTGAAGTTTAATTCCATCACCCGCTGTTGGAGTTAATGAAGAGGAATGCCCATCGGCTAAAAAAAAAATAATATGATCCTTCTTCCTGGAATGAGTGTAACGATATGATTTCTACACTTATGCCTGTGTAAAGCAACATATTCAAATCCAGAATATAATTTTACATATAAGGATCATTAACTTCCTTTACGTCTCCCTTTCGCTAGCATTTTAGTGGATTAAGTGGCTAATCTGCAATCGCATAATGGGCAAACCGCACATAAACATCCTTCACCATAATTCTCTGCATAATAACAACTATCGCGTGCTGAAAATGAACGCTTATAAATCAAAAAGTGCGCCGCGGTGTGGCTCCTACATCCATAAATATATGAATATGGTCAACTACCCATCCCAGTCCATTCAAACGTGTATGTGGAAGAATGTGAGAATGTATGTCTGTACGATAGTGGTGATAATTATAATGAAGATGATGATGATTATGATCGTGATGATCATGACGAGGTGAGCACGTTTTTCTTCAAACCTCCGCGACGGGTTTATCTGCAGTTTCTCAAGCCTGCCACAGATACATTCTGGGTCGGTTGGATTTTATTGTATTTAGAAATATGTTAAGCGTGTGTTGTAGAACATTAGCGTGGTACACATGCGAATCCTAGAAACAAGACTTATGCAAGTGAGTGCACTGCACAAGATCACTTCATCCGATCGCTATCTTCGCGAACGCACGGTAAATTAATGATAATAAAGCGTGCAAAAAGAGGCCTAGCAATTTATCGGAACCGCGATGTAACGTGGTTTATCTTGGCCTTTTTTTCTTGTACACAGGTATGAAAATGTTGGACCTTCTTGGCGTAGTAGATACGATCAGGAATACACGTCCCACCACCGGCCGGAACGAATAGTTAGCATTGGTTAAGGTGAAGAGGATTGTCGCCCGATTGAATGTTAACTTTGAAAATGGTGCTAAAAAGTTGTTGGACAGGATAATTGAAGCCAGTAGCACTTCCATTTAAATAATCAATTGTACAGTAAGTTTGATCTGGAGATATGTAAGGTGCAAATATGCTGAACATTAATTAAGTCTGAACTTGTTCATTGACCGATCGAATTCTACAGCAAAGAATGCTGTTTCTGACTTTCTCGGAAGCAGAAACTCAGATATCGTCTTGAAAAATTAAATTTGCAGAAATCAAAACCTCGTTCTTAACTTATGAAATGTGTGACCAAAGTGGGTATTTTGACCTTGTAATTTATAAATTCCAGCTCATTTAACGCGTCCCTAAAAAAATCGGAATATTCTAATTCTATTCATTTTGTACAGTAACCCACCACCGCTACTGTATGTGAACCTATTTAATAACATGCATGTACTTTTGCTTGAAATAACGGCAGAAATGCAAACAAGACCAAGCCTAAATGCACCTTGACGTTGTCTTTTCCACGTTTGGTGCTTCTTCTAACAATGCAATAAAACATTGAAATGTTCAAAGATAAGGTGCAGCCACTTGGCTAGCATCTTTCAAAACTTCGACAAGAAATACTGAGGGCTAGGCTAGCTAGCGTCAACATCTAGACAAGAAAATTGCGGTGATGATGGTCCTGTAAATTTAATTAGTCTGATTGATGCGTCTCGATATGTGAGGCAATTATATTCAAGACTTACCCTACCACAAGGAGTGAAATTCAGTTTTGAAGACACCATAAATGGACGATTTTCCAGCGATGATTGTGCGGATTGGCAATGAACATATTTCCTACTGTGTTGCAAAGTGAGAAATAGATTCGCGAACTTCTTAATATGCTATCGTCATAAATAAGGACTCAGTCTGGGTGCAGATTGGTGATTCGTCGCGGTGAAATTGTGATTTGAGATTTTCGAAGTATCTCGTATCACGCGATCCACCCTGGAGCCAATTAAGGAGCTCATTTCACGTGGTTCAGCATGCGATTAGCTTTCGAATGAAGGCAATTTATGGTGGAAAATTCAACGGTTGTGATTTGCTTATTTTAATATGCCTTCAAAGTTGAAAATTCATGTTTGGAAAATATTTTGTTTTCTTAAAGAAAACTTATTTCACAGCTTCCTCCGATGGCTAATATATGATTGGCATTTTTTGGTAAATAATCGGTTCTTCGGTTTCATTTTCGGTTTAACCGGGCAGTTTATTACAGCCAAAAAACTCGGTTTCCGTAAGAACCAGTTTTTCGGTTTTTTCTTTAACAAATTTTTTAATTTTAAATATTCGTATCAAAATTAAATGTATATTTTTATGTCTGTTGAGTTCCTGACATCCCTGAGCGCCCATCACGGCCCGATCCGGCAACATTAACCCTTCAATCAACTACCATAGTAATTTGGGGTTAATTAGCACTGTAATAATTAGCCCATTCGTAATTAATTCAATTTATTTGATTGATTTATCAATTGATCGATCGTTTTAATTCAATTCACCAAATTCAAATTCAATTCGCCACAAAGTGGAATTACTTTAAGTTTTGATACTACATTTTTATTTTAATGAATCGAGTAACCCATTTTTCATTCATTTTTTAATTCGTCAAAGCTTTGAATCATTGTTCAATTGTTGGTTGGTCTGTATCGTGGCTGCTGAACGTTTATTTAAAGATTTTTAACACATTATTGAGCCTTTTGCTGAATGTATTTAATAATAAAATCAAAGTTAGGGACAAAAGAGTCCCAGCGCAAACATTTGGAGGCCCCGGCGATTTGCACTTGGAATTTATTTCGGCGTACATAACTAAATAATTGTTTTTCCCCGGTGAACAGGTCGTGAAATACTGTGTGGTGTTTAGTGTAGTGTCGTAGTGTATCCGCGCTTTCTGATCCCGGCCGTTTTCGGACTTTCTACGCGATGATGAATTCGGATCGCCTGATCGAGGATCTAAAAGGATAAGCTCGAATCGTCAAAGGCGTCATTTCAAAGTACAAGAAGGATTCACCCACAGGGAAGCAGGAAGCCGGGTATTATGCAGAGCGACTGCGGTGACTGGAGGCCGAGTGGGAGGATTTTGAACTAGGCCCTAGTCACATCCGATCCCTGCCGGAGGTCCCTCCATCGCACAAGTATTTTACCCAACATATATACGACTCTACCAAATGCAACAACCTCCGTTACAAGTAGCACTTCCGCGATCAAATGCATACCGAAACACACGTGGACACGCCAACCGGGGAACAGTAACTAAAAAGGGCTCGAAAATCAGGATAGAGAGAACAAGGACTACATTGCAGAAGCCTCAGTACCAAGAGATGCTAGTGTGGTGAGGATGCTGTGTCACTACAAAGTCATGGCAGGTTCGTTGAGGAGGATCATCGACCATTTGGATAAGAAGGAGGTCACTCAGACCTGGTGCAGGAGTAAACTCATGACCTTCCAACGAGGTTTGCAGCAGCTAGATGAATATCACCTGCAGATTGTCGAGCTCCATGACGATCCTGGAACGTATGGTTCTAACGTGCAACAGCACACTCATTTGGAAGAGCTTATCTAAGATTAGGTGATACGTCTGGAATTGAAAATGGATGAACCCAGTGCATACCTGCCTCAGCGGCTCTGCCCGTTACTCTTCTCACTATGCCTCTGCCGAAAATAAAACTCCCCACCTTCGATAGGAACTATATACATTGGCAACAATTCCACAACTTATTCGTGCAGATTGTGCATAGCCAACCGATGTCCAAGTCCCAAAAGCTATGGTACTTCAGGGCGGTCTCACCGGAGAAGCGGAGTTTTTGATTCCAAATTTTACATTTTCGGATGACAACTACTTGGCGGCTTGGACAACCTTGAAGGAAAGGTACGATAACCGAGCAACGCAACGCTCATCAACAAATTGATGAGTCGGCCATCTCATGCTTATGAAAGGCCATCAGTGGCAGCAATAAAGGCTCTACATCACTCTAAACAAGAGTGTCTCAGAGGCCTAGAGAACCTGCAAGTGTCCACAATGGACTAGGGGCCATTGATACAAACAATCGTTGTCCAACCCGCGCGGGCTACCACTCCTGAAGAGATTGTTCAACTTCGTGAAAACGCATTTCTAGGCCATAAAACAAAGGAACCGGAGAACAACCGTAGGGAAGCCGCCAGCTTCTCAGTGCTTAGTGTGTGAACAGGATCACCCACTTTACTACTGTCTGGATTTCCTCAGGATCACTACTGCAAAGAGACTAAGTTTCGTGCGTGCTAAGAAGTTGCAAGTGTTTTGCGCGGCCAGAAGTTGGCAGCAGTGTTCCAATAATCACAACACCCTGCTACATCTGTCTGGAGACAACAAGCCCAAACAGACCAAGACAATATTCTCGAGCACGACAACAACAAATCAAGACTCGAAATCGCAAACAAATGCCGAACCACCATCGCTCGCTTTAACGACTCTGGTGGAACCCCGACCCCAAGAACATGCATTTCTGGGTACAGCCGTTGTCAGGCTGGTCACCAGCAATGGGAAGACGACGGATTGTCGAGCTGTGCTGGACCCGGGCACACAAATATACCTAGGCACCAAAAGGATCATCAAAAAATTGGGTTTATCATCAACACCACACCTTGCCCTCAGTGAAAGGGTAGGCGGTAGTACTGAGAAGGCATAGTATAAAGGGAACCTCGGGCTAAGATCCAGATTATCAGGATATGCCACGCAGTTGGAAGCCTACGTCAAGGACGAAATCATATCACCACAACCGTCTTAGAACTTAAATACATCGGGATGTCACATTCCAAAAAAACAAAAGGCTGGCAGATTCAGACTTCCACCTAAGGGAGCGCATCAACATGTTGCTGAGTGGCAAACACTTTTACGAGGTCCTAGCCATTGGAAAAATAAAGTTGGGCCCACAGCTCCCAGTGCTCCAGATCAGGCTCCTAGGGTGGATTGTGGTCGGATGAGTGATCACACTCTAAGCGTCTTCCGTGACATGCGGCATCTTGGCAGAAGATAACCAGCTTAATCAGCTCATCAAGCTTACGTTAACCGAAAAGGTTTGCGAAGCACATTTCTATCAGGCAATAACAAGACGTCCCGACGGCTGTTTGTTGGTTAAACTCCCATTCAGCAAGGGTCCTGAGGTAATATGTGATTCCCAAGCAGTGGCCACTCGCAGATTCATTGTCTTGGAGTATTCACTGCAGAGGAACCCTGATCTAAGACTTCCATACGAGGACTTCATGGAGGGGTATATTCGGTTTTGGCATATGGAGGAGGTGACGTTACAGCAGCGGGAGGAATTATGATACTTCCTTCCATATCATTCTATTCTGAAGCCTTGCAGCAGTACAACCAAGCTACGGATGGTTTTTGATGCATCCAGTAAGATAACCACAAACGTTTCATTGAATGATGTACTTCATACAGGGCCTACTGTACAGGATGACCTTTTTTCAACACTCCTGCGTTTCAGAATGCCTTGTTTCGTATTCACCGCCGACATCGAGAATATGTATCGGCAGATAATGCTCCATACTGAAGCCCGTCGGTACTATGTCTTAATTTGGAGAAATTGTGCAACGCAACTATTGCGATACTATCAGTTGAAAACAGTTACCTACGGCACGACGTGTGCCCCGTTTCTAGCTACAAAATGTCTGCAAGTACTAGCACAAGAGAACCAGCAGAAAGATCTCCTGGGCAGCAGCGCATTGAAGAAAGATTGCTATATCGACAACGTCATGACCGGGGTAGACAGCTTAGAGGAGACACTTCGCAAACAGATGGACCTATACACCGTGCTCTCGAACGCAGGTATGCATTTGCGAGAATGGTGTGCCACCCATCCTCTATTGTTGAAGCAGATTAAACCTGAGGACCAACAGGTGCAGCTGGACTTGTGTAGTTTACACGAAGACTTTATTAAGACGTTAGGAGCCTGGCGTCCAAAGACTGACAAGTTCCAGATCCAAATCAACCTAGATCTAACCGATGCAAAGTTCTCCAAGAGGACGATATCTGATATAGCAAGAATGTTCGATCCATTGGCCATTCTGGCTTCTATGATACTAGCAGCCAAGCTATTCCTGCAGGAATTATGGCGATTGGAATTGGACTGGGATGCAGTATTACCAGTGGGGATCCATACCCAGTGGTCCAATTTCCGTAGTGGTCTGCCATCATTGCAGCAGGCCCAATTTTCTCGTCACATCAGTATAGGCGAGAAACCCGTGCAAGTACAGTTGCATACCTTATGGCGCAGCGATATACATCCGGTCAACCATGAGGAGCGGTTAAGTCGTCGTCAGGCTGCTGTGCGCCAAGTCAGGAGTGGCCACGATCAAAATACTTACTGTTCTGCACCTGGAGTCGTGTCCGGCGAAACTAGGCGCTGAGCTCACAAGAGGAGTTAAGACAGGTATTCTGGGCCGATGCCGAGACCGTCTTGGCGTGGATCAACTCTACTGCGAACTGTGGCGAACAAGGCCTCGGCCATACAAACCCTCCCACGGCCGGACCGATGGCGGCACGTAGCGTCTGAAGACAACCCAGCTGACATCCTGTCACGTGGAATGGCACCGTCTGAATTGAGCCGCTGAAGTATGTGTTGGCAGGGACCACCATTTTCATCCACGGCAGAATCAGTTTGGCTTTCCGAGTATCGGAATAGAGGCCCTTATGACTTAGAGACGAAACGGACCAAGACCGCTTTGGTAGCGACGAGGCTCCTGAAGCACACTTCATACAGTGGAGCCAACACAGCAAGTCTTTCCAGAGGCTGCAACGCATAGTGACCTACATGATGCGGTCCACCCGTGGTCTCAAGTCAGCAGTCAAGCGATCTCAACAGACAAATTAAGCGGCCATGAGTGATGAATTATCCACGGCCCTAGAGATCATCGTGAGGTGTGTACAATCACAAACTTTTAACTGCAAACTTTTGGACACCAGGTCGGGGGAGGCAAGTCTCCAAGCATAGTCCGCTGGTGGGACTGGAACCATTCCTGGATCCAGAGGGCATAATTCATGTCGGTGGGAGGCTGGAAGCTGTGAAGAGCAGGTTCAACGCCAAACCTCTCATTTTATTACCGTTCCAACATCCGTGCACCAGACTGCTGATGATGGACATCCATCGCGATCACTGTCATCTAGGTGCCCAAATAGTGCTCGCTATCACTAGACAGCGGTTCTGACCAATTCGAGGAAACAACTTGCGTGATCGATCGTTCAACGATGCGGTTGGTGCACCTGAGTCAAGCCTAAGCTGTTTTCATAAGTCTTCAGAAATCTGCCGAGTGCACATGTTCAGCCAGCCCGTCCGTTCATCAACTCCGGCGTGGATTCCTGTGGGCCTATGATAATCCATTACTGAGCTAGAGGAACCCAAACGCAAAAAGGGTACCTAGCCATATTTTACTATTTTGCTACAAAGGCTTTCTATCTGGAGCTAGTCAGCGATCTAAGCGCAGAGGCATTTCTTTTTGCTCTCGTACGTTTCATGAGACACTGCCTAAACCGATTTTGCGACAACGCTCACATCCAGCTATCAGAATTGTCGTCCTCATTATATTCACACGATGCGCGTCAAGAAGTAACGACGGCGTGCTCCAGCCGGGTAATCAATTTCCGTATCATCCTTCCACACGCGCCTCATTTTGGCGGCTTGTGGGGGGCAGCGGTCACATGAGCCGAAAATTTGATCCGTCGAGGCATTTCGTCGAGGACTCTCACCTACGAGGAGCTGCAAACCTTGGTGGTTGAGTTGGAGGCTATCCTCAATTCTAGACCACTGATGCCTGTGTCAAACAATCCCAATGATTTGGCAGCCATAAATCCGACACACTTTCTCATCGGAGAACGCCTCACAGCCATGGTGGATGTTCACGCAGAGTCAGTCACCGGAGGTCTGCATGCCCGGTGGAAGCTAATCAGTCACTTCAAACTTGAACTCTGAAGACGATGGTCGCACGAGTACTAGGTGGAGTTGCAGCATTGTGCCAAGTGGAGACAGTCACACCCCAATGTGATCCCGGGAACAGTAGTCATCATAAACGATGAAGTGGCCACTGGGGCAAATTATCAAAACGTACGAAGGCACCAATGGCTTCGTACCAGTCGCTGATGTCAAAACCACCTCCGGAACTTTGAAAAGGCCATACGAAAATTGGTCCCGCGACCAGCACTCGACGACGCATAGTCTAACGAAGAGCCATCACAAGTAAGTTATTTACTTGATTAATTTATCAATTGATCGATCATTTTAATTCAACTCACCAAATTCCATCTGTGGCGAATCGAATTTGGTGAATTGAATTAAAATACCTTATGTTTCGAATACCACATATTTATTTTAATCAATCGAGTAACCCATTTTTCATTCATTTTTTAATTTGTCAAAACTTTGAAACAAAAGATTATTCATTGTTCAATTGTTGGTTTGTCTGTATCATAGCTGCTGAATGTTTATTAAAAGATTTTTAACAGATTATTGAGCCTTTTGCTAAATGTATTAAATAATAAAATCAAAGTTCGGGACAAATGAGCCCCGGCGCAAACAATGTCCATTGATTAATTTAGGTGTAAATGGTTTTTCGATGTTTTACTCACAAAATTACTTAAATCGAAATGAACTGAAGGGTATTTCATTTTTATGGTAAAAAATAAGAGCCTAACATTTTGTAATCTGAGCAGCTTACTGTTAAGCTTACTTATTCATTTACAGTATAATTTCGGTTGGTTCAGTCCCCAAACATTTTGCATTAACTTTGTATCGTGTGCTACCTTCACTTTGCACTGCAAATTCTTCGCATTGAAATGACGCAAGTAGCTTATAGTTCTCAGATTTAAATGCAATATAAGTGTCTTTTAAGTCTATTTATTAAATTATTATTAAGTTAATCTATTCCCTGGTGCCATATCGATATGGTCTATTAAAAATTTGTTGAAGTTCTTTGTCACTCACGATGGACTGTACTGACTTCTTCTTGTTTTGGCCGTATTATTTATTGCCACCTGAACGTTCCACCCGTACCATGAACTGCTGACTACACAGACACGAGACCGCCAAACATGCCGAATGGAGTTTTTATCATGCGACACGATACGTGCCTCAGATCAACACTGCGCCTCAAATGCAATCAATCGAGGATATCGTTGCGTTGGTTAAACACTACGTTGTTTTAATAGCGGACAATGTTGCAACACTAGTGATACGCATTTGAGATCAACGTTGCAATTCAAATACAATCAACCGAGGAAATTGCTGCGATTGTTGAACACAACGCTGTATTGATTGCGGGCAATGTTGCAACGCTAGTGTTGCCGCCACGTTACTCCCCCCGTAGTGGCTTGGCCACGACACCATTATTCGCCACGTACGGGTGGCCGGATCTTGCGCCCACTGCGCATGGTTTTCAGCGGTTAGTTCGTGAGGGAGCTCGCCGTCGTAGTAGACTCAGCCGTGAGGAATGCGGGGTTGAGACAATATGCCTTGTAGCTTCTCAGATAAAGGTTTCAATCCACCAGATAAAATTGTATGACCCAAAAATCGCACTTCATCTAGTCCAAATTGGCACTCGTCTATGTTGAGTGAGAGTGCGTATTGACGCAGACTATCCAATATCTCTTACATATGCTGTTGCTGAGTCTGCTGGTCCAGAAAGAACACTAATCTCATTTATGTGGACGAGTACGCTATCGAGTCCCTTTGGCTCTTGGTGAATAAAGCGCTGGAAAATCTGGCCCGCGTTGCATAGGCCAAAGGTCATGTAGACGAACTCGTACAGTCCAAACGGCGTGATAATTGTCGTCTACGGGACATCACTTGGCTTGACTGGAATTCGATGAAATGCTTTCTGTATATCGATTAAAGTTAAGACCTTCATGTCGTGTAAGGCGACAGTACAATTTTGCAGAAATTGCCGGAACAGTGCATGCGTCGAGCGCCCGATAGTCTCCAGATGGCCGCCAGTCTCCGTTGGCTTTAGGTACCATATGCAGAGGACTGCTCTTTGTATTTTTGGATGGTCGACAGATTCCCAGTTGCATCAAGTTGTCCAACTCGGCTTTTGCAGCGGCGAGTTTGTTGGGAGGAAGTCAGCGTGCCTTTGCGATGACTGGAGGGCGTTATGTCACAACATGTTGCGTCATTGTGCAATTAACGTTGCGTTGAGTTACTGTCGATGCGATTTCGGGATACTCTGATAGAATTGCAGCATATTCACTTTTGATAGTTGCAGATATCGTTGGTTGGCCCTTGGATGGGGCTTTCCCCAAAGTACTAATCGTCCCTGATGCTCAAGCAGATCGCCTCCAATGATCGGGGAGGTAAGGCCCAAGTAACAGGCTTCGGGAGCCCGAGATTTAATGTTAGCTTCCTCTTCTCGTAGGTGTGCGAATAACAGACCCGTTAGTAGCTAACAAGCGGTTGCCAGATCTTGGGTTACTTTGATCTCGGATGGTAGGTGGGATGACGGATTTGTCTACGCCGAAAATTCGTTTAATGATGAAACGGCTCATGTCCAGGACATGCGCCTTTTCTTCTCTAAACATATACCAGCGGCTATTTGTTTACATCCGTCAGTTTAGTCTCGAACAGCATTGTGTCAAAGTTTCTAAGCTCAGTTTTAAATCGTTATTCATCTCACTATGTCGAGCAGTGATTCCGTGTCTGAAAATGACACCTTTGTGTCGCAAAAACTAAAGTGGGGTGTGGGGTGATAAAAATTATAAAAGGAACATAGTCAAAAAACCAAGATTGAAAGGTAGTGCTTACACAAGTCACAAAGAAAATGCTGTGGTGGCCAATACAATGGGTGAAACAAGCAGATAAGTGACTGTAATTGGGTTACTTGTGCTTACAAGCTACCTTCCTTAGTTTTTTATTTATTCTTTAGGGTATTGTAAAATGATTTTACAATACCCTAAAATCGCGTCCTGTCTGTCCGTCCGTCCGTGTGTCACACCACTTTTTCTCGCAAATTACATAAGCTAGAAACATAAAATTTTGTAAGTAGGTGTAAAGTGATGCCCTCTTCAAAGTTTCATCACAAAAAAAGTTTATATGGTGTTCAAGGGGGGGTCTCCCCATATAGGGGAGTGGCCCCCGAAAAAAAAAGTTTCATCGCATGTAGGCAATATGGCTATCAAATGAAATTTCTTGACGATAACTTATCAAAACAGGTCTTAAAATGACAAATTTGGCTTTGAGGAGTGCAGGGGGAAGGGACATGCACGAAAATTGTGTGTCCCCCCCTCTCACCCGAAAAATACGAAAAAAATCACAGAGATCAGATTTAAGGAGAACAAGGGCGACAAATACCTTAGAAGTCAAAATTCAGTCAACTTTGTTAATAATAGTACATTTTATAAATTTTACGTTTTTGCCTATAAAATCAAAATGAGACCCTTATATACTCCAAAAACTACTATTTGAGTTTTTTTAAAGCAATCGTATGTGTTCTGAAAATTTCACAGTAATCGAACAATAAACAGCTAAGTTATAGCCGATTGAATATTTAACAATAACAACATATTAACACGTGATACTAGGGAGATACACGTTTGCAACGGACCTAGCCACTATAAATATGTAGGAATTTTGATAAAAATGTTAGAAATGGTTAGTAATATTGATGTGTTATCAAGACTAATTAAACGACGGGGTTAAAACACTTGAAACAAAATGGCGGCGAATATAAAAATATAACAACCATAATAATTCTTCGAACTCAGTTTATGGAATCTGTTTATGTCAAGTTTTGATATGCAGAATATATTTTTTGATTTACTAATTGTTTTACAATACCTTTCTCGCAGGAGCACTCCCTGCTACTTCAACTTGTTTTTTTTTTAATATTTTTTAAGTATGCCACCACTTTAATTATACCTCAATAAATTTCTAATGTTATTTTTGCACTCTTCTGTTGCAGATGCTTCAGAAATTGTTGGGATGAACTGTCACAAGAGCAGAAAGAAACTTTGTTCTTCGAATTATATGAGTTGGCAAGCATGGATCAGGAAGATATTTCTTTGCAGAGCTAAATGGAGATTAAGAACATTTCTCGAAACCGACCAAGAGGAACCACTGAATGCACTACAGCTAAAATAAAACAGTATACCATATGATACAGTCTTTTGGCAAACGGACGCCGACTGGGTGTTTGCAAGGGAGCTGTATTGACTCACTGCGTCGGTAGTAGCAAACGACTATGCAGAATTCCAACACTCATGAGCCAAGAAAAATCTCCTGTAGACTAGATGTTTGTGGTAACTGCGAAGAACTTTCAACAAAAATCAAAAGCACTACGTTGAATGATACAGCCAAACGAATGGCAGCTGCTGAAAAATGGTACATTTGCGTGGTACGTTTGTGGCAGTGAAATGCAGAAGTGAGGATGACACATTCGGTGTTGTAGTAGATTATATGCAAAACCTTCCACTACTTTATATCCTTGTTCAGGAAATATTTTACTACAGACAGTTGTGGGTCAACTGTTTTTGTATTCATGATCTCAAAACCCAAAAAAAAACGTATAACATTGTTATTAGGAAGGGATCGTTAAAAAGGGTGGAAATAAAGTAAACTCATTTCTCAATTATTATATTGACAAGCGTATACCACAAACTGCTAAAGAAATTCACGTTTTTTCTGATGGTTGCACCGGACGAAATCGTAATTGGTTTTTCCTTGCACTGAGGAACGTGAAAATCAAACAGTATTTTCCTATGTGGGATCACCGTTTCCTTCCTTGTGACAGGGCATTGTTGCGAATTTCGGCCATACCGGAACTCTCCCATTCGCAACTTCAAGCTGCCTTCGTATTAACTTTACCTTCCTTTGGCCACACATACATTCTTCTTCGCATATTTTTTTTAACATTTAACCAATTACCTTTAATTTTCATTTCCCGTAATATTTATTTTTCCCTTTTTACTCCATTTTCAACTATAAAAAAAAACATCTTATCCGTACCACACAACATTTCATGCATTACTTCCCATTAACAAAGTTTCATTTACACCTGTTCCCTAACAAACCCTAGCTCCTTCCTTCATGCTTACTAGTTCTATGCATTATCTCCCACTAATAAATTTCATAGCAATGCCCATTAAGAAAAGTACCACAGTTAAAGTTACGAATTGGATGAATGGGAGATTATCAGAAGGTGGCTCCGGATGTAGTGTCATGGACTTTACAACCGGGAGGTCCGCTGGGACCCTAAGTTTAAGTTCCCCCGAGCGCAGAACCCCTCTTTTTGGATATCGGCAAAAAAAATATTTCTGTGTGTATGACGATTTGTATATAACCAAACGCTATCATTCTAACGCAAATCGCCATACATTCAAAATGGAAGTTGTTGCATTTGTCGATATTGAAAAGATGTGTGGGTAATGGAATCGAGGTGTATTGAACTTCGATTACATGACCTCGGTACGGCAGCGGGAATTGGGAAGAAAGGATTGCGGGATTGGTTTTTTTGAGTTGATAAGTCTGGATTTAGCTTTCAGAGAAGAGGGAGTTCTTTTCGGTGTGGGGAAAAGTTTTAATTTGAATTGGGGAAGAAAGCCTTGATTTGGATTCGAGGAATGAGTTTCGATTCGGGAAGAAAGGTCTTGATTTTGAGTTTGGGACAGAATGTTTTTATGCGGTCAATTTTTGGCGTTGACGGAAGCAGTGGTTAGCGATAGAGGAGAGTGGAAAAGTATAGGTTTATAAGGAGATGGGGAAAAGTGTTGAGTGATGATGCTTTGAAGGCAAAGAAATTTAGGATGAAAATGAAGTTTAGTGAAAATTAACGTGAATTTGGGAACATGAACAAAGAACGTGCGAAAGAGTTTTCGATAGATAGTCCAAAATACGAAAACTAGAATAGTGTGATACAGGAAACTGGTGATTCTGGTATTGGTGGAATAATGATAGAATAGACAGTCAATCAACAGTTGTGTTCGTGCTACGGGAAGCCATTGTTTGATTTCTATCGGAAGTATTTTGTGATGGACAAAGTGGTTAATTGAAGTGCGAAGCTGATCAGATTGATAAATTCACTGTGTGGATTTTGTGGCCAGACGAACCTACCTAAACATAAAGCAGTAACTTCTCTAAAGACTATTTTCATCGTATTATCGAAATGAAGTTCGACAATTTCAAAGATTTGGCGCGTAGATTTGTGGCCGTCTGATTTTTTTTTGTTTTATTCTTTGCTGAAGCAAATCTAATTTGGTTTTTATGAATTTTATTAGTCCCCTCCACTCCTTCCAATTGCAGAGCGCATTGCAGCTTCAAAAAAGAGTGAGTAATTATTTTTCGATTTATCTGCTTGAAATTAAATTGTTTTTTATTTTGCGACTGTTATAAATCTGTTAACTGTAAATTCTTTGTCTTAAATTAATTCTACTAAAAAGGGGGTTTAAATTAATTCATGGAATTTAGATTATGTCCATAGCTAATTATTATTTTTTTCTGTTCAGTATTTGATTGAATTGGTGTAATAAGATCATACTTAAATTTTTGAATAAAAAAGCGGTCTCAGGGTGACCGACTCCTCTCCCGCTCGTTTCCTTTTGCGTTAAGTTTTTTTATAGGGTGGCTGAGTAGGAGCAGAGGGTGTTCTAGTAAAACCGTGACAGGACTAAGCGCTAGCCGGCCTCAGTATACCACCCGGGGCTATGCACCCCTCAGTTAAAACTTAATATCTGAAACTGCGGTGACTTCCGTGGTTGTTACAGCATTTGGAGTAATTTCATTGCTCGGCAACGGATGCCTATATTTTGAAGCGTACTTGCTTTCCATGAATCGCGGCAGGTGTTTGATTCCATTATGGCGTACTTCTGGTTTTGACTGTTGTACGACGGGTGCCTTTCCACTTCAAAACACAGACATACCCATCACTTCTCACATTCTCATCCCATTCGCCTCTTTTGAGTGGTTGTCATTTTTTAATTTTTGGGAAACTTCACCAAACCGGTTACTCATAACTGTCCTTGTGATAAGCACGTTCTGTTTGTTTGCGTTCAAATAGTCAGCAAGTCTCAGACTTGTGAAAAATTTGTCCGTGGACAAAACAGAATTTCGATCAATCGTCCAGCACAGCAGTTTGACGATGCTTCCACCTAAGCCAAGTTTAGTCATGTCCTGTGAAGGTACCGTATTAAAACCGAAGTAAATAACAAAGTCTAATGCAAGATCGTCTCTCGCAGCCAAAACAAAATTGTTCAACCCTAAAGGATGAGGTTTCAACGGCACATATTGACGAAAGCCACATCTTCCTGAAAATGGTATCAGCTGCTCGTCGATGGACATGTGTGTTGACCTAGGCAGACTCTGGCACTTTCGAAGGATTTTAAATCATAATGGCCTGATTTTCCAGAGTTTGTATCCATCTTGATTTTCTGCAGTGTTGTCAGCGAAATGAATGTGGTTTTGGAGTACAAAGAAGCGATTGCGCGTCATAGTTTTGCTTTTGACGGTCACAACAAGGTCTCTTCTGCAATACAATCTTGCTTGGGGGTAATTTAGCTTGCTCATTATGATTTGTACACCAGTGAAGTTGATCATTTCTACTTGATTTGTTTTTATCAATTGAAGGTCTTTTTTCTGCGCCGAATATAAGTTTGTTTGAGCTACCACCAGCTTCCAAAATTCAAGGTCAAAATACTCAAAAAGAAGTATAGACAACTAATCTCTGAAGTCCTTCACATTGCAGTTTGTCATTAGAAATATCCGAACCACGAGGAGTCATTTGCTTTGACAGCCAGTCAGGTTGTTACATTACATCGTCCTGTTCCTCTTCTGATTCCAACATGGTGGTTTCTACAGCATCCACGATCGGCACTAAATCTCTATTATCGTTATCGGAGAGATCATCATCACTAGAATTCAAGAGCTCCACTATCACTTGATTTCTCCTGAGAAAAAGAAAATCTGTCATATTAACAAAAACTGTAGTTCAATCCTGTACGTGATGTACTAACGAAAAACTTACCGAAACTAAATTTTTCTACCGGTTTTGTAAACTTTGGTTTGATCCGTCTTCAAAACGCCGAAAATATTAGAACGTTAACCCTTTCCTGCCCTTTTACGCTGAACATACACGTCCACTCATCACCCGCGCTCAAAAACGACTGAAAATTATTTGAATGCTATCCTAACGATATTATTGTTACATGCAGTAGCCATTACTGCAATTTTTATGAACTAACAAGTTGAACAAGCTGGAGAGTGCTCCTACCAGAAGGTCTTTGTAAACATCCTAGGGTTAGAAACAAGTTTTCCGACAGCGTGAATCGATAACTTGAACTATTCATACAATACAATTGTTCAAATTTAAGCAAAAGATGCGCAGTTTCTTTTTTGGTGCATTTTGCCTTCCCCAAGACCCCCTAGTTCATAAAATGATTTTTTTATTTCAGATTCTAAAATTTCTAATCAAGACCTTTCATTTGATATCCCACTCGACTACCTTTGATTAAAAACAATTTTTAAGGGCTAATTCGTTATTAGGGGGGACCCCTTAAAAAAATTTTAAATTTTTGGTAAGACCTTAAGTTTTGAGAGATAATCATTAATGACCTTTTCAAAAACTTTGAGCATTCTAGCTTATATAGTTTCTTAGGAAACTAGCTGTGATGCACGAACAGACGAACGGACAGACAGGTCGCGAAACTAGTAGGTCTTTGTAAAAAATTTTTTTACAAAAGCCTACTAATTTTTTTACAAAGGCCTAGAAAAGATCGCAGATGTTCACTTATTGTTTCTTTTTCACAATGGATGGCTCCGGCAAGAGAAAAGCGACAGTAAAGGCAGGTACACATATGTGTGCCCAGGGTCTGAAGAGGGTAATGAGCTAGCCATCGAGTGAGCTCACCGCTTTTTATGCGTTACAGGGGCTCTTGCCCAGGTAAGGTGGCCTTGCGCTCACGTGCCCATTTATGGCATAATATTATGTGACTCCCTGACATGATGCTATAACATAAATTTGACACGCTTATATTTTTCATCGGACCATCGCTGCAGTCTTTTACGGACATTTTCATCTACCTCAAATTCACTACAAAATGACGCCCAACGTGGGGCCCGAAAAGCCAGGTTGTATCACCAGTCGTGAGCAAGGGAGAGACTATCATCTCTACGTTTCCCTACTAGGTGTCTGAATTTTTGGCGGATATGTAACTACGAAGGGATATTGCACTAATCGTGCCCCAGCAACTTAGCAATTTCCGGATGTGTGTTGTCCTTGGACATCAATATTGTTTGGGCCTGCTAGTGATTTATACATTGGTGATTTATCACCATTGTATGATTAGCAAGGCCGAATGAAATTAGAGTCCTTATATGCATTCGGAAATTGTTACTAAACATCATTTTTGTGGCGGATTCTGATCTGCACCCCAAACCAAGCAGTGCATAAGTGTCTTCCAGTACATGGATTTTGACTTCACGTGATTAGCTGCTTAGCTATTCCGTGACTATCCATGATAAGACAAGCGCTGGTTGCAGGTCAGAATCAACCCTGGGCTGACAAATTGTATCTTGCTAAAACTTGTGAACAATAGAGCACTTCCGAACCCTGATATTTATGGTTCCTCAGGAGAGTAGTGCCTGTGACGCGAAGAAAGAGCTTAGTATTGGTGTCCTTGCCTATGAAGGGGAAAACAAAATGGGAAAGCGGAATGTGGTATTGATATTTAAATCGTCTTTCTTTTACAGTAATAATAAAAATTTATAGTTCACCACTGACAGCCACTTTTTTTTTAAATTTAAACCTAGCTTTTTTTCAGATCTCACTTAGAAGATGTCACAGCTGTTAGACGCAATGCAGGCAACGGCTGCCACCATGGGGCAGATGATGCAGCAATTAGAGCAATTGTCTGAGCCACAACCTCCGGATCCATCATCTCGACCCATGCCTGAGGACACTTGGGATCTTTCACCATAAACGCAGCCAGAAGACCGTCGAACGGGAAGGTCTGCACACCATGAGGAGACAGCAACGAGACTACCCAGCAGCGAACACAATTGTTCTCCGTGCGCTATCTCACCATCAAAAGTAGCACACATCGTCGCCAGCTGAAAGTTGGTGTTTTCCGACCAGGACGACCCTACGACCATCGACGCCTTTCTAAGAAGGGTCGACAACACTTACATTTCGATCTTGATCCGGTTGGTAGGGTGCGAAGGGTCACCGCTTCCACACGAATGCCCCATTTTTATTTAGGGGCCATAATTATCGTCGGTAATGAAGAAGTCCTTTTGAGTCCATCTGTTTTCTTCAGGACCGGTTTGTCCTTTGAGTCAGCAATAGGTTCCCTCATTCTCGACTTCGGTCGATATTTATTTGAACCATGAAATTCATGGATGCGAAATTTATGTTGTAGTGGGTCTTGTGCTGGGGAAAAGAACCCACCCCACGACACCTTAATGCTAGCCTGTCAGCGCATTTACGTGTCCTCAGACAAGGTCAATCTCGGCGGATCCTGCCATCCTGTTTCACTGAGGCAGCAGACTATCGCTGCAATCCTTTACGGAAATTTTATCTACACCCATTTCACTACACTACTTTATTGGTAAACAGCAAATATTTTGCAGGGTATACAATAGTTGTGGGGTCACCCGATAGCCATAAAAACTGAGTATTTGCCAGAAATATAGATCATCAAGTTTTTTTAGCTTGTTATCTGCATATTCTGATCAAAACATAGTTTTTCAGTTTTTCCAAAAGATCGATTCATGAAAGGATTTTGAAAGTCTCAACGTAAGTTATATTGTGTAAGAATTGCTTGTTTATCGCATTAAATTCTAAAATCTTTTGTGCTATATGTGTCGGAACAATATCTTGTAACTGATAAATTCTTCATTATAATTCCAATCACTACCTAGCACGTATGGCCAAAGCAATTAATGAGATTAGAACATTATGCGCAAGTCCATAATAACTCCAGGGCCACCACTAGAGTACTTCTTCGACAAAGCAGCTAAATTTACATATTGAATCTGTTACCTATGTCATATATGGCAAACATATGCACATACAATGGAGTGTCAAATAAGAAGTTCAAACGGAGTATGCACATAGTGACAACGAAAAAAGAGAAAGGAGCCTATTATGGTCCTTCCTAATAAACTGATTTGACAGCATGCTATTTGAATGGAGTGCAAATTGAGTCCGCGTTAAAATTCGCTATTGACCGTAGAGTGGCGATTGTTTGTTGCCATTGGAAGTAAGAACTTGGCATAGGAACAAGATATGCTACCAGTCCAATAACAAAACGCTCCTTATATGTTGCGGATTGAAAGCATTGTTTAATGCCATTGAAATTTTGATCGAGATTTTATTGCACTACAAGGTGGTATGAAATGGGAACATTGTTAAGGATAAGGTATTGATAATGACCGAAATCAAAAGACAACTTCTTCTAGGACTAATTCAAAATGCCGGAGCCAAGACGCTTTACCTCAAATATCTTAAGATTTCATATTAAAGAAGAACACTTCCTGGAGGCAAAACCAAATCTTGCACCCTGTACTCCATTTAGAATATTGTCTGCTATTATTATGTACATAAGTATAGTCTAGTTTGCTCATATATGCTCCAGTTGACCACATACCGTACGCTAATTAAAATAGCAAACTCCAATATCCAACACAGATTTTTCCACCGTCATTTATCAGATTTTTATTGTGGAGCAGAATATGGTAAAAAAGTATAATTTTGCGAAGCGAACAATAATATAGTAGCAATGAAAATGCATACCCACTGTACCGTGATTTCAAGGTGACTTCGTATAAGGAAAAGAAAATGCTGGTGAATGGAATACTGTTTTTGTTAATGGCGCCAACGCTAGAAGAAAGTGATTTATCTTTTGGTTATCAGTTTTATAGACTATTTTAATTTTATTTTCAGTTGATTCATTGAAATTATTCTTTAATATACCCGGTAGCGATTGCGAATAATCATTTATAGGCATTAAAATGAAATTCGGGAATTACAAGAAATGTAAATGTGTCCTTCTGCTCCCCCTTAGCTCCAGTATCGTACAAAAAAGTAGCTGCATACGATCATCCATCAGATACTTTTTCAGAACTATGCCGGCTGATACTAGCGGTCAAGTCAACCATATCTTCCGTAGATCTAAAAGCGGCCTTTCCACTGCTTCCACGTATCCGGGGACTGCTTCAACAGTGGAGTCTTGGACTTTGCTGAACCCGTTGTCCGTAAGACAATACCATACTTAATTATGGACAATGCATAGAATGTTAATAGTCTGTCGCGTGGCTGCTTTAGTTAGCGTTAATCTCAGTTTGGAGAATAAATAAATATTTGAAAGGTCACCAGTATGCAGGAAACGAACAATGGACCACGGATGAAGGGAGAATTTATCAAAGCCAAAGGCAATTGGGTACCACTGAGCCATTGCCGATACCATTGCGACCAGCACCAAAGCCAACTGTAGTTACAAATATGTCGTCATTTTGCAATCCAGGTCTGGGCCAGTTGTTGGGTTAAGGTCCATACAATAGAGTGAAAATGGTTTTATGTTTATTGGTGTTTTCGATTATTCAGAGCAAATTGATGAGGTGTTTCGCAATAGAATTGAAATGGAAACGTACAAATGGCTTTGTTGTGAATAATTCAATTTATTTGACTGTTATGGAATGGCATTTATTGGTTAACTATCGGGATAAATGCATTAATAAATGAACGCAGATTTGAAAGTGAGCCTTTCATTAAATAGGCAAAGTGGTTTGGTTGGAAAAGGTTTTGAATGCCGATTGTATTGAAAGGATAATTAAAATAATAAACATATTCAGGCTTAGCTGGTGAAACATTCAAAGAACTCAGTTGGATTATTTAGTCGTTAAAAAAAATAAACGCAATTTAAAATGACCTTCCCAAAAAGGAGGAATCAAACAAATTTGTAGGCAATCTAGTAGGATTCTTCCCAAGCCTCTCATTAATTATTCTTAAAAAAACTCTTTTGTTATATTATCCATTGTTAACGATTTGAAAAAAAAAAGTTGACAATAACTTACTAAAATCGAGATGTGTCAATCTGTCTGTCTGTCTCTGTTTTCTCAGGAACTGTTCAACATAGAATCATCAAATTTTGTGGAAAGCACAGAAATTGTACCTACTTTGACGAAAGTTAAAAATTGGATGTTTTTATGAAGCGTCCCCGTGTATAAGGTAGGTGACTTTTAGAACAATTTTTAGAGCTTTGTTAAACGAATTTTACAGAGACTTATTAGTTTTGCATCCTGTCTGTCCGTACGTCACAGCAAGTTTTCTCAGAAAATATGGAAGCTACAATACAATGCTTAGACTTTGTGGAAAGGTCAGAAACGGTGGCTTCTCGATAGTTTAGGTCATATCGAAAATTTCAAAAATACTTATAGCGATTACCGACCGATACTTATACCATTATACTGAAGAAACCCTTATTGCGGAATACTACTTGCGGGCCTTCGCTTCGAGATAGTTAGAGTATCTCATTTTCATGACCGTATTGATTTTTTTTCGAAATTTGGTTTGGTCAGTACCATGCTCCTGTGTGCTTGCTCAGCTATGATATGATCTGATTAAATCAGTACATATCACCACTGAGTGAACACTTGTAGTCTGTCCGAAAAATCCCCTGAACTAAATCACGTTGCTCTCAACGAGATTTGAGCCTGGGACCTTCGGCTTATGTGTTCATGCTTTAACCACTAGACCACACAGACTATATAAAAAATATATTCTTTAGTTATTTAATATTTAATATCTTTTATTTAATTGACTATCACATTTTTAAATATTTTCCTTTTTATCAAATTAAATCTCATAATTTTGTCTTCTTGCTAGTTCGTTAATTAAGTGTATTCGGTTTTTTAGTTGACTATATAATTAATTTTTGGGGGGGTGGGGGGGGGGGGGGGGGCTTTAGTTTATTCAAATTATCATTAACTTACTAAGTATTTAATAGTTTGTTTTAATCATTATATTAACTATTGCATTGTCTTAGCACAAAATTTGATATATTTTCTTATTTAAATATCCAGGGAAAGTGAAAACGCACTGTCTTTTAAATTAAGTCAAAAGAACTCATTTACTAAGAATGCACAATTATTAATTTCATTATTTTACAAATCGCATTTTAATTTAATTTTCATTGTCTATCAATTTATATTCCAACTGCGTGTATCACGAAAATCACTTCACTATCAATCAATACCGCTTTGAATTTGCGCTCCACTGTTATCGCAGTTTTTACTATTACCCCCATACATTCACCCCAGCTTTATATAGGGTCTCTAGTCATTCAATCCATTTCTCATACATTGGCGAACGTTTTGACGAGAACTACCTGGAATATTCGAGCAATTCTGAATACCTGCAGTGACGTCACCTTCAGATGTTGTTAATAGTTGCGACAACAATTGCGACAGTAGCTCGCAGAATTGTTTGAACATGAAACACTGCCCCCAACTCAGTTCTTCTCGCCCCAAAAAGATGTGTCGCCAGTTGTAGTCAAGTCTCCCTGTATGTAACATGGGACAAGATGGTCCAGGTGAACAATTTTCAGCTTGGCTCTTGGCTTACGGTGTTCCTGGATGTGATATACGACGTCATTGATTCACTTTGTAACCCAGTATGGTCCCTACCAATTATGCTGCAACTTCGGAGACGTACCCTCCCGCCTTTGTGGGTTGTATAGCCACACCAAGTCATATTGCTGGAAGCCAGTAGAATTTGCATTCAGATCATACCTGGTCTTCATGCGATCAGTAACTGATTCGAGGTGTTTTAGCACCGTCCGATGTATCTGGCTCAACCGCTGCCTTAATTCACTTGTGTACTCCGAGATTGGTTGAGGTTCCTCAGGGGGTGTTCCGAACTTTATATCAGCCGGCAGACGAATAGTCTTTCCAAAAATGACTTTGGCTGTGGCTTGGCCCGTCGATGCGTGTTCGCCAGCTCTACACACCATCAAGAATAATGGGTTGTGCCGGTCCCAGTTCCTTTGGTTCTCATCTACCATCTTGGCCAGGTGTTTATTTCATCGGATCGGGGATGCAGCGATGGTGTCCTCGTTTTCCGTATTTCCACGAGCCCGCACATTTCACCAAAAACTAGTGACTCAAAGTTTTGCCCTTGATCCGAATGTAGTTCAAAAGGTACGCCGTAACTACTGACCCAATTTAACCCAAGCTGTTCGGCTACAGTAGTTGCTTTCCTGATTGGGAATGGGGTAGACCTCGGGCCACTTGCTTAAATAATCGGCCACAACCAGCGTGTATCGATTTCTCCATTCGGATTCGGGAAAGGGTCCTGCGATATCAACAGCAATCCTCCACGTTATAGGTTTGCATTTGTCCTCTCAGTCGTCGCTTTGGACCTTTGACGGAAGCGCAAATTTTGCTTCTGCGACACCAGTCCTCTACGTATTCTCGAGCGTGGAGCCCGTAAAACCTTTCCCGCGATTTCGCTAAGGTCTTGTTAACACCAAGGTGCCCTCCCGAGGATCTTTCGTGCATTTTCTAATCCACATCGTGGATTTGGCTTTTGGGAAGTATAGTTGCATCCTATAGGAGCTGCTATCCGCCGATTCCCATTTCCACTTGAGTATGCCACCGTCCACCTGAAGCTATTGTGCCCAATAGCTTTTCAGGGTGGCGCCATGCATCGAAACGTCCTTCCACTCAGGTCGCACAGTTGTCTCCTTCCATACGACCAATGGTCCGATGTCTTCATCGGCTAATTGAGTGTTTTGAGTCTCTTCCAATGATCAGCCTGCATCGAATTCGGCCGTTATCACTCGCAGATCAACGGTTGGCTTCTTTTCCTCATTCCACCGGCAATGCTTGCAGTTAGGTAGACATGGACGACGAGATAGGGCGTCAGCATTTCGATGAGCTCCGCCCTTCTGATAAACAATTTTATAACCATATGACTGCAATCTTTCGATCCATCTCGCTAGTTGTCCCTCTGGGTTTTGAAGTTAAGCAGCAATTTCAGCGATACATGGTATGCTCGAAGAACAAATGTCTGGCCTCCTAGGTTCATGCGGAACTGCTTTTAGGCCTCTATTAAAGCCAATAGCTCCTTCCGGGTCACGCAGTAGTTCCTCTCACCTTTTGAGAGAACTCAACTGTAATACGAAAGGACTCTTTCTTTGCCATCGATCTGCTGGGGGAGTACAGCTCCATTCCCACCGTTACTCGCATCGATGTCAACTACAAATATTTTTCCGGGGCTCGGATATGCCAGCACGAGTGATTCACACAGCTTCTCCTCCAAGGTCTCAAAGGCTGCCTGGCATTGTTTATTCCAGACATACGGACGATATTTCTCGGTTAGCTGATGGAGACACTTAGCTATTTTGGCAAAGTCACCTTACTTTTTGAACACACCTCGCATGGGTTATTATCGACTTAAAACGGAAATCAAAGCCAGATTAACCCACAGTATAACTCACGTAATATGTGAGAAGTGCACCTCATCGTATTTCTTGTAAAAAGATAATCAAATCATCAATTGATCAAGCAATCTATCATGAAATTCACGGAAATTTCCCCTTATTTTTCTTTTTTACGCACATCATCATTTCGGTAATTATTAGTGGACTAGACAGTTGATGGGGTGGTGGTGATTGTTGCTGTTTATTTTTTTCATGATGATCAATTGTAGCGACCGATCATCTTTGGAAATGGTTTGGTCTCTGTGGCTAATTCCTTTTCAATGCAATGCAATCGAAACGATCCTCGTATATGCTTAGTGTATTTCCACTCACATGGGGGTTAGCAAATGCTCCATTTTCAATACATTTGACTATTGCAATTCTATCATTTATCGCTAGCACTCTTCACAAAAACTCTGTACATCAATTAATCGCGAAACTCGTTACTACACTTTGAATGCAACCACTCAGCTAACGCTCCACGCTTGGTAGTAGGCCATTCAAAGGAATAACCTGGACAGGGGATACCACTTTTCCTCAATGCTCCACGCAAGTATAGTAGAATGGCTGCAGTCCGCTTCAGAGTTGATGGAAGTGTTGTATTTCACTACTCGGCCAACTTCAACCACTTGCCAACGTCAGTAGCGGTTCAGTAGCAGAGATCTGTTCTCCAAACTTATCAGCTGGTTGAAAAATTTGTATAGGGATGACAGATTTCTGTGGCATATCGCTGCGTGGGATTGGCGGTTATTACAAAGTTTCAATTCTGATCAGGCTGTTATAAATGAGTTGGGCCAATTCTTTGCTTCTAAGAACCAAGGCTTCTTCGAACGTCGAATTTTTCAACTTACCGAAATATGGCTAAATTTCATCCAACAAAATGGTCAAAATATCATTGATCAATATTTGTTGTTAGTATACATACATTTATTTTGGAAAACATGAAAAAATCTTAAACATCGAACAACCCATATGTAGTAGCTGCTGTAATACAAAGAAATTTAAGCCCCCATAACTTTGTTAAAAACTACTTGTATTCGATCTTTCTACAATTTTCAGCAATAATTAAACTTGCAAATTGATATTTGCATATAAAATTTAAGAGTGCCCTTAGAATTTTATTCAGAAAGCGTAATTTTGATAAATCAGACTATTACTAACAAAGTTGAGCAAATTTCGACTTCCAACGTATTTGCTGTTGTAGTGCACATAGAAGTCTACATTGATAATTCTTCTTCAATTTTTTTGGATGAAAGGTGGTTAATCGCGAGGGGAGCACGTGAAAATTCCGTGCATTGCCCCTTCTCTGTCCCCTCTCGACCTCGGGTAAAGTAGCTTTAAGACCTATTTTCATCTGACATCCCATTTGACTACCATTGATATAAATTTTTTAACGGTCACTTCTCTGTGCGGCGGGACCTCCTTAAAACTCTTTGAAACTTTTTTTCACCTCAAAATTTTCTAGAAGTCATGACTTCCAACCTGTCCACAAAGTTTGATGGCTATAACTTCTATAGTTTCGGAGGAAAACTGCTGTGACATACAGACCGATCCAAGTACCCATTTCAATAGGCTTTTGTATTTTAGTACAAACCCTTCGAAAAGCAGTAGATAGAAATATCGATGAAAAACTGGAGGTTGTTATCATAATGTCAGCCCCAGGAAAGACAGACATGGAGATTTTGCGGCCAATCCTCCAGAAAGTTTCTGAGGACAAACCCGAAGTTTCGGTTAGGTTGAGAAGAAAAATGGCTGAGGAAGGGTTGCTTCTTAAAATTGCCTACTGTGACGACCGCACAAAACTTTAGCAATCAATCTAAGCCATGTTCAACGGACAGAGGGCAAAGGTCATCATATATCTTCCTGTTACAGGCCAATGTATTACTACCATTAGGAAAATTTTTTAAAGAGATGATCCAGAATCGATTAGCAAATTTTGTAGAAAATCATAAAATCTTCAAAAACAACAGATTTGACTTTTGAAACGGATCGCCAATAGACCTTCGATTTTGCCGTGTATCGAGCTATATAAAATCATAACTAAAACATAAGCTCTCTGAAGAGATTCTTGCGTTATACGTAGAGAAAGCCTTCAATATGGATTGGCACAACGAACTTCATTATAAACTTATAGCACTCGATCATCTCCCATATTTGATTCAACTAATCTGATACAGGCTTTTGTAATGTGACGCCTACGCCCAGGAATCGAAGTGATTCCGATCCCGAACCCTTGTAACCTGCCAGATGGATATGTCCTCGGAGTGCCAGCGGACTTCATCTGTTGTGCGGATATCGTTGTGCAGAAAATATTTTTTTTTTCTGTCCAAATATTTAGATCCGTGGATATAAATATTCGAAATATAGAATTAATCCAACCCCGGCACATTTCGAGACATAGCCATCTGGAAATGCCCCTCCACCGTGGCCATCGAGAAAACTATGCCACTGGCGACATCTAGAAAAGCACATTTCCGCCATATGAAGTGCCATTCCACGCACAGATGTTTTGTCCGATGTGACAACCAGGGATTTGACAGCCACATGGAGGTGATGGCAGAATATACTCTGATTTGGACAGATGTCAGGGAATTTGGCGCCTCTTGTTGGACGTAAAATTATAGAATTGTGTATGAAAATAACGGTTCATGGTAATGGCAGCTATTGTACGGACATTGGGTAATCGTGTGGCTAAGTAACAGCAATAAGCAAGGAGTGAGGAAAAACTATTAAGAGGTAATAATTTTTCGTTCGGCTTACGTCGACAATTGCCTTACCAGGTTTTGTTTGCAGTTCAGCGCCCTCGACGTCGTAGCAGCCACAGTCGGTGCTGAAGCAACAATTGTCGCGACAAAGGTGTCGACTTAGTCAAGTAATGAGGGTAGTGCGCCATCAACAACACCATCACACCATCAGGCGCTGACCAAAATAAAACCTATTTCAGAAGCAAACAGACATATTAAGCAGACAGAATGCAAGGTTAGTGGAAAATAGGACTATGGATGACATTTTGCTGACCGAAGGCACCTGTTAAGCATACATCGTATAATAAGTTTTGTTACATAGGGCATTTCCGTGTATTTTTCAAACAGTTCAAACCTGAGATAGATATGGGGTAGTACAGCACGACTGGTGATGGCGTAACATCCATTGGACTTGTTGAAACTCTTCACCAACAAACAAACACACCCTCCCGCGCTGTTAATCTAATACAAAATTCTATCGAGAAAAACTTATTAAACGAATCACTGGAAATGATCGCCTCCATCCAGCAACAGTACGATACTCGCGGTAATTTGGTTGGTAACAATAGTAGTACGAATATCAATAATAGCTTGCAAAATAGTACATCAAACTCGTATACTTATAACACTATTGTGAAAGAGGAACTCATCATAGAAGACCATTCCGAAATAGGACTGCATGCAAAGCAAATGCTTGATGATTCAAGCGCTGGTAGTGGAATCGATCGCGGAGTTAACGGACGTGATCGTACTGCGGCCTCTGAAACGGAAGAATCAGAAATTACCATAGGAATATTTGATGGTCCTCTACTCTCCGAAGCGAACGTACCGTTCAATTTGCAAATTCCTACTTTAGTTCCATCGTACCTAAATGTGCATTACGTTTGTGGAAGTGGCAGTCGACTTCTTTTCCTTTCATTCTACTGGATCAAAGGGGTGCGGTCGTTTCAGCAATTACCAGAAGACATAAAAAGTCAACTTTTGAAAAGGCATTGGGTAGAACTGTTTTCTATAGGCTTGGCGCAATGCTCTCGATCTTTATCGATCTCAACAATAATGTCTACGTTAGTAACGAATATTCTGCAAATGTCAGAAATTAATAAAGTTGGCCAGAACGGCCAGTGTCAAGGACAGGCCTAAAAAAGAAAATATTGAAACTCTCCGAGCACGCATTTCAACTTAACGAATTTGTGCAAAGTGTACGGTTAATGGCCTTAGATGATCACGAATGTGCCTATATACGGTTGATAGTAATTTTTAGTCCAAATAATTTAAATATAAAAGATCAAACCAAGCGTGCGCTGCTGGAAAAATTGCGATTCTACGCTCTGAAGTGTTTGCGTAATCATTTGAATAGTATAAATTATCCTGACGTGAGGGAACGTCGCAGCAAAATTTTATTATGTTTAATGCAGCTAAGGTCGTTTGAGTCAACGCTCATCGAGGAGTTATTCTTTTCCAATCTGATAGGTCATGTACAGATTGAGTACCTGATTCCGTATATATTAAAATTAGGCGGAGGAAGCTCGTGATTAAGAGTGGAAAGTCACGTTGCAGCTTAGTTTAATTAATCCTGACATAGTATTGGAGTATTTATTTTTCTGTGTGAATATATCCTTACTTTGAAAGTTGAGTGCAAGTTTTGCACCTTGCAAGCATGAATTTCCATTAAAACATCTATAAGTAGTCATCGGATACGTCTAAACGTTAAAATATCTACTTGGGTCTTTAGTCAGATTCTATCTGTGTAATTTAGAGTTAGAGAGTTTTGTTCTTTCGGTGATAACTGTGCATAGCTACTAGCTAATTTTATTTTAGCTGATTTCATTTTCATGCAAATTAATACTTTATTTTTAGTCTTAATCGTACACATGATAATTTGATATAAATTAATACCCAATTTTAATTTTAATCGTACGACATAATAGCGAAAGAGAAATACGAAGAATATTCTTCATGTAAGGAAATAAATAACATTTGAAGGGCCGTTCGATATCAATATTTTAACACGGGTATATTTTACAAAAAAAAAAAAAAATTTAGATTGTAACTTCGATACATAATTGAAATTGACTTTGGGTGATGAAAGATTTTTGTAGATTTATGTTTACTTTTCCGCTTAGAACATAATTTATATGTGTATTAACGTAGAATTTCATAAAAGATATATTTTTAATGTCCATCCACAAACCAACTGAACAATTGTATTTGTTCACCCGCTTGAAGTTACAGTAAGAACAAAATTAGTCTTTCTAAAGTGTAAAAGAAAATTTAAGTATATGATCCTTTTGAGAAATTTTATACATAATTCGATATACATACAACATAAACTTATAGTTGAAATAATTAAATTTGAAATACAAAATAAAAATCATGAATTGCTAATTTAACTAACGACTTTCCTTTTCAGTGACTCGTTCTTTTTCAGGGGGAACAGAGAGTGTAGGGTAAGTATGCCGTCGCGAGGGTAGGGTTTCGACAAATCCGCTGAAGTCGGTTTCGCGTCGCGCGCGGTACGCGGTACCTTTGCTTGTTTCGCCATTTCTTTAGAGTAGTTTTCTTCGGTTTAAGTTCGAGTAGTATATTTTTCGGTACCGCGTCGGTGAATCGGTAACGCGCCTATGGGATTTTGTAGCGTTTTTGATTTGAGATCTGTGGATAGATCACATCCAGAACTAACGTAATGTAGGTTTCTCGTTCTGGATGAGTAATTGTTGACGCGTTTGAAAAACGGGCAAGTTCAGGTGACTGAAATATTGTGATTGAGCGTAATCCATTCGGAGACCCGCGACCGAAATCCTCTCCGAACTAGCTGGCCGACAAGCAGTCACCGCGTGAATGGATTACGGTGCACGGATTGGTTGACCTGTTGGTACCATCCGTTGGCACTACTCAGACTTAACGTCTAGAACCGATGAGAGGTCGGTTCCGCGTTCGAGCTGACGGTAGAAAAATCATTACACTTTACTCAACGAAAGACTATTCCACGTTAAATTACGAGAGTCCAAATCATTTGCTTAACTCCGCCGTAGACGATCCCAAGCCTGGTTGAGAACCCTAGCTTCCATGATTCGCCTTCCCAAATCCCATGAGCAGATGGTAGTAAATGGTCCTGGGGTTCCATATTGCGTTTACTGGTTCCCCAATGCTGGAGAACTAAATGCTAAGAAATGTCAATTCATGCAAATGCAGCTGCAGTTCTGTAACTAAATCCTACCTACACCTCCTTTGTGGTGACGTAAGAGTGTGATGTCGAGTCTTCCGCACCTTATGACGGAATTGAAAGCAATACCATGCCGCCGGAATGGGGGCTGGGCAGTTGGCTAACTTTCCATCCTTGTAAAATTCTACATTGTTTCGAAACCAGCAACAGGGCCTCAGAGTGCATTGGATTCACGGCAACGACCTCGCAAACAGAAAAAAGACTATGGCATTGGATCCTGGAATGTCAAATCACTGAATGACCCTGACGCTGTTGAAGACCTTTTGCAACAGGCCAGCCAATATAAATTAAACATACTTGCAATCCAGGAAACTAATCGCACTGGAAGTGATATTCAAGATATGAGATCGCACACAATCTTTGAAAGCGGGAAGCCTGCTGAACAGTAAGAGTCCGGAGTGGTTTTCGTTGTGTATAGAGAGTTGAAATCACATGTTATGGATTTTAAGGCAATAAATGAACGGTTGTGTACGATCTCTATCAAAGTGAAATTCTTCAAAATTTAGCTGATTAATGTTCATGCCCCGACCGAAGAAAATAACGAAGAAATGAAGAAAACATTCTAGAATCGCTTGATAAGACTGATCGACTCATCGCCTATAAGCAACACCAAAATAGTTCTAGGTGATTGAAATGATAACGTTGACAATGAGCTGTCTTATCAGGGAACGGCTGGAGGATATAGCCTTCAATGGCATGTAGCAGAAATCTATTCATACGTTTGACTTGCTTACCACATCGATGCATACATAAAATGACCTGGGCATCAGCGGATGGTGAGACACAAAATCAGATTGACCATGTTCTGATTCAACAAGGTTGGACCTCGAGCATACTTGACATCAGTACATACCAAGGAGCCAATTGTAACTCGAATCACTACTTGATCAAATTACCCTATCGATTTCGTATGTCAATGGGGTGTTCGGTGACGATCAGCCCTCTACAAAAATTAGACATCCAAAGGCTGCAAACAGCGTCTGTGGCCAAAAATTTCATGGAGACCATCGACAATCAAATAGTTCCCATCCTACTAGATATATCGCTGATAAAAGTAACGAGCCATGGGTGAAAGTGAAAGCGGTGATTAAGGCCGTGGCAGAACAGATGACCCGCCATCAAGCCCATCGCAAGAGAAATGATTGGCTTGATGATGGAGGCCAGAATGCGTTAGACAAAAAGAACCAGGCGTACAAAGAATATGTAGGCAGGAAATCCAGGACAAAGAGAGAACATTTTGAAAATCTCAGAAAAGTAGCGAATAAGATAACTTGAATTAAGAAAAGAACATACTATGACGACCAATTGAGAAGTATAGATGTAAATCTAGCGAGTAGCAATACAAAACAAGCATACAAAGTAGTGAAAAGCCTGAAACATGGTTATCAGCCCAAAGCTACGCCCGAAAGATGAGCATCATATTTCAAGAGCCTCGTTAATCCTTTGCACAGCTCCAAAACATCGGAGCTTAGAGACATTCCGGGAAGGCTTCTATTAGCCGAACCTACTCTGGATGAAGTTTGCGCCATCATCAAAGCCCTAAAGAAAAATAAAGAGTATGGCATCGATGGTATTCCAGTGAAACTCATCAAATATGGTGGCAGTGGTGTTCAGAAAGCCACCCGCAAAGTCATCCAGCACATTTGGCAACAAGAACACATGCCAAAAGAGTCAAACCAATCAATTATATTTCCTATCCACAAAAAAGGTGACAAGCTACAGTACGAAAACTATGAAGGCATATCACTACCTTGTACAGAGTACGAAACATTTTCAAAGATCTTGGGAAATAAAATCAGATCATACGCCAACAGTATTAAGGTGGTTTTAGAGCAGGTAGATCGACAATATACCAATTGTTTGTCAGCTAGTTACATGAAAAATGCTGGGAGTTCAACATAGACGTACCTCATTTTTTTGACTTTCAGCAAGCATACGACAGTATTGATCGTAACATACTGTATCAAATAATACTTTGCTTTGGTATTCCAGTCAAATTAGTCCATCTTACAAAATGACAATGCGGTAGACGTCCTCCTAAGTCCGCACAAATGACCAGCTCAGCGACATCTTCGACACAAACATTGCACTAAAGCAGGGAAATGGGGTGGCCCCATTGCTATTCAATTTGGATCTGGAACATGTCATCTGAAAGCTACCTCTTGATACAAGAGTTACGTTAGTATATTGGTCAAGCCAAGTGGTAGCCTTTTTGGACGACATCAATATTTTGTCATGGTCGTAAATAACTGCCGAAGAACTTTAACTGAATCTCAACAGCGAGGCAAAACTAATAAGGCTACAAATCAATGAACAACAGCTCGCAAATAAAATATTTTACTCAGTTTTGACAATCTTGAAGACCAGCTGCATACACAGAAGAAAAAAAAGCTCCAAGTATACAAATCTGTGATACAGTGTTATGCTGTAGGTGCGAAAAATGAACCCTAACCCAAGCATTCGTGAACATATTGAGTGCCTTCGAAAGACGGGTCCTGACGCCAATAATCGGATCGCCAGCAGATGGGGGTCAATGGCGGATTCGATACAACCATGAGTTGAATGAAATTTTTGACGAGTCGGAGGTCTCAACGATTGTAAGGCTACGGAAGCTGCAATGTGCTGGCCATATGAATCGTATGGACGAACATTGGATACCCAAAAAGATACCGAATAGACCGAGACAGTTGGAGGTGCTTGTTGCAGGAAGAGAAGGCCCGAGAGGGCTGTAGTGCTAAGGAGACGAAGTCTATTACGGGCATTTGGAAAACTTTTTGAGGTGTTGTTCCTGAACCGATTAGCTGATTTTGTAGAAAACCATAATATCTTCCCAAGTTTCCAGTTTGGCTTTTTAGATGAATATTTAAAAGACATTCAGCTTTGCCGTGCAACATCAAAATCAGCTCTAAAACATAAATTCTCTAAAGGAATAATTACATTTAACAAAAAGAAAGCTTTAGATATGGTTTAGCACAGCGGACTCCTTTATTAACTCATTATATTCGAGTTTCTATCATATTTGATTAATCTGACAAGATCTTTCCTTAACGAAAGAATATTCTATGTCAAATTATGAGAGTCCCAATCTATTTCTAACAACGTATTAGCTGGGGTTTTTCAAGGCTTTTGCCTCAGCCCAACATTATTTAATATAAAATGTTAAGACTAATTATTTAATATTTTCACCTCAGGCATGCCAGCACTGATCAAACGCTCAATAGCCACTTTTGCTGACGAAACGTACTTGTATACTGCATCGATGGATCCAGCATAAATTATTCTTGAAAAAGTCTTTTCGTTTTTTCATCAATGAAGAGTTATAACAAATATCAGTAAAACTAGAGCAGTTTAATTTACCAAAAGAGAAGCCCAAACAAACTCCCTGTCAGGTGTTTTAACTTTTTATGTAATAAAATTCCATGGTCCGGTAGTATCACATATCTAGGTCTTATTCTGGACAAAATGTTAAGATTTAGCGACCATGTCGATTATGCCAGAGTTAAAAATTCTAAAACAGCCGCAGCTTAGTATTATACTCACCATTGATCCGAAGATCTTTGTTTTATTCAACAAATAAGACCCTTTTATTCAAAACGATTTTATAGTTTATTGTGTTCTGTGGAGCTCAAACCTACGAATCTTGTACAGCTTACCTGAAAAGCAACCTACAGGCAGTGCTGTCAAGAGGAGGGGAAGGGGATCGTAGGTCATATTCACAAATAAAAGAATTTTGTATTTTCTTTTCCTGAAATTCTTACCACTTGAAAAAAAAAATGCCAAAAATCATAAATTAGCAAATATTAACTGAATTTAGAACCGAAAATAAGAAATTGTTTAGAATTTGTTTCGAATTTTACGTGTTTATTTTACCGTGCAGCTCATGCCGCAGTTGAATGTGCGAGTTTACACGTGGCCGCAATGAAGTTTGCGACCAGTGGCCGCAAACAAATTAGCTGGTTACTGTCTCAGGTCTACCGGGCTCAACGTGGTACCCATGTTCATTTTCTATACTATACACATTTTATCTATGTATGTGTATCATACTCATTCTATTGCCATCCATTGTCAAGTAGAGACGACCTACGCACTCCCGCACAGCATTGTCACGGGTTTCTCGCCAGGACTAAGCACACATTTCTCATCTGCCATACATGATTCGCATTATGATGAATGATTGCCTTGAGCCTTCTAAAAATTTCTGAGGCGAAGCTGATGGGCATGCATTTGTTGTAGATCGTGCTGTTTGGTTGTTTTGAAATGTGCAAACTTCTTAAGTATATTTTGGCTTCTCTCGACGCCGCATCCCTTTCGTCCAAGAAAACCTGATTAACCTGTTTGCAACTGGCAGCACGCTGAAGTGGGTGAACTTAGTCAAAGTAAGTGCTACTTATGATTATTGGCTAAGATCGCAGTGCATCTAACATTCTAACAGAAGTTGTGGCCCAGACTGTTACACTTTTTAATTGTATGTCGTTTTCAGTACGTTGGGCGAAAAAAAAGAAAACAGTAGCGATTGGACATAATAATACATGAGTAAGTAACAATAATTGAACATCATTGTGCATCGAGTGGGATAATTTTGTCGACCAGATGGTGGCGCCAGGGCGCATAAAGTGGGATTTGAGAATTTTTGAAGTATGGACATTGCATCGCTGCGTGCAATTTTTGAAGTTCTATTCAAATGGTCATGGTGAAGCTCTCAATCTCCAAATAATTGTGCACTATATTTTTTACATCCACGAACGCTGTTTGTTGACGTTATGTCGAAATATCAAATGGCAGATCGAGAGTTTTGATATAATTGACATTGACAGAGTTAAATAAAATCTCGTAATAGATCAACCTCCACTCTCCTTTCATAATACGTGAAATATTGGGTTTTCTATTCGCAAGTTGCGAGAAAAAAGTTTCGTTTTATGTTTTTTCATCTCTCAGTTGCTATTAATATAAATTTTGTAGGGATGAAATTGATTATTGGTTGGATATGTTTTCAAACTTTAAGACTTCACAAAATTTACAAATTTAGCAAATTGTTAAATACTTCATAAATCCTCTAGCTATATATCATTTAACAAAATCGAGAGTAATTAAAAATAAAATGTTCATATTAGATGCATTAACATATGTTCAAGCACAAGTCTGGAGCTCAAAAGCGCAAAGAACGTTGCGAGCGAGACAAAAAAGGAAAGCAACATTCTAAACATTCTAAAAAGCGAAGAATCTTCTTCGGATACAATTTCAGACCGAAAAACTTGATTTTTAGAACTGTTAAAGGTTGTCAGTATATTGATTATATGATTTACATTTAATATTACGATTCATCGCTTTTAGATCTTGCGCATTATCTTAACTATGAAAACAACGTTCTACCCATCTCCTCAGAAAGAGACGAATCAACGGAAGCTGCAAACAATGACGTAGTTATTCAAAACTTGGGAACTGAAAACTCTGAAATTGACATTGATCATGGTTCAATCTTCAATGGAAACACAGTCCATGCGAACAACCCAAGAAGAATAGCTGTATCTCTATGATTATAATATTGGTTCTGTATGTAGTGAATTTGTCCACTCCGATGTGGTGCACCATATAATTCGTCAAGGTCACCAAAAGATGCCGTCTTTTATTCCACGTGATCGTAACGATGAGCCATTTCCCGCCTTGCTTTTATCGAAGACTTTGCCGAATAGGGAGAGGGTGGATCGAGATTGGTTGATGTGGAGTAGCCTTATGAACGCTTTGTATTGCTTACCTTGTCTTTTGTTAAGTACCAACCCTTTCAATCATCCACAACTTTGCTGTCCTACAGAGTACTCAAAAAACCATGCTTGGAAAAAACTGAATAAATTTTCAGCTCATGAAAATAATCCAGACCATATTCAGTGCTACGTTCAATGGCGCTCATTGCAGATTCGACTTTGAGAGGAAATTTCAATTGATATACCATTTGACGTTTGTCAGAAGTAAATGTCATCCAAAGCATGGATCGTTTAGTAGTCGAAAAACGCATTGAAATTATTAAATTTTAATATAAAAATGGTGATTCTGCTGTATTAACATTTAGGGCTTCACGAGCCGATTACGGTCGACATAATCAACCTACACAGCAAACAATTTCGAACACAGTGAGAAAATTTGAAGAGACTGGATCGGTTATTGATATTTCAAGGCCTGTGCATCATCGCAACATTCGTTCTGCTGAAAACATTGCTGTCGTTGCTCAAAGTGTGGAGGAAGACCCGAATTTGTCGATACCTCGACGCGTTCAACATTCGGGCTTTTCTTACGGCTCATTGTGGCGGATTTTGCATTTGGATTTGCATCTCCATCCGTACAAAATCCAATTCAACAAAGAACTTAAGCCTCAAGACCATACACAACGCAGAATGTATGCGAATTGGGTGATTGAACAACAAGCCATTGATAACGATTTTTCGAACAAAATTTTCTTTGGTAATGAGGCTCATTTTCCGCTCAGTGGTTACGTAAATAAACAGAATTGCCGCTTATCGGGCTCTCAAAATCCTCAGGTGATTGCAGAAAGGCCTTTGCATCCGGAAAAAGTGACCGTTTGGTGTGCATTATGGTGGTGTTATTGGCCCGTATTTTTTTGAAAACGATCAAGGAAGAGCCATTACAGTCAATTCTGACCGCTATGGACGGATGTTAACCGATTATTTTTGGAGAGAAATTGAAGATTATGATCTGGAGAACATGTGGTTCCAACAGGACGGAGCCATAAGCCACACAACAAAGGCTAATGGAGCACTTTTGCAAGAGAAATTTCCAGGATGCGTAATTCCGAGATTGAGTGATGTCAATTGGCCCGCAAGATCCTGCGACCTAACACCTTTGGATTTCTTTTTATGGGGCTATGCGAAAGATCGTGTTTACGTAAACAATCCTCAAAATCTTGAGCAATTGAAAACCAATATTCGTGAAGTTATGGCCGAGATATTACCGGAACTGTGCCGAAAAATCATTGAAAATTACCTCAAAAGGATTGAGGCCTGTAAGAAGTACCGTAGAAGACATTTAAATGATGTTATATTTCACGTGTAATGGCAGGGTTCAGTATTTATATTTAATGAAAAATGTTGTTTCTATCTAAATATTTTATGTGTTTTCTTTAGCTTTACTTTCCCACGCGTAGAATGGATGACCCTATACTTCTAAATGAACAGATCATCAGTGAAACTAGAAAATGACACGAAATTTTACGTCAAGTCCTAGACACCATTTTGTTTCTTGGCGAAAGGGGCCTATCATTCAGAGGTGCTAACAATCTTCTTACAGAACGGAATAATGTAAATTTTTTGGGGATCTCAGAACTGATCAGTCATCACGACCCGACACTTTGCAAACATTTAGAGAAGGTTACGATTAGTCAACAACAACACAAATCTTTGCAGGTCCACAATCTTTCGGTTGAAATTCAAAACAAATCTATTCAAATCTGTGCTGAACACGTTAAATCGGCCATACTGAAAGAACTTAAAAGTGCCAAATAGTTGGCTATTATCGATGATCCTACATCTGATTCGAGCCACGTCGATCAAACACTACGTTTATTTTGCCGTGCGTTTATTTCTTTCGATGAAAAAGATATTTACAATACAAGAACAATTTCTGGCTTTTGTCGATTGTAACCAAAAACCTGGCCAGGCGATTGCTAGTTTAATTTTTAATACTCTAGAAGAATATAACATTCCTTTGGAAGACTGTCGAGCGCAAGGATACGACAATGGTGCTAATATGAAAGGATCATATAATGGAGCACAACATCATATTCTGGAGAAAAATCCAAATGCTGTTTATTCACCCTGTACAACACATAGTCTCAATTTATGTGGTGTTGACTCTGCAGAATGCTGTGAAGTAGCAATCACTTTTTCGGAGTTGTTCAAAAATCCTATACCAGTTTCAGCAGCAGTCCACAACGTTGGGAAATCCTCAAAAAAAAGTTTAACGGGTTCCTTCACAGACTTTCAGATACAAAGTGGTATGCGAGAGCTGAGGCAGTCAAACATTTTGCCAAATATTTTTCAGGATTACATGGAGCACTAAAAGGTTTAACTAAATTTAATCTGACCGTGAAGACTCGTAGTGTGTCAACGGCGTTTTGAAAAACATGCAAAAATTTGAGTGCATCGTGATATCCTCAATTTGGTTTAAGATATTGACAACTATCAATGAAAGAAGCACCATTCTTTGAGCCACAGACGCTACTTTCGACATTGTAGTTCAAAATTTCGAAAGTTTGCTGTCTCAATTGAATTTGATTCGAAATCGATGGGATGACATTTTAAGTGAATGCAAAACGGTTGCGATTCAATTGGGGATTTTATCAACTATCCAAAATACAAGAGGTGTTTCGATGAAAATGAAGATGACGATGACACGAGTGCAGATGATCAAGAGACCAATTTCAAAAGGAACACTTTCTACGTAATCAGCGACTCGGTTATTGCGGGAATATCCAAAAGATTCAATGCCATGAAGGATTTACATAATGGTTTCTTTTTTTATGGCTATTCACGGTAAAGTGC
Source organism: Odontomyia ornata (assembly GCA_963969285.1). Lineage (NCBI taxonomy): Eukaryota > Metazoa > Arthropoda > Insecta > Diptera > Stratiomyidae > Odontomyia > Odontomyia ornata. Next base: position 117,556,574 of record OZ017742.1, read on the forward strand.
TACCATGAATTCCGTCCAAAAAGACAAATCGGACGTTTCTGAAAATTTAGGAGATGAAATGATCCATCTGAAACACATATACAAAGGCAACTTCGAAGATTTTTCCGAATATGTGTGTTGCCCTCCGTGTATTTTGCACTATATCTGTTCCTGTCTCTAGTGCTCAACATTCATTTAGTGTTCTTGCTCGCATTAAAAACTTTCATCGATCATGCTCTTCACAAATGCGTGTTTCAGCACTTGACACTCTTTGTATTGAGGCCCCATTAGCTAGGGAGTTGGCTTTTGATACTGTGATAAGAAATTTTGCAGCCAGGAAAGCAAGACATTACAATAAAACTCTTAACTCCAAAAACTGGACTACTTGCTTTCTATATTTCTATTCAATACAGCGTCAGTATAATAAGTAACCGGACTGAGCCTGCCCCGCGCCGTCAAAGTGTCTGCTAACCGGTATCTGGTGCTGTAGTGGTGGTGGTGGTCTAGGTAAAGGGAACCGGGCTGCAGCAGTTGCCTCCAAGCGCTTGAAAGACAGCATCGAGCGAGAGTGGAGTGCGTATTCACTTACGTCGTCGGAGTGAAAATGGAGCGTACGATCGAGCAACGTGTTAGCATCAAAATTTGTGTCAAACTCAAGAAAATGGCCACGGAAACTCTTCAAATGATTCAAGAGGCTTATGGTGAGGATGCTTTGTCTAGAACTTAAGTGTTTCAGTGGCACAGAAATTCCCGGGAGGGCCGCGATGACGTCCATGACAAACGGCGCGTCGGACATCGTAAGGGGACGCGGTTCGGGACTCTGGAAAACGTTCAACGTTCTCCAACGAGGGCTCTAGACAGCATCGAGGCTGCCGACTTCCAGGGAGCGTTCGGGGATTGGAAAATCCGGTATCAGCGTGTTATTGACTGCAATGGGGACTACTTTCAAGATTTCTAAAGAAAAATCGTACATATTTTGCCAATAAAAAATTTCCTGAGGTGAGTCCGGTTACTTATTATACGGTCCCTGTACTTTGATATATCAACTTATTTTTGTATAGCTGGTTGTGGAAACAATTTGTTTCAAAAACAATTTTCCGAAGATTTTGTAACCCGTGTCTTCATAGAATCAGCATGTACATATTTCATTTAGCATATTCTTTAGTTGTGATTCATGTGGGGGGTTTTAAGGCCCGTAATTGTTTTCCCCTGGGCCCAGATTTTCTCTCGATAGCCCTGGCTACAAATTATGCAGAACAGATGTCTCAAAATTTCTTTAAATAAGTAGTATTATTTTTCAATACAGAAACTTCATGCTCTAGCAAAATTTCCCTTATAGGAGAATTTGCATACAAACGAAGAGAAAAACTCATTTCTAGAGTTCGTAATAATCCAATCTTTCAGTTGCAGCATTGACATTTTTTAATCATGTCAGCGCAGTACAAGCTGATCTAGCTTAGAGTTAAGTTATCTTAGAAAAGAATAAGTTAATTTAAAGTTAAAGAAGGTTTTCGTCTGAATTTCTCCTTGCGACTACGTCACTAATAAAAATACAAAAGTAATTTGAAAAATCTCAGCTCTGTTCAATTCTTTACTATAAGATTTTAATAAATTGAATTCAGATCTCCTTGCTAACTTTTTTTTTGCATTAGTAACATTCCGAAATTTAATAAAGATTATTATTATTATTAATAAGCTTTTCATATAGTTTAATAAAAAAAATCTGTGGTGATAATGAATAATCGCTTAAGTCAAAATTCATGATTTTACACCAAAGCAATTAGAAAGTTTAAATCAATTTTCCAAAAAAGTATGTCCATTTAGGATTGATTGGCTTTTATTAGACTATACTTTAAGAAGTTAAGAAAGAATCCTCTTTTCCTTAGATCACGGAAACATAAGGGTTCTTCCAAAATACTAAGGAAATAAATTTAAGCGCTTTTTCCATATGAAGTACATGCAGGATTAAAAACAATACTCGAAGTAAGCTTTTTTTCCAAATCGCATTTGATTTTATTTTTTATTTTAAGTAGACATAGGTTGCTATTTCATATTTTTTAGCGTTGTTCACCTTATTATAAGTCAAATCGCCTTTGATTGATTATTAAATGTTTATTTCAATGAAGTATTCAAATACATTGTACGTAAATATATAGAAAAATGAAACTTCTTCATGAGATAAGGTAAAATAAAGAGAGCACTGAACAGTTGTTCGGAAATGACATGTATGTATTGCAAAGTGGAACTTTATTTAAAAATTTAGATTTTAATAGTTAGGACTTTCATTGGATTCTGGCTCAACTAAATCTGGGTGCACATCTTGAATGTCTGCCGTTGTAAGATTTTCATAGAACAAATGAAAACAGGGATCAATCATTGGAAGCATATCCATAAGGTCCTTTTTCTTTTTTGCAGAAATTTTATTTTGCTCTGGTAACTTGGAAATTTCCATTATGCCACCAGAAATTATACCTCTTTTGCGAATATTTAAAATTTTAAACGGCTCGTTCTTATCTAAAGATGTTTTAAATTGTATTTCACCCAAATCACCTTTTGAGTACCTCAGCCATTTTACGTCTCGCCAGTTGAAGATTCCGGAATTCGTATCCCTGTTTCTTCAAACATATCTAGATTTAGAAAACGATGAAAAATCCATGAAATCAGCTGAACCCATTTGAATAACTTCAAATTTGGTATTCACTCCAACAGTTCGTACAAAATTGAACCAATCGTGAGGATGGTGTATTTTCGCTGTTGTGTGCTTTTTTTTTCTTTCTATTAGAGCATGATCCACATCACACTCCATATGCGTATGACTCACTACTAAAAATTTGTGATCAATAGTTTGAATGACATTGCTATTGTGAAGAAATGCCATAAACATAGTGCTCAAGTAAGAGTTTTTGTTTTGGCCCGCACAATTATCGCTATAGTAGATGACAGATTTCACATGGCCATTTTCTTGCTCTAAAAGTTGAAGATGCTTGAGCAAACAAGAAGCAATTTCATTTCCGCCACGTTTTGCCAGGCCTTCGTGCCACATGAAACAGTATGGCTTGTTAGTTTCACAATCATGCACAGTTATATTAAATGTCCATAACTGTCTTTTATAAAAGGACACCGAAGACTGTAGATAAGGAGTTGGTAAACATTGCTGGAGGTCGAATGTACATGTTTTAACAGTGGCATCAGCTTTTGACAAACTTTTGTCTTCATCTTTTGATTGATAAGCTAGTTCAGCATCAATATGATGAAGTGTTTGTTCTTTCTTTAAATTTTCTAGTAAAACAGGATCATCCTTTGCAATATCAATTTTAGTTTTGACTATATCACACTTTGTGCAAGTGTCAACTTTAGGTTTCTTAAATTTTATGTTCATTGCTGTTAAAGAAATATTTTAACTCATATATATGTTTAAAGCCAAATGAAAACAAAGACTTACTTTTGAATATGTCAGAATACGTTTTAAGGCTAACGCTTTTTGCTTCTGAATTTTCGCAATATAGTCTATGCATAGATGAAAGTGTTAAATCTGAGTGCAAATACCTGCAGCTGGAGTCACGTCTACTGTAGTGGCTTTCATAGGCAGGAAAGCAGTTTATATGCTGTCTAATTTTCTCAATATCTGAATCAATTAACTTTGTTGGTGGAGTTGATATTCCTCTTCGATCTGAAAAGTCTATATAGGGCTGGTTTAGTTTCTTTTTAACTACGCTCTTGAGAAAACTTTCTGTTTCGTTGAAACATTGCCGAAAACATTTTTGACAAAGGTTTATTTTATTGCTTTCAAAATTCAGATAATATTTCATATTATGTTGCCGGTTTCGTATTTTGTGTTTCCTTAAAGTTTCAGATTTTTTCTCTTCAATTTCTATCAAACCTCCAATAAACAAAATTCGTTGGTTGTATGTGCCTAAAGCCCAGTATTGATCATATATTTGTTTTTAGCGGTGTTTGTTATTTTTTGTTTACATTGTTTGCGACAATCCCTATTAAGCGGAACAAATTTTCTTTCTGGTACAGTAACACCTTTCCGATTTACATAAGCTTCACCTTTGTTGCGTTTTTTCTTTATTTCATTTCTGGAATTATAATTACGTCTCTTTTTAGAGGAGGTGTTTACCGTCGTTGATGTTGAAGGTCTATTCAAATTGTTTTCTATTTGCTTTCCCACCTGATTGAGTATATCATCAGAATCGTCAGAACATAGTTCAGAGATTTCATAATCTGGATCAAGTAGTGAGTCATCAGAATCAAAATACAGCATATCCTGCTCTACATTTAAATTGTCACCTGTGACTGTTTTCTGCTGCTCATTTAATAGCCCTACATTAAGCGCTGCAGATCCATCAGCAAAAGAAGTTTCTTAAAAAATTAAGTTATATACACAATAATAATTGCAGTGCACATTAAGATATTTTATCTACAATTACATACCTATGGATAATATTTGCTCATTATCATTATTTTCTTGTGTATTGTAAACTTCTTTTCCTGATTTTTCAGACGTATTTTCTAACAATTTAAAAGTGTTAAAGAGGTATGAAATTATAATCAGTTGAATGAAAACAAGCTCACCTTTTGAAATTTCGCTCGATTTTCTACTTTGTCTTCGCACCATTTCCAACATTATCTCTGCGCGATAAGACATATTGAACACTTTTTTATTTTTTCTAATATTAAAACACTTCTTTTTGTATTTTATTTTGCTATTCTTCACCACCTTTTAAACTTGACACGACAGCGATTCACTTATAACGACTTATGTCCGAATTCTTTCGCATGAATGCACGCGGCATAAACGTTTACATGGAAATTGTTGCATAGTTTGCTGGTATTCCTTAGGGGAAAATCGCCTATATCATCTAAGAGTTTTATGAGTGGAAAATAGTTTTTGGAAAAGCGCTTATCTCGTCATAAGAAATATTAGACTCTAGTTTAAGTTTTGGTAAAATCGTTTAAGTCAATTTAAGCTATTTTTCATTCGATATTGTTCAAAGCTGTGTGTTTGTTATTTTTTATTTGGAAAAACAGCTAAACTTCGTTTAAGCTTTTCTCCCAAAAAACAATTTTAAATTCCTTCAATCGTAAATTAATCTAAGTTGTTATTCCAAATGACGATGATGATGGTAGTGAGATAAGCGAAAAAACCTTCCACTATAACTTAACCACAAGCAGTCTGAGGAGGACTAAAATTTTTGAGGAGGTGGTGAACGGTGCAGAGATAAGAGTGACATTATTAACTCGATTCCGTCATAAGTCGACTTAAGCGGTTATTCATTATCACCACAGAAATTATAAGAAATAATAGAGTTTCTTTTCATAATGCCATTTCGGAGTTCTAAAGCAAAATACAATACATACCAAGTTTGATACTACTTCATGTTTAATTTATTCCAAAGATATTAGACACTTACCTGAAAGAAAGAAAAAATTTCTTACTATTATATGACAGTAGTAGTAATTTTATGAATAAATGCGTGAACCTTTTTTGACAACAAATTCTTTCAGGGTTGTAGACCAAACATTTAAAAAATTCTAGGACATCAAAAACATCAGATAATTAATGACACTAGTTAAATTTTTCAATATATTGCATTTCACTCATTTCATTATTAACTATTTTTTCTGCAGTTATATTTTCTCATAGACCGGCTCTTATATCAGTGCATTGTACACGGAAAATCAGTGAACTCAACAGCATGCATATAAGGCTAACAATGGCATAAATTGGTTTAATCAATGCAAATAACGTTACGAGTAATGTGTGTCGCGTAAATTACTATTTAGTACACACAAAGAATGTACACAAAACAGTACATAAACGCAAACTATTGACTAGAGAATGAATAGTGACCAAGCCCCTTTTACAATAGATATAAGATGCAAAAGTGTTGCCGACTCCTCTCTTGTTTAAATGAAAGAACTCATGAAATAGGGAATTTGAATAGTTCGGATTACATGTATATTCGATTTCACTCAAAAAGAGATTAGAACCTTTTAAGTAAAACCTCGAAAATCCCATCTTACTTTAAATCAATCTGAAAATTGCGAAAGTATCTTGAACAATCCAAGACAGCAACCCAAAACTGGCAAGTATGGAACGTAAATGCAACTCCCAACACGATTCAGTTGAATTGGACGCCCGACAGTCTCCGTGGAACGTTTAATGCTCATATAGGATGCCAATTTTCTAAGATTGCAATCAGTACACTACGAAAGTTATGACCCTCAGGTGTTTTTCTTATTCATTGATTTAAGACAAAACAAGTCGAATTGAGCCTACTGATCAACCGCACCGTATACACGAAATTACAGACCACTATCTAGACAATCAGGCAATGCTTATGAAAATTTATTGTTTTCCTACGTTTTTTCGTGAACAATTGAAAGAATGCAGGCAGCAAATGAAATTGTGTAAATTGTTGAGTAAATATAGGAATCGAACCTAGGATTAAAATATTTTTTTTATACGTGTTTCCGTACAGATTCATTGCATGTAAAAATTTGAATGTACGAGTACATACAGTGACTCCCAAAAAGATCCGAACAAGTAAGAAATTTTCCTCCTTTCTCATTTTATAAGGCAATTAAAAACGGGAAAATTTTTTTAAAAATTTTATTATGAGTAGAACATAACAGACTAACAGATCACATAAATAAACTAGTTTCCCACTTTAAATATACCAAAAATAAGGAAATTCCATGAAAAAACTGAAAACATCATCCCTCAAAAAGATCCGCACAAGATCTTAATTGTAAAAATAAACAAAAATTTTAGTAAGCTAGTATTTTGTTGCATGTCCGTTTTGTTCAATGACACATTTTGATCGATTTGGCATACTAGAGATGATTTTCCACAGGTATTCCACATCCATTTTCACCCATTCTTCGCGAAGCCTTTTCTCGAGCTCCGTTTTTGAACAAATTGGCGTGCTATGAACTCTACGGTCCAATTCCTCCCAGAGATTTTCAATGGGACTACAATCCGGTCACTGAGGAGGAGGATGAACCACTTTTGGACAATTATACAGTTGCCATTCTTGAACAATGCGTGCCTTATGTTTGGGATCATTGTCTTCGTAATATTTGAACGAATCCAAAATGCCTATTTTAGCAGCGCTTTTTCGCAAATTTTCCTTCAAAATGTCTAAATAACGACGGGAATCCATGATACCATTTATAAATACTTATTCGCCAACACCACGAGTAGATACGCATCCCCAAACCATCAAACTGCCATCTCCGTGTTTCACTGTAGGCCTGAGGTTAATTGGACTCAATTCTTCATTGGGCTTGCGCCACACCATAACACGTCCATTCGAGCCAAAAACATTGAATTTGCTTTCATCGGCAGAAATCACATCCTCCCAATTATTGACTTCCTTTAATATAATTTTTTTAGCGAATTTTAAACGCTTTTTAGGGTATTGTAAAATCATTTTACAATACCCTACTAAAATCGCGTCCGGTCTGTCCGTCTGTCCGTCCGTCCGTGTGTCACACAGATTTTTCTCGGAAACTACATAGGCTAGAAACATAAGATTTTGTAAGTAGGTGCGAAGTGACGCCCTCTTCAAAGTTTCAACACGAAAAAAAATTTATCAGGTCTTTAAGGGGGGTCTCCCCATATAGGGGAGTTTCCCCTGAAAAAAAAGTTTTCATCGCATGTAGGCAATATGGGTATCAAATGAAAGGTCTTAATAAGCACTTTTCAAAACAGGTCTTAAAATGACAAATTTTGCTTTAAGGGGTGCAGGGGAAGGGAAAATGTACGAAAAATGTGTGTCCCCCCCTCGCGATTGGACACCTTTTATCCGAAAAATCTGAAAAAAATCATGAAAGTAGGCTTTTATGAGTACAACAACAACAAATACGTGAGAAGTCGAAATTCACTCAACTTTGTTAGTAATAGTATGATTTATCGATTTTATGTTTTATTGAATGAAATCTTAACAGTGCCCTTAAATTTAATGAAATTCAGTATACAGACGACTATTTATGAGATCAATCTGTCCTGAAAGTTTCGTAAAGATCGAATGGTATTTAATGAAGTTATAGCGATTTGAATTTTCCTGTATTACTATGGAACAATATGCGCTGTATTACCATGGAAACATATGGATATGGAACAATATGCGCTTTTTACTGATTCAGATACTAAAGCTTTGTTAGGATTTGCATGGAAATTTCAGGAATGATAGGTATCATGAATTTCTTTGATAATTGGCTCAGCTAGCGGTATTAGTAATGGTAAAGCAAAAAAGCGGCTGTTTTAACTGCGAAGATTGAATAATTTTGATGTATTTTGCCCCAACTTGAACATTTAAGGCGCATGCTTTTAATACTTGATTCAATTTAATGAATGCCTGAAGATGAGTACCTACAATTAATACTCATAGGTGAAACAAGTCGAGAAGGCAGGAGAGCGCTCCTAGTAAATGGGGATTTGTAACCATTCTAGGATTCGACAAAATAGGCCATGAATCGATGATTACAGTACAGGGGAATGGCCGCTGAACAGAAATTTCATCAAAGGTAGCCGATATGAATATCAAATGAAAGTTCTTGATAAGAGCTTTTCAAAATAATACTTAAACTGGCAATTTTTCCTTCACAAGGGCAACAAATACCTTAGAAGTCAAAATTTGATCAACTTTGTTAACAATAGTTCATTTTATAAATTTTGCTTTTTAGGGTATTGTAAAATAATTTCTCAAAACCCTACTAGTTTCACGACCAGTCTGCCCATCTGTCCGTCCGTCCGTCCGTGTGTCACAGCACTTTTTCTCGGTAACTACTTAAGCTAGAAACATCAAATTTTGTGTATAGGTGTAAGGCAATGATCTCTTTAAAGTTGAACTACAAAAAAATTTTATCAGGTATTTAAGGGGGGTCTCCCCATATCGGAGAGTGACCCCCCGAAAAAAAATTTCATTGAAGGTAGCCGATATGGGTATCAAATGAAAGGTCTTGATGAGAACTTTTCAAAACAGGTCTTAGTTTGGCAAAATTTGCTTCGAGGGGTGCACAGGGAGGGGAAATACACGAAAAATTTGTGTCCCCCCCCGTCGCGATTGGACACCTGTGATCCGAAAAATCTAAAACAAATCTGGAATATAGGCCTTGGTGAGTACAACAACAACAAATATATTAGAAGTCGCAATTCACTCAACTTTGTTAGTAATAGTATGTTTTATTGATTTTATGTTTTCTTGAATAAAATCTTAACAGTACCCTTAAATTCAATGAAATTCAGTACATAGATGTTGATTTATAAGATGGATCTATCTTGAAAGTTTCATAAAGATTGAATCATATTTAGCGAAGTAATAGAGGTTTGAATTTTCTTGTATTACTATGGAACAATATGCGCTGCATTTATTACTATGGCAACATAAGGCTATGGAACAACATGCGCTTTTTACCGACTCAGACACTACAGTTTTGCTAGGATTTGCATGAAAATTTCAGGAATGATAAGTGTCATGAATATCTTAGAGAACCGGTTCAGCTAGTGGTATCAGTAATCGTAAAACAAAAAAGTGGCTGTTTTAAATGCAAAGATTGAATAATGTTGAGTTATTTTTTCCCAACTTCAACGTTTAAGGTGCATGCTTTGAACACTTGATTCAATTGAATGAATGACTGAAGACCTACAATTAATGCTCATAAGTGAAACAAGTCAAGGAGGTGGGAGAGAGCTCCTAGCAAAACGGTTTCGTAACCATTCTAGGATTCGAAAAAATTGGCCATTAATCGATGATAACAGTACAGGAGAGTGGCCCCTGAAAAAAAAATTCATCAAAGGTAGTCGATATGAGTATGAAATAAAAGTTTTCATGGGAGCTTTTCAAAACAGTTGCTAAACTATCAGTTTTTGCTTCAGTGGGGGCACAGGGGGGAAACACATGAAAAATGTGTTTCCTCCGTCGCGGATGGACATCTAAAATAATTGTCAAGGGAGATATTTATGAGTATAACAATACCAAAAACCTCAGAAGTCGAAATTCGTTCAACTTTGTTAATAAAAGTATGGTCTTCGTATTTCATATTTTCTCCAATAAAATCGTCTTTGACATGTTTCTTGATTTGATTCGATAATGGTGACTGCATTTTGTAAATTGAATACAAAACCCTTCTGAAATGAGCGTAGGTCTGTTTACCCAACTTGTTTGTCTATAAAATCAAGAGTTTTCTAAACAATAAACAGCTAAGTTACAGCCGATTGAATATCTAACAATTACTACAAAATTAACACGTGATACTAGGGAGATACACGCTTGCAACGGACCTAGACACTACAAATATGTAGGAATTTTGATAAAAATTTAAGAAATGGTTTGTAATATTCATGTGTTATAACGACTAATCAAGCAACGGGGTCAAAACACTTGAAACAAAATAGTGCAAAGTTGAAAATCATAATAACCATAATAATTTTTCGAACTCAATTTATGGAAGTTGTATATTAGTCAAGTTTTGATATGCAGGATATATTGTTTGATTTACTAAATGTTTTACAATACCCTTCTGGCAGGAGCATCCTCCTGCTACTTCAACTTGTTTCTATTCACTTCGCTGATGAATGGTTTCTTCCGTGCATCACGTCCATTGTATTGAGCATTTCTCCAAACTCGTCAAACTGTTTCACATCCTACTTTTTTCTTAAATTCTGCGAACACTTCACTCTCAATTTTTGGAGCACTCAATTTTGGAATTTTTTTTAAATTTTCCGGACGAAATAACGTTCTTCAAGCGTCGTTAGAACCTTTGGGCGACCAGGACTATGCTTCAAGTCTATTCTGCCTTCCTCTTTATACCTCCGGAGAATGTCGTAAACAGTTCTACGTTTCTTGTTGAGGCTCAAACATATTTTTGCCACATTTTTAACCTTCCATATGGTTAGAAACCACCAACTGAATCTTCTCTGGAGACGTGTATTTGCCCATTTTAATTTAAAAAGCACAATGTTTTTTTAAGCTACTAACAACACGCGGTTTGTGATCAATATTCCATATGATCTGCCCGGATCTATTACGACTTTATCACTGAAGGCGATATGCTATAACGAGATCACTCAAATGTGTTCTTTTTACATAAAAATGCATATGTTTGCCAAAGTTTCCTTGTTGTGCGGATCTTTTTGGGGCGTCATATTTTTGTGCTTCTTTTTTAATCCTTCGTTTTACTTCACATTTTGCGGTACATTTTCTATTTCTTTGAGTAAAACTATCGAGCAGATGTTTGGTTCAATTAATAATGTTTCCTTTTTCTTTTTGTGTCATGGATTGCAGCATAAATTGAAAAAGAAGGAACATTTCTTACTTGTGCGGATCTTAATGGGAGTCACTGTATATGCTTTGCAAGAATCTCATTACTATACCTATAAATTCATTTTCTGGATTGGAAAATTTCTGATTCATTTTAGTTTGGAGTCTCAAAGTCTAATTTTGTCGACTTAAAGGCAAGGAAGACGTAACGTCTGAACTGGCTCTTTACCTTTGGAAATGAATCTGAACCCAAAAACCTCAATTTCAGGTTTTTTATGGGTTTCGTACCTAATTGCCAAGCCCTAGTGAAATTACAACTGTCTGTTGGTCTTTTTATCTTTGTGTTACAGTAGTTTCGCTTCGAAACTAAAGCAATTCAGGACACCAAGCTTGGTAAATATAGAAGTGGTTGCCTCTTGAAAGCTCGGATGTCAGAAAAATTGTACAAGGTTCTTAAGGAGGGTACTCCCATGTTATGAAGGTAGCTCTTAAGTTTTAAAATGAACGATTTCGTGTCTGCAAGAAGAGGTGCAGGGGCGGAGAAAATATACGAAAAATGTATGTCTCACCTCCCAAGCGGATATCTGCGATCTTAAAAAAAATTTATGGAAGTAGTTCTTTGCAAGCGCAACAAAAAAAAAATATAAGTTGAAAGCCAAAAATTCTCAAATTCAATAAGATTTGTTATTCAAATAGTTATTTTCTTATCTACAATTCGTCGAGTTTCACAAAAATCGAATTATTTTTATAAAATTTATAGCCGTCTAAATTTTCTACTATTGTAACAAATACAACATGGGATACCATCGTGGATTAGCTTTTAATAGAAGCAAACACAACAATTTTCATCGGATCTTCTCAAAATTGGCAGGTAAGCTGAATGACAAGAGTAGTTTTTAAGTCCTAGGTAGTCAATAATATACTGCATAAAAACGGCAGTCAAGAAATGGAGTAATACTGGAGTGACATTGTCCTTTTAACAGATTTTTCGATGCAAATTCAATGTAAATTGTTTTGAGCTTATTCATTTTAGGTGTCTGCATAACATAAGTGGAGTGACAGGAGAATACTTCTGCTTCTCTTACTTTCTAATTGAAATCTATCAACATCTGCTGCAACCTTAATTATTTGACTCACAGGGCCTTCAGGTTTTTTTTGTGCATTTCTAAACGCATCACCATCCATTACAGAAGTAAACGAACTCTCTTGACTTCGCTGTAAGTATGGTATTACCATCATGGTTCCTACTTACGACTATTTAAAATGTTATTCTTTATCGTTAATATCAAACAGCAATTGCTATTTTAATGATCTCATCAATAATTGCCAGAAAAAGCCTTCTTTGCAAACCGAGGAGCTGTCAAAATGAAAAGAAAGGCAAATAAACGGGTAAAAGATGGATTAAAGTTTACCATTTGTTGGTTCCATTGCTTGCAAATTCAAGTTTCTGTTTACAATGCATATGTGCTTTTAATCAATTTCTCTCTACTCTATATGTACCGTAAGATATAAAATTTATTCCAATTGCAGCTGCTATTTAGTAGGTATGCTCTAACCTAGGGATATCAATTTATTAAGACATTTGAATCCTTGGTGTTTTTGTGCTTCCAGAAAAAGATGTACAAAATTTATTTTCCAAATAATGCAAATTAAAAACAAAAAATTTTTGTAGTTTTAAGACATATATTCGAGTAGTTGTATATATATATATATATATATATATATATATATATATATATATATATATATATATATATATATATATATAAATATAAATATAAATATATATATATATATATATATTGTTGTGTAACTCTACATATTTTTATATTCACTTAAAGATAAATACATTTCACATGAGCATAAATTCTAATTGACATATTTGTATAAATACATTTCATAGGAACATAAATTTTAATTGCAAGAATCTATTTCGAGCAATTCAAATAGTAATAAATATAACCCAAACTTATATTTCAACGCGCACATAAAATTCTTATCGTAAGAAACATTTTATGAAAATCAAAGTCAAGTTCAAATAATTATTTTGTAACATGATCACTTGATTTTGAATTCGAATGCATCGTTCATTGCATTCTTCATACAGACCTTTTCTGTGTAATGCGATACTAGTCGCGTGCTGAAGATAAACAAGTATATGCATTTTCATTCATGCGATCTGATATTACGACGTGCTATGCCGTAATGACGCATCTGTGAAATTGTCCTTATGTTTCGATAGACAATTAAAGGAATGTGAATGCATATGCTTGTGAACTGACCAAGTCAAGAATAAGGTCAAGTGGTTTCGGGTTTGTTTAAGGTGTGAAGAATGTAATGAGGATGTTGACACTTGTCGTGGAGTAAAAATTTATGAATAATAAATGAACGAAGAATTATGTTTTGAAATTGAAGTGTTGAAAGTAGGTTTTGGGTTTAGGAAAATTTATGACCAATATTTTAAGTAGGTTTACGAACTAATATTTTTGTATGTGTAATAATTTAAGTAGAGCATGACTTCTAGAAAATGATATAAATACCGTTGTGAATTTTAGAGAAAATACAGTTATACTTTTGACTTTCAACTTGCACTTTTCTCTGCGTGACAACGCTGTTTGAATTCGAAGTTATAATTGTCTACGCAATAACTTATCGTTGCGCTTACGTCTAGACTGCAAAAGAATTTAATACTCATTGGCAGTCTTAGTAACAGTAGCGTAGTGGACACTATGTCCTCGCTATTTTATCTGCGGCCCAGCCGCTTGGCTAGGTAGGTTTTTTTAAACTTGATTAAATACTCTTGATCCCACTAAAACCTACATCCACACGATAGTGAGGAACAAGAACGCGTGCAAGAACGCGCATCTTTACATGGCGATCCTGCTTGTCCGGATTTGGACGCGTTAGACCTTATTGCTAACCAAGAAGAGTTCGACGCTGTTTTCGAGAGGTGCTGTAGAGTTGTAGAGGAGTACGTTCCAGAACCCGTGGCAGAACGGTATTTGTCACCGCCACCTTACATTCCGGCTGAAATCGGTACCCCAGATCTTCGAGGACCAAAGCCACGTCGAATTGAACCGTTCCTGAAGAAAACAAGAACGGAGCCGAAGGACATTTTGGAATCTATACCGAAGAAGCGGCGACCAAGAGGTGGTCGTAAAACGAAGCTGAAGCGTCAGCGAGCCGAGCTGCATCGTGTAATTAAAATAGCGGTCGGAGAGCAGAAGAGAGTACTACAGCGGAAACTTTTGGACCTCAAACCGGCGAATAGACATTGGGCACAATGGGGAATAGCTGCTCCGTTGGAAACAGTTTCGTCGAGGAATATCAACAATCATTGACAACATCCATAGTATTCATAGTAATAATGATAGTTTTTTATGTATACCACAGATACAATAAGAATTACGTGGTAAAAAGACTAAATAGAAATATTAATATTTGAAAATTTGAGTTGTTTTTGATGTTAGAAGTATTTAGCCTATTTTTTTTGGTTTATGGAGTCTATGGATTAAGAGTTATTTACTATTGGCTTTAGGATATCTTGCTTCAAATTTAATGATTTATGGAGCTTTTAGAAAAACTGGTGGTTGAGAATGAAAAGGTTTTGAGTAATTTAAAGAAATGTGCAAAGAGTTTGTACACTTTTGAGACACTCCAGGCTAAATTAGATGAGTTGCAAATTAGAAAGGAAAAGTTTAATGATATACTCAAGACTTGCAAAGATGAAAGTTCTAAAGTTTTAGATCTCAAGTTAAAGTTCAGAGCACTATCATCCATTTTGGAGGGCGAAATCTGGTTACAGCTGAGCAAACAAGGGTATTCGGATATAGAAGAAATCAAAGAAGATTCTATAAGTGAGGATCTAGAATCTAGTTTACAGATATTAGAAGAAAGATTCACCATGGCCGATTTTAGTTTAGAAACAGCCATGAAGATCATCCCTGTTTTTGATGGGAAGTATAAGGAATTGGACCCTTTCCTCAAAATACTAGAAATCCTCCATACAACCCTGTCTGCTAATGCTAGGGCTAGTCTCATTGACTTCGTTGTCAATGTTAAATTAAGTGCCACAGTCAGACTTTCTTTGGCAAATGTTTCAATTACATCCTTCGATACCCTAAAATCAGCATTACGAACAAGATTTAAGAATAATAAAACTGTACCTCAGATTCATACCATGTTAAGTAGTACTTACCAGAAGAAATCTTCTGTGAGTTCTTTTAAGGACAAAATCTTAAACTTGGTGGATGAACTCAACCAATTACAAATACAGGAGTTAGGAAGTCAAGCTACTCCGAACGAGAAGAAAGTTATCGCACAGATGAACGACACCTATGCGCTAACCGTTTTCAAAAATGGGCTGAATGATCAGCTAAGGAACACTATTTTTTCGGCAAGACCAAAAAGTTTTACCGAAGCTGTATCACTCGCACAGGAATTAGAAAATGCAGAGACACAGGCTACTAATAGTGTAATGCATTTTAGTGGCAATGCCAACAAGAAAGGGAGAAGATACGATAACCGTAATAGGAATAGCAATGATAGGAATAATAGACATAACAATAACTATAATAGGAATAATGATAGGAACAGTAGAAGTAACGATAGGGACAATAACCACAGTAACAATAGAAGTTACAACAATAATAATAACAATGATAGGGATAATCGTTACCGTAGCAATCGCAATAGCAACAATCAATCAGATAATCACAGGCGTAATAGGCGCAATGGTAGGAGCAACAACAATAATAATGACAATAGAAGGAGAAATGTCCATGTTGTTAGCGACCAGGGAAACGTGCTAAGTTCCGGAGAGGACATGGAGAACCTCCCGGTATAAGAAAATTGGACACAGAGCACAATATATATAGAATAACCGATAGTTGTACTAATTTTGTGAGAATTTATAATTATAACTCTGATAGATACTTATTATTTTTAATCGATACAGGTGCGGATGTGTCTATATGCAAAGACGATGTCTATAAGGATTTAGAATATTCTATAGATAGTAAAAATAGGATTAGACTTACGGGAATAACAAAAGAGGTAACCACGTCCTTGGGTACTTCTTACTTAGAGATATTAATTGGGAATCATAAAGTAACGGAATCATTCCACATTGTAGACAGTAATTTTCCGATAAGTACAGATGGTATTATCGGCAGAGATTTGATGGTCCATTATTTATGCAGAATTGATTATGAGACATTTACAATAACCTTCAACGTAAATGATGAAGAAGTTGTACTACCTATGGACACGAGAAGACAACAGTATTCACAGATAAACATTTCGGCAAGAACCGAAATGATTGTTCCGGTCAACATAGATATTGATGAGGATAGTATCGTGCTGAACACGGAGATTGAGAAAGGTGTATTTGTAGGAAATACAATCATACCTGTAAGAGGTGTACGGCACATTAAAATCATGAATACAACAGACGAAGATATTGTCATAAAGCATTTCAATGTTGAAGTCGAACCATTGAAAGATTATGACATCTTCAAAGGGGAAAAACAAAGTTTCGACAATGATCGATTTAAGAGATTACTGAACGTTATAAATAAGGATAGTCTGGATAAACCTGCAATGCAAAGTTTGCTTAAAATCATAAAAGAATATCAAAATGTATTTCATTTGGATGGAGAAAATCTTGCAACGAACAACTTCTATAAACAGAAATTACAAACCGTAGATAACAGTCCGGTTTATATTAAGAATTACAGATTACCTCAATCCCAAAATGAGGAAATCCTGCAACAAGTCAGAGATCTGGAAACCAGTGATATCATCGAGCCATCAACTAGCCCGTATAATTCTCCACTGTTAGTTGTACCAAAAAAGAGTACAGACGGAAAAGCTAAATGGCGACTGGTTGTAGATTTCAGAAGACTCAATGACAAGATAGTCAACGACAAGTTTCCTTTGACGAGACTTGAGGACGTCTTGGACAGGCTTGGTAGAGCAAAATATTTCTCTACGCTGGACATGACTAGCTCTTTTCATCAAATTGAACTTGAGAAAGAGTCTAGACCATTGACAGCATTCTCCACTAACGATGGGCACTATCAGTTCAAGAGGTTACCATTCGGATTGAAAATTTCGTCCAACAGCTTTCAAAGGATGTTAACCATAGCTCTCAGTGGCCTTAGCCACGAGGCATTCTTGTATGTCGATGACATAATTGTATTCGGTTGTAGCATCAAACACCATAATGACAATCTTTGCAAAGTACTACAAAGGTTGCGTCGGTATAATTTGAAATTAAATCCTGAAAAATGCCAGTTTTTGAGATCAGAGGTAGTATACTTGGGTCATTTGATAACCAGTGAGGGAATCAGAACTGATCCAGCTAAGAACAATACAATCAAAAACTACCCAGTACCAAAGAGTGCAGATGAAGTACGCAGATTTGTGGCTTTCTGCAATTACTACAGGCGTTTTATACCAAATTTTGCCGAGACGGCGAAGTGTTTGAATGCATTGCTAAAGAAAAATGTAACTTTTGTCTGGACTGAGGAATGTCAAAAAGCATACGAGACTTTAAAAAGGAAACTGATAGAACCACCGATACTTCAATACCCAAACTTCGCAAAACCATTTATTTTAACCACAGATGCTTCAAACTATGCTTTGGGCGCAGTTTTATCTCAAGGAGAAATTGGCCAAGACCTACCAATTTCTTATGCTAGCAAATCCTTGGCTAAGCACGACATCAACAAACCGACTATCGAAAAAGAGCTTTTAGCTATTCATTGGGGCATAAATTTCTTCAGACCCTATCTATACGGACGAAAATTCGTGGTTGTGACCGATCACAGACCACTAGTATCATTGTTTACCCATAAGAATCCCTCATCAAAACTGACTAGAATTCGTGTCGACCTATCAGATTACGATTTCACAATTGTATATAAGAAAGGTAGTATGAACACTAATGCGGATGCATTGTCAAGGATCGAGTTGGATTCGGACACCTTGAAAGCGATGATACCTCCAGAAACTGATGAAAATGCGAAAAGGAAACTATTAGCGATTACAAGAGGTATGGCGAATAAGACAGAAAAACAGAATGAAGTGGTCAACAACGAGGGCACCCAAACTCCAGTAGAACCTGATCAACTCTATTGTTGGGATTGCACGAGTTTGTCTGACATTACCGGTATTACGAAACTGAGATTTATCCTGCGCAGTGAAGTTAAAAATAAAGATATTTATATTGTACGTACAAAAGATATTATAGAAGTACATTGTAGCGATATATCTGATGTGAAATCCGTTTCCGTCAAAGAAAAGCTAACAATG
This sequence comes from Odontomyia ornata, assembly GCA_963969285.1. Taxonomy (NCBI): domain Eukaryota; kingdom Metazoa; phylum Arthropoda; class Insecta; order Diptera; family Stratiomyidae; genus Odontomyia; species Odontomyia ornata. Next base: position 117,575,143 of record OZ017742.1, read on the forward strand.
CATAATGGTACCAAAAGTAACAAGAGTGATGAGGCAAATAGTGATAATCCGAATCCGAAATTCGTTTCGATTCTGGAGAAACTATTTAAATTCGCGAATCAAGAGAACATCAATGAACTCTCACTATCTTGTGAAGACAGTATTTTTAGGTCTATAGACAAAACAGTATTTAAAAGAATAATCAATATGTTGCAACAGAAAACGCGTACGCAAAAGAAATTACGAATTATGATATACAAACCGCCTACCAAGATAACAGATAAACTTGAACAAAAGAAGCTAATAGAGGAGTATCACAACTCACCTCATGGAGGACACCTAGGAATTCGCAAAACATTGTTAAAACTAAAACAACGATACTGTTGGAAGAATATGAACAGTATGGTTAAAATCCATATCAAAAATTGTGCAGCTTGCCTAACTAACAAACAAGTAAGGCATACAAAAGAGAGGATGGTTGTAACAGATACACCATCAACAAGCTTTGAGACTGTACAAATAGATACTGTAGGTCCATTAAGAATCTCGAATAATTACCGATACATATTAACACTACAATGTGAGTTAACTAAATTTGTCGTTGCTTTCCCAATAGAGAATAAGGAATCAAAAACTATAGCGGTAGGTTTAGTAGAAGAGTTTATATTAAAGTATGGACACTTTAAGATACTTAAGTCTGATTTAGGAACTGAGTTCACCAATAGACTTATGGGCGATATATGCAACTTATTAAAGATAAAACAAATTTTTTCTACTCCATACCATCACCAAACGCTAGGTTCGGTTGAAAGAAACCATCGGGTTCTCAATGAATACATGTATTCTTTTGCTGATGATCAGCAATGGGATAGATGGATTCCGTACTACACCTTTGCGTACAACACTACACCTCATATAGATACCAATTATACACCTTATGAATTGGTATTCGGCAAATTGCCTTACCTTCCAAATGATTTAATTGAGGATGGTGAAAAGATTTACAATCTGGATGATTATGCTAATGAACTCAAAGTAAGATTAAAAATGTCTATTTCAAAGTCTAGGAAGATAATAGAAAATTTGAAAGCAAAGAGGGTTAAAGAACAAGGTCGTACAAACCCTATACACATAAATATTGGAGATCTTGTATTAGTAAAGAATGAGAACCGTAGAAAACACCAACCCCCTTATAAAGGTCCATATAAAGTAATAAATGTTGAAAATAGCAATGTTTTAATTGATATAGACGGACTCCAAAAATCAATACACAAGAATAGAATAAAACCATATAATGTAATCATTCAATAAATGTTAATAATAAGAAATTAAATTTATTGCGAACCGTATAGTGTAATTGTACAAAACATGTAACAATATTGTATGGGACATATTGCATTTCTATGTATAAGTGAACTATATATATAAAATTTTTTTTTTTTTTTTAGATTCGTATTAATATATTGTATAAAATTTCAATATATCAACACTCATCTAGAGGATTAGGGTGTTGTGTAACTCTACATATTTTTATATTCACTTAAAGATAAATACATTTCACATGAGCATAAATTCTAATTGACATATTTGTATAAATACATTTCATAGGAACATAAATTTTAATTGCAAGAATCTATTTCGAGCAATTCAAATAGTAGTAAATATAACCCAAACTTATATTTCAACGCGCACATAAAATTCTTATCGTAAGAAACATTTTATGAAAATCAAAGTCAAGTTCAAATAATTATTTTGTAACATGATCACTTGATTTTGAATTCGAATGCATCGTTCATTGCATTCTTCATACAGACCTTTTCTGTGTAATGCGATACTAGTCGCGTGCTGAAGATAAACAAGTATATGCATTTTCATTCATGCGATCTGATATTACGACGTGCTATGCCGTAATGACGCATCTGTGAAATTGTCCTTATGTTTCGATAGACAATTAAAGGAATGTGAATGCATATGCTTGTGAACTGACCAAGTCAAGAATAAGGTCAAGTGGTTTCGGGTTTGTTTAAGGTGTGAAGAATGTAATGAGGATGTTGACACTTGTCGTGGAGTAAAAATTTATGAATAATAAATGAACGAAGAATTATGTTTTGAAATTGAAGTGTTGAAAGTAGCATTTGGGTTTAGGAAAATTTATGACCAATATTTTAAGTAGGTTTACGAACTAATATTTTTGTATGTGTAATAATTTAAGTAGAGCATGACTTCTAGAAAATGATATAAATACCGTTGTGAATTTTAGAGAAAATACAGTTATACTTTTGACTTTCAACTTGCACTTTTCTCTGCGTGACAACGCTGTTTGAATTCGAAGTTATAATTGTCTACGCAATAACTTATCGTTGCGCTTACGTCTAGACTGCAAAAGAATTTAATACTCATTGGCAGTCTTAGTAACAGTAGCGTAGTGGACACTATGTCCTCGCTATTTTATCTGCGGCCCAGCCGCTTGGCTAGGTAGGTTTTTTTAAACTTGATTAAATACTCTTGATCCCACTAAAACCTACATCCACACGATAGTGAGGAACAAGAACGCGTGCAAGAACGCGCATCATTACAATATATATATATATATATATATATATATATATATATATAGATATATATATATATATATATATATATATATATATATATATATATATATATATTTATATATATATATGTATATATATATATATATGTATATATATATATATATATATATATATATATATATATATATATATATATGCATACATATCTATATATGTATATATATATATATATATATATATATATATATATATATATATATATATATATATATATATATATATTGAAGATAAGTGTTCCCTCTTTATTAGTGTCTTACTATTGGCTATGGCCTTTATTAAGTTTTTCTCCATTCTTGTTACTGACTTTCAAAGCCTTCGCTATTGAAATAGCTTTAAGTAATGAAAGGCCTTGAAAAGAACATTTTGAAACAGCTTTCAAAATTGCATTACTGGATCAAGGTGAGTACACAAATTTTATTTTATGAGAAATTCGGGCTGCGTCTGATGACAGTTCCACCAATTGTGCCTAGGTATACTGACAGCTTGAACGTTCTAGAGAAGTTGCAGTATATTTGTCAAAGGTCATGACAGGTAATGAATCATGGGCTTACTCTTTAGTTGTGTGAAATGTTCTTAGGCTTCAATCTTCTGTCGAAATCATGCTTAAAGTTTTTTTTTATATCAAGGGTGTTATTTAAACTAGAATCTTCCCTAATGCATTTTTGTACATTTTCCCTTTCCCTGTGTTCTCCGAAGTGAAAATTGTACGTTTGAGATCTGGTTTGAAAAGTTCTCATCAAGACCATTGATTTGACATCCATATTGACCTCCTTTGGTTAACATTTTTTTAAGGGTCGCTCCTCTATATGGGGAGATCTCCCTTAACAGGTTCAATGCCAACACAAATTGGCAGATGAATTGCAAGTTGCCAATCTAACAAACCCCTTCTCCACTTACGGACGCGGATCCGCGTCGCTGGCCATCGCACACACTTCATGTCATTTTCCTTCATATAATTTTTACACCTTTATCTCGTATTTCTTCTATGACATTCTAGGATTGGTAAAGAATGTTTCATTTAATATATTTATATAGTTATATTTATTACAGTAGTAATAAAATAAATCGTGAGGTGCTGTTTTGATAATTTATTTTTGAAATGAAATAGTACAAAATAGAAAAGTCTATAACATAAAAATACAAAAATGGTGTAGTTTTCGAAATACAATAATGTGCTTTACAAAAAAATTCGGGGCAGTGGCCTGGTTGATTCTCACACATTTTACATTCAAAAATCATATCAGTCCTTTTGTTCGATTTTTAACAAGCACAGCATATTTTTTGCATGTTTCTCCCTTTGTATTTCTTTTTGTTATTTTGGTAAGTTCAGGGGCTAGAGCTTCCCTTTTCCTTTTTTTTTTTCTTTAGGAGGTGCACAAATCATTTTCATGCTGTACTGATACAAATTAAATTTATTGTTACTGTATTTGTTGTACAGCAGATATGACTTCATTAGCATTTGAGAAATAAGATGGGTTTTCACCTTCTTATACCAACGCAAGCTTTTCTTCTCACAACTATAATAGGCCTACAGCTGATCCTGTTGGTCTGTTCCGCTCATATTTTTATTGTAAATTATTACCGTATTGGAATTTTCTACAGTCTTTTCCCGCTTTATCGTCTTCTGAAGCTTATCCACGCTTGTCTCCGTCGAAATCATCATCATGGGCCTTTTATCTCTCCATTTCCGGACACAAACACCCTTTTCATTGAATTTCTGCACTATCTTTCCCTTTTTGAGAGCTGCCATTTTAATATCCTTTTGATCTTTACGCAAAGTACCAGTACAGTTTGTTTTCTTGTCAAGTAATTTTTCAGCTAGTTGTACGCTATTGTAATAATTGTCCATGAACAAGCTATGGCCATTGTGGAAATAGTTCACCATGAGTTCCATGACAATTTTTTCCCCGTGACCAACTCCTCCAAGTGCATCGCTTTTACCGGAATATATTATATTCTTTAAAATGATCCCATTTGGCTGTGTCAATAAGTAAAACTTTATTCCATACTTATGCCGCTTATTTTTAATATATACTCTAAGAAATAGTCTTCCTATCGTCGATACATAAATTCCTATTTGGGTTGTTCGCTCATTGAAATGATCTACAGTGTGTGCCCCATGGAAAACGCAACTTTTTCAAAATAAAGACAAAAACTCAAAATTCCAGCAAATCTTATTTGTTTTATTCAAAATAGTCTCCTTCCGCATCAATACAACGTTTTGCTCAATCAATTAACATATCGAATGAATTTTTGAGATCATTTTTATCCATCGACTTTAGTATGTCGGTCGTCGCTCTTTGGATGGCCTCTATGTCGACATAACGTTTTCCTTTCATAGGCAAGTGCAATTTGAAGAACAAGTAGAAGTCGCACGGAGCCAAGTCCAGCGAGTATGGTGATCGATCGATGAGACGGAGCATTATCATGCAACAAACGCCAGGTCGCTTTTTCACGGTATTGTGACCGCACACGACGAATACGGCTGAGCAAATGCTTCATAACACCAAAATAAAACACAGCAGTAATGGTTTGACCAGGTGGAACAAATTCACGATGAATAATACCCTCCGAATTGTAGAAACAAATCAACATTGTCTTCACTTTTGGCTTTTTTTCGGATTGGGCTCGGTTGGGTGCTTCCATTCAGCATTTTGACGCTTGGTTTCGGAATCATATTGAAAACACCATGTCTCGTCACGAGTCACAATCGAATATTTGAAGTTTGGGTCCTTTTTGACTCTTTAATCAAATCTTTACAATGTTGAACTTAATATTTGCTCTTTGTTCGAAGTTCATTTTTCGACCGATGCCACAAACACACTGTCACTTTGAGCGCGATTTTTTGCTTTTCATTGAACCAAATTACATACAGTTTTGTCAGGATGTTAGTTGAGAATGAACCTTTTCATTGCTAACATCCACCAATAGATGGCGCCAATATAAATCGATGATTTGAAAAAGTTCCGTTTTCCATGGGACACACTGTGTATTTAGGTCTCACTTTGAACAACCTATCATAAGGAGTAGAATCTTCTGGGCCTGGATTATTAGCGAAGTAAAGACATCTCAATATCAGCTAGACTGATTTCGGCCCATGTAATTTCCAAAACCTAGACTGAATATTTGGGCATTTTTCCAATAGTCTGACAATCTGCTGGCTTTTATTGTGCCAGTATGAAAAAGCAAACCAAAAAATACCTTCAGTCTTTTGACATTAACATCTTTCCACGGGGTTATGCGGGACTGCTCACGTAATCTAGCTTGCAAATAAATACTTTCAGCGTATGCATTTGTTTCCTTCAACGATAAGTTGACAAAGTATTCATTAAAATATAAATTAAAATAATCAGTTGGCTGATTGCGTTTCGATTCTTTGTGACCAAAAAGCTCATATTTTTTGGTAAAATCGAATTGTGTGGTATTGTTGTCATCAAATCAACCACGTAAAATATCCTATGCTTCTTGATCTGGTTCAGAGTCCTCCTCAAAGATTAAAGCCATATGTGCCTCTTCCGGATCTTCGGTGGATCCATCTTCCTTTGCTCTTTCCATCACAGGTTCGCGAGTATCATCAAAATCATCCTCATTGTCAGAAGCAAATCGATCTATCAAGCCTGGTCCTGGCTTCGCATCCATATTTCGTTTTCTAAAACAAAAAAATAAAACAATTTTTCAAGTGAAGTGGCTATAATCTTCTTCTTCTTCTCCTTAGTACTTCTTACGCTTCCTGCAAACAGCGCCTCCAACTGTGTCGGTCCGTTGACCGCGTCTTAAAATTTCGAAATCCGAGCTGTCTTCGTCGACCGGGTAAGACCAGCGTTTCCTCCGTTTCCCCACTGACCTCCGGCCTATAATACTCATTTAGAAATCTAACGCAGGTTTCAATGTAAACAAAGTTAGTCAAACTTACCTCACTAACGTTTGTTTTCCAAAATGTAGCAACTCCAATATGTAAAAAAAGTTCATTCACTGATCAGAATGCTTCAGTGGCCTTGGCAAAAGTTGAATCCTCTATCCTCTAGTCTACTTCGAAAAAACGTGAGTGCATTTGCTTCTTTTTCCAGGCTGTCTTTATTTCCTTTTTACTTTTCCTTTTATACAATTTTAACAATTTTATTCATTGCTAATTACCATATCTCTATTTTCTAAGAATTTCTTAAACCTAATTTTTTCATTTGCTTCGATTATTATTTTTCACAACGACGGTCCATCAACTCACAAGACGAGTTTATTACTCAAATTTCATTATTCAACTCAAGACTACTTATGTGCATATTTTTCTACGTCTAGGCCCATTAGTTGAAATGCCTGAAAAATCGTTTCACACCCAAACGCTATCTTTGTATAGCCTTGAGGGATGTAAATATGACCTATTGTTTCGTGAAAGGGATTGAAATCGATTTTCCATGCATTTGCAGACAATAAGATGATTTATGATAACAGAGTATTTGTTATAAAAAACTGCTGTGACATACGGACAGACGGACTGACGAACGGACAGGTAGTACCAATTTCAATGGGGTATTGTATTTTAGTACAAAACCCTAAAAACACCAAATAAAGTAATACACCACTACAATACAACGCCCGCGCCACTTCAATGCAACATGCAACAGTTCGTACCATAGATGACCTCAAAATAATCTTCAAAATATTCCAGCCTTAAACAAATGATGCCAACATATTCACCAAACTATCCTAGATTGTCAAACATCTTACTGATTTTTTTTTTTTTTTTTTTTTTTTTCTTTAAAAGCCGTCGGGCCTTGCTTAGTTGTGTGAGCAGACGCGTTTCGACTACTTTGAGTCATCTTCAGTGTCTAAAGGATGTGTTGAAGGGAGCGACTTTATATAGTCGTAGGATGGGTAATTAGCGAATAGGTAATTAGCGGATGGGTAATTAGCGGATGGGTAATTAGTGGATGGGTAATGAGGTCAGGAAGTAACTTACTCAATTATGCCACGTAGGGGGATGTTATGTTTTTGTTTTTTTGCTTGTTGGCTGTCCGTTTGTTCTGTTTCATCTCGTTTCCGTTTTCGTCTAAGAGTGTGGTCTAGGACTGAGAAAATTGCGTCGGAATTGGTAACAAGTTGTTCGTTGATAATGTCACCGTCTGTCTTTCTATGTTTATAAATTTCAAGCCTTTCTAGGATGTCAAGTCTTGGTCCTTTGTTTTGTTTGTGTAGCAATTTCATAGAGTTTGTCATAGCATCAGGCTCATGTGCGTGGTTTTGAAGGTGCGTCGCATAATTGGAGTCTGCCTTGTTGTATAAGAAAGATCGTAGGTGCTCTTTGTATCTTGTCGTTAGTTTTCGTGTTGTCCTTCCTATATATACCATGTCGCAGTCCTTGCATGTCAGTTTGTATATGCCGCTGCCTTCGTATATCGATGTGTCATTCAGTTTTGGCTTCAGTTTGTTTCCAATGTTGTTGTTCGTTTTGAATGCAGTTTGCAATTTGTATTTCCTAAGGAAGTTTGATAGTTTGTATGTCTCTTTGCCTACGTATGTTAACGATACCCACTGTTGGTCGTTCTTATGAGTTTCCGTCGGTTGGCGTTCCTGTTTTTGTTTGTACTGTGTGACTAGTTTGTCAATGTCGCATTGTTTGTATCCGTTATTATTAGCTATTCTGTAAATGTTGTTTAGTTCGTTGGAGTAGTTAGTAGGAGTCATGGGGATGGAGTGAAGCCTCTGCACCATTGATCTGTACGCTGCTAGCTTATGTTGTGCGGGGTGGTTAGATGTTTCATGTATGGTATGATCAGTTGTGGTTGGTTTTCTGTATATTTTGTAGTCCAATCGTGTTTGTTCACGTGTCACAGTTAGGTCCATATAGTTGAGTTGTTGTTTACAGAATAGCTAATAATAACGGATACAAACAATGCGACATTGACAAACTAGTCACACAGTACAAACAAAAACAGGAACGCCAACCGACGGAAACTCATAAGAACGACCAACAGTGGGTATCGTTAACATACGTAGGCAAAGAGACATACAAACTATCAAACTTCCTTAGGAAATACAAATTGCAAACTGCATTCAAAACGAACAACAACATTGGAAACAAACTGAAACCAAAACTGAATGACACATCGATATACGAAGGCAGCGGCATATACAAACTGACATGCAAGGACTGCGACATGGTATATATAGGAAGGACAACACGAAAACTAACGACAAGATACAAAGAGCACCTACGATCTTTCTTATACAACAAGGCAGACTCCAATTATGCGACGCACCTTCAAAACCACGCACATGAGCCTGATGCTATGACAAACTCTATGAAATTGCTACACAAACAAAACAAAGGACCAAGACTTGACATCCTAGAAAGGCTTGAAATTTATAAACATAGAAAGACAGACGGTGACATTATCAACGAACAACTTGTTACCAATTCCGACGCAATTTTCTCAGTCCTAGACCACACTCTTAGACGAAAACGGAAACGAGATGAAACAGAACAAACGGACAGCCAACAAGCAAAAAAACAAAAACATAACATCCCCCTACGTGGCATAATTGAGTAAGTTACTTCCTGACCTCATTACCCATCCACTAATTACCCATCCGCTAATTACCCATCCGCTAATTACCTATTCGCTAATTACCCATCCTACGACTATATAAAGTCGCTCCCTTCAACACATCCTTTAGACACTGAAGATGACTCAAAGTAGTCGAAACGCGTCTGCTCACACAACTAAGCAAGGCCCGACGGCTTTTAAAGAAAAAAGAGGATTGGCCTGCGGATATCAAATAAACAAAGTTATTGACTATCTTACTGATTATTTACCTCCTTTGCCAACCTCACAATCCCTTGTTCAAAATGAACACTACCAAGTCGTGGATCCGGCGCCGATCCGCGTCGCTGGCACTGAATGTGTTAAAACCTTATAACAATTTTTTATCATAATTTTCAAGAGGGCATCACTTTTGACCTATTCACTAAATTTAATGTTTCTAGCTTATTTGGTTTGCGAGAAACCTTGCTGTGATGCACGGAAGGACGGACCGGCACGTACGGATGGAGATGCAAATCCAAATGCAAAATCCGCCACAATGAGCCGTAAGACAAGCCCAAATGTTGAGCACGTCGAGGGATCGACAAATTTGGGTCTTCCACACTTTGAGCAATGACAGCGATATTTTCAGCATACCGAATGTTGCGATGATGCACAAGCCTTGCAATATCAATAACCGATCCAGTCTCTTCAAATTTCCTCACTGTGTTCGAAATTGTTTGCTGTGTAGGTCGATTATGTCGACCGTAATTGGCTCGTAAAGCCCTTAATGTTGGTACTTCAGGTACTTTTACAATAAAATTTAATAATATTTCTAAATGGCAAACCTTCAACTAAAAAAAACACGCTTTGGATGACATTTAATTTTTACGAATGTCAAATGGCAGGGTTATACTTTCCCAACCACGAAATGGATAACCCTGTATAATAGGTACAAGTAAAAGAGGAAAACGACTTAGACCTGAGAGAAACAATAGCGATTGACAGTATGCCAGAAAAAAGGAGTATGAATACGTATGCAGGTGACGGATGGATAAGATAGATTAAGTAATCAATGCTTAAGAATTATTAGATATAAAATGAGGCAAAAACAAGCACAAGTAGTTAGCTTACACTGAAAGAGCTAGAGTGTACCAGGCACAATATGTATATGTAGATTTAAAAATTAAAGATTATAACCATTAAAGGAACAAAAAATGAAGGATTCAAAACTACAAAGTTTTTTTCTATTCTTGAGTTTTTTAAATCTCCACAGACTACAGCGAAACTTACAAAAGTAAAGTTGAGAAACATATGAGGGATGCCATTTGTCACAAAACACTAGAAACCGTTGAGATGTTGACTGGCTTTCCCATCAGAGCAAACTCCAGCCTCGTGATTTCTGCCAAACACTTAATTACTGTTCCTCATTCCAGTCACTCAACTGAACTTGCTTCCTTTTGATTTTTTCTTGTTACTCTAAACCCAAAAACCCTTGAAAGAGAGAAGATTTCAGATGATTCCGGAGGCTTTGGCAATAAGAAAGAAATATTCCAGGGTTGTTTCAGTAAGTGAAAATACCATTGGAATAAGGGTGTGCGATGGCAAGGACAGTACATTGAAGGCAACCCAGACATATAACTTCTAAATAAGGTAAATTTTGTTTTATGAGATTAGATTAACGGCGTCAATGTTTGCACACCCGATGCAACAGTGTAGTCGTTTGGCGCCATGACCCGCAAGGATATAGACCACAAAGATGTAGAGCCGATCTGTAAGCGTGAAAAGAGAACTATTTTTTCAAATCACAGTGATTACCATTCAAGCCTTTTAAGATAGTAAGGAAACAATTTGCTATAACTTACATATGCATTGGTAGAAAACTGTCAGGGCCAAGAATCTTTTATTGGGACAGGGGCAATGAGCGCCCAGCAAACTAAGTCCTTTATCAATGAATATTCAATCGATTTATTTGTCTGAATCTCTAAGGGAAATCAGATGATTTAATTCAGGCATAACTTTCCATCGCCTATTATCTGTTGATGTCTTTTGACAGATGTGTTTCAGCGATACGCAGTGTACAGTGTCTTTTCTCGTTCTGATTAGTTCATATTTGTCTACGTTATTTGGCTCTCAGTCTGTCTTTTTGCGAGCCTGTCTGTCTTTATTTCTTATTGCGTTTTCGTTTGTTGCAAATGTATTATTGCTATCCTTTTGTGTAAATTCGACAATTATGTGCTTTGCAAAAATGGATTCCAGAGTTCTGTCAGATTTCCGTATGATTTGTGACAGCTTTTCATGAATTCGTGGAATTTCGTTCTTATATTGTGTCCTGTTTGTCAGGCGTAGGTGCATTAATACGTATACATTAGCTTGCTCATAGTTAAGTAGTTCCAACCGACTCTTTAGTAACGTCTATAGATATTTTGACATCTTTTACTATGGGACCGATTTCTAGTTGGGTACTGGTCGCATCACAGTGTTTAGATATTGTTTTTTCTATACTGCCATGAATGGTGGAGCAAAGAAGCTTATTAATGTCAGTGTGTACTCGATACTAGGTTTAACTATTTTCGTTACCATTTTTATTGTGTTCAAAAGAACATAATGAAAATTTCAATTTTTCTTTATAAGAAATTGATTTTCGCAAAAAATTACTGGTATCTGTGGGACAATATATTTTGAATCGCTTGTCACTATTCACAAATGTTTCATTTCTGGCGAAATATTCATATTATTGTAGTGAAGTAGGTAGATATAGATATGTCCACAAAGGAATGCAGCAATGTTCTGCTGCCTCGGCGAAAGAGGATGGTGGGTTTCCTCGAGATTGGCCTTATCTTTGTATGCGTGAATGCACTGGCAGGCTAACGGTTCGATGTCGTGGGGCGGGTTCTTTTCCCCAGCACAAGGACCCACTACAAAAAAATCGTCATTCACGAATTGAAAGGGATCTGATGCCGATCGACAAGTGTCGAGTCTGAGGTAACCTACTATGGGTTAAAATTGCTTATAGTCAGTAACAAACTGGATCGAGAGAAAACAGATGGACTTGAAAGCAGACTTCGTCGTTACCGACGATACTTATGTCCCGCAAATAAGAGTGGGGCATCCAGGTGGAAGAAGTGCCCCCTTGCACCCTCCTAACCGGATCAAGATCCAAATGTAGACATGGCCATATATTTTCAATTTTAGTGAAAAACTCAGACAAACATAATTCGTATGAATTTTTCCCTTAAAAGAGAAACATAAACGTGCCCAATTTATGTTATAGTATTATGTGATGAAATCACGTGCCCATAAAAAGGCACGTGAGTGGAAGGCCGCTCTATCCGGACAACAGCCCCTATTACGCATAAAAAGAAGGGAGCTCACCCGATGGCTAGTTCATTATAGTGGAGGAGCCGGTCATCGTTGTGGGTCCCATACCCAGTCAGGTTTCAAATAAATGAAAGGACAAAGTTTGTCTTTAATTTTATTTCTTCATTTGAATCATATTGGCAAAAATATAAATATTTCTTAAGAAATTCTATAAATTAAATTCTTGATAAAATCAGCAAAACCAAATCATCTCTAAATTTTCAATATCCAAACATAAATAATAGTTCAATCCATCAAACTAAATTCGCATCGCACTTAAGATGAAACAAAATGAATTTAATTCGACTGCAGCGTACTACCTCGACTGCACTACCTCCAGACATTGGCCGTTGATAACAGTTTTCAGGTCTGTTTTGAAATTGCGAGCGGTAGATGCTATCCCGACCTCAATTCATTGATTTCTTTGCAGGGACAGGGCACGCTCTAACACGTATGAATTGAATCGAGAAATCACATGGTACCCATTCAATCCGCTGACGACCTCAATTTCTCCTTTCTCCTGGCTTGCATTTACAAAGTATAAGGTTAAGAAGCGGCATGAAATTGTAAAAGGAAGCATGAAACGAAAAAGATCACAAATGCATTTCACTGCACTACTTTCCCGGCCTTCGTTTCGGGCAAAAGAATCTTTCCATTCTCTATGTTGTGTGACTCGCGCATCACTCGGTGGGTCACGCGATGAATTCTTTACACTATTTATACAATCCATCGCTTTCTATTTTGCTTGCTTTTCAACTTGCAATTAAATATTATATTTTTCACCACTGAAAAGCTTTATTTATTCCCGCGTAACTAAGAAAACAGTTACGAAGGCAGAAATCATTATCCACAGTCAATTATCGCGCGTGGCACTCTCGTTGTGACTCCCCTGTAGTCGTTGTGGCGATCCCAAGCAGGCACTCCATGATCGCTGCGGCGATTCAAAGCAAACTCCCCTTTGGTTGTCCATCGTCCACTTCTCGGTATCGCAACGGTGAATTCCCAAGCTTCTAGCTCAGCCAAGTTAGATTGTATTCGCGACGTAATCCGTGGAGGCTGTATGATTTCAGTGTTATCTCGAAATTTTCATTTGCAGATTTGAATATTGAAATTAACAGAAGTAAAAAAAAAATTAAAATTTTAAATAATGATAAGAAGATAAATACCATAAAAAACATAATTAGAAAGAAATATTTAAATTTGATATAGAAGAAAAATGATATAAAATTTACATTTAATAAAGATAAAATAAAAATATTTTATGATTTATCACTATGAATGAAAATAATCAAGTTTTTTTTCAAATCTGCAATTAAAACTTCCGAATTTCGGGGAAGTGTTATGAAGGTTTTTGAGCAGTTTGCTTGGGCAATTGCTCGATTACTACACGCTCAACTAAATCAGTCAGTGAGTCTTACCTTGATGAGTTTCTTGAGCACTTCTGTAGTATTCGAGCAGGTACCAATTAATTTTGACGTGATACACAGGAAATTAATGTGGACTTGAATTGAAATATTCTTTAATTTCAATACATACAGCAGCTGTGATTGTTTTATGAGGCAGTCCCACTTCTCCTTCATCTATTGTGATAATCTTGCCATAAGGTTGGGATACTCTCTTTTCCACCGAAATTTTAAAGAACGGAAGCGATCCGTACATTGTTTGCAAATGAATCAAAGCTTTTTTTTATAGTCCCGACAAGACTTGTAGAGTCCCTTTAGAAATGATGGTGCCGAATATGACATGGCTGACGATGGAAGTTGAGAAATAAATTGGTCCAACTGAAGAATTTCTTTATACTCGTGATATGCCTTAAAATTCCATTCTCCTTGATAATAGCCATAAAAAAAATATGTTTCGGGTATTCCTCACCGAACTTGCCACATGCCCATTTGTAAGGACCTTGACAGGGATCGACACCCAGATTAGCCCATATTAGCATCTGTTGGATTGCATCCAAAAACTCTTTATCGATGCAATCACTAGCTGACATATAATATGGTATTCTAGGCCACAATGCAACTAGGCAGATGATTATTATAAGAAATATGAAACATAAGATAGTGGCAACTAAAAACGGCAATCGAGCCTTTTCAGGCATTTCCAAACGCGACATTAATGCTGCATAGGCCCCTTTTGTCTCAGTTTCTTGTTGAGTATTTTCATTCGCTCCCGGCATATTTCCAGCTGACTGATTTTTGCCGTGATTCAAAGCTTCTTTTGAGTGGTCTGGCCTCTTCAACATTGCGATCCGCCTTGCTGCGACTTCCTCTGCGCGGCTTTTGAAATCCATTCTTTGAATCATCATGCAATTCAGCATTATTTACGTTCACGCTTTTCTGATTACCACTCCCCCCATTTCGAAAATTTCACACAATCCTTTTTTATTGATACCACAAACTTGACTAGCCGCTCGTTGACTTCAACAAACATTAGCTTACGAGTATTAGCATAAAATTCAACTTATTAACCGATAAAAATCGCATTATAATGACAAATTATCAGTCAACGATCACGCGATGGCAAGAACAAGGTGCGACCCGGAGTAGATATTAAAAATGTTAATAGAATAATGCTGAAAGTGCACGCCAAAACTATTAAATTATCTCGATGAGATGAGCATCATTGGATGGAATGTGATCGTTAATTTTCTAACCGCATTCCCAACACTCCAGTTTAGCGCTCTTAATGGTATAGTTATGGTTTTATAGCACTTTCAGGAAACGAAAAACAGCAGCAGCATCACTCTGCGAAGCGCGATGTACAACTACTCGATACACTCCGCAGCTCTTAAAGATTCCCAATTTCACTGGGCTTGGGGCAATGTATTCCACGTTTTTGCTTTTATGCAATATCTGCCGGCAAAATGAACGATTATCTTATTGCACTGGCAATTACCACGTTGAGTCAAACGACAGACGAACGATTACCGCACGCTATCTCGACGAGAACAAAACAATAATGCACTCAAGAGATACTCGAAACCGGTTACGCGTCACTGTTAGCGCTATCACCTCACGAATTCTTTTTGGCTCGCACGTTTGCTTTGCACCTTAAGAACTTGCACCGGGGAGTCTACTTCAGATCGCCAAGCAGCGAGGCTCGGTTCGAGAAAAACAAGGCAGATGGAACAAGCGGGAGCCATCATGCAAAATTAAATGGAATGTGAAACGCGAAGAATTCCTGCATCTCGTACGCGACCGTTTGAATTTCATCAGAATGCGATGCGTTACCAGTTTTTCGATTTGAGTCCCATTGTTTGTGTTGCAAGCAAAAAGTGTGTACTTGATTTTCCTAACTTTGGCGTGGATGATTCCCCCTTATTGTGCGTTTTTGCCGTAACTCCCTCGATCTGTCGCCATTTCGCCGTTATTCCGTCTTTACGGTGCCCTGCTGCCTAATGAACACGCGGTTGCGAATGAAAAATTGCGGGAATTCTGAGACTCAAACTGAGTGGTTGATGGATACATTGGAAGTACAGCGTGTTTAAAGGAACAGGAACTCTGAAAGAACATTGGATTTTATAAACTGATTTCCAAGCATATTCTTACGATATATATGATAAGTCATTTAGTGATTCACGCGCATTAAAAGAACATTGTGCAATTGTTCTGTGCGCGCCACTTTGACCCGAGTAATATACCATAACTTCTTGTTTGCCCTGTTTGTCAAACGAATTTACTTCCTATATGCAAATTAAGGATCGAATGCGTGCAAAGACCGTGTAGAGTGCTGATATATAATGTTGTGGTTCTGGGAAAAGGATTATTTGATTGGGTTCGAGTGCAATTATTGCTACAAGTGCACTTCATCGCGGCGATAAGAAAGAAGAAGAAAACTCGTTTGTTATTTGTGGAATCTTTGCCGTTTACCGTTACTTTGGTTGCTTCTTAGTTGACATAACTCGCAACTCGCCTCCAGACAAACCTGTGATTAATGTTATTCTGGCAATTGGAACATCGATTCTATGGGAAAAATTCTCGCTGATTTGGCATATTTTATTGTGTTGTGTGGACCGTTACTTGCGAAAATTGACTTCACGGAATATTTTGATGTCGAGGCTGTTTCGTTAGCAACATATGCTGATAATTGTTTAGTGACCGTATCTGGTGATTCTGATTTAACTTGCTCTACCAATAATTGTAACGTAGAGGATTATCATAATTTTTTTGTGAGTGTCCCAAGCCCAGTAGTTAATTAATATATCTGTAAATGTTCAGTTTGAAAGCCAGGACTCGTCAACGAGCGCTCGTCGTCGGAAAGGCTGGGTAAGTACTCTTTTGAATGATTTAAAATTTTTTGACAGACGTTTCAAATTTTTTATATACATGTAATGTTTTTATACATATTTCAAATCTTATATGCACTTTACTTTACCTCTACATACAATAATGGGCTTTGGAAACAAAACAAAAATTCATAGGGACGGGGTGTGACATACTTTATGAATAAAGGAAATGAATCTCTTACATCGACATTAATAGAATCACACTTCTGTTCCCTTGCTCCCCTTTAATTCTTTACATCGATGTTTAAATAGTAACAGAAGAAGATTAGATTTATTAGTAGTTGGTAAATCATTACGATCGAATTCAAACTTGATATAACTTGTGCTTGAGAATTTTTGTATCGATCTTCAATCTTGAAATTATTGCGTGAATAAAAATACAAATGAATTTGTAACTTACAAATGAAATCGGTCTTTCCTTTCCGATAACTCTGACCGGGTATAGGACCCGGTACGGTGGCAGGCTGCCTTCTAAAAACATGAGCCAGCCGCCGGGAACAATTTAATCCTTTTTTTCTTTGTTTCAGGTGACATCGCGGGTTGAGTGGCCCAAGCAGAGTGCCTCTTTATGGCATAGCGTTATGCAATCGAATTTGTAGTAATCGGGGAGTAGGGCTCTAAAAGCCATCGCTGCCACAGGCACACAGCACAAACTCAATTTAACAAGGAGTAACGATTCAGTCGCCTTCCCCATCGCAACACTCGTTTTTTTTTAAGTTTTCATTTTTCGTATTAATAATTATGATGTCATGTGTTAATTCTTTACAGTGCAGAGTATAAATGCGAATTTCGAAATAAGAATTTAAAAGAAATAATACCTTTGACTTATAGAGCATTTTCAAATATAAATTCATTTTAAATCGGTTTTCTTGTCATTGTGCTCTACATACTATTTCAATAGCGGTTTGTTTAAAAAAAAAAAAATCATTCTCTGCATTTTTCCCTCTTAATTACGCCTAATTATCATAAACGAAAATTACATCCATTTGATAACTTAAGCGAATCTACAAAAGACGACGTAGATTTTAAAAACAACCGAAACGAGTGTGCATTATCACAATCGCGGATCCACCCATAGATGTCACTATTAAACGAAACTTTTCGCGATTTTCCACTACTTTTTCTTTGCTCGATGGTTCGCTCCCGCCATTTTGGCAACTTGGGAAGACACGAGAGAAGGAGTTCATCAACGTGGTCTGGGGTCGAGATTTTCCGGCTGACTACAGCGGTTGAGCAACGGTGTCGTGGCGATAATTAAAGTGCAAGGTAACGACAATCTGCATATGAAAATTGATTACCTAAAGCTCAACAATTATCTCGTACAGTTCAGTGTCAAGTGAATTTTTCGCGATTTAATTTCACCATCAGTCATAAAGTTCATTATCGGCAAGTTTCTGTGTGCTGAAACGCGATTTAAGCTTAATTGAGCGGTAAAATGGTGATATTGTAATTTATCCCAGGGAAATATTTCCGCTCGTCACCGTTATTGTAAACTATTGTAATTAATGCGGTATAACATAATATTTACCGAAAATCGTCATCATGTCGCTGTAGCGTGCATTATTGTCTCACGTTTGACTAAGGATTGCATCGTGGAGTGATGAATGTTCGCCCGAATGCGAAAGCTGGTGTTGAGCTGTAGAGTGCGGAGGTAAGGCGGAATTAATTAATAACAATTGGTTGTTGTGTTGCGAAATAATTGGTATCAATTAGCTTTACTGAAGGTATTAACTTGTACACTTTGATGAGTTATGCATACTTATGTGATGAGAGTTTAAGGGATTTGATTAGTTTTGATTGAATGGTGATTGGCGGCGAATGGAGGGACTGTATGATATACAGGACTAATTGTGTCGTGTGCTGACTGGATATAAGTCCCTAAAGTGTGGAAATTTTAATGATTTAAAAAGACTTTATATAATCAAAGATTATTTAGTTTTTAAAATGCAACTTTAATTTACTATTTCTTACATCATTTATTTTGCAACAAACATTCTATGTAAAATATTTTATAACGAATCTTATAAGGTCTACATAATTCTATGGCATATATTGGTCACCGGGGTACTCCCCTTCCGATGGGAAAGTTTATACAAGTCAAGTTGTATGAGTTTTCCACTCAGAAGAGGAATACCTGGACACTGCAACAAAATATGGATTTAATTCCGGTTGGGTGGGTGCGAAGGGGCTCCATCACCACCCGGTAGCCCTTCTTTCATTTGTGGGCCATGAGCTTCGTCGGGTAACGACGAGGTTACCCCAGGTCCGCCCCTTTTTTCAGGTTCCACTTGTTCTCGGAACAAGTACTTTTTCTCTCGGTGTAGTTACCTACACTTTTTGCGACTTCGATCGCCTCGTGTTAGACTGATCACAAAAATTCGTGAGTGCAAAATTTTTTTGTAGTGGGTCCTCGTGCTGGGGAAATGAACCCGCCCCACGACACCGCAATGCTAGTCTGCCAGCGCATTCACGCGTCCCCAGACGAGGGCATTCTCGGCAGATATCTTCATCTTCTTCTGCCGAGGCAGCAGAACATCGCTGCAGTCCTTTACGGACCTTTTGAAACTTGTTAATTCACTACACTTCTCTTGCCATTTTTAGCATGCTGCTTTGTTGGGGACAATTTCAGGCAATGACGCATCTTCGATATCCTTGTTCTGGCCTTCTTCCACCATTACTGTGTTTTCAGCTCCTTTCATGTAGGGACCTCTAGGGTGTGCATCGTCTCTTTAGTGCGCAGTTGGTAGGTGGTAACTGAGCCTTTCCGCTCATTCGCCTCTTTGTCGTTGTTCTTTAGTGAGTTGATCTCCCTGTGTTGTGAAAATTTAGTAGTATGACCACTAGAACAACGTAGTATCGTCACTAACCAGGCTCTTCTTACAGTAGTACCTACACCTATGTGGCCTGCTGCTATCACCGCCCGAGCTGGCGTTTCGTGGTTCCGGGTGACTATGGGAGTTTTGTGCTCATCTAACCCTGAAAAGCCATCAAGACCGCTTTTCCTACTAACACGTTTCCTAATTCATGTTTGCCATCATTTTAAATGCCCTAGTGTCTTATTTAACGCCCATTGGGCCTAGCAAAACAGGTATCTAACAGCATGAATAAGAGAGGTCCATCGCCACTCCATTGCATTGAAAACAGAGCGGATATCGATTACGGTGAATGGAGCAGAGTCCTTAGGCAGATCTTCACTTCTTCGGCACGTTGAGGCTACACTTCCAAAAGAATACTTCCATGAATTCTCTTGGCGGCCAGCACTCCTCCTGTGGGGTGTAACAAAGTATTAATTCTCAATAAGAGTTAAACATATACCCGAGCATATTTCACAGATACTCTAGACTGTACATATGCTTTGAAATTTCACTGTATCGATTGCAAATGGTTGAGTTCAGCTAGACTATATGCCGCCAGAAATAGTAATGAGGTTAATTTCTTCAATTGTCCTATTAATGATGACTGTTACGATTGGGTTCGATCATTGCGTCATTTCAATAATATTAATGAAAAATTTAGATGGTGATGAGAACCTTGACTCGAAAGAAATAACTCATTTGTAAATGAAAAGGTGATAAGAAAAATATTGTCAGCCATATCTTGAAAGTTTGAATAATATCTGACTGGCAATATCTAAAACAAAAATATCAAAGCAGTATTACGTGCGTAATTTAATCAATCAACCTACATTCCTGGAATTTTCTCCATGCTGTACTTTCTCTGCGCAAATTATTAGACGGAAGAAAAATGAACTATTATATTTGAAAATCTATAAAGTTCTATTCAATAAAATTTATTTTCTGGGAACATGTTGGATAAGCATTATTCTTCTCACCAGTCGATAAACTAAGGAACTAAATTTGTCCTCCCTATTATTGCTAATTTCTTAAATTAGGTCTCGGATCGCCAACTAATATTTCCTGTTTTCATGAGTAAAATGAAATAAAATACAATCTTCAAACCAAGCCTCCAAATCATAAATTTGCTAAAAAACCCCTCCTACAATATTGATTAAACAATTTCCATTTGATTGTACACCTTCATTAAGGATCCATCAAATCCATCAAATTTTCCCAGCCATCTCCATAGTCGGCAACTCGCCTCCACTCCCATGCTCAAATTTCTAGGTCACCGCTGAAGGTCGTAGAGGAACAATACCAGTAATTTTCGTTAACTGCATAGACGAATTTGAGCATCAATCAAATATTGGTACAACAATGCAAGGGACAGCTTACAAACCGCCTTCGCCGCCAAATTAATTGAATAATAACATGACCACGTCAGCTGGAAGACCAACATCGAACGTGCGTAGAGGTTCATCATGAAATGGCCACAGGTCATAAGTTCAATAGCCCGCAAAGCATTTTCAGAGTATTGTTCGGCTGACGTGCGCGATTAAGCCAACAACGTTGGCTTGGATGGGATAGGGAAAACATTCAAATATTCAACATTCAAACATGAAAACATAAATAGAAACACTAAAACATTTTTCAACTTCTTTGTTGCGTGGACGGGACGAGGAGAAAGGTTAATATGACGATTAAATTTATTTGCGAATTAACACAGGGAAGCAGAAATACGCGAAATACTTACTTTGCAAGGCAATTGTCCGCCTACAATCCTTGATCTATTTTGGCGGTGAAGGAGAATTGTTGCATGTCGGCAAAGAATTAATTAGCAAGATAATTATGAGAAATATTTCCTACTGATGAGTTCAAGCTAAATTTGATCAATAATTTTGATAATTTTGAACGGTTCCCATGTAAGGTTGTAGGGGAATTTTTACCACTGAACTCGATAAATCAGAAGAATGGAATATCCACCAGAAGACAACCTTACGAGTATTTCCAGCTCAAGTTCCAAAGAAGATAAATCCGCGCCGTTTTGAATAACTTCATTAGAATAGAGTCACGAAAATGGAAATACAAAGTTATCGTTCCTGCAGTTGGTTTCAGCGTATGCGTAAATCATTGCTATCTACAGAAATCGTTGGGAATCGCCAAACTTAGTCATCGCTGTTCAGAACTTGAATACCAAGTAGTACAGTAAAGCATTCAGTTTATTTCCATACCAACTGCGTCTTCGATTTAAACAAATTTAACGGATCTTCCGCATGGTGTTGATACCATCGCATTGCAGCTTCCAGGTTCTCATGTCATCTTTGGCTTCCCACAGGAGCCGCTTATAGGACCAGTTCTGGTCATCACAGACCACAAACCACTAACATATGAATATTGCGAACAAATGTTCGATGATTACATGGACACGAATATCATCATTCTTTATGGTGCGACCACCATTTGGCCTCCCTGGTGAGAGGTTGCTTGCGTGATATTTCGCGCGTTTTTAAATTGTAAGATTTATTCTTATTTTGCTTGTGCAAGGTTTTAAGGTAAAATGTAAACTTTTGGATTATCACGTTAATATCTGAGTCCTTCATATTAAACGTTGTGCAACTATTGGAATTTATCAATGTAGAATAGGAAAATACATTAAAATTTTTAAAAAGTATGACATTTCATGATAATATCAGCGCAAATACTACGAATTTTAAATAATGCACATAGACATAAATAATATAGAGTAAACTTGCCTAATTCGTAACCCTAAACTAAAAACGCTTATAAATTTAACACAAGTAAAGATCATTTAAATGTGACTCCAAGTAACTTTTATTGAGGTAATGTTTTATTAATAGTTCAATCAAATTTAAGAAAATTTTATAAATTTCAGAGACATTTTCGAACCCTAAAAAAAGTACGATTTAGCGCCATTCATCTAAAATTGTACTGACTTATTCTCAGATCGTACTTTGAGACCTTATTGATATTTTAAACGTGGCACACCAAAATCTTAAGCAATGATAAACAAAAACGTCAATGAATTAGTTTTAGCAATTTTCACAATTTTTTGGCAGTCATCGCAGTTGCAGTGCTTTGTTTTTTTTTTATTGGCTCCTGCGCAAAGTTTATGTATCTATATTTCACATTGCGTGCATTTGATCATGTCCTACCCAATGTCTTCTTAACATAATTTACAGAACCAACTATCATTTTCAACATGTTTATGTTTCATTTTCTTATTTTAATTTTTGATCTTACAAAAGATATATTTTTCTTTTCAATGGGGCTCTTCAATACGGTTTTATTTTTGGACTCTTTTGTGCTTTATTCCCAAGTTCTTCTTTGTAAAAATTTTCTTTAATAAGAAAAGCTCTTCTAGTTTTTCTTTTTATTTACTTTGAACTGCTAGGAATAGCTCACAATATATATTGTCGCGTGTTATGGTTCGCGGCCAATAATTTTAATGTTCCAGGAAAGTGAAAACGCAATGTCTTTTAATTTAAGTTAAAAGAGTTTATTTAATAACAAAAATGCACAATAATCAATTTAACACTTTCACTATTAAAAGTCTAAAACTTGTCCATAAATTTCTTATTGCAATTGTCTTCTAAATCACTTCACTATTACGAAAATCACTTTTCTATTACTCGAACAATATCGCTTCCCACACACTATCGCAGTTCTTATCGCGGTCGAATGAATAATCCCCCCATTCATTCAGCTCGCCTTTATATAGGGTCTCTAATCATTCAACTCAGTTCTCGTACATTGGTGAATTAGCGGGAACATTCCAGCAGTGAATGAATGGAGCAGTGACTGACTTCCAGATGTTGTTCATGCTTGGTAGGTTCTCGTGGTTTTGAGTAAATTTGTTTTGTTGATGTTCTTAATTGTTGTGAAAACAATTGCGACAGTAGCTCGCAGAATTGTTTGTACATGTAACACTGCCCCCACCTCAGTTCTTTTCGCCCCGAAAAGATGTGTCGCCAGTTCTAGTCAATTCTCCCTGGGTGTAATATGGGGCAAGGCGGTCCAGATGCACGATTTTCATTTTGGCTCTCGGCTTACGATGTTCCTGTATTCGGTATACCACGTCGTTGATTCGCTTTGTAACTCGGTATGGTCCCTCCCAATTATGTTGCAACCTTGGAGACCTCCCCTTTTGCCGTTGCGGGTTGTATAGCCACACCAAGTCATCTTGCTGGAAGCCAGTAGAATTAGCCTTTAGATCATACCTGGTCTTCATGCGGTCAGTAGCCAATTCGAGGTGTTTTCGCACTGTCCGATGTATCTGGTTCAACCTTTGTCTTAGCTCACTTGCGTACTCCGAGATGGTTTGGGGTTTCTCAGGGGGTGTTCCGAACTTTATATCGGCTGGCAGACGAATAGTCTTTCCAAAAATGACTTTGGCTGGAGCTTGGCCCGTCGATGCACGTTCGGCAGCTCTGTACGCCATGAAAAATAGTGGAATGTGTCGAACCCAGTTCCTTTGGTTCTCGTCAACCATCTTGGCAAGGTGTTTATTGAGAGTGCCGTTGAATCGTTTGACCATTCCATCGGATTGAGGATGCAGTGGTGTTGTCCTCGTTTTCCGTATTCCCAGCAGCTCGCACATTTCGCCAAAAACTAGTGATTCGAAGTTTCGGCCTTGATCTGAATGTAGTTCACAAGGTACGCCGTACCTACTGACCCAATTTAACACTAGCTGTTTGGCTACAGTATTTGCTTCCTGGTTGGTAATGGGGTAGACCTCGGGCCACTTGCTGAAATAATCGGCTACAACCAGCGTGTACCGATTTCCCCATTCGGATTCAGGAAAGAGTCCGGCGATGTCAACAGGAATCCTTTCAAACGGTACCCCGACGTTATAGGTTTGCATTTGTCCTCTCAGTCGTCGCTTTGGGCTTTTGACGGAAGCGCAAATTGTGCATCTGCGACACCATTCCTCTACGTCTTCTCGAGCGTGGAGCCAGTAGAATCTTTCCCGCAATTTCGCTAAGGTCTTGTTAACACCAAGGTGGCCTCCCGAGGATCCTTCATGCATTTCCTTAACCACATCGTGGATTCGGCTTTTGAGTAGTCTAGTTTGCATCCTATAGGAGCTGCCATCCACCGTTTCCCATTTCCGCTTGAGTACGCCACCCTCTACCTGAAGGGAGGTTCATTGTGCTCAATAGCTTTTCAGGGTTGCGCCATGCATTCAAACGTCCTTCCACTCAGGTCGTCCAGTCGTCTCCTTCCATACGAGCAATTTTCCGATGTCTTCATCGGCAAACTGGGCATTTTGGATCTCCTGCGCTGATCAACCTTCATCGAATCCGGCCGTTATCACTCGCAGATCAACGCTCGGCTCCTTTTCCTCAATGCGCCGGCAATGCTTACAATTAGCTGGACATGGATGACGAGATAGGGCGTCAGCATTTCCATGAACTCTGCCCTTGTGAAGTAGTTGGGGCCTCACTAGGTCTGGTCGGATAGTCGATCGGGTTGCACCAGTGTCGTTTGTTATGGTGCAATGTTCTTCATCAACTTGACCAGGAAGGCATCTGTCTGCTTCTCCAGGATGTTGCCTTGGCACGGTGATGGGGATACTGGGGATGTCGATCCTCCTAGCTAACGTTTGCCCCACGAAGTTGGCCCTTGCAGTTTGATGGGCCTCCATACTAGGCTCCTGACACGGTCTAGATCTCCACCAACCTGGACAATAGCTCCGTCTTCTTCGCTTCTTGCAGTCTCTTTGCAGGTGCCCCTTCTCACCGCAATCCCAGCATCTAGGCGCCCCATTTGCCTGCGGCTCTCGCTCATTTTCCACGCGCTCACACCTGCATTCGTCTGCCACTACCTCACGGACCCGGGCAGTGGTACGAGTCACATTTTGTGTTGCCTCGAAGTTAAGACTGTCTGACACATTACTTCGGGCAGGGTCTCGTTTTGTTACACCGTGGGGCACCTTCAAGCTGGGGAGTCCCTTTCCTAGCGGGAGGGGAGAGGGGAAGAGGAAATGCCAGAAGAGCGATCCCCCAGCCCCAGCGCCTCCGTCTGCTGTGAGTCCCTTTTATATTTTAGGACTGCCCGAGCATAATGTACCACCTGGTTCCATTTGTCAACCGATTCGAACATCACCGCAACTATATTATCCGGGGTGAGCTCTCCCGTCTTACTGTAGAGTTTCCTTCGCAGCCTGGCCCATTTTGTACACGCAAAAAATGTGTGACAGGCATTGTCCTCCTCTCCTGGGCAAAACCGACAATCGGGAGACCGTGACCTACCGATCTTGTGCAGGTAAGACTGAAAACACCCGTGCCCGCTCAAAAGCTGGGTCAGATAGAAGTCAGTCTCACCATGCCTTCGATTTAGCCACGGTCTCACATCCTGGATGAGGCACGCGGTCCACCTTCCCTTCGTGCAATTCACCCAAGACTGCTGCCAATCGTTGAGCGAGCGTTGTCTCTCCTCGCGGACAACCATCTCCCTCGCATCCTTGTTTCGGCGTAGGTAGACAGCGCGACGCTCTCTAGCAAGGAGGGCGACAGGTATCACGCCTGCAATCACTTTCACCGCCGAGTCGGAGACTGTTGGATACGAAGATGCAATTCTCAGTGCTCCTCTTCTCTGTACCTGTGCCAATCGTTTTCGGTATACCTCCTTGCTGAGAGCGTCGCCCCATACCTCTGCTCCGTACAGTAGCACTGACCCTACAGCACTCATCAAGAGGCGTCTTCTTGATGGACTGGGTCCCCCTACGTTGGCCATAAGTCGACTCAGAGCCGATATTCCCGAAGCAGCCTTCTCAGCCGTTGCCCTGATTTGCTCAGAGAAACTCATCTTCGAGACGATCAGTAGCCCCAGGTACTTTACCGCTGGCTTCGATTCGATTTGTATATCTCCAATACTGATCATCCTTACTCTAGGGATTCTCTTTTTTGTCAAGATGACCACTTCGGTTTTCTCCAGTGCTAAACTGAGCCCGCAAGCAGTCATCCAATCCCTCACTCGGCGCATTAGCATACCTAGCCTAAGTTGCGCTTGTTCAATGGTGCGTCCGGCGACCAGAGCCACAACATCATCCGCATAGCCGACCAAGCGCGAGTCATCTGGCATCTCAAGTCTCAGTAGCCAGTCGTAAGACACGTTCCACAGGTCCGGAACAAGGATAGATCCCTTGGCAACACCCGATCTGATTTCCATCCTTCGTTGGCCCTGTGTCGTGTCGTAGAGCAGGCTTCGGTCCTTTAGGTAGTTCCTCAAAAGCCGCATTAGATATTCTGGAACTTGAAAAGAGTTTTCCAGCGTGTCCAGAATATCCACCCATCTAGCGGAGTTGAAGGCATTCCTGACGTCGAGTGTCACCAACAGGACGATCCGTCGCTTGGTGCGACTATATGCCTCTGCCTTTTGGACCGCGTTCACCACCTCTGTAATCGCATCAATGGTAGAACGTCCTGCTCGAAAGCCGTACTGCCGAGGAAATAGGTCCCCAGCAGCACGAATCGCGTCAGTGAGTCTTCCCTTGATAAGTTTCTCTAGCACTTTCCCAGCCGTGTCTAGCATGCATAACGGGCGGTATGCAGCCGGCGATTCGGGATTTCCCTTCCCCTTGCTGATCAGCACGAGCCTCGCCACATTCCATCGTACCGGGGAAACCCCGTCCCGCAGGCAAGCGTTGAATGTGCTGAGCAGCAAGTCAGGACAATGGTGATAGATGAGCCGCAGTACCTCAGCTGGAACACCATCTGGACCTGGAGCCTTCCTCGCTTTCAACGAAAGAACTGCCTCCTCTAGCTCCAGCTGTGTGAAGAGTGGACACTCAACTAGTGTTTCGCACGGGATGGGTGGGGAAGAGTCCCCGCACTATCGCGTCCATCTTTTCCGCGTCATGTTAACAAGGCTTCCGTAGGGCACCAAGTTTCCCCATGACCAGCTTGTAGCCAAGGCCCCAGGGATCCTTGTTTGCATTGTCCACTAGATCTTGCCAACAGCGAGCCTTGCTACTGTTGATCAGTTTGCGAAGGCATTTCCTGCCCGACTTATATGCTGCCACCTGGTTGACTGCCTCGTCACGGTTCCGCGCCCGTTGAGCACCAGTACACCAGGGGCTTGCCGTTGCGGGGTCTTCGACGGGGCATAGAAGCGCAGCAAACACTCGTAATGATGCTCATAGTAGAGTTAACCACGTCTTGAGCTGCCAGTTCTTCCGTCCCCCCCGAAGCTGCCTGCAGCGACTCACCTGCTGTGAGAACCTTGACGAACCTCTCGACGTCCACCCTTCCGATGTTCCATCCAGTTGTAGAAGGCCGAGAGCACGGACATCGGGAGACAGCATCACTTATCTCAAGCAGAATGCACTGGTGGTCACTAGCTGGGTAGCCCTCTAATACTTTCCAGTTGTGTATCCTCCGTACTAAGGACTCCGAGGCGAATGTCATGTCCGGTATGGTTCCCTCACAGCCAATACGGCGGAAAGCCGGCGTATTTCCGGAGTTTAATACGACGGAGACCGTCCTGGCCACCATTTCCAGGACTCGTTTTCCCCGCGGATCCGTCTGAGGCATGCCTCATTCGATTGCTTTCGCGTTGAAGTCGCCCCCAACGAGCACTTTGTCCTCTGCGTTCGTGACAGCGCCCTCCAAAGCATTAAGCTTGGCTTGAAAAGATGATATCGACTCGTTCGGCGTTAGGTACACACTAAAGATGGTGGTCCTTGAACACCGAACCCACACGAAACCATCCCCCCATCCACAACTCTCCGCTCGAAAGTCAGTGTTCCTAACCCAGATGGTGGCAGTACCAGTTTCATCAGAATACCATAATGCAGGACTTTTATTATGGTGTTGCTCACTCAGCAGCAAGAAGTTGGCTTTCATGTCCCTCGCAAACTGCTCAAGCAGATTTTGGGCGGTTGAACTGCGGTGTAGGTTTAGCCGCAGGATGCGGGTCATCAGAGTTCTGATTTTGCCTTGACTAGGGCTTCCTGGAACACCCGGCATTTTCCTGATCCCAAGACGTGTCCAAAATCAGGTTTTGGATCAGCATCCTTGCAAAGAATACAGTGTGCCTCCTTCGTACACTCTTTTCTTTTATGACCCGTTTCGCCACATTTGTAACATAGGGAACTACTATCGGGTCTTTTGCATACTTGTGTGGTGTGACCATAACCAAGGCATTTGACACATTGAAGAGGCGTTGCTCTTTGCCATATCCTACAGACAACCCACCCAATTCGTACTTTGCCCTTGTTCAGGAGTTGTTCGGCGTCCTTTTCGGTCAAGTCAACTATGGCCATGCGTTGTCCTCTGTTGTTTTCTGGTGTCAGTCTCACTTTGATCATTCCCACGCTAGGGAACTCCTTTTTGATGGCCACTTCTACCTCGGCCAGATCCGCCACGTAGTGTATGTCTCGTATTTCGATCGTTGCCATCGGCTCGAGCGGGGCTTTGGTTGCGCCTAAGCCGAGGTCTTTCTTTACTGCGTCACAAAATGCTTCTTTATTGCCGGCCTCTGCTCCGAATTCGACCAGTATGTGGCCCGACCGCGTTGGTCGTACTACTTTAATGGTAATATTGGTGTCTTCGGGCCTTACGTATCCCCTGATTCCCCGCAGTACCTCCGCATAGGATCGGTCATCTTGGGGCTTTACAAGTAATGCCTGCTGCCGGGGTCTTCATCGGGGCTTCTGCCTCTCCTGTTTTGCATCAGGTCCTTTTTCTAATTGGGCGTCCGTACGAACTTTACTTTCTGGCTTTTTTTGAAGGAGTTTCTTTGCGGCTTTCTTCGCTCCTTTTGTAAGCACTGTCTGGAACCCGTGATCTGGCACTCCACGCCCATTAAGTGCCTCTTCCTTCCTTCTTCTATCCCGATCTCCTTCGAGTGAGCTAGACGCCATTCTTTTATTGACGTTTAATGGTGGAGCTATCTGCGTGTCGCCTTTAGATTTCGCCCCAAGCGCCTCTTTAGCCTTCTGTTCGTCTTCGGCCCTTAACCAGCTCCTCTGATAGTGCCCTATGCGATCTAGGAGCTCCTCTAGTTCAAGGAACCCTGCCTTTGCTGATTTTTGGGGATTCGCATGCAGCTTGTAGTCTTTTCAGAACATCTCCCGCTTTTCGGAGAAGTCTTTCTCTTTCGTACCCCTGGGCCGTAATTGTACCTTGCAAACATCCTTGGGAGAGGTTATCGCGTTCCGTTTCTGAGTGCAGTACTTCCGCCACATTTTCAACGTTAGCGGTGCATTCACGCGGTGTCTGGTCACTCTTTGCTTTTAGTGCCGTAATCTCCTCGTTGGCTTCTGGATTTTTCGTTGCAATGTCGCGATTTGCGACCCTTGCATCGGTCGCTTCGGTAACGATCGCAGTAGTGACAATCGAACACCTGAAGTGTCCTCCAGAGTTTCCATCTTCTCCTAAATAGGACGCTCGGGCATTCGCATCATTTTTTTGCTGCGCCCGAACGCCGCAGAAATCTTAGTCTGAACCAGACTGTCTGCTAGTCTCCGTTTTTCGTCCGTCTTCACTGTCGTTGTGTTAGTCTTCATTTTTGTCGTTGTTAGTACCGCTCGCGATGTACTGTTGACATCGTGGCTGCAACCGCTGGTTGCGACGTCGTTGTTATTTTTCGTTTCTTCGAATTTGCGTGTTGGCTGAAGTTGTCTAATAAACATCCAATCTTATTGGCGGATTCAGTTTTCATGGTAGGCCCATGCACTAGTGCACGTAAATTGGCTTATGTTGTTGAAACGAGACAGCTACGAGTCCCAAGCTGACGCATAGTTGTTCGCCGTTGCCGCTATATGTTTCAGTGGAAGTTCCGCTGCGCCGCAGACACTCGACTTCAAATAATGAAGTTTCTGCACATCGCAAAATGATGAGTTCATATGGACCAACGACTTGAATAAGTCCTTTTAAGAACTTCAATTTAGAAACTCCTCATCGAAGGTTGAGAGTTCTATTTTGGGCAGCTTTATCCCGGCTTGGGAACCTAGTGGTGTTGGATTATGGGAGCTCTCGTTTGGTACGGTCGGCTATTGAGTGGCGATTTCTTGCACCAAGATTCTTGACACGTGTCATTCATATATCCCATTGTCGTATAACTTTTTCCATAGCATAATCCAGCTCGATGGACCAATATTTGGGATTTTGAAAGGATCTTATTGGAAACGAGTACGTTTTGTATTACAGAGTTCAAATTTATCAAATTAAGCAGGATGCAAGCGCACAGGCAAACCGAACATGTCGAAGATCGTAGTGAGACTGACTGGTTGCAAAACTGATTTCTCGTTGCAACTGGGCAATGGTAATAGTATTTGTAGATAAGTCTCCAACAGGGAGAACCCCTTAAATCCTTTATAAAGAGTTTTTGTAGTTGAATGTTGAACCTACATACAAAATTAGATGTTTCTAGCTTATATCGTTTGCGAGAAAAATTGCTGTGACTTATGGATGATGGACAGAAAAGACGCAATTTTAGTAGGGTTTGGTAAATTAATTTTACCAAACCCTAAAAATTTGTATAGGGTTTTGCATTAGGGACATAACAATTTTGTATCTTTATATAAACGCACCGTTAAACTTGTTTAGTGAACTGTTAGTGTCAAAACTTTAGTTAAAGTCATCATTTTCATCAATGTAAAGTTCACGAACCAGCAACGTTTGAAAATTATTAAATCTTACTACGGAAATTCTGAGTCCATGGTAGCAACTTTAAGAGCGCTTACTCCAATTTCCGGCCGTAATAATCGTCCCATCCGACAGGCTGTGCACACTATAGTGGATTATTTCGACTCCACATTTTCACTAATGGATGTTACGGTGTCAAAAAGACGTCGTACTGCTCGAAGCGGAGAAAATGTCACAGCCGTTTGTGCTTCGACTGAAAATTAGTCAAATCAGTCCATTCCACGTCGTCCTCGAAAATCGGGCATTGCTCAAACGACACTGTGGCATATCTTGTGAAAAAATCTCGGCCTACATTGTTACAAGATCAAATTGACTCAGGAGCTAAAGCCACTTACGCATAAACGGGCTGGTGGCGGTCATATGACCGAAATCGAACTCTAATCATAAAATGTAATGCTTGCACTACACCCACAATAAATGTGAAATCAATATCGGAAATATTTCTCTGTTTTATTAATAGATAAAATTTATATGTCCTTAATGGAAAATCCTTTCATTATTCATTCTTGCGTCTCGTAGTTTTGTCATTGCATATTTCACACATAATCTAGATCTTTTCGATTTTATTGTATATTTGATACTAATATCGGATTCCTTTTAAAAAAAAATTTTGAGGATCAAATATGATCAGGGTATTATTCTGAGCTTGAAGCTGCTTACTTGAATTTCTGTAATATGAAAAAAGGACATTAGAGTTTCCTTGTAGTGTTTCCTTTTAAGAAATTTCAATTTTTGTAGTATTAATTTGTAACAAATTACAACAGACCTTACGCAGTCAATAAGGTTTATTTTTTAAAAATTACTGAAAACTGCACTTGAATCGAGTTGAGTACTCCACGTTTTCTGACAGAAGGAAACAATTATGTACTCATAAATCGAAATAAAGAGCAATAATATTCCACAGACCATCTGAATTTTTAAGGAAATCACAAACGTAATTACTAGCCAAGGAAGTCACCTAAACTTAAAACGCCAATTTCT
Organism: Odontomyia ornata; assembly: GCA_963969285.1. Classification (NCBI taxonomy): domain Eukaryota; kingdom Metazoa; phylum Arthropoda; class Insecta; order Diptera; family Stratiomyidae; genus Odontomyia; species Odontomyia ornata. The sequence continues at coordinate 117,607,393 of OZ017742.1, forward strand.
TACACCTAAGCATCGTCGACTGCACCGGTAAGTGGACGGCAGCAATTGCAAGAGATGTTAACGTGCACGGACACACTGCAGTGTTCGATGCAGACAGTTGCACCGTAAATCTCCGTGGCCGATCTCAGGTTTTAGGCTTGCTACCTTGAATCCGACATCTGTTTTGCAAATTCAGTTCACATGCTATGCCATGTAAAACTTCACACAATTAATTAAGCCTTTCCCGTCAGCGCGATGGATGCAGATCGCGACATGAAAACGCTTGGGATCAGTTAGTTGTAAGGCGGTTACATGGGTTACATAGCGGTGCAATTGTAGAGCAGCGTGTTTTGCAGCCGTCGTCAACGTCGCCGCCCAACTCCAAAGACCCCAATCGGAAGGCAAGTCACTGATCATGCGGTACCGCCGCGGTTCCATCTAGTTAAGAGTGTGTGGTGCATACAAAGGCCCGCGGAGCCGATGGAGCCGAAGCGGCTCCAAGACCACAGTATGCATGGCATCTATATTCCAACCGTGTACAGCAAATCGATATCAAACGCTTAGATCAATGTCGCGGTTGTTGTTGTACCGTTCGTTGTTCTTGCGATTCTTTGCCAACTTGTCACCTCGTTGGATTGCTGCGATCAAGTGCAGATTGCCCAACCAGCCTGAACCCTCATTTGGAGCTAGGAAGCAGCTACTCGTCGCCGCGTCGTCTCTCTATCTTATGTACCAGCGACAAGTTCGATACGGCATTGGTACACGGGATTGATCTCAGCCTGAATTCGCTAATTTGCAGAACGAAGCGCTGATCTAGCGATTGGTTCCCACGCTGATGTCGTTGGTTCAAACAAGTAGTGAACCGGCGACAGCGAAATCGGCCCCCAACGTGGGCTACGATTAGAGGAGCGCGAGCAGAGTTTTCGAGCAGCAACTCCGTTTCCCATGCTACAAGTATTTCTGAATTTTAATTCGCTGAGTTACAGCTAAGCAAAGACTTCTTATTCTAAGCAATTAGAGAAAATGCACATTTGCCAAATTAGTTTGTTCTGCTAAGCGAAGTCATCTGGTCTTGACTTGAGCTCATAATTCACCCCAAGAATGACAACATAATAACTGGGATCTGCAGGAGATTGGCACTCGACCTGGCAAAGAGTAACGAGTCCACTAGTAGATATTGTGATAATTTTCTAGTACGAAAAACAAATGAATAATCACCCACTAAACCCGTAGAAGACTCGAGCTAATCCGTTAGACGACCTCACCAGCTAAATGATGGACCATCTAACTGACAATTTTATGGATTATCGCCTGACACGCCCAACAGCCATATGTGTGGTGCACCTCGGTGGAATTCACCAGAATTAGAGAGTCGACCTCCGGTAATTGTTTGTCGTGCCATCGTGCTGTGGCAGCCTCAACGTCGACTTGGAAGATCTATTGCCAGTAATTGGACTTGTACTTTTGCTCAAATCTGGCTGCGCGGAGGAGTTATGGTGTTGCTGACTTCTTGGAGTTATTATTGATAGGAAAGTTTGACCTCCAGCAGGCCATCATGTGATCAATTTGTCTGTAATTCATTAAAAAAGCCTAGAAAGGAGACCATACATTCTCAGCGAAAGGAGCTAACCTTGTTCTTCCAAGCCGATAAAGAAAAAAATATTAATTCCTGCGAAATTGAGCAATCGAAAGGTAACTCTGATTTAACAGTAACTACTTGTATGGCTGACAGTGCATCAACTCAGTTTCGTTTAACTCTGGTGTACAGGTAAAATGATGGGTGACTTCAACGACGACTGATCCAATGATCGTGAGAAGTCAGTCCCGGATATTATGGTATCTACCACATACACGAGAAGAAGGATGTCAGCTGCAGATGTTACCGCCGAAGTGAATGTACACATATGAGTACACGATGCACAGAAGTAACAACTGCACGAGGGTGTAAATGGTCTATAATGATCATTATTTCCATGATGATGTTTAATTGTTTGTTTGGAAGGTGCAATGTAACTATTGAATTATGATAATCATAAGTTTAACATGCTGAACACATTTCCAATCGATTATCTGAAAATTGGATTGGAAAGGGAAGTGCTATTAAAGCGTGTTCATCGGGAAAAGTAATAGCTCTGATAAATTATAATGAGAAGACTAGATGTTGGGAAAGGACACGCTTTATGAAGGCCATTCGGTAGAAATAAAATAAAATTTGAAATTATACTGCAGATTTTTTTTTGGCTTTCGTTCTAAATATGAGTGAAAGTCATTATTTTTGTACTTTGTACAAAATTCCTTCTAATAAATACCAAGCTTTTGTCTTTTACCAGGAAGGTTTTACCATCGATTAACAAGCTGCTTTTTTCAATCCATTAATGAATGCGCTTAACATTAAGTTTGTATTTTGGATAAAATTAATATATTTGTTTAAAATTTCTTATGATATTTTATCCCGATTGCTGGCAAGCAAAGTCGTAGCCATACACACCCGGGCAGAATAATAATTCTGAACAGTGACGGTGCAAGGCGTGGGCGACCGCCTATGGCCTTGCGTTATAGGGGCCTCGCGCTTGAGAGCCTTTTCTAACTCAATAAAAGTTTGAAAAGTTGTCATGGAAACCACTTTGATTTTTTCCCCAACAGTTGTTAAAATACCACTCGAGCCAAGGTTTTTTTTTGTGGTAGGGAGGTGTATGCTAATTATACACAGAGTGTGGGACTCCAATGCGCGACTGGACTACCCACTAAACACCTCCCCTGTCAACCTGAGAACCCAGCCTGGAACCGTTTGACACATCACTTCGGGCCAAGTCTCGTTTTGTTACGCCGTGGAGCGCTTTCAAGCTGGGGAATCCCTTTCCTAGCGGGAGGGGAGAGGGGAAGAGGAATTGCCAGAAGAGCGATACCCCATCCCCAGCGCCCCCGGCTGCTGTGAGTCTCTTTTATATTTTAGGACTGCCCGAGCATAATGTGCCACCTGGTTCCATTTGTCAGCCGATTCGAGCATCACCGCAATTGTATTATCCGGTGTGAGCTCCCCCGTCTCCCTGTAAAGTTCCCTTCGCAGCCTGACCCATTTTGTGCACGCGAAAATGTGTGACAGGCATTGTCCTCCTCTCCTAGGCAAAAACCGACAATTGGGGGACCGTGACTTACCGATTTTGTGCAGATAAGACTGAAAACACCCGTGCCCGCTCAAAAGCTGGGTCAAATAGAAGTCAGTGTCACCATGCCTTCGATTTAGCCACGGTCTCACATCCGGGATGAGGCGCGCAGTCCACCTGACCTTCGTGCAATTGACCCAAGACTGCTGCCAATTGTTGAGCGAGCGTTGTCTCTCCTCGCGGACAACGATCTCCCTCGCATCGTCGTTTTGGCGCAGGTAAATAGCGCGGCGCTCTCTAGCAAGGAGGGCGATAGGTATCACGCCTGCAATCACTCTCACGGCCGAGTCGGAGACTGTTGGATACGAAGATGCAATTCTTAGTGCTCCTCTTCTCTGTACCCGTGTCGAACGTTTCCGGTATACCTCCTTGCTGAGAGCATCGCCCCATACTTCTGCTCCGTACAATAGGACTGACCCTACAGCACTCATCAAGAGGCGCCATAAGTCGGCTCAGAGCCGATATTCCCGAAGCAGCCTTCTCAGTCGTCGCCCTGATTTGCTCAGAGAAACTCATCTTCGAGTCGATCTGTAGCCCCAGGTACTTCACCGCTGGCTTCGATTGGATATGTATGTCATCAATACTGATCATCCTTACTCTAGGGATTCTCTTTTTTGTCAAGATGACCACTTCGGTTTTCTCCAGTGCTAAACTCAGCCCGCGAGCAGTCATCCAGTCCCTCACTCGGCGCATTAGCATACCTAGCCTAAGTTTCGCTTGTTCAATGGTGCGTCCAGCGACCAGAGCCGCAACATCATCCGCATAGCCGACCAAGTGCGACTCATCTGGCATCTCAAGTCTCAGTAGCCCGTCGTAAGACACGTTCCACAGGTCCGGACCAAGGATAGATCCCTGGGCAACACCCGATGTAATTTCCATCCTTCGTTGGCCCTGTGTCGTGTCGTACAGCAGGCTTCGGTCCTTTAGGTAGTTCCTCAAAAGCCGCATTAGATATTCTGGAACTTGAAAAGAGTTTTCCAGCGTATCCAGAATATCCACCCATCTAGCGGAGTTGAAGGCATTCCTGACGTCGAGTGTCACCAACAGGACGATCCGTCGCTTGGTGCGACTATATGCCTCTGCCTTTTGGATCGCGCTCACCACCTCTGCAATCGCATCAATGGCAGAACGTCCTGCTCTAAAGCCGTACTGCCGAGGAGATAGGTCCCCAGCAGCACGAATCGCGTCAGCAAGTCTTCCCTTGATGAGTTTCTCTAGCACTTTCCCAGCCATGTCTAGCATGCATAAAGGGCGGTATGCAGACGTTGATCCGGGATTTCCCTTCCCCTTGCTGATCAGCACGAGCCTCGACACCTTCCATCGTACCGGGAAAACCCCGTACCGTAGGCAAGCGGTTAATGTGCTGAGCAGCAAGTCAGGACAATGGTGATAGACGAGCCGCAACATCTCAGCTGGAACACCATCTGGACCTGGAGCCTTCCTCGTTTTCAATGAGAGAACTGCCTCCTCCAGCTCCAGCTGTGTGAAAAGTGGGCACTCGACTGCTGTTTCACCATGGACAGCGTCAACACGGACGGAATGGGCGGGGAAGAGTCCTCGCACTATCGCGTCCATCTTTTCCGCGTCATGTATACAAGGTTACCGTAGGGCACCAAGTTTCCTCATGACCAGCTTGTAGCCAGGGCCCCACGGATCCTTGTTCACATTGTCCACTACGTCTTGCCAGCAGCGAGCCTTGCTACTGTTGATCAGCTTGCGAAAGCATTTCCTGGCCGACTTATATGCCGCCGCCTGCTCGCATGCCTCATCAGGGTTCCGCACCCGTTGAGCCTCACGTCGAAGTTTGTGACACTCCCTTCGCTTTTCAGCGATTTCAGTTGACCACCAGTACACTGGGGGCTTGCCGTGCCGGGGTCTTTGACGGGGCATAGAAGCGCAGCAAGCAGTCGTAATGATGCTCATAGTAGAGTTCACTACGTCTTCAGCTGCCAGTTCTTCCGTCCCCTCCGAAGCTCCCTGCAGCGGGGCACCTGCTGTGAGAGCCTTGACGAACCTCCCGACGTCCATTCTTCCGATGTTCCATCCAGTTGTAGAGCGTCGAGAGCACGGACGTTGGGAGACAGCATCACTTATCTCAAGCAGAATGCACTGATGATCACTGGCTGAGTAGTCCTCTAATACTTTCCAGTTGTGTATCCTTCGTACTAAGGACTCCGAGGCGAATGTCACGTCCGGTATGGTTCCCTCACAGCCAATACGGCGGAAAGTCACCATATTTCCGGAGTTTAGCACGACGAGGGCCGTCCTGGCCACCATTTCCAGGATTCGTTTTCCGCGCGGATCCGTCTGAGGCATGCCCCATTCGATTGCTTTAGCGTTGCAATCGCCCCCAACGAGCACTTTACCCTCTGCGTTTGAGACAGCGCCCTCCAAAGCATTAAGTTTGGCTTGGAAAGATGATTTCGACTCGTTCGGCGTTAGTTACACACTAAAGAAGGTGGTCCCTGAGCACCGAACCCACACGAAACCATCCCCCCTTTACAACTCTCCGCTTGAAAGTCACTATTCCGCACCCAGATGGCGGCAGTACCAGTTTCATCAGAATACCATAATGCAGGACTTTTACTATGGTGTTGCTCACTCAGCAGCAAGAAGTCGGCTTTCATGTCCCTCGCAAACTGCTCAAGCAGATTTTGGGCGGTTGAACTGCAGTGTAGGTTTAGCTGCAGGATGCGGGTCATCGAAGCTCTTATTTGGCCTTGGCTAGGGCTTCCTGGAACACCCGGCATTTTCCGGATCCCAAGATGTGTCCAAAACCTGGTTTTGGATCAGCATCCTTGCAAAGAATACAGTGTGCCTCCTTCGTACACTCTTTTCTTATATGTCCCATTTCACCGCTTTTGTAACAAAGGGAACTCCTATCGGGTCCTTTGCATACTTGTGTGGTGTGACCATAACCAAGGCATTTGAAACATTGAAGAGGCGTTGCTCTTCGCCGTATCCTACAGACAACCCGCCCAATTCGTACTTTGCCCTTGTTCAGGAATTGTTCGGCGTCCTTTTCGGTCAAGTCAACTATGGCCATGCGTTGTCCCCTGTTGTTTTCTGGTGTCAGTCTCGCTTTGATCCTTCACACGCTAGGGAACTCCCTTTTGATGGCCTCTTCTACCTCGGCCAGATCCGTCACGCAGTCAATGTCCCGTATTTCGATCGTTACCATCGGCTCGAGCGGGGCTTTAGTTGCGCTTTTGCCGAGACTTTCTTTACTGCGTCACAGAATGCTTCTTTATTGCCAGCCTCTGCTCCGAGTTCGACCAGTATGTGGCCCGACCGCGTTGGTCGTACTACTTTGATGGTAGTATTGGTGTCTTCGGGCCTTACGTTTCCCCTGATGTCCCGCAGTACCTCCGCGTAGGATCCGCCATCTTGGGGCCTTACAAGCAGTGCCTGCTGCCGGGGTCTTCGTCGGGGCTTCTACCTCTCCTGTTTTGCATCAGGTCCTTTTTGTAATTGGGCGTCCGTACGAACTTTATTTTCTGGCTTTTTTTGAAGGAGTTTCTTTGCGGCTTTCTTCGCTCCTTTTGTAAGCACTGTCTGGAACCCCTGATCTGGTGCTCCCCGTCCGTCAAGTGCCTCTTCCTTCCTTCTTTTATCTCGATCTCCTTCGAGTGGGCTAGACGCCATTCTTTTATTGACTTTTAATGATGGAGCTATCTGCATGTCGCCTTGAGATTTTTGCCCGTAGCGCCTCTTTAGCCTTCTGTTCACCATCGGCCCTTAACCAGCTCCTCCGATAGTGCCCTATGCGATCTAGGAGTTCCTCTAGTTCAAGGAGCCCTTCCTTTGCTACTTTGCTAATTTTTGGGGAGTTGCATGCAGCTTGTCTTCTTTTCAAAACATCTCCCGCTTTTCGATGTAGTCTTTCTTCTTCGTATCGCTGGGCCGCAATTGTACCTTGCAACCATCCTTGGGAGAGGTTTTTGCGTTCCGTTTCCGAGTGCAGTACTTCCGCGACATTTTCAACGATGGCGGTACAATCACGCGGTGTCTGGTCACTCTTTGCTTTAAGTGCCGTAATCTCCTCGTTTGCTTCTGGATTTTTCGTTGCAATGTCGGGATTTGTGACCCTTGCATCGGTCGCTTTAGTAACGATCGCAGCCGTGACAATCGAATTTTCGGTGCTCTTTATGTTATCTTCCACTGCTCGAACACCTGAAGCATCCTGCCAAGTCTCCCGCTTCTCCTTAATAGGAGGCTCGGGTGTTTGCATAATTTTTTTGCTGCGCCCAAACGCCGCAGGAATCTCAGTCTGCCCCAGACTGTCTGCTGTTCTCCGTTTTTCGTCTACCGTCACTGTCGTTGTGTTAGTCTTCGTTTTTTTTTCGTGGTTACAACAGCTCTCGATGTACTGTTGATATCGTGGCTGCAACCGCTGGTTGCGTCGTCGTTGTTATTATTTTTCATTTCCTTTTTTGGATTTCGGAGCCGCTATCTCCGTTCGTGCATGTAGTCGCCTTTTTGGTTCCATGGTTATCTTTGCAGAGCAGGGAGGCCATGCGAGGGTTGGCACAAGCCCTTATGGGGACAAGTGCTTAGAGCCAGACCAGCGCTAATCGGGAGTTCGTCTCAACCGAACCTACACCACCAACCCAATGGTGCGAACTTCGAACGTACTCCGAGGCCTGCCAAGGTTTTACCGGGACGGAGACGGTATGATAGTTGAATTGGAGCCGTTCACACACGAGTTTCACCTCGGCGCTACTGTGCAAACCATCACATCCGCCAGCCCAAAGCGTCAATTCCAGTTCGCTGTCCAAAGCGTAGTCCAGATACAATCAGAGTCGTTACCTGTCATCCCAGGAGGGAGCCTCACGGCACCCCCCATATCCTCGGGTCCGTGGGGGCGGCACTCCCCAAAGAATGCTAGCCTCCAAGAATGTTCTTGTTGACCGGTTTTCTCCCTGCGGGAATTTCCTCGGGTACGTGGAGGCGGAACTCCCCAAAGAATGCTAGCCTCCAAGAGTGGTCTTGTCGACCGGCATTCCCCCTGCGGAGTTTCCTCGGGTACGTGAGGGCGGAGCTCCGCAAAGAATGCTAGCCTCCAGGAGTGCTCTTGTCAACCGGCATTCCCCCTGGTTAATAATAACAAGCTGGGTGGACAGACCTATGCTCATGTCAGAAGGGTATTGTTCTCAACTTACAAAATGCAGTAACCAGCAACGAATAAAATCAAGAAACATGTCAAAGACGATTTTATTGGAGAAAATATGAAATTCAAAGATCATACTATTATTAACAAAGTTGAACGAATTTTGGCTTCTGAGGTATTTGTTATGGTCATACCCATAAATATCTCCCCTGATAATTTTTTCAAATTTTTTGGATCACAGGTGTCCATTCGCGAGGGAGGAAACACATTTTTCATGTATATACCCCCCCCCCCCCTGTGCCCCCGCTGAATCAAAAACTTTCAGTTGAGGAACTTTTTTGAAAAGCTCTCATAAAGACCTTTCATTTGATACTCATATCGGCTACCTTTGATGAAATTTTGGTAATTATTTAGTTCGGGTGCCATACTCCCGATTTTTTTTGGAAATTCCAGTATGTTATACAGTTTTTCATGCTTTAAGCGAATATAAACATATGATGGGCACGGAAAACAATCCTTTACATAGTTTTTAAGGTTCACACCAGATCTCATGCAGTTAGCTCCACAATCAAATGTCAGTAAAAAGTTAATACATAGCCCAATCGAATTAAATCGGGATTAAACAAGGAATATAGAGGTAGGGATTAAACAAGGAATATACAGGGTGGGCGTGGAATGCTAGATCAGGGTTTTCAAACAGTGTTAACAAAAATAGCAAAGAAATTTGCAAAGAAATTTCTTCAAAAAGTGCCAAATAATAAAGTTCCGATGGGCGATCAGCAAGAAAAAAGAGCCAATTTGATGCAGGAGGGCAAAAAGCCACGAAAAAGACCCAGGCAGCTGGCTATACCCGTAAAATCCCAAGATGACTGACGCTACACAGGAAAGCTGCAAAGTATCAGGAGAAATGTAAGGCTCGAAGACATCAACACTGCTTTTAAAGCATCGTACTGCTTTAAAAGCGCCACTGGACTACCCACTAAACCCTCCCCTGTCAACCTGAGAACCCAGCCTGGAATCGTTTCACACATTACTTCGGGCCAGGTCTCGTTTTGTTACGCCGTGGGGTGCCTTCAAGCTGGGGAGTCCCTTTCCTAGCGGGAGGGGAGAGGGGAAGAGGAAGTGCCAGAAGAGCGATCCCCTAGTCTCAGCGCCCCCAGCTGCTGTGAGTCCCTTTTATATTTTAGGACTGCCCGAGCATAATGTGCCACCTGGTTCCATTGTCAACTGATTCGGGCATCACCGCAACTATATCATCCGGGGTGAGCTCTCCCGTCTTCCTGTAGAGTTCCCTTCGCAGCCTGACCCATTTTGTACACGTAAAAAATGTGTGACAGGCATTGTCCTCCTCTCCTGGGCAAAAACCGACAATCGGGAGACCGTGACTTACCAATCTTGTGCAGGAAGACTGAAAACACCCATGCCCGCTCAAAAGCTGGGTCAGATAGAAGTCAGTTTCACCATGCCTTCGAATAGCCACGGTCTCACATCCGGGATGAGGTGCGCAGTCCACCTTCCCTTCGTGCAATTGACCCCAGACTGCTGCCAATCGTTGAGGGAGCGCTGTCTTTCCTCACGGACAACTATCTCCCTTGCATCCTCGTTTCGGCGCAGGTAAATAGCCCGACACTCTCTAGCAAGGAGGGTGACAGGTATCACGCCTGCAATAACTCTCACCACCGAGTCAGAGACTGTTGGATACGAAGATGCAATTCTCAGTGCTCCTCTTCTCTGTATCTATGCCAGGCGTTTTTGGTATACCTCCTTGCTGAGAGCGTCGCCCCATACCTCTGCTCCGTAAAGTAGCACTGACTCTACAGCACTCATCAAGAGACGTCTCCTTGATGGGCTGGGTCCCCCTACGTTGGCCATAAGTCGACTCAGAGCCGATATTCCCGAAGAAGCCTTCGCAGCCGTTGCCCTAATTTGCCCAGAGACACTCATCTTCGAGTCGGTCAGTAGCCCCAGGTACTTCACCGCTGGCTTCGATTTGATTCGTAAGTCGCCAATACTGATCATCCTTACTCAAGGGATTCTCTTTTTTGTCAAGATGACCCCTTCGGTTTTCTCCAGTGCTAAACTGACTCCGCGAGCAGTCATCCAGTCCCTCACTTAGCGCATTAGCATACCTAGCCTAAGTTGGGCTTGTTCAACGGTGCGGTGTGTCCAGCGACCAGAGCCGCAACATCATCTGCATAGCCGACCAAGCGCGACTCATCTGGCATCTCAAGTCTCAGTAGCCCGTCGTAAGACACGTTCCACAGGTCCGGACCAAGAATAGATCCCTGGGCAACAGCCAATTTAATTTCCGTCCTTTGTTGGCCCTGTGTCGTATCGTAGAGCAGGCTTCGGTCCTTCAGGTAGTTCCTCAAAATCTGCATTAGACATTCTGGAACTTGAAAAGAGTTTTCCAGCGTGTCCAGAATATCCACCCATCTAGCAGAGTTGAAGGCATTCCTGACGTCGTGTGTCACTAACAGGACGATCCGTCGCTTGGTGCGACTATATGCCTCTGCCTTTTGGACCGCGTTCACCACCTCTGCAATCGCATCAATGGTAGAACGTCCTGCTCTAAAGCCGTACTGCCGGGGAGATAGGTCCCCAGCTGCACGAATCGCGTCAGTGAGTCTTCCCTTGATGAGTTTCTCTAGCACTGTCCCAGCCGTGTCTAGCATGCATAACGGGTGGTATGCAGACGGCGATTCGGGATTTCCCTTCCCCTTGCTGATCAGCACGAGTCTCTCCACCTTACATCGTACCGGGAAAACCCCGTTCCTTAGGCAAGCGTTGCATGTGCTGAGCAGCAAGTCAGGACAATGGTGATAGACGAGCCGCAAAACCTCAGCTGGGACAACATCTGGACCTGGTGCCTTCCTCGCTTTCAATGAGAGGACTGCCTCCTCCAGTTCCAGCTGTGTGAAGAGTGGGCACTCGACTGCTGTTTCACCATGGACAGCGTCAACATGGACGGGATGGGCGGGGAAGAGTTCCCGCACTATCGCGTCCATATTTTCCGCTCCATGTATACAAGGCTTCCGTAGGGCACCAAGTTTCCCCATGACTAGCACGGATCCTTGTTCACATTGTCCACTAGATCTTGCCAGCAGCGAGCCTTGCTACTGTTGATTAGTTTGAGAAGGCATTTCCTGGCCAACTTATATGCTGCCACCTGGTTGCATGCCTCGTCACTGTGACACTCCCTTCGCTTTTCAGCGATTTCAGCTGACCACCAGTACACTGGAGGCTTGCCATGCCGCGGTCTTGGACCCCCCTGCGGGGGATCTTAATGCTTTGGAGGACGCTGTCTCGAATGCAGGTGGCAACGTGCTCGTTGCGGGGAAACATGTCCCATTCGATAACGTAATCGAATGGGACATGCCTTCAACAGGTCCGCAAGGAAAAAAAATTCCAGAAATGACGGCTAGGACGGCTCTCGTCACACTCAACATCGGAAATACGCCGACTTTTTGCCATATTGGCTGTAGAGCAACCATGCCGGACATCACATTCACCGCGTAGTCCTAAGTACGAAGGATAGAAAATTGGAGAGTGTTAGAGGACTACACAGCCAGTGATCGACAGTGCATTCTGCTTGAGATCTGTAATGTTGTCTCCCGATGTCCGTGCTACAATTGGGGGGGAGCATTAGATGGATGGTGGTCGAGAGGTTCGTCAAGGTGTCTGCGACAGGTGCACTGCTGCAACGTAGTGAACTCAGCTATGAGCATCATCACGACTACTTGCAGCGCTTCTATGCTCAGTTAAAAACCCTGACACGGCAAGTCTCTGGTGTACAAATGGCCAACTAAAATTGCTGAAAAGCGAAGGGAGTGTCACAAGCTTTGGGGTAAGGCTTAACAGGTACGGAACCATTATGAGGCATACAACCCATGGCAGTATATGTCTATGTTGGCTAGGAAATGCCTACGAAAATTAATTAGCAACAGCAAGGCTTGCTGCTGGAAAGATTTAGTGGACAATATGAAGAGTCCCTAGGGTCTTAGCTACAAGCTAGTTATGCGGAAGCTTGGTGCCTGTGGAGACCGTGCATACATAATGCGGAAAAGATCGACGAAATGGTGCGGCCACTCTTCTTCGTCCATCTTGTCAGTGTTGATGTGACCCGCGGTGAAACAGTGATCAAGTGCTCACTTTTCACACAGACGGAACTGGAAGAGATAGTCCTTTCATTGAACGCAAGCAAAACTCTAGGCCCAGATGGTGTTCAAGCTGAGATGGTGTTGTCTTTCACCATTGTCCTGAATTGCTGCCCAGTACATTCAACGCTTACCTACCAGATAGTGTTTTCCCCACACGATGGGAGGTGTTAACGCTCGTGCTGATCAGCAAGGTGAAGGGAAAATCCTCATCACCATCTGCATACCGTCCATTATGCATCTTAGCCACTGCTGGAAAATGCAAGGAAAACTCATCAAGGGAAGACTCACAGACGCAATTTGTGCTGCTGGCGACCTTTCTCCTCGGCACGACGTTTAATGGTGACACTCGACGTGGTGACACTCGACGCTACGAACACCTTCAACTCCACTAGATATTTCGGATATGTTGGAAAATTCTTTCTATCTTATACGGCTTCTGAGGGACTACCTGAAGGATCGAAGCCTGCTTTATGACACGATACAGGGTCAACGGAGGATGAAAGCTCATCAGGTGTTGCTAAGGGATCTGTCTTTGTTCCAGACCTGTGAAACGTGTTCTACAATGGGTTACTGAGACTGTAGACGGTAGATGAGTCACGCTTGATCAGCTATGCGGACGATATTATGGCTCAAGTCACTGGACGCACTATCAAACAAGCACATCTTAGACTAGTTATGCAAATGCGCCAAGTGAAAGACTGAATAGCTGCTCTTGAGCTTAGTCTAGTGGTAGAGAAAACCACTTCATCATCATCTTGATTAAAAAAGAGCATCCCTAGAGTGAGGATGCTAAGAATAATAAAGCACATGGCATCGATCAGATTCTAGTGGAGCTCTTCAAATATGCTGGCAGCGGTGTTCATTTGGCAAGGAGAACATATCTCGAAAGTGTGGAGCCAATCAATTATATTCCATATCTTTAAAAAAAGCGACAAGCTGCAGTGCAAAAACTGAAGAGGAAACCACTGCTCCGTGTTGCGTACAAGATGTTTACAAAAATCTGAAATCCGATTGTGCGCTCAAAGTATTATCGGGGAGTATCAAGGTGGTTTTCGAGTAGGTAGATTGACAAGAAACCAACTTTTTACAATCAAGCAGTTGCTTGATTGATAGACGTGCATCAGATTTTCGTGGAATTTAATGCAAACATACAACAGTATTTATTACAACGTACTGTACCAAATAATACTTTCCTTTGGCGTCTCAGGCAACCTAGTTCATCTTACAAAAACGACAATGACGTCGACAACCTCCCAAGTCCGCATCAACAACCAACTCACAGATGTCTTTGATCCAACTATCGGAATAAAGCGAGGAGATGGGCAGGCTCCATTGCTGTTTAATTTGCCTCTGAAGTACGTCATAAAAAAGTTACATGTCGATACACGTGGTCGAGCCAAGTAGTAGCCTATGCGGATGACATCAATATTTTGTCACGGTCATTAACGACTGCCAAAGAACTCTTCCTGAAACTAGATAGTGGTGAAAAGCTAGTAAGGCTAAAATCAATAAGAATAAAACAAAGCACATAACGCAATCGTGAAAAAATACCTCAAATACACAAAATATAACACTTGGCCAAAATTTCAAAAAAACAATCGGGAGTATGGCACCTAAACTAAATTATTACCGAAATTTTTTTTTCAGGAGCCACTCCCCTGTACTGTAATCATCGATTCATGGCAAATTTTTTCGAATCCTAGAATGATGACAAAGCCCCTTTGCCAGGAGCTCTCTCCTGCCTCCTTGACTTGTTTCATGTATGGGTACTAATTGCAGGTACTCATCTTCAGTCATTCATTAAATTGAATCAAATGTTAAAAGCATGCACCTTAAACGTTGAAGTTGGGGAAACACAACTCAAAATTATTCAATCTTCGCATTTAAAACAGCCACCATATTCTTTTACGCTTACTGATGCCACTAACTGAACCGATTCTCAAAGATATTGATGATACGAATATCGGCAGAAAAGCAAAACAGGTCTGCCACCATCTCGCCCGATTGACGATGACTCTGCGGCAACAACTCTTACACCAGCTAAGGCTCCCGAGGAAATACAAGAACTCGCTTCTATCGACGAAGATACAATGTCGCACGGCGAACAGTTTGAACCGATCCTGAGTGATGATGAAATTGATGGAGATGACGATAATACCAAAGAAGAACAGGAGAATGAAGAAACGGACGTAGAAGAAGAGTTTGAAGATATAATTAAAGTATATGATCCATTCAAGATACCCCTTGTGCGTTTTGATTTCGATATGCTTCCAAGTTGTGCTCGTGAGATTGAAATTTTTGACAAACTATTAATGATGTATGAACTACAAAGCAAAGCCACAACAACAGATGACTTTGTAAAGTCTTCAAATGATGAAAAGGAAAATTTTGTTTACATTTCCGAACAACTACTAACTCATTTGACACAAATCAATCTTTCGTCTTTCGACCGAAGAAATTTCATTCTGAAGTCAGTTTCACAACAAACATATTAAAAATAGCGTTGAGCTTTGAGTGTGCATTTGACTGATCCCAACCACGCTTTAAAGTGCGCCATATAAAAATAGGTGCTCGACATGCAGAATGCTTCGGCTCTTGAGAAGATTTCATCACGTACGTAAGTCGAAAAGTGCAATCGTTTCAATGACCTGTTTCATCTGTACGAACAACAATAATGGTGAAATATCTGTTAAATATAGAAAATTACTCAATGGAAGAGGGAGATGAAGAAAAGAAGGTGGCAGATGATGAAGGAGTCATGAAAGAAAAATTCAAGCATATTACTCGAGATTTCGATCGGCTTCAGAAGTTGGGGATCGAAATTTCATTTCGGATTCAAACACATTATTACATGAGTGCGATTGCAAATACCAAGGACGATACTGATGCTCTAATCGAGGACTTACACGCGCTTTATAGTCAAACGAGCTTACACTGTCGAGGCACTGACTTCAATTCACAACAACATTGAGCCCCTATTACATCTCCTTGTAAGAGAGCGAAAGTGTCAAGCACAAAGAAATCCTGACTCACCTGCTCTCAAGTATAAATCCCCAGTCCTGGAGACTGCTGCATTCGACATTCTAATGGCGTTCGTTTTCTTACTGAACACGAAAGTATTCTTGTTGACCTAGCAAAGCATCATGAGATATTCGAGTCGTCAATTTCAGCGGTGCTGCAAGAAATGGCAATATTTCTGAAGGCGCTTGAAACAGGCAATAGCTTTTCGTACGATGACGGGTCACTTCTTTGTAAAGTGATGAAAAGGAGTTTAGAGTATATTACAACATTTCCAGGGGACTTGATTATGGCGCTAAGGATTTTAAAACACTTGGGCATTGCAGACCAAAATATTGATTTCGAGAAACAAACAAAAACACAATACTGACAGAGTGTCAGTCACTTTGACATTTACACCTGCTGGGCGAGTGAATTAAAAGAAGGGAAATTTGGATTTCATTGCCCAATGCACACCAGTTGGGGGATGGCGATTCAACATTGAATCACCCAGGGAAAAAGTTAACGGCTCACCGGTTGAAACCGAGCCGATGAAAAATCAGAAAACGGCTTTTTCTCTTTTCTGGCGGTTAAGGACCAACAACCGAGGACCAAGTGTGGATAGCGAACAGAGATTTTCGGAAATTCATCGAGGAAAGAAATTTGCGACAGGTAAAATTACAACAGCGGCAACGATTCAATTAAGGGAGATTGGCGACATTAACTCAACAATAAGTGCGCTGGCAGGAGAGCTTTGCAACGCAAATTACTTCGGGGGGCCTCCAACTAGGTAGAGTACGTTAAGTTTCGCATTTCAATTAATTAAAGTTCCATTTTGAATTTTCTTTACACTTTACCATGAAATATATGATTAAATAGAGAAAATATTTTTGGTTATTTAAAAGAAAAATAGGATTGCCACGAAGTTAAAGTGTACACCTGGTTCGGGTGTGCGGGTATAACCGACCACACGAAACCATCCCCCCGTCCACAGCTCTTCGCTTGGAAATCACTGTTCCGAACCCAGATGGCGGCAGTACGAGTTTCTTCAGGGTACCATGATGCAGAACTTTTATCATGGTGGTGCTCACTCAGCAGCAAAAGTCGGCTTTCATGTCCCTCACAAACTGCTCAGGCAGATTTTGGGTGGTTGAACGGCGGCGTAGGTTTAGCTGCAGGATGCGGGTCATCGCAGTTCTGATTTTGCCTTGGCTAGGGCTTCCTGGAACACCCGGCGTTTTCCTGATCTCAAGACATGTTCGAAATCAGGTCTTGGATCAGCATCCTTGCAGAGAATATAGTGTGCCTCTTTCGTACACTCTTTTTTTTTAAGTCCCATTTCACCGCATTTGTAAAGTAGGGAATTCTTGTCGGATCTTTTGCATACTTGTGTGGTGTGACCATAGCCAAGGCACTTGAAACATTGACGAGGCATTGCTCTTCACCGTATCCTATCCACCCACCCTATCCGTACTCTGCCCTTGTTCAGAAATCGGTCAGCGTCCTTTTCGATCAAGTCAATTATGGCCATGCATTGTCCCGTATCTCGCTTTGACCTTGCCCACGCTGGGGAACTTCCTTATGGTGGCCTCTTCTACCTCGGCCAGATCTGTGATGCAGTCAATGTCTCTTATTTCGATCGTTGCTATCGGCTCGAGCGAGGCTATAGTTGCGCTTTTGCCGAGGCTTTCTTTACTGCGTCGCAGAATGCTTTCCTGTTCTCAACCTCCGTTCCAAATTCGACCAGCATGTGGCCCGAGTGCGTTGGTCGTACTGCTTTAATGGCAGTATTGGTATCTTCGGGCCTTACGTTTTCCCTGATGTGCCGCAGCACCTCCGCGTAGGATCGGCTATCTTGGGGTTTTACGAGCAGTGTCTGTTGCCGGTGGTTTTGCCGGAGTTCTTTTTCTTCTATTTTGTATCAGGTCTTTTTTGTTGTTGACCGTCAGTGCGAACTTTACTTTCTGGAAATATCTGAAAGAGTTTCTTTGCAGCTTTCTTCGATCGTTTTATCTGGAGCCCCTGATCTGTTGCTCCGCGCCCATCAAGTGCCTCTTCCTTCCTTCTTTTGTCCCAATTTTCTTCGATTGGGCTAGATGCCATTCTTTTATTGATTTTTGATGGTTAAGCTATCTGCACATGGCCTTTAGATTTCATCCCAGCGTTTCTTTAGCTTTCTGCTCTTCTTCGGCCTTCTGGTCCTCTTCGACCTTGAATCAGCTCGATAATGCCCTATGCGGTCTAGGAGCTTTTCTAGTTCAAGGAGTCCAAATTTTACTGCTTTCTTAATTTTTGGGGAGTCGCATGCAGATTGTATTCTTTTCAGAACATCTCCCGCTTTTCGGAATAGCCTTTCTTCTTTATGTCACCGGGCGGCAATTGTACTTTGCGAACATCCTTGGGAGAGATTATTGCTTCCCGTTTTTGAATACAGCACTTCCGCCACATTTGCGACGTTCGCAATGCAATGACACGACGTCGCTTTATTAGCCTGGTCACACGTTTCTTTTCCTGCCGTAATCTCCTCGTTGACTTCAGAATGGTTCTTTATTTGTCAGGATTTATGACTCTTGCATCGGTCGCTTCGGTAACGATTGCAGCGGTTACCATTGAATTCTCGATGTTCTTTACATTTTCCTCCGCCACTCGAACATCGGAAGCGTCTTGCAGAGTTTCCTACTTTTCCTTTTTAGGCCACTCTGGCGTTCGCATAATTTTTTTTTTGCTACGCCTGAACACCGCAGGAATCTCGGTCTGGACCAAGCTATCTGTTAATCTCCGTTTTTTGTCCGTCTTCACTCTCATTGTGTTAATCGTCGCTTTTGTAATCGTTAGTACCATTCTCGATGTACTATTAACATCGTGGTCGCAGCCCCTGGTTGCGTCATCGTTATTATTTTTGATTTCCTTTTTTGGGTTTTTTTTAATCTTTTTTACGTGTTTTTGGTTGCTGTAGATTTATTGGGTCCCCCTCGGAGCCGCTATCTCCGTTCGTGTGTAGCCGCCTTTTTGGTACAATGGTTATCTTTGCAGGACAGGGAGGCCATACGAGGGTTGGTACAAGCCATTACGGGAACAAGTGCTCAGAGCCAGACCAGCGCTAATCGGGGGTTCGTCTCAACCGAACCTACATCACCCACCCAATAGTGTGAACTTCGAACGTACTCCGAGGCCTTCCAAGGTTTTACCGGAACGGAGATGGTATGATAGCTGAATTGGAGCCGTTCACATATGAGTGTCACCTCGGCGCTACTGTGCAAATCAGCTAGGTCCAAACGCTCATATCCACCAGCTCAAAGCATCAATTCCAGTTCATTGTCCAAAGCGTGGTCCAAATCCAGTCAGGGTCGTTACCTGTCATGGCAGGAGGGAGCCTCACGGCGCCCGCCATATCCTCAGGTCCGTGGGGGTGGCGCTCTCCAAAGAATGCTAGCCTCCAAGAGTGCTCTTGTCGACCGGCATTTCTCCTGCGGAAATTTCCTTGGGTACGTGGGGGCGGAACTCCCCAAAGAATGCTAGCCTCCAAGAGTATTCCTTTCGGTCAGCATCAACAGCATGGTTTTGTCAGCGGCAGATCTTTCCTCACAAATTTACTTTCTTTTACCCATCATATTGCAGCTGTCCTCGATCACCAACGACAAGTAGATGTTATTTTTACGGATTTCTCTAAAACCTTTGATTCAGTGGATCACTCTCTCCTATGTAAGGAACTTTTGGGTCTCCCTGTTCTTATTTGTCTATATTCCTGGCTTCTTCCCTATGTCCTGAATCGTCAATTTGCAGTCACTTTTAACTTTTGCTTCACTTCTTTTTTTCACCTCAGCTCGGGAGTTCCGCAAGGATCAGTACTAGACCCGATAATTTTTTTACTTTTTATCAATGATCTACCTTCTGTAATCACATCCTCCAGTCTCTTTTATGCCGATGACTTCAAGATTTTTCGAGTTATTGACTCCATCTTAGACGTGGATATCCTTCAAAGCGACATTCAGCGTCTTAGTGACTCGTGTAAATCAAACCATCTGTCCTTAAATATTTCCAAACGCCATCAGATGACATTCACCTGTAAAAAAATTACCTCTTCTATCCTGTTATGCAATGTAAGATCCTTTAAGGATCTTGGTGTGCTTCTCGATTGTAAACTGAAGTTTGATCCCATGTTACTCTAATAATTAAGAAAGCCTCCCACTTAACTGAGTTTACTCGTATTTTACGCTCCGCTTCGTCATTTCAACCTATCACCGCTTGTTTGTGTTTTTACTTCTCACTAGTACGTTATAATTTGGAGTACTGCTCCCAAATTTGGAGTCTGTATCACAAGAAGCACATCAATGCTCGTGAGTCAGTTCAGCGGATATTCGCACGGTCTCTATTCTTGAAATTCTACCCTCGAGTCTAGACGATCTTTCTTTGCCGAATATCTTTTGTTTAAGCTTGGTCATTGTGTTTTACCTCAAAATGTTTGCAGGCAAATTAATACATTCGACGTTGATCGCCCCAATAGATATTCTTCTCCTTCTTCTTAGCACTACAGCCCCTTTTGGGCCTTTGCTTCCTGCAAATAGCGCCTCCAACTGTCTCGGTCCGTTGACCGCGTCTTCCTATTCCGAAATCCGAACAGCGATGAACTGTCTTCGTCGACCGAGTCAGACCAGCGTTTCCTCGGTTTCCCCACTGGCCAACGGCCTTCAGTTCTCCCTACGAGTACCTTCTTGGGCATCCGTTGTTCATCCATACGATTCATGTGCCCAGCCCATTGCAGCTTCCGCAGTCTTACAATCCTTGAGAACTCCGGTTCGTCGGAAATTTCATACAACTCATGGTTGTATCGAATTCGCCATTGGTCTCCGTCTAGCTGCGCTCCAATTATTCGCCTCAGGACCCGTCGCTCAAAGGCATTCAATATATTTGCGGATGCTTGGGTTAGGGTCCATATTTCACACCCATAGCATAACACAGGTGTTATCACAGATTTGTGTACTTGGAGCTTTGTTTTCCCGTGCATACAGCTGGTCTTCACAATCGTCAATACTGAATAGAATATTTTATTTGCGAGCTGTATTCTTCGGCGTATTTCGTCTCTTTCATTGCCCGTTTTCGTGATTTTGGCGCCTAAAGACACAAATTCACTAAACATTCTCGATACTATATTCGCCAAGTGTGATATTTTGTGTATTTGAAGTATTTTTCCTCGATTGCGTCATGAACTTTGTTTTATTTTCGTTGATTTGTAGCCCTACTAGCTTTGCTTTGCTGTCGAGTTTCAGGAAGAGTTCGAATGTTGATGTCGTCCACATAGGCCACTACTTGGCTCGACTTGTATAGTAATGTACCTCGTGTATCGACAGGTAGCTTCCATTGTACGTTCTCCAGAGCCAAATTGAATAGCAATGGGGCCAGCTCATCTCCCTGCTTTAGTCCAATATTTGTGTCAAAGGCATCGGTGAGTTGGTTATTGATGCGGACTTGGGAGGCCATCGACGTCATTGTCATTTTGGTAAGACGGACTCATTTGGCTGGGATGCCAAAACCAAGCATTATTTGGTACAGAACATTACGATCAATACTGTCGTATGCTTATTTAAATTCCACGAAAATATGGTGTATGTCTATGTTGAACTCCCAGCATTTTTCAAGTACCTGCTCGACTGTGAACAATTGGTCTGTTGTTGATCTACCTGCCCTAAAACTACCTTGATACTCCCCAATAATACTGTTGGCGTATGATTCGATTTTATTTTTTAAGATTTTAGAAAATATTTTGTACGCCGTACAAAGTAGTGATATGCCTCTATAATTTTCGCACTGTAGTTTGTCACCTTTTTTTCTGGATAGGGAGTATAATTGATTGGCTCTACTCTTTCAGCATATGTTCTTGTTGCCAAATGTACTGGATGACTTTGTGAATAGCTTGACGAACACTACTGCCACCATGTTTTATGAGCTCCACTGGAATCTCATCGATGCCCGGCGCTTAATTATTTTTTTGGGCTTTGATGATGGAACAAGCTTCATCCAGAGTTGGTGGGGCCAATAAAAGCTCTCCGCAGACATATATAGGCTCTGATGTTCTGGAGCTGTGCGGAGGATTAAGGAGACTCTTGAAATATGATGCCCACTTTTCCTTAATCTTAATTTCATCAGCGATTATATTATCGCTGTTATCACGACAGAGCGTGGATTTGGGCTGATAACCACGTTTCAGGCTTTTCACTACTCTGTATGCTTGTCTTGTGTTATTGCTCGCTAAACTTACATCTATACTTCTCAATTCGTTGTCATACATATTCTGTTCTTAATCCCAATTATCTTATTCGCTACTCTTCTGAGATTCTCATAGTGTTCTCTCTTTGTCCTGGTTATCCTACCTACGTATTCTTTGTACGCCTGATTCTTTTGAGCTAACGCATTTTGGCACTCATCATCGATCCAATCATTCCTCTTGCGCCGGGCTTGATGTCCGATCGTCTGTTCTGCCACAGTCCTGATAGCCACCTTCACTTCCATCCAGAGATCGTTGCTCGTCTTTAACAATGCGTCTAATAAGATGGGAGCCAGCTGGTTGTCGAGGATATGCGTGAAGTGTTTGGCCACAGACGCCGTATGGAGCCTTTTGATGTCAAATGTTTGTTGCGGGCTGGTCTTCGCTGAATATGCCTTTCACATACGACATAAATATGTTAATTTGATCAAGTAATGATCTGAGTTACAATTGGCTCCTCGGTATGTACGGACGTCAAGTATGCTCGAGGCTCAACGTTGTTGGATCAGAACATGATCGATCTGGTTTTGTGTGTTGCCATCCAGTGATACCCAGGTCATTTTATGAATGCGTCGATGTGGGAAGCAAGTCGAACGTATGACTAGACTATATTTAGCCGTTGTCATTTATTTCATCGTGGAGGCTATATCCTCCAGTCGTTCCCAGATGAGATAGCTCATTGCCAACCTTAGCGTTGAAATCACCCAGAATTATTTTTGTGCCGTTTGTGGGCAATGAGTCGACCAGTTTTTCCAGGTGATTGTACAACGATTCCTTCGTTTCTTCATCCTTTTTTTTCGACTGGGGCGTGAACATTAATCAGCCAGATTTTGAAGAATTTCGCTTTTATACGGATCGCACACAACCGTTCATTGACTGCCTCAAAATCAGTAACGTGCGATTTGAACTCGCTATCCACAATGAAGGCCACTCCGAATTCTCATTTTCCAGTAGGCTTCCCACTTTTAAATATTGTGTGCGATCTCATGTCTGGAATATCGTTTCCTGGACTGCCAGTATTTTTAATTGATATTGGCTTGCCTGCTGTAAAAGGTTTTTAACAGCCCCAGGGTAATTGAGTGATCTGACATTCAAGGACCCAATGCCATAGTCCGTTTTTCGTTTGCGATATCGTTGCCGTGAGTCTAATCCATTCCGAGGCCTATCTGCAGGTTTCGAAACAACTCATGGTTTTCCAGGGACGAGGAGTTAGCCCGTCGCCCAACCTTCATTCCTGCGGCATGGTTATTATGTCGATTCCATTATCAGGCGCGGAAGATTCGCCTTCACACTCTTACGTCCTCAATAAAGGAGGTGTAAGTAGGATTTAGTAGCAGAGCTATAGATGTATTTACAGTTATAAGCATTTCTCGACATTTAATGTTACATTATTGGGGAACCAGTAAACCCAATGTGCTACCATTTAATTGGGGAGTGTAATGAATCATGCGACGCCGCTGGCTACCACTACTAACACACTTTGCTGCCAGGTGGCTTGTCATTTCAAGTTGGTTGCGACGAGCGCACATCCCACGTCAATTTCGTCGTGGGATGTCAAGAAGATTTGACAGCCACATGGGAGGAAAGTGTGGAAGTAGTGGCCGTCACACAGGAAGAAGAACTCTCCCACAAATAGGTCATCACTGATATCCATCGACTATTCCAAAAGTAGTAAAGATATCAGAAATTGGAATTGGTAAGTCGGTGAATGCAAAGTTTGTTTTTCCGCTGCGAGTGAAATAACGTTCTGTGATGTTTAGGTTAACCGCGGACATCAGCAATCAACCCATGCAGAGATGCGCAAATGCGATGGATGTCCGTATTTGCCTAGATTAAAGTGCCGCATTAAACAACAACCGGACAATACGAATGGGCGATTGCCTGCCGGAATGTATCCCCAATTTGGAGTCAGTAGTTCTTACTGGAAACAATATTCAAGAGTTGGGCGATTTGGAACCACTCACGCACCTCAAAAAAGCTGGAAACATCATGCTTGCTTGTAAACCCCGTATCTACAAAGCCATATTACAGTGAGTATGTTGCAAATAAGTTAAATCCGATCCAATCTGAAGGACTTATGAAGTAAACTTGCCACTAATGTAAAGAACGATAACATGTCGGAAGTCCCGCGTAAGAGTTCTTTAGTTGATATCGGGAAAAAACATGAATTTATTGTTGTGTTTTCAACGAAATTCGAGCATTTCCATAATCCTAGGTATATACGAGTACATGTCATGTATGAAAATATGATCAACATAGACGGTGCAAGGAAACATCTTGATCGAAAGAAAAATGTTAACGATGATATTCATAGTGTGTGTAGAAGTGATATATTCCGTGGAACATACAAACACGGTAAAGTAACAATGAGAACAGTTTCAATTTAGTAATCAAGGACACCTGGTTTATATTATTAGTACCGCAACTTTTAAATAAAACTTTTATAACCGTCGAATTATATTTAATATCATGCAATTACTATTCAATAAAACATAAGCAAATTACAATAAAGACAAAAATGGTGGTGCGAGTGATGACCAAAAGAAAAAAAGCAAGGTATCATGTATTAAGAGGAGTCGTGATCTACTTGAATTCCCGGTCCAACGATATTCAGTAAGGACTATTCCATTTTTTTTTATATATGTATGAAATATTGGATGATCTTGCCTACTTACTTTTAAGATCTGAATTAGCACGATAAGTTTACCCAAATGCAATATTATTTATACTTACGGTGAAAGAAAGAAAATATCTTTGTATTTGTAAATTTTTCCAATTAAGAGGCGAAATTGAATTTAATTAAATTCTAAGATATAGCTAGGGAAATCAATCAAATTTGAATCAATTTGGAAGCTTTTCGAGATTGAAAACGATGCGCATAAATTAATATTACCTTTTTATTAATATATCAAAGAAAAAAAAGGAATGAAGAGAAAGACAAAACACCCCAATAACATAATTATATAAAGCTGTATTAGATTTACACTATGGAAATACTGGCATTAATATATAATCATCCATTGATATGTGAATTAATAACTGGTAAATTTTTAGAAATTTTAATGAAATTAAGAATTTATGACTGTCATATTTGTAATGTTGAAGCTTAATAATAAATAACTCATAATACAAATAATAATGCAAAATAATTTGAGCACTATAATATCTAACAAATTATACTGAGAAATCATACGAACAATCATAATAAATAACCAATAATAATAAGACCTAATACTAAGCATGTTCATGAATACCAAATAATACAAACAATAATAAGGCATAATAGATATCATAATAATAGATAGCAACCAATGATACAAATAACAATAATTGAGATATTGATGAAAGTCAAATTCAGTATTTTTGCGAGTCTTTTTTCTTCTCTTCATAATACAAAATAAAGTACTGTCGCGTGTTATTGGTTCGCGGCCTATAATTTTAATGTTCCGGGAAAGTGAAAACGCAATATCTTTTAATTTAAGTCTAAAAGAGTTTATTTGATCACGAATATGCACAATAATCAGTTTAACACTTGCACTAATTTTAATTTCCACTATTAAAAAAAAATCTAACACTTGTCCATAAATTTCTTATCGCAATTGTCTTCTAAATCACTTCACTATTACGAAAATCACTTCCCACACAATATCGCAGTTCTTATCGCGGTCGAATGAATGATCCCCCCATTCATTCAGCTTGCCTTTATATAGGGTCTCTACCTATTCACCCATTTCTCGTACATTGGCGAATGTTCTACCGAGAGGTACCTGGTAGATTCGAGCAAATTAATGAATGGAGTGACGTCACTTGCAGATGTTGATTATGCTTGTTGGGTTCGAGTAAATTCATTTGTTGACGTTCTTCATGATTATGAAAACAATTGCGACAGTAGCTCGCAGAATTATTTGTACATGTAATTATTTGTACCTGTAACAGTACAATAGTGTGTGAACAAACTACCGGGGAAAATTTGTAACCTTTAAAATTGAGAATTTAAACAAAACTATTGAAAATAATTTTTGGGCCGCCACTTAGGTGCAAGAAACTTAACACTTGTTAACTTTGATTCTTCCAGCTTTTTCTAATTGAAAACTTCCAGTCAATGGCCCATTAAATTTTCCAAATTCGGTCGCCTTTGTATAAATTTCAAAAGGAAAGTGCCCTTACGCGAAAATTATCTTCAAAGTAATTTTTAAAAGAGAAATTGAAGGTTTCCATCGGAGGTATATGAACGTACATGAATTGCAGTGAACGAGGCGGTTCAATGAACGTAGTTGCTAAATAGTACAATCTTTTTAAGAATTAACAAAAAGTTTTATATTATATCCCTAAAACATTGATAATTATACCCTATTATTGTTTACATAAGGTTGTAAATAATTTTTGTTAGAAACCAGTAAGGAATTTGTTCGATTAACTATAAATTGAACAGTTCACGAATTAGGTATTGAGATGCAAGAAATAAAAATAACAAAATGAATTGTTAAACCAAAATAACGACTTTCCTTTCCAGTGGTTCTTCTTTTCAGCGGGAAATAAGGTGCAGGGTAGGTATGCCGTCGCGAGGGTAGGGTTTGAGAAAATCCGCTGAGGTCGGTTTCGCGTTGCGCGCGGTACGCGGTACCTTTGTTGTTTTGCCTTTTTATTAGAGTAGCTTTCGTCGGGTTGAGTTAACGTAGTATACTTTTCGGTACCGCGTCGGAAATTCGGGAACGCGAAGTAAAAATTAGATTTTGTTCTTTGACTGATTGTTGAAGAAATACGGAGTAACGTAAAATAGGTTTCCTCTCCGTATGGTTTTGTTTTGTGACACGTTTGAAAACGGGCATGTATTGGTGGCTGAATATTGTAGATGAGCGTAATCCATTCGGAGACCCGCGACCGAAATCCTCTCCGATCTAGCTGGCCGACAAGCAGCCACCGCGTGAATGGATTACGGTGCACGGATTGGTTGACCAGTTGGTACCATCCGTTGGCACTACTCAGACTTAACGTCTAGAACCGATGAGAGGTCGGTTCCGCGTTCGCACGTAGACGTAAAATCATTACAGGGGTTTGGGATGAGGAATCATGGAAGCTATGGTTTGGGGAAACAGGGGGTTCCCTCCTTCTTTCTCAAACGGGCTTGGGACCGTCTATGACGGAGTTCGCCCTAATAGATCCTCACTTCAATTTCATGACCCGTATGCATGTACTAACACCTTCTTCCACTCTCCCTTACTGCGTTTACCTCGTATCCACAACCAGCGAAGTCTTGGGTCTCTATCAGTGTTTTGGGGTATTTAAAAGTTTGATGACAAATCGGCTCTCCTATAATTCTTAATTTTTGATATCATTGAATTCTGATCTTTTGTAATCAATTTCTTCCATATTTTGAGTTTGTATATTTTGTATTGATTTATTAATTGACTTGTAATTGGACTACTAGTCTATAAGTCAATTTGTGAAATGAATAAATCCCTTAAATTTAGTGGTTTGAGCCAAATTTTTAATTTACGAGTCCAGCCAATGGGGCGAAGAGCGAGTAATTCTAAATTGATGAGATAAAATTGTATGATTGACCCGATCAAAGGCCTTAGTAAAGTCAGCTTATATTGCGTCCCATTTTCCATTGCAGAAAGGATATTAGAGCCTATATTTGTTAAGTTTGCAGTTGTAGATCGAATTTTCTGAAGCCATGCTATTGGTTATTGGGATGTTGCTCTATATTTGAACAGACCATTTTCCAAATAATTTTGGGGCAGCGGATGGTATGATAACCTCTTTATAATTCTGAATGGCCCATCTGCTTTTGCTTTAATGGATAGAAGTTAAATGGGGGGGTTTCCAGTATACTGGAAATATGCCGCTTGGGAGCGTTTTCTGCACTAAAATAAAAACTATAATGGAAGTAAATCAGGGCCAGATAGAAACGTAGAACGAATTTAAGAACTTATTGGTTTTTATCAAAAAATTGTTAAATACCAAAGATTTTGAACAGCGAAAGTTTTGATAATGTATGAATGACTGATGGCTTCTGCAACATCAAAACCTTTCATTAGAGTAACACAAACCTGCTACATGGAATTCCATTCAAACAAGCATCGCGATAAAATAAATTGCGTTGAGTGCAGAAAGAACAGAAAAACATGACAAAAGTGACAAACTTCGTTGGAAATGAGGGCATAAAAGTACACAATCGTAGGACCGCTTTGATTGACAAGGAAGGCGAAGGTAATCGACCACAAAATGAAGAAGTGTATCATGTGCAAGTCCAATTGCAGCGGCAGTAAGCAGAGCAATAAAAATGCAAGTACTCACAAAGCAATCAAGCTTAGACGATATAATGTCCGTTGATGTGTTGTGTATGTTTGTGGCTTTTGCAGGGAACAAACAGTGCAACTGACTTAACCAACACTGGAAGCATGGTCGACATGTGTTACCTTTGATTACGCAACTTCCAATTGACATGACGCGATCGTGCACGCGGTAGCTTTCCTTTTATCTTTGGCAGACTGGCGTTCTGAAGCGCGAGTATAGATACGTTATTTTTTCAGCGATTTCGTCATTTTCAAATTGAATTGAAAAAACACCATTAATCGGCGGTACTTGTTGCAATGAAGTGCAACGCGCCAACCGACAATGTGCACTATCGAGGCGCAATCAAACAATTACAAAGAACTTATGCAATTTTCCAATTCGCAAAAGTGTACCAAAAGCCACAGTAGGCCGAAAGTCAGACACTAACGGGCCGTCGCTATGACACGATCCAATTGTGCATATCTGCATAACAAAAGTCAATAAATGCAACGCAAATCAATTTTATCGCCTGTTTGATTGCCTGCCTGCCTGTCTGTCTCCAAGTGCGATAATAATGATTGCATGATCTTTTGTTATCCATCATGACAAGGGGATGCTGCAAGAACGCGCAAGATGCCGCGTCCCGCCACCATCTTTGAATTGTTGCAGCCGAAAGATCGATCAATTTGAAAATCTGCCGATCATTCATGTTGATCACTGATCAATTCTCATTCAAAGTGGTTCGTCTTTTCTTTAACTTGCCGCCGAGCCAAGACGTTAGAAATCGGAACGTTAAACAAAGGTTTAATTATTGAAAGTGATGAAGGAGATTTTCGCGAAGATTAGAGGCGGCTGCTTGCTTGGTTATTATTTGATCGCACTAGAGTTACCTTCAAGGAAATTTTCAACTTAAACACTGACATACTAAAATTATTGAAGAAATAAATTTTCGGAATCAAACTCATTCCCTGGAAATATTTGCTTCCAAAATTTTTAAAATTTTCATCAAATAATAAAAAATATAGCAGTTTAAAGAATATTTAAAAATCGTGATGAACTGAAGGATCTCACTAGAGTAAGGTTAGGATCCTAAGTGGAAGGAACTGGTAACACCTTCCGATAGGCCTGAAAAAGGCGGGTGTGCAATTTTCACTATATTGTTTCCCTTTCGCCAGACGCCATCAAGCCACCACGCTATTTATTAAATACGCGGCGTGCACGTCTCTGACTTTAAATGAATGTTAATGATTCCACGATCAACATCCAAAATACTGTTAGCACTTCAAAATATTTACTGTAGATATTTCTTCTCAGATAAAACATTCCGCGATCTTTTATCTTTTGGCTCCACACAAAACCTGCAGTTCGTTTTCCACACGTTTGATTGATGGAATAGATCGGCAGAATCAGTTAAAAATCTAAATGATTTGCTGACATGCAGATTATGGTGGAATTTAATTTTAAACGAAAAGAGTTAAAAGCTGAATAATGCAGGAGTACTCGTATTTGAAACGTTGCTGAAGCGGGTCCATTCGGCAACAGAGCGATCGTATGTGTAGTAGATGTTTGCTTAGCTATTGGCAGTTGTAATTAAGAGTGTTGACTTTGCGGGATAGGTAGCTATTGAGGGTGTTGGAATAGATGCTCGAAATTATAATGATGATAAGATCTTAACCATCAGCAAACGGAATTATCTTGAATCGATCGCGTGAAAATCGTCACGAAAGTATTAACATATGTGCAAATAAATCTATCTTGTTATTTATGCTATTAGTTCCGCATCAGATGGTATGTGGAGTGTTGAAGGCAGGGGCGGCTCCAGGAGAGTTGCTCCGTGTACGGGAGAGTTTCTTCCGTGTACGGGAAAGTTTGATGGAAACTTTTAGTCTCCTCCCCCCCCTCCAATACATTTTTATTAACACTTTGTTATAGATTGTAATAATTTCATGATATGGAAATTTGTTTATTATTTTATTATTATTATTTTTTTTTTTGTTGAACATTACTGTCACATAAATGTACTTCAACTTTGTTTTGATTGTACGTTTAGTTCAGCCTGATATGTTATCATTCCAAGTCTTGAATGCCAGAAAGTATTTTAACAGATCAATTACTTACTCTATGGTCTGGGTAGTTAAAAACCTATTTCAATCCACACAAACTGGAAATAAGTACCACTTTCAGAATAAACATTAAATGTTTTATTTATGTTACAAATATTTACATTAGTTAGACAATTGATTAACACTAAATAACAAAATCTATCCTTCTGTTACCAGACTTAGCAAATCTATCAATCACTTTGTTAATATCTACCTCTACATCTCGGTGTGTATGAAGTAAACAAAGTCCACTTAATATTTCTTCACCCATTGTCGACCTTAACCACGTCTTCAGCCTACGCAGCGTGGAGAACGACCTTTCAGCAGACGCTACACTTACTGGCAAAGTAGAAAATATCTTCAACAAACCATGAATTGATGGGAAAATATCTGCGTCGCAAGCTTCTAATGCATCAAGTGCTGTATTCGGCAGTTTAACACCAGACGGTTTTTCTCTAATCCATTTAGCTTTCCATAAGTCGAATTCAGCTTGGACTTGACTGCTTTCTAGACCGAGTATCGGTGAAAATTTGTCCCTCAGTGCACATAGTTTCTCTTGTATCGGCTCTGACTGGTGTGGTGGCCCAGGCTCTCTCACGATACTTGTTGGCATTAGCAGTTGAAGTCCGAAACATTCTACGGTGTCCTTAGGAAAACGAGACTTAAGGTCAAAAACAATGTTGTCCAGGAGAGGAATGTATATGGATTTTTTAAAAAAATCCTCCGGATCAGATGTTGCATAGTTCGGTCGATTTCTTTGGACACCAGCTAATCGTGGCATTTTTACTTCGACGTCTAAATCCGAACATAAATTTCTCACTTCAACAAAAATCTTTGCAAATACAACACCACATTCTTTTCGTTTTGATTCTAAAACTGAAATGGTATCGAGAATCACATCAGAAGCTTTCTTCAAATCTAATGAAGGAGATTGAAGCATCTTACTCAAAGGGAGAGTCTGTTTCAAAACATCTATTAAAGATAGTAGTGTTGTGATGAAATGCACATCACAGAGAGCCTTTTTCAGGGCGTTGGCTTTCGATGAAGTATTAATTTCTGACCGTTCGGAAATGGATACAAGAGCTTTAACTATATAAGGCAGAGCTTCTTGAAACTTGATCACACTGTCATGCCTCTCTACCCATCGGGTTTCACACAGACTTGATAATTTGGTGCCCTTAAATTCTTCTAAGTCTTCATTTCTTTTTTTCAGTGCACTTCCGAGAGCCGTGTTTCTCTTTGCAGATGATGAAAAAAACTCAACGACAGACTTTATGGTGCCGACTAGGTTCCGTACACTTTGAACGTTATTGGATTTAGATAATGAGTTGTTCAATCCATGATTTAAACAGGGACATCTAACAGCATGAACAGCTTCTTTCAAGATTTCGGAGACGGCACCCTTAACATCCGAAGACATCACACTGCAGCTGTCAGTTCCAATTCCAATACATTCTTTGATATCCAAATGTTCTTCTTTGATTAGTTTAACAACTATCTTTCCCAACATTTCACCACTAATAATAATTGTGATGTATGCGATAAATCAGTTGTTTCATCGAAGATGATACTATAGCATCCAGCCTGTTTTACTCTGTTAATGAGCTCAGCTTTGATTTCTTCACCACAACATTCAATAAGCTGATTTTGTATATTTTTCCCAATATAGGTCGCTCTCGAACTTGTGTTTTCCAGATGTTTCTTTAAGACGCCATCTCCTGACGCTACTCTAAATCTGAGGAGCTCCCTAAAGTTTCCTTCGTTGGTCAGTGCGGGTTCCGGTTCTAAAAGCTGACCGTCGTCGCGGTGGCCACGCAATGGTATGTTTTGTCGACCCAAAAACATGATTGTTTCAATAATTGGCCGCAGTTTTTCTCGATTTTCTATGACTTTTTGAAGCCGTTGAGTATTTACTTGATTTATAACTGCTTCTTTAGGCGACAGGTACACTTTAATAAAATTTTTACCAATTTCGACGCTGTTTTTGTGGTAAACATTTTTTTCATGATTTTCTATGAAACCCTCTTTCCCTAACAGCTTTGCAAATGAGGTAACAGGCTTTGTAACAAACGATTGCAAATGAAGAGCTTTATTGTGGCCACTGTACTCTTCGGAGAATAGGGCGCAATACTTGCAATAAAGCCCTCTTTGTACGTCAGATAGAACAAGCGCTTCACCTCTTTTCCACCCTTTTTGTGAATTGAAAATGGAAATGAGTAATCTTTTGGAGGTTGCCAATGGTTTTGTAGCACGCCGAACTTAGTAAATTTATCAGCTGGTTTACGAACATAATTTCCTATATCAAAAGTCGATAAGAGGTTACTTGAATCGGGAATAGAAGAAACGCCTGAAGAAGAAATAGATGGTCCCAGAAGCATGCCAGTGTCTTCAGGAGCTTCAGAATTATTTAAGAAGTCATCGTTTGTAGGTTGCTCAGATGTTTTTGGTATATGAGGCCGTACATTTATATCAGGACACGAGGACGTAGAAGGCTGTGGTTCTAATCGGCTGCTTTCAAGATTTTGTTAAGGTAATTTTCCAAAGTAAGGTTCAATTGGGTTGGTGGATTGCCTTTTCGTAATTTTTCCAGGTATATTCTGAAAAAATATACATAAAAATTATATATATACACACACATATATATATATATATATATATATATATATATATATATATATATATATATATATATATATATATATATATATATATATATATATATATATATATATATATATATATATATATATATATATATATATATATATATATATATATATATATATATATATATATATATATATATATATATATATATATGTATATATATCTATTTATAAATATATATATATATATATATATATATATATATATATATATATATATATATATATATATATATATATATATATATATATATATATATTTAAACATATTTATATATTAACACAGTACTTACTTTTTTGGAATCCATCAGGACTCGGAGACAAAACAAACACACAACAGTAAAAATCACTTTAAAACACAACAGAGGCTTCGAGCATGCTTCGAGCTCTTTTCCACTGAGAATGAGAAAATGATAACTTTTTAAAAATTTTAATTTCAACGAAATGACAATTTCAATGGACAAAAAACTGCACGCGCGATGAGTAAAAAAGGAACGAGAACGACCGGTAAGATAAACAAATGCATTTGAAGGCCACTGCGATAGTTTAAAGAGTTGCCATTCTGCCCTTAAAGGTTAATATTCATTGAATTCTCAAATTAGTTTTTGGGGAAATTTAGAACGACACCCCTGATTGAACATGATCGAATGAATTTTCAATGTGATGTTATGTAAAAACCACTAAAATGGAAAACGCAAATGGAACAAATTTTAGCAGAATATGTTTGGAATTGGAATTTTACAGCCCAAAAAGAAAAAGAATAAAATCATTCTTTTTCTTTTTGGGCTGTAAAATTCCAATTCCAAACATATTCTTAAACTAACGAAATCATTCGATAGTACAGGGGACTATCGATAGTGGTGCGATAGTGAAATACTATCGATGGTGTCGATAGTGCTATCGATAGTTTTCCTTCACTACCTCTCAGTATAATATCATTGGTGTCGACGTAGGGACTGCAAGATCGTTGCTCCATTGACTCTCGGCAGATATCGGTTTCGGTCGTGCAAAGTCGACAAGGCCCAATTCGGATCTCGCTATCGTAGATAATAATTTACATATTTTGATCAATTTTGATGATGAATTTCCATTGTAAAACGGAGAAACAAATAAATGTATAATTGTTATTGTTGAAAACCGTAGTAAAATTGCCGCTGATGCAGGTATTCTATATAATAACCCAAAAATGTAAACTTGAATTAGGTGGATATAAGTTAATATTATATAGAAATAAAGAAATAAGTTTCGTCTTTGCAAATCTTGTATGAAATGGCTTTTCCGATATTGGGTCAAACATAATTTTATATACAATTTGAAATACGAAAAAAAGAATTTTTCTGAGCTGTCGGGGGGGGGCCATGGCCCCCATGGCCCCCCTCTGGAGCTGTCACTGGTTGAAGGTTTGATAGCCTTCTCTGATTTAGATATTTTATTTTTGTAACTTAGATTAAAATAATTCGTATTAGTATTGTTCCCTTGAAAGGAAATAACTAGAGGTAATCATAATAACTTTTTATCAAAATATGAAAATTATGAGTGTGTGGCGGCAACGATATACAAAGTTTCCGGCAATAAAAAAAAAAAACAACATAAACCCAGACGGCAATAAACACACGTCGCCGCATATAACGACCTTGCATCATCCTCAAGCCCTTTCGTCTCCGATAAGGGATAATTAGGAAATCCTTCACAGATGCAAAGTTATGACGAAACGCCGTGTGCAATTAGTCCGGGAAAAACCACGAGCATCCCAAATCTCTCACAACGCTATCATCGCCGTGGATATATAAAGGATGGAAATGCAGAGAAGAAACAGAACGCTTCACGTCACGATACGGCGAGCACTCGTTCACGCGCGTAATATTCTAAAGTTTTGTTAAAATAAAATTATTGTTTGTTGTTATGAATATAGTATTTCATTTATAGAATAAACATCGATCGCCACCGACATCCGCTACATAATTGGTGACCCCGACGTGATCAGAATGCCAAACGACGTTATACAAGGAGCCGCAAGCTATAAATCTATGCGATTGCCCCCCTTTACCCCCGCTGAACCAGCGCCCTGGTTTGCGATAATTGAGCGGAATTTCGTGGTGGCGGGCATCGCAACAGAGGAGTCGAAGTTCAACGCAACGCTTTCTGCTCTCGACACTCGCTACGCGACCGAAGTGAAAGACATTGTGCTAAACCCACCAGCACAAGAGCCATATTGCAAGCTAAAAGGAGAGCTAATTAAACGCCTGAGTACATCGCAGGAAGAGAAGACCCGACAACTATTAGAAGGCGAAACATTAGGCGATAGGAAACCAACGCAATTTTTACGAGATCTGCGTTCTCTTGGTGGCAATGCGTTCAACGAGGAAATCATACGGACGATCTGGACCAGCCGCTTGCCAGCGCAGACGCAAGCCATTATGGCCACGCAGAAGGACCAGCCTCTCGACAAAGCAGCCTAACTTGCAGACGCGATCATATTACTGACTAGGAGCAGTGTATCCCACGTAGCTCAGATCACGCCAGCAACATCACTATTCGAAGCTGAGCTCGGAACAAGATTTGCACAGCTCACACTGAGCCTAAATCAGCAGATGGAAAAATTGCAGCAAGAAGTAGTAATGCTGCGATCGACGTGTCGCCCTTCCCGCCAAGATTACAGACGATCGAACTCACGTAATCGTAGTAATTCAAGAGCACGGAATCACCAGGATGCAGAGGGCTTGTGCTGGTACCATTCCAGATTTGGCTACGAAGGAAAGAAATGCAGATCACCATGTAAACTGTCGGGAAACGCAAACGGCAATCGTTAATGGCGGCCAGCGATTCTAGCCAAAAAAACACGTGGACCGGGGAAGTCAGAAACACTTCCTAGTCGATACGGGTGCCGATCTTTGCGTGTTCCCTCGATCAGCAATCAAAAGCCCACTTAAGAAGACTTCGTATGAACTTGCAGCCGCTAACGGATCCACGATAGCTACCTACGGAATGACAGCGTTATCACTCGACCTTGGCCTGCGGCGAACATTTCCATGGAACTTCGTCATCGCTGACGTCACCAAACCGATCATCG
Organism: Odontomyia ornata; assembly: GCA_963969285.1. Lineage (NCBI taxonomy): Eukaryota > Metazoa > Arthropoda > Insecta > Diptera > Stratiomyidae > Odontomyia > Odontomyia ornata. Next base: position 117,643,182 of record OZ017742.1, read on the forward strand.
GAGCTGACTTCTTGGCACACTTTGGACTGCTGATCGATATTCAAGAAAGCCAACTCATCGACAAAGCAACGCAACTAACCTCAAAAGGTCGTGTGTAATACACCAACACACCAACTATCAAGGTCGTTTCTGGTGATACCTTATATCACGCGATTCTTGCGAAATTCCCGGATATCACGCGCCCCGATGGCCGCTATCCAGAGAGACGTCATAATACCAGGCATTACATCCAAACGACGCCTGGGCCTGCAACAAAGAGCAAACCTCGTCGATTAGATCCTGAAAGACTCACCGCTGCACGCAGGGAATTCGACGCCATGGTTAATCTCGGCACTGCACGTCCATCATCTAGCAGCTGGGCAGCACCTTTACACATGGCAACAAAACAGGATGGAGGTTGGCGACCTTGCGGAGATTATCGTGCACTCAATGCACGCACAGTCCCAGATAGGTATCCGATCAGGCACATCCATGACTTCGGACAGGCACTTCACGGCAAGAAGGTATACTCGAAAATCGATCTGGTGAGAGCGTATCATCAGATACCCGTGGCTGAAGAGGACATCCATAAAACGGCAATAACAACGCCCTTTGGTCTTTACGAATTTCCATTCATGACCTACGGACTCCGAAACGCTGCATAGACTTTCCAACGGTTCATGGACGAAGTACTTCGAGGTCTGGACTTTGTCTTCGCATATTTGGACGACATTTTAGTGGCATCCGAGACCTCGGAGGAACACCTGGAGCATTTAAGAGAAGTTTTCACACGGTTGGCAAAATACGGCATAATTATCAACGTGTCAAAATGCAAGTTCGGCACCAAAGAATTACCCTTTCTTGGCTATCTCATCTCCAATGATGGCATCAAACCAGTACCGGAGAAGGGTGAAACAATTCTCAGCTTCCCTCAGCCAACAACCGCCAAGCAACTTCGTCGGTATCTGGGCATGATCAATTTTTACAGAATTGGCATGCCAAGTTGCGCAAACACACAGGCACCGCTAAACAACATGCTGCACGATAAAATAAAAGGGAATGCCCTGCTCCAGTGGATACCAGCAGCCGAAGAAGCGTTCGAAAAAACGAAACGAGACTTAGCGCAAGCAACGCTCCTTGCATACCCCAAAGTCGGTGCAGAAATGGGAGTATTTTGTGACACTTCTGACATTGCCGTAGGTGCAGCTCTGCAACAACGAGTTGATGGACATTGGGAACCACTCGCTTTCTTCTCAAAAAAACTCAGCACAACCGAGTGCCGATACAGCGCTTTTGACCGAGCATTATTGGCAATCTATCTCGCTATCAAGCACTTTCGGCACATGATAGAAGCAAGGATTTTCACGGTCTACGTAGACCATAAGCCACTGACATTCGCCCTCCGGCAGAAACTCGACAAGACGTCACCTCGTCAAGCTCGGCACCTTGACTCCATTGGCCAGTCTACGACCGATATTCGGCACATTTCGGGAAAAGATAACATCGTTGCCGATGCTCTGTCGCGAATCAAGGCAATTGAAGCACCCATCAATTACGCTAAGTTGGCAAAATCACAAGAGAACGACGAGGAACTAAAAGCTCTTTTACGTTCGGAAACGTCTTTGCAACTCAAGCAAATACATGTCCCAGGAACGGACGCTCAAATTTTCTGCGACACTTCAACAGCAAAAGCCCGACCGTATATCACACCACTTTTCAGGAGAGCCGCATTCGAATCCATACATCGCCACTCTCACCCAGGCAGAAACGCAACTGCGAAGCTCGTCGCACAACGATTTATCTGGCCAGCTGTTAAGAAGGACTGCCGCGAATGCGCACGAGCTTGCATCCAGTGTCAGCAATCGAAAACCACCAGGCATGCGTTCGCGCGTGTAGGAAATTTCGCACCACCTTTCACGAGACATGTGCATATAGATATTATAATCATGCCGATATCAGAAGGAAAAAGATATTGTCTCACCTGCGTGGACCGTCTCTCACGTTGGCCAGAGGCCATACCGATTCACGACCAGGAAGCTGAAAGAGTCGCTAGAGCCTTCTAGGAAGGATGGATAAGCCGTTTCGGAACTCCACTGCGAATCACCACCGACCAAGGATGCCAGTTTGAATCGAATTTATTTCGTTTTCTCAATCGTCTTTCGGGCACCAACCATTTGCGAACAACCTCATACCATCCCCAAGCCAACGGGATGGTAGAGCGTTTTCATCGCCAATTAAAAGCAGCGATTGGATGCCACCAGCACGAACAGTGGACTAAAATCATACCCAGCGTCATCATGGGCATCAGAGCAACTATCCGCGAAGACTTAGGTGCATCTCCTTTTGAGATGTTATGTGGACAACCCATGCGCCTTCCAGGAGAATTCTTCGAACCTGCATGCGCAGACAACGAACCAGCACAATTCATCAAGGAGTTACGACGACACTTCGAGCAAATAAGACCAGTGCCAAAAAGCCGACATGGTGCACGCACACCGTTTATTTTCAAGGACCTTGCTACAACAACACACGTTTTCTTACGGCATGATGCTGTTAAAACCACTTTGCAAATGCCAAACGCGGCGAAAAGACTTTTATCATAAGGATTAGAGGAAAAGATATCACGGTATCAATCGACCGAGTAAAACCCGCGTACACCTTGAACGAGATGACTCCAGAAGACCATGAAATCATTATCAGCAACGAGACAAACTAGATCCTACCAACAACCCTGTCACAGAAAAATCAAGGTTGCAGCTACAAGAGCAGCAGCAACAGAAACTTCGACGATCAGAACGACGGATTCGCTTCGTACAACGCTACCAAGCCGGATCCCAGTAAATCGTAATGCACTCATCTTCAACGGGACTTCATCACTGGCAAGGGGGTGATGTGGCGGCAACGATACACAAAGTTTCCGGCAATAAAAAAAAAAACAACATAAACCCAGATGGCAATAAACACACGTCGCCACATATAACGTCCTTGCATCATCCTCAAACCCTGTCTTCTCCGAAAAGGGATAATTAGGAAATCCTTCGCACATGCAAAGTTATGACGAAACGCCGTGTGCAATTAGTCCGGGAAAACCGCGAGCATCCCAAATCTCTCACAACGCTATCATCGCCGCGGATATATAAAGGATGGAAATGCAGAGAAGAAACAGAACGCTTCACGTCACGATACGGCGAGCACTCGTTCACGCGCGTAATATTCTAAAGTTTTGTTAAAATAAAATTATTGTTTGGAGCTATAAATATAGTATTTCATTTATAGAATAAACATCGACCGCCACCGACATCCGCTACAAGTGTTATTGGCAGGGCCGGCTTCAAGGTGGGGTGACCCGGGGCACTAGAGTTTTAAGGGCGCCACGTGCGTCAGCACATTGAGTTTACTTAATCACAATTTCTATATTGAAATGGTCAATTTGTTGAAAATATCGTTTTGATAATTCTCTCATAAAACTCAATTAATTTTACTAGGTTTAATTTACATGTCATCAAAAGAAGTGCTTGACTTGATGCTTGACTCTTGACGCGAACATCAACATCAAAATCTATACTTTTGCTAAATCGATCATTCCTTCTAACATTACCTAACAACTAGTAAAGAACGAAAGAGACGCACTGAGCGATGGATGAGAAATAAATTCTCGTATTCGTTCATCAGTAGTTTATACGCGAGTTTTAACAACACTCAACTGGAGAAACCATAAACATCTTTATGGCGGCTATACACTTTCGCGCTAGTGCTCTCGCCATCCCTTGCCGAGGGCTCTCGCGCAAGAGGTCGAGTGATGACAGCAACCCTGTACATTCTCGTTTATTCATTATGTTTGCAATCGTCGAGAAGAATACATGCGTTAGAATTCACATCAGCAGTAAGTTTATGTGCTAATAGCTATTTTAACTACAGTAATCCCTCCAACTGCGCGGTAGTTCCGTTCCACAAAAACAGCGCGCAATAGGAAATCGCGCTATATGAATCCAATTTTGTGTGAAAATGGGGGGTTTGGTGCCAAATATTCGAAAAAATTCAAAAAAGTATGTTGAAAATGTTTATTTGGCATACAAATTATATATATATATAAAACATAAAAACAAGTATTGTTTCAGCGACTCTTAAAACATGAAAAAAAAATTAAAAAACAAATTAACATGAAAAAACCAACAAAAAATTTAAAAAATATCATTGTAATTCTTTTAGTATTCTGTAATAAAAATTTTGATGAGCTTTTTCATCCTTGAAAATAGCTAGTCTTTTTATGTTCCTCATAAATTTTCTCATATTGAGCCAAAGCAGCTGTTAAATATCTGCCGAAATTTAAGGCACGCTCCACATCAGGGTCCACGTCAAGAGCCTTTTCTTGAAGCTGACTACCAAGTTTTAAAAGATTAGCTAAATGTTTGGTGGTAAGCTTATTACTTCTTCCTCACTTTGAATATTGTCATCGATATTGAACTGATTTATAATATCATCAGCAGTCATATTTTCTTCATGAGTTTCTTCAATGACTTCCATAATATCTTCTGATACTATTTCTTCGAACCCGTCTCTATTAATTGTTTTCCCTAATGTCACAATTTCCAAAATATCTGGCATCTCAACCGTAGCTTCTTCAATGCAACTTTTTGGCCATATTTTCTTCCACACAGCATTCATAGTTGAGTTTTAGATTTTGTCCCAAGATAATTTTATATTTTTTACCGCAGATAAAATATTGTACTGTTTCCAAAAGTCACGAATTGATACATTATCTGGCCCATCAGTAGCTCCAATCAATTGCCTGAAAGTTCTTCTCAAATAATAACGTTTGAATGCGGCGATTATACCTTGATCCATCGGCTGAATTGACGATGTAGTATTTGCAGGTAGAAATATCACCTTAATATTAGGATTATAATTCAGGCAAATGAGCTAGGTGACTTGGCGCATTATCAACAATTAATAGAATTTTAAAAGCAATGCTTTTAGCTTTGCAAAATTCTTCAGTTTCAATACAAAAACCATTCAAAAACCAGTTCTCAAAAATCTTCGAAGTCATCCAATCTTTTTTGTTAGATACCCAATGAACTGGAAGTGAGTATTTCGATACTCCTTTAAAAGCACGAGGGTTTTCTGAAGTATGAATAAGTAATGGCTTGTTTTTGAAATCTCAAGTTGCATTTCCACATAATAAAACTGTCAGTCTCTCTTTTGATACTTTATAACCAGGAGCCCTTTTTTCATCCTTGGAAATAAAAGTCATACCAGGCATTCTTCACCAAAATATGCCAGTTTCATCAGCGTTAAAAACTTGACTTGGCAAATACCCACCCTCGTCGATAATACCTTTCAAGGTTTTTGGATATGCAAAAGCAGCCAATTGGTCAGCACTTGCTGCTTCACCTGAGGAATTTAATATTGTGAAGATTATGGCGATGCTTGAATTTTTCAAACCAGCCTTTAGTGGCTTGAAATAGATTTTTTCTATATTAGATGTTCTACATTCATCTTCTTGTAAACGTTCGAAAATTGACAACGCTTTTGTTCGAATAATATCAGAACTAAGGGGCACTCGCCTTTGACTTTGATCTTCTATCCAGGAGCTAAGCACTTTTTCAGTTTTTTCAATTAAAGAATTTCTAGGTTTTTTTATCACCTTTGAGGATATTGATGTGGAACAAGCAAACGAACTTTTTATTTTTTCTGCATTTGACTTAATTCTTCTTATGCTGGGTTCGTTTATATTTGCTAAAACTGCAGTTTTTTCACCATTTTCTATTTGCTTCACGATGTCCATCTTTGCTTCCAAAGTTAAAACTTTTCTTTTTCCGCTTTTTTCCATTTTAATTTTTGGCTGTTGAAATTGTTAAAATTTCTTTGTAATAAAAGAAATCACACAAAGCAAAAATTCTACTTATATTTACTACGTATGTATGTCTTAAATTACTAAATTGATGTTACGACACCACAAGAAAACTGAAATAGTATATAACAACATAGACCTAATCCAGAAAGAGTGAATTCGATTCTGGCGCGAATACGTTGCGTACAGAAAATCATATCAACACCAACGTGTGAAGGCGATAGAAAACATTTAGCCTTGAAACGGGCACTCGCGTTAATGTTTGCGCGATGCTTGTGAATGCAATGTATTGGTGGCCACAACCTCGCCAACGCGCAGTGAGTTCTACGAAATTCAAAAATTTGGAAACCGCGCAGTGCGAAATTTTAATTACGCAGTGCGAATATTGGTACTAAAAACTCAACTCGCGCAATAAAAAACCGCGCAGTCGGAGAGATTACTGTATTCGCAAATCCATCATGCAAGAACAGTTAGAAAAAAATGGCGTAAACGGAGATGATGGATGTTCACTATACATCGAAATAGAACACGGTAAGCAAAGATTTTAATTGATTTGCTCTTTTAAAACTTCTTTCATTCTGTTTTATTTTCACAGAGTTACGGTACAAAGCCAACTGGCAGAAATAGTAGTGGAGTCTTTTGATGAATTTAGAAAATTCACAAGGATGTCATCAACGGATTTTGATTACATATTGGAAAAAGTGAAGCCCATCATATCACAAATAAGATACTCAGCTAAAAGGGGCAATCCCAGCAAAAAAATCGTCTAGCAATAACATTGACGTTCTTGGCTTCGGGAGACAGCTTCGAAAGCCTTCACTACCTTTTCAAGATATCTAGTTCATTGATATCAAAAATAGTGCTCGAAGTGAATTAGCATCAGAATTTGATACAGAACCAGTTTTCACACCACAAACTCGACTAAGACGCATAAAACGCCGGCCGGGTGAAGAGGCTGTTGATGAACCAATAACTAACCACGAAAAAAAATTTGAAGCCAAGTTCTTTAACACTCTTTTCGACACTGTACTTACATCTTTAAAGGAAAGATTGCAACAGATGCAAGCCTCTTCTATTACGTGGAATTTCTTGTTTAGTATTTAAAATAATCAAAATAAAGACCAGATATTGCGAAGTTTTCCTGCATTGCAAGGAAAATCAACAGTTAACTTTAAATGTTGACAGAAATTGATCATGTGATGAAATTTTAAATCTGAAACACTATCTTGAAAACAGTCAAGCAACACCTATCGAAGCATTAAACTTTATTAAAAGAACAATCTTCAAGAATTATATTCCGATACCTGGTTAGCATTACTTACTTCGTCAACAATTCCAGTGACTATTGCAAGTGGCGAACGCAGTTTCCCCAAAATAAAATTAATAAAAACTTACTTGCGATCTAATTTGTCTCTAATGAGATTAACCACTTTGGCGTCACTGTCCAGAGAAAATCATATTGCAGAAAACAAAGATTACGCGACACTAATAAAGGAGTTTGCTGACAAAAAAGCAAAGAAAACAAAGTTTTAGTTTTTGTCATAAAATGTTTACTAGCTAACTTAAAGACAATATAAATTCTTACATTGTTTCAAGACTGAATAGCTAAATAATATTAATAATAATTAATGCTGCGTTTCCTTAACGAATTCGATAAAAAATATTGGTCACTTTCCAAACAATTTATTTTTAGCTCCAATATGTATAACGGAAGGGGCGTCAACTGGACGACTCAGCCGGGGCGCCAATATGGTTAAGGCCGGCCCTGGTCATTGGTATTCTTTTGTTCATTAAACCAAACTTAATTAATATGAAGCTCCTTATTCCTTGCGGTAGACATTCCTCATAAAATATTTAATTATTTCCCCTTCTAATCCTCTGTTATTACTAATTGTGAATTATCTCTATTATTTCTATAAAATAAATCATAACTTCCTATCGTTAACAAATAAATGTCAATCTTTTGCCATGATACTTTATTCCTGTTCACTAAAATAAAAATAGTTAATTCCCATCTCTAAGAAGTAAATTTAATTTTTCCCCATACCTGTTGTTCGCATTCATCAATTGCAATGGTAAAATAATCATAAAGTAATTACACTTCCCAATCTCTGCATGACGCTTTTACTTGTTCAAGCATACAAATTTGTCGATTGCAGTGCTAACAACGTAACTGATTAGAGTTCGATTGATTGAATAAGGTGAATGCAATTTACGCACTGAGTGTAGGGTTCCCGTTACGCTTCGATGCATATAAAGCATACTAAATACAAAACGATGAAAACACAATGAACTTACTTAGCGACAATAGTAATTCTTGTCTCTTTTATCGTGTGCGTTCGTATTTGGTGCGTCTATTTGAATTCGTCTTTCGTGTGATACATGTTTGTGCTTGGAGTTATGAACCTGCCTTCAGCTTCAAAGCTGTGCTTTCATTTAGTCGTGCTGGTTCTGATGGTGAAGCATAATTGCTTTGAAATGCACTCGAAGTAAACGCAATAATTAATAATTTGTAACGACTCAAGTGTGGTCAAAATAAAATGCAATTAGAAAAATCAATAATTATTTGTGGACCACAGGCTTAAATTTAATAACCGGCATTCCCGCAGGGGGAATGCCGGTCGACAAGAGCACTCTTGGAGGCTAGCATTCTTTGGGGAGTTCCGCTCCCACGTACCCGAGGAAATTCCCGCAGGGAGAAAGCCGGTCGACAAGAACATTCTTGGAGGCTAGCATTCTTTGGGGAGCGCCGCCCCCACGGACCCGAGGATATGGGTGGTGCCGTGAGGTTCCCTCCTGGGATGACAGGTAACGACTCTTATTTTATCTGGACTACGCTTTGGACAACGAACTGGAATTGACGCTTTGGGCTGGCGGATGTGATGGTTTGGACCTAGTTGCTTTGCACAGTAGCGCCGAGGTGAAACTCGTGTGTGAACGGCTCCAATTCAACTATCATACCGTCTCCGTCCCAGTAAAACCTTGGCAGGCCTCGGAGTACGTTCGAAGTTCGCACCATTGGGTTGGTGGTGTAAGTTCGGTTGAGACGGACTCCCGATTAGCGCTGGTCTGACTCTGAGCACTTGTCCCCATAAGGGCTTGTGTCAACCCTCGCATGGCCTCCCTGCTCTGCAAAGATAACCATGAGACCAAAAAGGTGACTACACACACGAACGGAGATAGCGGCTCCGAGGGGGGACCCAATAAAATGGAGCAAACAAAATCAAAAGATCAAAAACATCCAAAAAATGAAACCAAAAATAATGACGACGATGCAACCAGCGGTTGCAGCCACGGTGTCAACAGTACATTGAGAGCTGTACTAACCACGAAAAAAACGAAGACTAACACGACGACAGTGACGGTAGACGAAAAACGGAGAACAGCAGACAGTCTGGTGCAGACTGAGGTTCCTGCGGCGTTTGGGCGCAGCAAAAAAATTATGCGAACGCCCGAGCGTCCTATTCAGGAGAAGCGGGAGACTCGGCAAGATGCTTCAGGTGTTCGAGCAGTGGAAGATAACATAAACAGCACCGAAAATTCGATTGTCACGGCTGCGATCGTTACTAAAGCGACCGATGCAAGGGTCGCAAATCCCGACATTGCAACGAAAAATCCAGAAGCAAACGAGGAGATTATGGCACTAAAAGCAAAGAGTGACCAGGCGCCGCGTGATTGTACCGCCACCGTTGAAAATGTGGCGGAAGTACTTCACTCGCAAACGGAACGCGAAAACCTCTCCCAAGGATGGTTGCAAGGTACAATTACGGCCCAGCGATACGAAGAGGAAAGACTACATCGAAAAGCGGGAGATGTTCTGAAAACCATACAAGCTGCATGCGACTCCCCAAAAATTAGCAAAGTAGCAAAGGAAGGGCTCCTTGAACTAGAGGAGCTCCTAGATCGCATAGGGCACTATCGGAGGAGCTGGGTAAGGGCCGAAGATGAACAGAAGGCTAAAGAGGCACTTGGGGCGAAATCTAAAGGCGACATGCGGATAGCTCCATCATTAAAAGTCAATAAAAGAATGGCGTCTAGCCCAATCGAAGGAGATCGGGATAAAAGAAGGTAGGAAGAGGCACTTGACGGGCGTGGAGCACCAGATCAGGGGTTCCAGACAGTGCTTACAAAAGGAGCGAAGAAAGGCCGCAAAGAAACTCCTTCAAAAAAAGCCAGAAAATAAAATTCGCACGGACGCCCAATTATAAAAAGGACCTGATGCAAAGCAGGAGAGAAAGAAGCCCCGACGAAGACCCCCGCAGCAGGCACTGCTTGTAAAGCCCCAAGATGGCCGATCCTACGCGGAGGTGCTGCGGGACATCCGGGGAAACGTAAGGCCCGAAGACACCAATACTACCATCAAAGTAGTACGACCAACGCGGTCGGGCCACATACTGGTCGAATTCGGAGCAGAGGCCGGCAATAAAGAAGCATTTTTTAACGCAGTAAAGAAAGTCTCGGCAAAAGCGCAACTATAGCCCCGCTCGAGCCGATGGCAACGATCGAGATACGGGACATTGACTGCGTGACGGATCTGGCCGAGGTAGAAGAGGCCATCAAAAGGGAGTTCCCTAGCGTGGGAAGGATCAAAGCGAGAGGTTCTCACAGCAGGTGAGCCGCTGCAGGGAGCTCCGGAGGGGACGGAAGAGCTGGCAGCTCAAGACGTGGTGAACTCTACTATGAGCATAATCACGACTGCTTGCTGCGCTTCTATGCCCCGCCAAAGACCCCGGCACGGCAAGCCCCCAGTGTACTGGTGGTCTATTGAAATCGCTGAAAAGCGGAGGGAGTGTCACAAGCTTCGGCGTGAGGCTCAACGGGCGCGGAACCGTGACGAGGCATGCAACCAGGTGGCAGCATATAAGTCAGCCAGGAAATGCCTTCGCAAACTGATCAACAGTAGCAAGGGTCGCTGCTGGCAAGACCTTGTGGGGCCTTGGCTACAAGCTGGTCATGGGGAAACTTGGTGCCCTACGGAAGCCTTGTATACATGACGCGGAAAAGATGGACGCGATAGTGCGGGGACCCTTCCCCACCCATTCCGTCCGTGTTGACGCTGTCCATGGTGAAACAGCAGTAGAGTGCCCACTCTTCAAACACCTGGAACTGGAAAAGGCAGTCCTCTCCTTGAAAGCGAGGAAGGCTCCAGGTCCAGATGGTGTTCCAGCTGAGGTATTGCGGCTCGTCTATCACCATTGTCCTGACTTGCTGCTCAGCACATTCAACGCTTGCCTACGGGACGGGGTTTTCCCGGTACGATGGAAGGTGGCGAGGCTCGTGCTGATCAGCAAGGGGAAGGGAAATCCTGGATCGCCGTCTGCATACCGCCCGTTATGCATGCTTGATACGGCTGGAAAAGTGCTAGAGAAACTCATCAAGGGAAGACTCACTGACGCGATTCGTGCTGCTGGAGACCTATCTCCTCGGCAGTACGGCTTTAGAGCAGGACGTTCTACCATTGATGCGATTGCAGAGGTGGTGAACGCGGTCCAAAAGGCAGAGGCATATAGTCGCACCAAGCGGCGGATCGCCCTGTTGGTGACACTCGACGTCAGGAATGGCTTCAACTCCGCTAGATGGGTGGATATTCTGGACACGCTGGAAAACTCTTTTCAAGTTCCAGAATATCTAATGCGGCTTTTGAGGAACTACCTAAAGGACCGAAGCCTGCTGTACGACACGACACAGGGCCAACGAAGGATGGAAATTACATCGAGTGTTGCCCAGGGATCTATCCTTGGTCCGGACCTGTGAAATGTGTCTTACGACGGGCTACTGAGACTGGAGATGCCAGATGATTCACGCTTGGTCGGCTATGCGGATGATGTTGTGGCTCTGGTCACTGGATACACTGTTGAACAAGCGCAACTTAGACTAGGTATGCTAATGTGCCGAAGGAGGGACTGGATGACTGCTCGCAGGCTGTGTTTAGCACTGGAGAAAACCGAAGTGGTCATCTTGACAAAAAAGAGAATCCCTAGAGTAAGGATGATCAGTATTGGAGATGTACAAATCGAATCGAAGCCAGTGGTGAAGTACCCAGGGGTACTGATCGACTCGAAGATGAGTTTCTCTGAGCAAATCAGGGCAACGGCTGAGAAGGCTGCTTCGGGAATATCGGCTCTGAGTCGACTTATGGCCAACGTAGGGGGACCCAGTCCATCAAGAAGACGCCTCTTGATGAGTGCTGTAGGGTCAGTGCTACTGTACGGAGCAGAGGTATGGGGCGACGCTCTCAGCAAGGAGGTATACCGAAAACGATTGGCACAGGTACAGAGAAGAGGAGCACTGAGAATTGCATCTTCGTATCCAACAGTCTCCGACTCGGCGGTGAGAGTAATTGCAGGTGTGATACCTGTCGCCCTCCTTGCTAGAGAGCACCACGCTATTTACCTGCACCGAAACGAGGATGCGAAGGAGATAGTTGTCTGCGAGGAGAGACAGCGCTCGCTCAATGATTGGCAGCAGTCTTGGGTGAATTGCACGAAGGCAAGATGGACTGCGTGCCTCATCCCGGATGTGAGACCGTGGCTCAATCGAAGGCATGGTGAGACTGACTTCTATCTGACCCAGCTTTTGAGCGGGCATGGGTGTTTTCAGTCTTACCTGCACAAGATCGGTAAGTCACGGTCTCCCGATTGTCGGTTTTGCCCAGGAGAGGAGGACAATGCCTGTCACACATTTTTTGCGTGTACAAAATGGGTCAGACTACGAAGGGAACTCTACAGGGAGACGGGAGAGCTCACCCCGGATAATAAAGTTGCGGTGATGCTCGAATCGGTTGACAAATGCAACCAGGTGGCACATTATGCTCGGGCTGTCCTAAGATATAAAAGGGACTCACAGCAGCCGGAGGCGCTGGGGCTCGAGGATCACTCTTCTGGCATTTCCTTTTCTCCTCTCCCCTCCCTCTAGGAAAGGGACTCCCCAGCTTGAAGGCGCCCCACGGCGTAACAAAACGAGACCTGGCCCGAAGTAATGTGTCAAACGGTTCCAGGCTGGGTTCTCAGGTTGACAGGGGAGGTGTTTAGTGGGTAGTCTAGTCGCACATGAGAGTCCCACACTCTGTGCATAAATAGCATTCACCTCCCTACCTCAAAAAAAATGTCCCGGAATTGGGGAACCAGTTAACTAAAAGTGCGACCCCAAGACCATTTGCTACAATTAGGTCGTGGGACTGAGGATGAGGAATCATGGAAACTGGAAACTTTCCTTCTTCAAATGGTCTTGAAACTATCTAAGGTGGAGTTAAAATAAATTTTACATTGTGTAAGTGGAGAAACATAGAGCTCTGTTTATTTTATGCTTATAATTGTCTTAAAATTCAATATTTCTTATCAGTAGAAAATAGACCAGTATAAAAGCAATCCAGTAAAGATGAAACTTGTTAGCAGGCATTTACCTATTGAATTTGATTGAATTTGAGGGTACCCTTACGATTTTATTTAAGAAAATGTAAAATTGATATATCATACGATTACTAACAAAGTTGAGTGAAATTCGACTTCTGACGTATTTGTTGTGGTAGTAGTCATAAAGGACTATATTCGTGATTTCTCGAATGAAAGGTTTCCAATCACGAGGGTTGGGGGTGGGGGTACGCCTAAATTTCGTACGTTTCCCCGTCTCCTGCCGCCCTCGATGCTGATAAAGTAATTTTAAGACCTGTTTTCAAAAGATCTCATTGAGACCTTTCATATTATACCCTATTTGATAAGCTTTGATACCCCACTTGACTAACTTTTGAGGGTCACTCCTTTATTTGGAGGGGACCCTCTTAAAACTCTTTGAAAAGGTTTTTCACCCCAAAGCTAACTACAATCATACACGGTTTTTTTAGTAGATGGGTTTTCCATAAAACCAGATTGGATCATCTCTAAGCTTTCAGATAAGGTGAATAACTTAAATACGTTAAAGATTCAGCTTAGTCAATGATTTTAGCAATATTGCAACCAACTGATGATCAATTACAATATATTGACACTGATTTTTCTTTTAAAGCAAGAATGTATTTGTTGAGCGTGTCGGTAAATTTTTTCTTGAATTAAATCATTCTATATACATATCTGCATATCGTATTGTCGCGTGTTATGGTTCGCGGGCAATAATTTTAATGTTCCGGGGAAGTGAAAACGCAATGTCTTTTAAATTAAATTAAAAGAGTTTATTTTATTACATAAAAGTGCACAATCACTTATTAATTATTTCGCAATTTCAATTTTCACTATTTAAATGAAAACTTCCACTTTTCCATAAATTCCTATCGCAATTGTTTTCTAAAATCACTTCCTCATTACTTGATCGCTTTTCAATTCACACTTCACACACTATCGCCGTGTTTACTATCGCGGTTGAATGAATGATCCCCCCATTCATTCAGCACGCCTTTATATAGGGTCTCTACGTATTCACCCATTTCTCGTACATTGGCGAATGTTCTACCGAGGATACCTGATAGATTCGAGCAAATTAATGAATGGAGTGACGTCACTTTCAAATGTTGATTATGCTTGGTGGGTTCTCGGGGTTTCGAGTAAATGCATTTTGTTTATGTTCTTAATGGTTGTGAAAACAATTGCTACAGCAGCTCGTAGAATTCTTTGTACATGTAACACTGCTCCCACCTCAGTTCTTTTCGCCGCGAAAAGATGCGTCGCCAGTTGTAGTCAATTCTCCCTGGGTGTAATATGGGGCAAGACGGTTCAGGTGCACGATTTTCATTTTGGCTCTTGGCTTGAGATGTTCGTGCGTTCGGTATACGATGTCGTTGATTCGCTTTGTAACTCGGTATGGTCCCTCCCAATTATGTTGCAACTTTGGAGTCCTACCCTTCCGTCGCTGTGCGTTATATAGCCATACCAAGTCATCTTGCTGGAAGCCAGTAGAATTTGCCTTTAGATCATACCAGGTCTTCATGCGGTCAGTAGCCGATTCGAGGTGTTTTCACACTGTCCGGTGTATCTGGTTCAACCGTTGACTTAGCTCACTTGCTTACTCCGAGATCATTTGGGGTTTCTCAGGGGGTGTTCCGAACTTTTTATCAGCCGGCAGACGACTAGTCTTTCCAAAAATGACTTTGGCTGGGGCTTGACCCGTCGACGCATGTTCGGCAGCTCTGTACGCCATCAAAAACAGTGGGATGCGGTAGTCCCATTCCCTGTGGTTCTCGTCAACCATCTTGGCCAGATGTTTATTGAGCGTGCCGTTGAAACGTTCGACCATTCCATCGAAATGGGGATGCAAAGGTGTTGTCTTCGTTTACCGTACTCCCAGCAGCTCGCACATTTCGCCAAAAACTAGTGACTCAAAGTTTCGGCCTTGATCTGAATGTAATTCGCAAGGTACGCTGTACCTACTGACCCAATTTAACACTAACTGTTCGGCTACAGTAGTTGCTTCCTGGTTGGGAATGGGGTAGACCTCGGGCCACTTGCTGAAATAATCGGCTACAACCATCGTGTATCAATTTCCCCATTCAGATTCAGGGAAGGGTCCTGTGATGTCAACAGCAATCCTTTCAAACGGCAACCCACGTTGTAGGTTTGCATTTGTCCTCTCAGTCGTCGCTTTGGACCTTTGACGGAAGCGCAAATTGTGCATCTGCGGCACTAGCCTTCTACGTCTTCTCGAGCATGGAGCCAGTAAAACCTTTCCCGCAATTTTGTTAAGGTCTTGTTAACGCCAAGGTGGCCTCCCGAGGATTCTTCGTGCATCTTCTTAACTACATCGTGGATTCGGCTTTTGGAAAGTATAGTTTGCATCCTATTGGAGCTGCCACCTGCCGTTTCCCATTTCTGCTTGAGTATGCCACCCTCTACTAGAAGGGAGTTCCATTGTGCCTAATAGCTTTTCAGGGTTGCGCCATGCATTGAAACGTCTTTCCACTCAGGTCGTCCAGTTGTCTTATTCCATACGTGCAATGGTCCGATGTCTTCATCGGCTAACTGGGCACTTTGAATCTGGTCCGGTGACCAACCTTGATCGAATTCTATCGTTTTCAATCGCAGATCAACGGGCGGTTCCTTTTCCTCAATCCGTCGGCAATGCTTGCAGTTAGCTGGGCATGGACGGCGGGATAGGGCGTCAGCATTTCCGTGAACTCCGATGAACAATTTGGTAGTCGTATGACTGCAACCTTTTGATCCATCTCGCAACCTCTCCCTCGGGGTTTTTGAAGTTGAGCAGCCATCTCAATGACGCATGGTCCGTTTGAAGAACAAAAAACTGGCCATAGAGGTACTTGTGGAACTGCTTGCGGGCCTCTATTATAGCCAATAGTTCCTTCCTGGTCACGCAGTAGTTCCTCTGACTTTTTGAAAGAACTCAACTGTAATACGAGAGGACTCTTTCTTCGCCATCAATCTGCTGGGAGAGTACAGCTCCAATACCGCCGTTGTTCGCATCTGTGTCAACTACAAACATTTTTCCGGGTTTCGGATATGCCAGCACGGGTGATTCACACGGCTTCTCCTTCAGCGCCTCAAAGGCTACCTGGCATTGCTCATTCAAGACATACGGACAATTTTTCTCGGTTAACTGATGGAGACACTTAGCTATTTTGGCAAAGTCTTTGACGAATCTTCGATAGTAGGTTGCCAGACCCAGAAAACATCGTAGTTGGCGCTTGTTGTTTGGTGTTGGCCAGCTTTTCATGGCTTCAATTTTCTCATGGTCTGTTTTGACCCCTTCTGCTGATACGACGTGTCTCAGGTATCTTACTTCAGCTGCGAAAAGGGTACACTTGTCGGGACTAAGTTTCAAATTTGCCAGTCGCAATCGGAAGAAAACCTCTTCTAAGTTCCGCACGTCCTCCCGATGAAAATGATGTCACCAAGCAGGTTTTCCAGAAAGGCTACGTAGCACGTACTCCATCAGGGGTTCAAAATTGGATGGAGCATTGCAAACCCAAATGGCATCACCACAAATTGCCGCAATCCGGTCCCAACTGAAAATGCGGTCTTCTTTCGGTCCTTCTTGTCGATCTTGAGATCGAGTGTAGAAAACCATTTTGCGCCGGCTAAATGATGTCATCGATGCGTGGGAGCGGGTAACTATATTTCTTAGTGACATCGTTAAGCTTCCTATAGGCGACACAAAAACGAGTGCTGCCACCCTTTTTCTTCACTAGAACTTCAGGTGCGCCCCATGGACTGACAGAAGGTTCGATAACGCCTTGTTTTTCCATGTCCGAGATCAGCGCGCTCACTTCTCCTTGCTTGGCTATAGGGAGACGACTCGGTGGTTGTCGAATTGGTTTGGCTCCCTGTGTATCTATGACGTGAGTTACCAGACTCGTCCGGCCTTGGTCATCCGGGCTTGTTGAGAAGATGTCACTGTACTTAGTGACCAAATCAGAGGCTCGTTTGAATAGCTGCACTGGCAACTTGACCTGCTTCAATATTGCAAACGTGGATTCCCGGGCTTTGTCTGTGTCTTGCCTCCTTATCCAATGATGGTCGTGAGTAGCTTTCAAAGAGGTGATGGCGGAAACAGGCTGGCAGCTGCCGATGACTTCTCCCGCTTTGATGCTCGTGGTTGAGTCTGCGGTGTTAAGGACTCTAACCGGCACGCATCCGTTCCATAAAGATCTAACAAGGCTTCGTCCTACAATCAAACTGCGCAATGTGGACGTCTTCGTTGGCTCTATCAGATCAGATCGGTGGTCTCCAGAATCACCATCAAGCTTGGCCCATATAATGCTTTCGGAAGAATTCGGTACATCTGTGTCAGTACATACTACTTCATTCATCTTGGGAATTCGGACGCTGGGATCCTCCATCAGTATTTCGATATTCTGCCATTTCATTACACGTTTGCCCAAATCCAACGTGATTCCATGTGGTCGCAGAAAATCCATTCCGAAAATGCAGTCATCCATAATGTTCTCCCAACTGTATCTGGAGGTTGACCTCTCCGCGAATAGGTGCAGTTTCTCCCGTAGCTGTCCGTAGTGAGAAAATTCTGCCCTTGTGAAGTTGTTGCTGTCTAACTAGGTCTGGTCAGATAATCGATCGGGTTGCACCAGTTTCGATTGTTATGGTGCAGTGTTCTTCGTCAACTTGGCCCGGAAGGCCGCTTCTCCACGATGTAGTCTTGACACGTTGATGGTGGTGCTGGCGACGTCGATGCTCCTAGCCAACCTCTGCCCCACGAAGTTGGCTCTTGCGTTTCCCGACCCCTCTGTTTGAAGGGCTTCCATTCTGGGCTCCTGACTCGGTCTGGATCTCCTCCTAGCTGCACACCCTGGACAATAACTCGGTTTTCTTCACTTCTTGCAGTCTCTTTGCAGGTGCCCCTTCCCTCTGCAATTCCAGCATCTAGGCGCACCATTTAAATGCGGGTCTCGCTCAATTTCCACGCGCTCACACCTGCGATCGTCTGTCACTACCTCACCAACCTGGGAAGTGGTACGAGTCACATTTTTCGCTGCCTCAAAGTTCAGACTGTAAGCCAATGCATCCTTAACCGTTTGCTTTTGAGCTAAACGCACGGCTTGTTGCAATTCCGGGTCCTTTAGTGCGCTAATGAATGCTTCTGTCGCTGCATCATCTCGATGTTCTGGGTCGTAGGCTGGGTAAGCCAAAAGTGCTAGTCGCTCAATGTCTTGGACTAGCTGCTGTTGGGTTTCACCAGACTTCTGCACCCGATGCCTTAGCTGTGACCAATAAATCTGCTACAGATGATCGTCTCCATAACGCATGTCGGGCGCATTCATTATAGCATTCGGGTATGAGTGCAATTCAACGGGGATCGTCTGCAACAGCTCGGCAGCTGGGCCTCTTAGAGCAAGAATCAGTGCAGTTGCTCGTTCTAGCTCATTCCAGTGATTTGCTCTTGCGGCAGCTTCAAACTGGGTTTTGTAAATACTCCAGACCGTTTGCCCATCGAATATTGATGCTTGCACAATTCTGGATGTGCTTTGCGCTGCGGCTATAAGCGGGGCTGGTGAAGTGGTTACTGCTGCCTTTGCTGCTTTCAATTCTTTTTTCACTTTCATCTCATGGTTCATTCTCTCTTCGACCTGGCTGACCTTTTCCTCGACCTGGCTGACCTTTTCCTCGACCTGGTAAACCTTTTCCTCGATCTGGTCATCGTTTGCCTCGACGCCTTTAATTTGTTTGTTCAGATGATCGAGCTCCACTTTTATTTCTGTTGACTGTTTCTCCAGCTTCTGTGTGATGTCTGCCTTGATTTCGATCGCTTGTTGGTCCAGCTTCACTGATTATTCATTTAGCTTCGTAGTTAAATTGGATGACTGTTCACTTAGCTTCGCAGTTAAACTGGATGTCTGTTCATCTAGCTTCGCGGTCAGACTGGATGACATCAGCATTAATATTTGTATTAGTGCATTTTCTGGCTCCTTTGATTTTGGTGTTTCCACTTCTCCACCTTCTGCGCCTTTTTCCGCATCTGAGAGCTCACCCGAATCCACACCTTCCGACTCGATCGCGTCACGCAAGCGTGCAGTCAGTATGGCCTTTGTACCTTGTGTGCCCAGATTCCGCTGTTTCAACTCCTCCTTGAGCTCCGATATGGTCAATTGATGAATTTGTAGATGAAAGTTTTCTGGCATTTTTATTGTTTCGGTTATTTTTCCGCCAGTTTCCACGTTAATTTTCACAATTGTGCAGTTTAGAAATGTTTAAACGTTTTCACTTCCAAAATTTTCTTTCCCACTTCTTGACATCACTGTCGCGTGTTATGGTTCGCGGGCAATAATTTCAATGTTCCGGGGAAGTGAAAACTTCCAAAATTTTCTTTCTCACTTCTTGACACCACTGTCGCGTGTTATGGTTCGCGGGTAATAATTTTAATGTTCCGGGGAAGTGAAAACGCATTGTCTTTTAAATTAAATTAAAAGAGTTTATTTTATTACTTGAAAGTGCACAATCACTTATTAATTATTTCACAATTTCAATTTTCACTATTAAAAGTAAAACTTCCACATGTCCATAAATTCCTATCGCAATGGTTTTCTAAAATCACTTCACTATTACTTGATCGCTTTTCAATTCACACTCCACACACTATCGCCGTGTTTACTATCGCGGTTGAATGATTCATCCCCCCATTCATTCAGCTCGCCTTTATATAGGGTCTCTACCTATTTACCCATTTCTCGTACATTGGCGAATGTTCTGTCGAGAGGTACCTGGTAGATTCGAGCAAATTAATGAATGGAGTGACGTCACTTTCAGATGTTGATCATGCTTGGTGGGTTCTCGGGGTTTCGAGTAAATTTATTTTGGTGATGTTCTTAATGGTTGTGAAAACAATTGCGACAGTAGCTCGCAGAATTCTTTGTACATGTAGCAGTATGTTAAGTTCAACTCCTTCTGAAATAATTGTAGTTCTGTCTGTTTTTTTGATTGAATATTGTTTACATTTAGAGTGCCATTTAGACCATTTTGTTTTTGAGTACTATAATTTTGTAAAACTTGCTGTGTATTTTTATAAAATTTACAACAATCGAAAAAAAACATTATGGCCTTAGGAGCAACTCTATTGCGAGCGAAAGGTTGAAGTGACATTTGTTTCAATAGGAAAAGATTCAACATCCACAATAATCTATTGCAAATAGTCCTTGCAAATGGTAATGCCAATCACAACTGCACGCAGTTATAAATTATGAACGTAAAAAAGCCTCAAAAAATATGATATTTAACTCAGGAAAGATCAAAAACTACTTTTTCATTGGTTAAATCTCCATACCACGGTTCGCAACAATCTCTCATTTTATGCAAAAAAAAAAAATTTTTAATATAGGCTCACCGTTCGTTTGTATAAATTTTAATTGAAAAGTCCACAACCACTTGCAATAAAATTTAAAAAAAATGCAGAAAAAAAATACGCGAACACAACGATTTGAAAAGATCAGATAATTATTGAAACTTTCCGCTGAATCGATGGGTTGATAAAATCAATATCTGCTAATTAGCTTGTCACAAGCTACTGGCCGCACTCATATTGAGTTGCTTTCTAAAGCCATTACAAATAATCTAAATTATTTTATCGGTTCAAAAACGTACAGTGATCTCCAAGTATCATATGAATTTCCCCTCATTATTTCAGATTAAAGATTGTACTTTTCCACCGTCCTGATAAGTATCAGCGTTGACAATCTCAATGGACACTGTCCGGCCGTGTGTCAGCACATTTATAATCGGCATTAGTTACGTCCGATTTCCTACAGCCGAGTCGTCAGGTGTAGCGATCTTTTACACATAACAAATGGCTTGACATGATCGGCGCTTTGAACTTGATAATACCAAGCACTACCAACGGCGAAGACATTGCATTGCTCAAGGTGTTGGCTACAAGATGACAGCGAAAGATTTGTAGAATGGCTTAAAAAACTAGAATTCAAATGTAAGCCAGTGACACTGAAAATGTTCAACTAGAAACGGAACAGGACAGGACAGATGTTAAACCACGATCTCTTTGCAGAACACGTAAATCAGGTTGGCGAAAAGATCAACTGCTAAGTTGGTGCAATCGTTCAGATACCAAGGAGATACATAAAACCAGAATACTAATAGCTACCTATGTGCCGCGCATGCTTTACGATCCCAACGCTATCATTCTACGTAAATGTTATCTTTTCCAAGTGATCATGACTCGAAGAGAATTAATCTTCAGTTACATAGATCACGGGAAAATTGATCGTTTCCGAGAATCTATTAAACCTGGATGGGCGCATAGTGAACGTATTTCCGTGCGTTTGTGTTTTTGGTGTAAGTTCTGTTTTAACAGGATGACGCAGAAAAATTAAAGAGTACTGAACATTTCCGGGAGTAAGGAAGAAAATTCCAAAGAATGGACCACGGTGAATTGGATTCAGACAAAACTAGTTGCTCATGGAATCACTCAGCAATACTAAGACGTTCATGAAATATTTCTCAGGACCACCTTCACACCACCAAAGCCTAGAAAACTTAAGCTGGTTGCATGTTCCACTAACATTAATCTAACCCAAATAAATTTTCCGCTACGCCCAGAACCAATAAATAAATTGATTTTCTCACCCTGCATCTAATCATCATCCCGGGAATTCCATCCTTTGACATTTCGTGCCACTATGCCACTTACTCGAATAACAAAACATTTGCAGATTTCCAAGTGCATACTTACCATCGACGAGAAGACAAGAAACCCCAAGATCGGAAACTAACGATCACCTTGAACATATTCGTCTACATACTAATAGTAACAAAACATGAGCTTCATTTAAAGACGACGAGGAAAATGCCAAAGTCATGCTGTGTGAATCTTCTTCAGTTACAGTTGGCGAAGAGGAAGAAAAATGTAAAGATTGCACAAGTCGCAAGGTAACTCCCAAATGAATAACCAAATCAGGTGGGGTCAGTCAGTGCTAAGATTCTTCTTTCTCGTCCGTGTATCTCATTTTATTTCTTTTCTAACCGATCGATGCTTATTTAACTGCGAAATGATCATCATTCCAACGTTGGGTTCAGTATTGGACGCGGATGACGCTAAAGTTGGTGTTATAAGTTTCAAGACGACAAAGCGGCAATAAGAAAACTGGTAATGAATTTCTCAAGTTCGACGATGAGACCTAAAGTTTTTTTTTCGCGAGTTTTATTATTGTTATACTCATAAATATCACCCTTGATAATTATTTCAGATGTCCATTCGCAAGGGAGGAAACCACATTTTTCATGTATTTCCCCACTGTAGCAAAAACTGACAGTTTAAGAACTGTTCTGAAAAGCTCCCATAAAAACTTTCATTTCATACTCATATCGCCTACATTTGATGATTTTTTTTTTCAGGGGCCACTCTCCTGTACTGTTATCATCGATTAATGGCCAATTTTTTCGAATCCTAGAGTTGTTACAAAGCTTTTATGCTAGGAGCTCTCTCCCGCCTTCATGACTTTTTTCACTTATGAGCATTAATTGTAGGTACTCATTTTCAGTCATTCATTAAATTGAATCAAGTGTCAAAAGCATGCGCCTTGAACATTGAAGTTGTGGCAAAATAACTCAAAATTATTCAATCTTCGCATTTAAAACAGCCACTATTTGGTTTTACGATTACTGATACCACTAGCTGAACCGATTCTCAAAAATATTCATGACACCTATCATTCCTGAAATCCTAGCAAAACTGAAGTGTCTGAGTCGGTAAAAAGCGCATGTTGTTCCATAGCCATATGTTGCCATAGTAATAAATGCAGCGCATATTGTTCCATAGTAATACAGGAAAATTCAAACCGCTATAACTTCGCTAGATATAATACAATCTTTATGAAACTTGTAGGGTATATTAATCTTATTAATAGTCATCTGTGTACTGAATTTCATTGAATTTAAGGGTACCGTTAAGATTTTATTCAAGAAAACATAAAATCGATAAATCATACTAACAAAGTTGAGTGAATTGCGACTTCTCACGTATTTGTTGTTATTGTACTCATCAAGGCCTACATTCTTGATTCTTTCAGATTTTTCGGATCACATGTGTGTAATCGCGAGGGGGGGGGGACACAAATTTTTCGTGTATTTCCCCTCCCTGTGCGCCCCTCGAAGCAAACTTTGCCAAACTAAGACCTATTTTGAAAAGTTCTCATCAAGACCTTTCATTTGATACCCATATTGGCTACCTTCAATGAAATTTTTTTTTTTCGGGGGGTCACTCCCCTACATGGAGAGACCCCTCTTAAATACCTTATAAAATTTTTTTGTAGTTGAACTTTGAAGAGAACACCACTTAACACCTAAATACAAAATTTGATGCTTCTAGCTTAAGTAGTTTCCGAGAAAAACTGCTGTGACACACGGACGGACGGACGGACGGACAGACAGACGGACAGACAGGATGCGATTTTAGAAGGGTTTTGTAAAATTGTTTTACAAAACCCTAAAAAGCACATTTCATATCAATGAGTCCATTATTCGGGGGTTAGTTGAAATAAGCTCCCTTTCTTCAAAATAAAGCAACTTGTAGATACACTTAGATAAGGGTTTATTTTGGTAGTTTAGGGTCCACGAATTAATACTCGAGCCTAAAATGCTTTAGATTGTATCTCAATTGGGATTAAGCCAAAAAGAATTTATTACAAATCTTGCTGTTACATTTCTCCCCAAAGAGCGCTATGCGAGAAAACCTTTTTTCAAAATCAACTAGTCGTGCGTGGGGTCTTACTTTTGCGCTGATTTCAATAATAATATGATAAAGTAGAAACAACGGAAGGAAATAACAATAATTAATGTAAAAAATGAACAAAAAAACTATCGCTGATGCCAACTAAAGTTCCACTCAAATCTATCCTTACTGACAATGTGAAGAAATCAAACCAAACTTAATGCATAAGTTACCAATAGTATCCGCTTTTTCCCTCTTACTAGATCGTCAGAAAACCATACATTAAAATGTACTTTAGGTCAAGGCTGGCAGATGGGTTGACTTTTTGCAAGGATTTGCAAAAGAAGCGATGAAATAGTAGTAACCCGTCTCTGTATTGCGCATTATGTTTACTGGTTCTCCAATTTTGAGCAATTACATGCCGATAACTGCATTTAACCCATTAGTTCTACTACCAAAACCTATTTATGCCTCCATGTGGTGGTCACTTGAAGTTTGTACCCATTTTAAAAAGCTGTCAAAAGAGTATGATTGCTAGTCTTCCACGCTTGATAACTTAATTGAATTAATAACCATGTCGCCAGAATGTTAGTTTGCCGATGGGGTTACAGCCTGTCTCTAGAAAACCACAAAGATTTCGGAACATGCAACAAAGTCTCGGATTTAAAAAAATTAGAGTGCTCCCGCTAGGGCCTGCGTAACCGGTAGTTTGTCAAAGGATTGGTGTGAGCATCAGTGGCTTTGTCAGAGGAAGCCTCTGAAGGGCCCCCGAGCGACAAACGTTGCTTGCTGATTTACTCAAATTTAGTCTATTCGAACGTACTCTAGTTTTTGCGAGATTTATGCACTTCAAACGTTTGCCGCGAAGAAGATTCCGTAACCGGAATCCCCGAATATTCAGCGTTTCTTAATTGTGGCAAAAGAGGGGATAAAAAGAAGCAGTGAACAGAAAAGGCACACTGCTTCCTCTACCAAGACGCTGATCTAAGGCCAGATAGTTTAAAACACGTGGCAGATACAGGCAAATGCAGGTATTCAGGAAGCCCAAATCAAAGCCAAAGCACTTCTACAATAAGCCTTAATCTGCAGGTTAATTGGCATTGGAGGACACTCACTCGAAATCTACTCAAGCCGGGGGGCTAGCAGCTAAAGATATAGTGAACTCAACTATGAAAATAATTATATTTGTCTACAATTCTTCCACACCTAACCACGGCAATCCTGCAATGCATTGGTGGCCGTAAGCTGTCGTCAAAAGGATAAAAAGCCTTTACTTAATATGCTGAAGTTGGGGAAAAATAAGACAAATTTACGATTACTAATATTACTCATTGAACAGATTCTGATTGATGGGCATGATACACATCCCTGTTGCGATTTCCATACAAATCCTAAAAAGCCCGTGTCATATATTTGTGTGTACATTAATGTGTATTATTTTATCCTACCCTAAATTGTTTTGTTTCGAAAAAGTGAACAACTTCACACACATTTGGATTTCATCTTTTTCCCGTCCTGAACGTAGTCGTGACCAGAAACGTGTAAAAACCAAATTGAAAATCTTTGGTTGTCTAATAAACCTACCTAGCATAAATAGAAAAGACAGTTTTTCACTTAAAGTTACAGCAAATTAGCGACGAGGATATTAAAACGTGTATAACAAACTCACAGAAAGATACGATACATAATATTGTGACACTGTGACACGTGTGGTATTAATAAAATTCAATAAATCGTGCTCAACACAATTTTAAAATTCAATAAATTGCTCAAGACTACAAATCTAAAATTCAATTAATCGTGCTTTATATAATTTTAAAATAAAATCATGACGGAAAGTCAAAGTTCAAGTTCGGCAAACCACAATTCTACAGCTCCAACGATTTCAATGTTCAATATGGAAACATTTGATAAAAATACGATTTGGTCACGTTGGATAGATCGGCTAGAAGCCGCATTCAATATTTACGGAGCGAAAGCTGCCCAAAATAAAAATCTTCTTTTACATTGCATGGGTGCCGAAACGTATAATATCTTATGTGACAAAATTACGCCAGAAAATCCAAAAAATAAAACTTATAGTGAAGTTGTAACCACGTTGAAAGAATATTTCGAACCAGAAAAACTAGAAATAGTTGAGCATTTTCGGTTTCACTTGCGCAAGCAAATAAGTAACGAATCGTGTAGTGCTTTTCTTATAGCATTGCAAAAGCTAGCAATTACTTGCAATTTCGGTTCGTATCGCGACACAGCGATAAGATATCAATTTGTGTTCGGACTATTCAATCGTAAAATGCAGAACAGGTTACTTGAACAGAAAAATCTAACAGCTAATACAGCATTAGAGAAAGCAGTAGCAATAGAGTTATCAGAGCAAGGTGGTGCCGTGTTTTGTGAAAAATCAAAAGAAAATATTAACCAAACCAAATTAAAAAATCATAATAAAAACTATAATTCTGCGAATAAAAAGTTCCATGATAACAACAAAAAGCTAAATACAAAATCAAATCCAAAAGAAGAAGTCCTAAACAATTGCTGCTATCGATATGGGAATCTGTCACACAGGGCGAATGAATGCCGCCACAAAAATTCTCAGTGCGCCTTTTGCAAGCGTGTCGGACATTTGAAGCGAGTGTGTTTCAAAGCCAGAAAAAATAATCGAATAAATATCCTGGAAGAAGACGGAACGGATGATGTTGGTGCGGAAAAGTTGCGAGTGCAACTGCTATTGCAACTATCGGAACAAAGGAGAGTGAAGCAAAATGCATTAAGAAAAAAAATATTTTGTAAATTAAATATTAATAATGATTTTATTTCTTTTGAAATCGATACAGGTGCGCCAGTGTCGGTGATCAGCAGGAACGACGCGAAGCGATATTTTGCAAAGTTCCAAGTTTTATGGAACGACACGCAGCTGGAGAGTTATTGTGGCAACAGCATTAAATGTTATGGTTACATACACGTAAACGTTGATTCTGAGGAAAACTTTGGAAAGAAGAATTTGAAACTATATATTGTGGATTCAGACAGAGGACTTTTAATGGGTCGGGAATGGCTACGGCAATTGAAATTGAATCGGCAAAAGATAGTTAGTGAAAATCTTGCAGTGATATCGAATATTAATCAAAGAATAGAATTGAAAAAACTATTAGAAGACTATGATAGATTGTTTATGAAGTCCATAGGTAAAATCAAGGGCATGTAAGCTAAAATTCACCTAAAGCATGGAGTTAATCCAAAGTTCTACAGAGCGAGGAGGTCACCATTTTCCTTAACATGTGCCGTTGAAAGGGAGCTCGAAAATTTGGTAAAAAACGATGTTTTGGAAAAAGTTGACACTAGTGAATGGGCGACTCCGATTGTTGCCGTTCCGAAATCCAAAGGGGAAGTCAAAATATGTGGTGATTAGAAAATCACGGTCAATAAATGTATTGAGATAGATGAATATCCACTACCTAATATTGACGAATTATTTAGCGGATTTGCAGGTGGAGAAAAATTTACTAAAATAGATATACATAAAGCGTATTTACATATGGTAGTACATCCTGACAGCCGGGAATGTTTAACTCTTAACACACATAAAAGATTATATAGGCCCAAAAGATTAATGTTCGGTATTTCAAGCGCTGCCGCAAAATTTAGACGCGAAATGGAAAATGCCCTACACGACATACCAGGGGTTAAAGTATTTCAGGATGATATTAGGATTACTGCCCCGAATGACATTTTGCATTTTGAAAGGTTAAGATTAGTTCTGGATAGATTAGATAAAATGGACCTTATGATAAATAAAGAAAAATCAGAGTTTATGGTCACCTACACAACAACGATACAGCCAAATTGATCGTGAAGCTTATGCGATTATATTTGGAATAAAGAAATTTTACCAGTATGTTTACACAAGAAAATTTACACTGGTAACGGACAATAAACCCTTTTCACAAATATTTTCTCCGCATAAAGGTCTCCCAACACTTTCAGCGACTAGGATGCAGCATTACGCCATTTTCCTAGAATCGTTTGATTACGAAATCAGATATAAAAAATCAAGTGAAAACGCTAATGCTGATGCAATGTCTAGATTACCTGTAAAAACAAATTTAAGGTACGCAGAAGAAATTGACTACATCGAACTAGAATGTATCGAGAATTTGCCTGTAACGGTGGAGGAACTTGGTTCAGCTACTCAAAACGATGAGGAAATAAAAGTTTTAATCCAGTCCTTAAAATATGGTAGAATTTGTGAACCTAAATTTCGCTTTTCCATCAATCAGGATGAGTTTTCTCTCCAAAGTAACTGCGTCATGCGTGGAATTAGGGTTTACATTCCTAAACCTCTACGACAGAGAGTCCTCAAAGAACTTCACACAGCTCACTTTGGAATCAGTAGAATGAAGCAGGTTGCCCGAGGATACTGTTGGTGGAACGGCATGGGTAAAGAAATTGAGGAAATGGTTTGCAACTGCCGAAATTGTCAGTTAGTTAGACCTGACCCAAATAAGGTCGCTCCTACTCATTGTTGGGAAAGGCCTAAAAATGTCTTCGATAGAGTACATGTAGATTTTTTCGGTCCCTTTAAGGGCAAACTATTTTTCATACTTGTTGATGCATTTAGTAAATGGCCCGAGGTTCACGTGATCCCAAATACTAAAGCATCAACCAAAATCAACAAATCTTTGCAACGTTTGGGTTACCTAACGTTTTGGTAAGCGACTTTGGAACGCAACTAGTCGCCCAATTTTTGAAATTGAATGGCATTGTCCATAAACAAGGGGCACCTTATCACCCAGCAACTAATGGACAAGCGGAGCGATATGTTCAGACCATTACAAGCAAAATAAAAACATTAAATTGTAAAGCAATCGAAATTGAATATGAATTAGTAACCATTCTAATGGCATATAGGAGAACAATACCCCTAAGTACAAATAAATCTCCAGCCCAACTCATGTTGGGCAGACAAATGAGATCAAGATTGGATTTAATGATCCCGACCAGTGAATATAAAGATAGGGAAGTAATAGTGGCGAGAAGTTTCCAGGTGGGTGATAGAGTCACTGCCAGAAACTACTTAAGTGCTGAAAAATGGGTCTTTGGAAAGGTATTAGAGAAGTTAGGAAAATTGCATTATTTAATAAAACTTGATGACGGTAGGACTTGGCGAAGACACGTAGATCAATTGAGGAAAGTAGGTGAACACATTAAGGATAACAATTCGTTAAATCCTGATTCGGTTGACCAGGAAGCGATTCCAGCAGCCATAGACCGATCCAGTATCGAAGCACTGCCAAAATATGACGTTCAACAAACAACAACAAATGATGCTGCCACAACAATTGCTCCCAAAGTGAATATTATTGAACCGAGAGTCCCAGATGATACGTCCCAGATGAAACATCAGCTGATTCCTGCCACTGTTGCACCTGTCTCTACTGATCGACCGAAAAGAATTACTCGACCCCCTAAACGGTTTCGGGACAAATTCAATTATTTTTAAATTCACGATAAAAAGAAATATTGCATGAATTATTTTTTTTGAATTCTAATAAGTAATAGTAAGATTAAGTTTGAATTGTAAATTTTTCAAAAAAAAAAAAAAAAAATTAACTACGTAAAATTATTTGTTATATCGAATTCAATTTACTGGGGAAAAGTTGTCATATTATTTTTGTATATTATTTTATCCAACCCTAAATTGTTTTGTTTCGAAAAAAGTGAACAACTTCACACACATTTGGATTCCATCTTTTTCCCGTCCTGAACGTAGCCGTGACCAGAAACTCGTAAAAACCAAATTGAAAATCTTTGGTTGTCTAATAAACCTACCTAGCATAAATAGAAAAGACAGTTTTTCACTTAAAGTTACAACAGCCCGTATTATATGAGCTGATTGGATGCGCATATCGCTCAATAGCCATGTATTAATGCCGTTGTAATACTGAAAACTTAAGCCACGATAACTTCATTAAATATTATCCGATTTTTCTGTAATTTTTATGGTTGATTACTCTTTTAACTAATCGTACGTATCTAAAACTTTGTTAGATTTAAGGCTACTCTTCCGATTTTATTATTATTATATTTATTATTATTACTAACCAAGTTTGGTTAATTTTGAATTCTCAGATATTTGCCATTGTTGTACTCATAGAGAACTAACTTCATGATTTTTTTCAGATTTTTTGGTCCACAGGTGTCCAATCACGAGGGTTAGGGGACACACGTTTTTCGTGCTCTCCCACTTCCCCTGCCTGCCTCGTCATATATATTGCGATTTTAAGAACGTATATTAAAAGATCATATCAAGATCTTTCATTTGACAAGATCTTTGACTATCTTTGGGGAGAAAATTTTGTTTAAGTGTTCACATCCTAATATGGCCTTAACAGCCTTTGCATTTTTTTGACTACTGAGCTTTTATTAACAAAAAACTTCTTGGTTGTTCACAAAATTTATGACTATAGTTTCTGTACCTCCTTGAAAAAACTTGCTGTGATGCACTGACAGACAAACAGGTACCAATTTTAATAGGGTATTGTAAAAAATTTCTTTTAACTAAACCCTAAAAAGAACGACGAATATCGCCATAAACGGGCCCAAGTCCAGTTGAGAAAGGAAGATGGATCCCCTTGTTTCCCCAACCCCCAGTTTCCATGACTCCCCATTATAAATCCCACGACCAAGTAGTAGTAAATGGTTTCGGGTCGCACATTGGATTAACTGGTTCCCCAATGATGGAACACAAAATGCCGAGAAACGCCAATAACTGCAAATACACCTGCAATTCTGCTACTAAATCCTACTTACACCTGCTTTTTGGGGACGCAAGAGGGTGAAAGCGAGTCTTCAGCGCCTGATAATGGGATTGAAAGTAATGACCATGCCACCAGAATGGAGATTGGGTGACGGGCTAACCCCTCGTCCCTGTGAAACCCTAAATTGTTTTGAAACCTGCAACAGAGTCTCAAAATGGATTTAATCTATGGCAACCACCTTGCAACTGAAAACAGGACTATGGCATTGGATACTAGAATGTCAGATCACTGAACAACCCAGTCGAAATAAATTGAACATACTGGCAATCCAGGAAAAGAATTGGACTGGAAGTGACATTCAAGGCATGAGATCACACACAATATTCAAAAGTGGGAAGCCTACTGGAAAGCAAGAGTTTGGATTGGCCTTTATTATGGATAGGGAGCTCAAATCACACGTTATTGATCCTAGGAAATTTATGATAGGTTGTGTGCGGTCCGTATAAACGCAAATTCCTTCTAAAGGTTGCTGATAAAGGGGCACACCCCGATCGAAGAAAAAGGACGAAAAAACAAAGAAAACGTTCTACAATTATTTGAAAAGACTAGTCGACCCATTGCCTACAAACAACACAAAAATAATTCTGGGTGATTTCAACGCCAGAGTTGGCAATGAGCTATCTCATCGGGGAAAGACTGGAGATTATAGCTTCCACGATGGTACAAATGACAACGGCCAGTGCTTGATGGACTTTGCATGTAGCAGAAATCTAGTCATATGTTTGACTTGCTTCCCACATTGACGCATTCATAAAATGAGCTAGGTATCACCGGATGGCAACACACAAAACAAAATCGATCATGTTCTGATCCAACAACGTTGGGCCTCAAAATACTTGATGGGTTTATTTCTCTATCAAAGCCCAAAAGAATAATAAAGCGCCACACATCGATGAGATTCCAGTTAAGCTCATTATATATGGTAGCGACGGTGTTAAGAAAGCTATCCATACAATCATCCAGCACATTTGGCAACAAGAACATTTGTCAAACAAGTGGAGCCAATCAATTATATTCCTTATCCACGAAAAAGTTTAAAAGCTACAATGTGAAAACTATAGAGGCATATAATTGCTTTTTACGGCGTACAAAATATTTTTAAAGATCCTTGAAAATAAAATCGGATCATACGCCAACAGTATTATTCGGGAGTATCAAGGTGGTTCTGGAGTAGGTAGATCGACGAGAGACCAATTGTTCACTTCAAGCAGTTACTTGAAAAATGCTGGGAGTTCAACATAGACGTGCACCAAAAATTGGTTGACGTTAGGCAAGCATACGACATTATTGATCGTAACATACTGAATCAAATAATTCTTTGCTTTGGTATCCCAGCCAAATTAGTCCGTCTTACCAAAATGACAAAGACGGCAACAGTCTTCAAAGTCCGCACCAATAACTAACTTGCTGACACGTTTGACTCAAATATCGGACTAAAGCAGGGAGATAGGCTGACCCCATTGCTATTCAATTTAGCTCTGAAATACGTCATGGGAAAGCTATCTGTTGATATACGAGGTACGTTATTATATAAGTTGAGCCAGGTGGTAGCCTTTGCGGACGACATCAATGTTTTATCATGGTCGTTAACAACTGCCAAAGATCTCTTCCTGAAACTCGGCAGTGAAGCAAAACTGGTAGGGCGATAAATCAATGAGAATAAAACAAAGCTCATGACGTAGTCAAGGAAAAATATCTCAAACTTCCAAAATATCACACTTGGCGTGGGTGAATAAATGAGAAATGCTAATGAAAGAGACGAAATACGCCGAAATAGACAACTCGCAAATAAAATGTTTTATTCTGTTTTGACGATCTTGAAGACGAGCTGCATACACAAGAAAACAAAGCTCCAAGTATACAAATCTTTGATAAGACCTGTGCTATGCTATGAACTTTGGACCCTAATCCAAGCATCCGCAAATATATTGAACGCCTTTGAGCGACGGGTCCTGAGGCGAACCTAGACAGGGACCAATGGCGAATTCGATACAACCATGAGCTGTATGAAATTTTTGACGAGCTGGAGATCTCAATGATTGTAAGACTGCGGAAATTGCAATCGGCTGGCCTCATGAATCGTATAGATGAGCAACGGATACCTGAAAAGGTATTCGTTGGGAGAACTGAAGGGCGGAGACCAGTGAGGAAACCGAGGAAACTCTGATCTGACTCGGTCGACGAAAACGGATCATCACTGCGCGGACTAGGAAATTGGAGAGCGCGGTCAATGGACCGAGACAGTTGAAGGCGCGTATTGCAGGAAGCGAACTCTCGAGAGGAGCTGTAGCATTACAAAGAACAAGAAGAAGATGAACGATGTCTTTATATTCTGAAAGGTCAGATCATCGAATAAAGTTGGCAGTGTAAGGGATCTATAGCAGCAATCCAGTCCAGAAAACAAAATGGATTAGAAACGGAGTCTAAGACATGAGATGGCACATAATATTTAATAGTAGGAAATCTACTGGAAGAAGAGAATTGGGAGTTGCTTTTATATAGATAAGAGCTTCGAATTTTGCGTTAACGACTTCAAACCAGTAGTAAACAAAAGAATGCACATGGTTCACATTAAGGCGTAATTTTTTGATATTTGGATGATTAGCGTCTGAGCTAATGGGTGGGTAAT
The DNA here is from genome assembly GCA_963969285.1 of Odontomyia ornata. Taxonomy (NCBI): domain Eukaryota; kingdom Metazoa; phylum Arthropoda; class Insecta; order Diptera; family Stratiomyidae; genus Odontomyia; species Odontomyia ornata. The sequence goes on from OZ017742.1 coordinate 117,676,567, forward strand.
GGAATCGAAGTGTTCTGAACTTGGATTACGTTACCTCGGTACGGCAGCAGGAATTGGAAAAAAAAAAATATATATACTTTATAAGTTTATCTTGAAAGAAAAAAATAAAACGTACTTTTAAATCTCATACCATCGGCCGTTTTTCTCGGTATAAATCCCCATCATTTTGGTCCGTTGAGCCGGATTTCTTTAAAGTAATTGGAAAAACATTCATATTGCGGAAAAATTAAATTCGTTCAATTTGCAGACATTTTCACATTGGCTAAGCGAAAAAGTGACACTGCGTACAAAAAACAACTTCGCAAGCACATTTGCGTCCAAAGTATCGTAGTATCGCCAGACAGACATTTTGGGACAGTGCAAACACAAAATGTCAAGTGTTTAATGCATTTGAAGAGGTGACAATCGCTCTCTAAGCACTCGGCTACGACACATCACATTGGGATTGTTGGTTGGTGTACATAGCAAGCCACAAACTTGACTCTATGTCATTTAAATCGCTCATATAATGCCTTAAAGAGCAGCAGCATGAACTACAATCCTACTCAAAGACACTTAAGCAGCAGCGGTCATCTTCATCCCCCACATCGTGGATCATAGCGGCAGCAACATCACCATCATCCAATAAAACATCGTGTTGGCATTCTGATGGAGTGCATCAGCTATACAAATGAGTGGAATTTATCAAACAGCGAAAGGCGACAGCACTGCAGGCAAATATGTGCTTCAACTGCTTGGCACCTGGTTACACGGCAACCAAATACAGAAGCATACGGTGCAATATTTGCAACGGCATGCATCACACCTTGCTTCATGCATCACGCGGTTCCTTACAACGTGGAAATCAACCATTCACTTCCAAACAAGAGAGCAGACGGTAAGATTTAACTCGCTCGGAAACCTGCTTATTAACTCACTTATAACAGAGTGCGGCACATGCTTACATATTACTTACGGCAATAGCGGACTCCTGAAGAAACTGAATGCGCGAGATATCTAGTATGATTTTCATTTCAACCCAGGTCTCAGCCAGTTGGTGAGTCGCGGGAACGAGTGATTCAACGATTACACGGCCTGAAGAAGCGTCTTAAACATAACTATCAACTGAGGCTAGACTACTAAAAATTTATGGCGGAATACTTGAAGCTCGGACATAAGTCGCCCTTGAAAATGAAGGACTTGCAGTTGGATGAGCAGCATTCATAGTACGTACCCAACCATGCAGTCCTTAACCCCATAGGCAACAAAACAAAGCTGCAGGTGATTTTCGACGCTTCAGCCAAATCTACATCAGGAGTATCCCTTAACGATAACCTCATGGTCGGTCCGACTATACAAAACGTTATTTTTACATTGCTCGGCAAATTCCGGGCGTTCCTTATCGCTATGGTCACCGACATCGTGAAGATGTATAGGCAAATCCTAATGAACTCCGTCAGTGCAACTATCAACAAATAGTCTGGAGATTATCCATGGAGGAACTGATAATAGACTATAAACTTCACACGGTCACATACGGCACTGTATCAGCACCATTTTAAGCTATGCGCATAGTACATCGAATATTCATGATAACGACAACATTTCAAAACAAGCGACGCAGCGACTATTTGGGTGGAGCTGATAACATTTACGAAGTTTTACAGCTGAAGTGGGACATCATCAACATCCTTAACAACAGCGGCTTGGAGCTACGTGTTTGGGTATCTAATTCACCTAAACTTTCGGATCCAATCAACACTACAGCACAATCTCAATTCTTTGACAACGACGAGTCAAGCTCAGTACTTAGATTACTTTGAAATCCAACCTCAGATGCCTTTGGATTCAACATCGACATCACCGCACTTAACACATATGTAAAGCGGACGTTCTTGGCTACTTCAGCATGGATTTTTGACCCTCTCGGTTTTCTTGCTCCAATTTCAACTGTGGCCAAGATACAACTATAAAATTTATAGATGTCAGAGATTTGCTGGGACGATTCACTTTCTGACGATCTAAGAGGCACACTTGCGAACTACATATCTGACCTAACAGTGCTATCTGGTGTACATGTTCCAAGATATATCGGGTCACCCTCTTCAATGAAAATCATTGGCTTTGGGGACGCATTGGAAGCGGCATACGCGGCAATATTTTACGCTAGAACATAAACTGGAGATGCACACGAACCTTTCCGAGTCACATTGCTAGCAGCTCGAACCAAGGTGGCACCCATCAAGCAAGTCACCATTCCTCGACTAGAACTATGTGTAGCGGATTTACTAGCCAAAATTACGTGGAAGATTGCGGATTGTGCGTCAGGTGGCCTGGAAACAGCACAACTATGTCAACAACGTCTCTGGTAGAACGGACCAACCTTTCTGACTTCAAAAAGATATTTTTACTTACGGCCAGCGCCCATCACGGACGGATCGGTCATCACGGAAGTTCGGCATGTACAAGTGAACCTGCTAACAGTTGATGGAAACCTCCTGATTCACAATTTCTCGGATTGGAAAAAACTACTTCAGATCACCGCCACCTACTTGAGGCTTATCAATAATTTAGAACACCGGTTATATCTCCTCGTGTCATTGGTCCACTTATGAAGACAAAGATTAATCAAGCCTTCATTATTTTGGTACGACAGGCCCAGTCGGAGTCTTTTGGTCCAAAAATTCATCTTTTTACGCGAAACTGTCTGTCTCCTAAGGCAAGCAAAATACTTGGTCTGGACCCGTTCTTCGATACTGATGGTATTTTGCGTATTAACGACAGATCGGAAAAGGGGGGAACACCCTTCCACTAGCTGTACAAGGCCTACATAGCGCTCTTTGTCTGCTTGGCTACGAAGGCCATTCATATTTAAACGGTCACGGAATTGACTACGGAATGCTTTACAGCAGCTCTAAGGCTGTGGCGTGGACCTGACAATATTTATAGCGAGAATGGAACCAACTTCGTAGGAGCAAACAAGGGAACAGCAACAATGCATCAGATGCTCAAATCTCGGAAGGCGCTGGACGACATCATGAATTTCACATCTTCAAAGAGCATCACCTGGCACTTCATTCCTCCGGCAGCCCTTCACTTTGGAGGACTTTGGGAGGCAGAAGTCAAATCGGTTAAATTTCACTTGACCAGAGCCATCGGCAATGCGACACTTACGTTTGAAGAGCTCTTCACTCTGCTCTGTCAAGTGGAACATTGCTTAAACAGCCGGCCACTATTTCCTCTTACAAGTAATCCCAGCGATGTCGGTCCTTTAACGCCAAATCAGTTCCTCTTTAGTATCAGCGGCGGACTTTTAATAGACTCGGAAGAGCATTCATCTCATATCAACCACATACGAAGATGGAAATATATTCAGAATCTACACAACGATTTGTGTACACGTTGGACAGACAAATACTTGCGGCAACTGCAATCACGGAAAAAATGGGCTTACCTTACCCCGGACATTATGCTCGGAAGCTTGGTCAACTTAAAAGCGGAAAACACACCACCGGCTACGTAGCATTTAGCACGCATCATTAAGTTGCACCCAGGTAAGGATCATCACACCAGAGTAGTCACCCCTTGGTATCACCACGGAGAATTCAAGCGGCCCATCAACAAACTGATACTTCTGCCAATATTCACGAAAATGAATGTTGACATTTGATTAATGTGTCAAAGCGGGCAGCACGTCCGGGCATTTTCATACCTCAAACGACAATATTCAAAATTACATCAAGGTGAAAGTCTTCTAATTTTTGTAGTTTCGGACAGATGTCAAATTTGAACTGATCCTATTGTTATCTACTTTCAACTCACTGTACATATGTATTTTATTACGAGCAGAGCGTTAGAAAGAAATAGATCGTACTTTCCAATCTAGAACCATCGGCCGTTTTTCTCGGTATAAGTCCCCATCAATATTGATAATTATACCAACTTGTGCTTAAAGTGTACAAATGGTACAAAAATAGTATTGTAACAGAAGATCAATTCAATAAGTTTTGTAAATTTTAGCAGTTGCCCCGCTCCCCTTCCAGGAACAGAGCGCTCCGCAACCGTACAAAATGTGAATAGTATTGAATTGTTTTTTCCCCTTTCTCTATTTCTTCTGTTACTCATAAATTAATTTTTTTTTTTGTAAATTATTTGCTTCATATGTGATTGCAGATGAACTCTTGACACCTAATGTTCGCTTGCCTACCATTGACCCTAACTATTCGTCGATTCAACGAGCATTTATTAATGTGTTTTATTTTTAAGTAAGAATGTATTTTGGTAAGATTTGTTGCGTATTTCTACAGACTAGCTACTATTCTTTAAAAGAAAACAATAAATTTCTATTTAATTCAATTTTTATTTGTTATGAAAAATTTATTGTAATCCACTATTTCTTATGAGTATACTTCATCATAATACTATAACTATATTGAGAAAATAGAAAAAACTAATATTGTGAAGTACATGTTGTACAAAAATCAACTTTATGTTCACCGCAAATTGCAGTGTTATAGTTAACGCAAAATGACTTTTTCATTCGCCTTTTTTTCTAGGAACATACAGGTAGACCGTAAATTTGTATTTTTCTACTATTTGATGCTTCGGGTGGATGCTGATTGACGTGGCCTTTCATCTTTGTCATTTTTTGAAGATAATATATCCGTTATTTTTTGCTTAATGTGCCTCGGCATAATACGAATTTCCAATCGAACTTCCAACGAAGGTTCTACAAGCTGTGAATGAATGCATCTTCTTCATAAAATCACGCCTATTCATTATGCTTTGACCATGTACGGTAGCATTGTGGCAGTAAATTATGTAGCTGTTGATACATGCTATATTCATCATGCCATAGAAAACACACATTGGCCATCTATTAGTTTTTCTACTGCAGGAGATTACTGAACACATTTGATCGAAGGTATCTACGTCACCTTTTGTGCTATTGTAGAATTCAATCATGTATGGCTTTTTTGTTTCAGCATTGAGTGAGTCCTCTTCATCACAAGGTGAAAGCATGCACACTATTTTCGATGGTTTAGATTTGCATGAAAGATGTGTAATGGGTCCATCATATATAAACATGGATGTGCTAATGTTTGTTGATATATTTACGTTGCTTTGCTAATTCATCTTCTGGAATTTCCCTTTTATTGGATCGTAATGTCCCTACAATCGTCAAATTGTAAGGCTGCTGAAACAATTGTTTAGCTAGTGGCACTGACGTAAACCAATTGTCGGTTGTAATATTTCGGTTTGTACAATGTATACTGCGTATATGTTCTTTTACAAAGTATTCTGCTAAAGGCATACTTCATTAAATTTTTCCTTCTCCGAGGTATGGCATACAGTCGACCATATACTTTGTGCCACTATCACACATCATTTCAGGCTTAATTCCATACGTAGCAGACTTATTTGTGATATACATACTGAATTTACACCTCCCTCGGAATGCTAGTAGCTGCTCATCAATCGTAACATTTGTTTCAGGAATATAGTTTTGGCGACACTGACTTATAAGTTTCTCCCATATATTCCTTACAGGTGTGAAAGGGCCGTTTTTTGTGTGGATTGCTTTATCATCAAAACGTAGACATCGCAGAAGAAACTCACATCTTTCGGTGTTCATGCACAATGCATATCTTGTGCCACAGTACTCAGTGTTGAACAATTCCTTATAGGTCAGATGAGAATACCTAAAAGAGCTCTGATCTCTTCTTTGCAAGTGTCAATTTAGGTCGATGTATTTTGGTTATATTTTTCCCTTATGATTGCAATTTCAACGTTTGTCCATTTGATAATCTCTTCTTTTATTATGTCAGTCATAAACTGTTCAAATAACGGAAGTGGGTCGACAATATCCTTTACTGCGCGGATTGGTCTCCTGGCAATGCGCACAATGTTTGTTACTGCTGTTCTGTTTGATGTTCAACCTTTACTTGTAGCCCAAATATGATGAGACCGACTACGAACTGTGCTGCTTGAGAATGTCTTAATACTGGGATCATCACCTGAGGTAATTTCATGGAGAACAGAAGGCATTTGTAGCTCCATCACATTATCCACTAAAGCACTTGGAACACGTTCTTGAACGTCTTCATCACTGGATGACCCTTCTGACTGTAAATCACTTTTAAAATGATAAACCACACCGTGATCATCAGTTTCACTATCACTAGCTGATGCACTCACATCTTCATGGTCTAATAACAAACGCGCTATTTTTTCAACAGTCAATGATCGCCTTGAAGACATTACAAAAACTGCAAGCAAGAAAAATCGTAAGTTGCAAGAGAATATACGTAAATCCTATTGATTCGTCAAAACGACGAGCACAATTTAATATAAAAAAAAAATATTGTACTGACCTGCACAACTCAACTGCCTAACAAAAGAGCTCAACAAACACTGATTTGGCCAGAAACGTTGCAATGATCGTTGCAAGCGCTAGAAAGAGACAACGATTCTTAAGTCGCGTAGTTAGAGATGGCAAATACTGCTACTTTTGATTCGCAGTGTTCGATCGGGATTGCTTTTTTTCGATATCTGTGAAAAAGAGCAGCTCTTGTAATCGCAGTGATTTCTGAAAAAATTGCCTTGAACTCCGTTTTATCCGAAGCAAAATTCAATTTAATTGAAGATCAAAATATGAAAATAAGAACACTTTGAAGGCAATTATATTAGGAAATTAAGTTAGTCGTTTTAAATAAACTAAATGATGTGAAAATTGAATTTAAAATTGTATTCATGAAATTTCGGATTACATAACACAAAATCTTCTAATTAAATAATTGATTTATGAACTCAATATATTTGGTATTTATTTATACATACAAATAAAATAAAAAACCGTGAGGGCTTTTGAGAAAATTACTTAATGTGAAAAATACTTAAAATTATTAAGTGCTTAAAAATACTCAGTCAATATATAAACACATACCAAATAAATTATAAAAACGAATGAATATAATATAATGTTTTGAATATATTTATATTTTTACATTTTTTACACACGAAGCACATACTGGACAAATCACTTAGTGCTGTTTTCAAAAACACGCCAGTTTTGGTTCAAAAACAAAATTTGCTCCACTTTTTGAGAATGAAGTCTTGTTCTGCGTTCGCTTAGAACATACCCTGCCTTTGAAAACAGGCGCTCGCAAGGCACGGTAGTAGCTATTGCACACGAATTTTCTCTGGCTAGCTGGCTGAGATAAGTGTAGTTGTGCTTGTTTTCCCGCCACCAAAGTAGAGGATCCTCATTTTTTGCCAAAATATTTTCTTTTAGGTACCTTTGAACCTCCACAACCGCTCTGGAGTTGGCCGTTTGAATAGGTTTTACTTGCGATACTGCCTTATCATAGGTACTCCAAAGAAAAAAATTCGTCGTTTGAATTATCTCCAGCAGCTACTTCTTCTCGTACGGCAGTAAGCGTCAAATTTTCATTTTGGCCACTACAGCACTCATTTATTCTGGTGGCAACAGCATGGGCAATACTTTTTTGATCCGATCGAAAGTTGATGTTTGCTTGTATGTGATATTTTTGAATCGTGGATCTAAAAATGTTGCAACACGAAGAGTATCGTTATCTTCAAAATCATCAAATTTTTTCGCTAGTCCAGACTTCAGAGAGGAGACTAATGATATTACAGTGGGATGATAATTTCCTCTTAGTAATTGGTTGACCACGTTTTTCACACCACTTATCAGCACAACGACGAGAGAAGCCGTTAAATATTTTTCCCCACTCGTAATTTTTGTTATTGTTATTGTTTGTCCATTCATCTGCTGACAAAATTGGGACATCTTTGTCTATAAGCGCAACAGTCGTTTTAACAGCTTCTTCCAGTTCTAAGATTCGTTCAAGCATGTAATAGGTAGAGTTCCATCTGGCCGCAACATCTAAAATGAGTATTTTAGGTTCTTTGCCTTATGATTTGCGGTAGAGCTTCTCTTAAAATGAACTACTATCTTCCTAACTTTTTCGAGTAAAGATGCAAGAAACTTAAGGCTGTCTTGAGTTACGAGATTCATACTGTGAGCCAGACATCCAAAACGCTTCCAACCTAAATGGGATATAATTGCTGATTTTATATTAGCAGCATTATCAGACACTGCCAGAGAAACTTTTTCTGACAGTCAAAAGCGCTTTATTTAATACCAATCGTTATAAATTTTTAAAAGAACATAAAGCAAATTCCAAACAATAAAACTATAAAAAAACTTAATGGCCCGAATGGCTCTCTAAATTTATACGTTAACAGTTAAACACATTTAATGAAAAAAATACACTTGCAAATTTAAATTAATTAATATTATTAGTTATTTTTTGATTCAATTGGAAAAAGGAGAAAAAATCAATCAGCATTATTCAAAAATTACTTATACTACTAACACAACAATGAACTTATATCCTATACCTAATATGTTACACCCTAATTCTAAATAAGTCCAATCAAAAAAAAAAAAAAAAAAAAAACATTACCTTATATTCAAACCTATACCTAATTTATAATACAAATAAACAACAATACTAGATGTAGCAATAATGAGATGAATCTGAAAAACTAAGTAACGAGAAAAAGCACAAAAACAGAAAATAAACACGAATAATTTAGACATTGTCATTCAGCCACCAATACCTAGATTGCTCCATCTCAGCTCGACCAGCCTAAACGAATCTAGCAAATGAGTATCTCCATTGGAATTGTTGGTCTCGTGAACTCAGGTTCGGAGGATATTTTATCTTCTTATCGGTGGCCCGTCGGTATATGTGATATATGACTGGGACGCCGTCAGAATCAAAAACATATCGATTCATGTCCAAAGACACGAATGCTTCTGGAGGAACGAAGCCAGTAGTGAGGCAAGTCACAATATACCCGTCTGTAGGGTGGAACGGCTGTGAAATCCAAGGGTTTTCACTCACAGTTACAGATCTTGCGATATGATTCCGAAGAAGTTTCAATATGAAGATATCGACTCTTGTCACTTGAGCGGTTTGATAAATTTTTCTATTCGATATATAGTGCTTCCAATCCGTCTCAGGCTTTCTGTACAAACCAGTACATGCACGAAGACATTTCCTTTCGAAAACTCTTAATCTTTCCATTGTACTAGCACTCTGGTTGTACCAGATCTCGCATCCGTATGTCAAAACTGGCCTAACCAGGGTCTTGTAACAAATAACTTTGACTTTTTGGTCAATGTATCTGGAATGAAAGAGTCGCAGAAGAGCCATGACTACTTTTAGTGCTTTACTGAGCATGATTTTGACATGTTCAGTATAGTACAGATACTGATCGAGATGAACACCGAGGTATCGAACACAGGATTTATGTGGAACCCGTTCTGAACTACCCTCACCAGCCATAATGTGGAAATCCTTCCAATTACGTTTCAGGTCTTGACTGGCCCCCTGCAGCGTTGTATAACATATTACACATCATGGCGACAAGGTCTCTGGGGAACCTGTCCTGAAGAAGTTTGAAAACTAGTCCATCTAACCACACCGTATCGAAGGCTTTCTCCATATCAATGAGACATGCTCCAACACATTCTTTGTTATTTAGTCTCCAACAGATGTCTGAGGTTACTTTCGTTATTGCATGTATGGTCGAATGCCTGGCACGAAAACCAAATTGGCAAATCGGCATCAACTCATATTTTTCAATGTGGGCGTTTAATGCTCTGTTGAGTATCACTTCAAACACCTTGCTGATGTTAGGCAGCAAGCTGATTGGGCGATAGCTTTTGGGGCATGAGGATTCTTTTCCTTTCTTCAAGATCGGAAATACCTTAGCCTTTTTCCACTCATTTGGGAAATATGAATTGTTCAACATGTTGTTGAACAATATGCAATAATTCCTAATAGCAACCTCAGGCAAATGTCGGAGAACTATATTTGGAATACCGTCAGTACCACATGATTTTTTGTTGTTTATTCTGCGAAATATGAAACACAAGTCTTCATAGCTGACAAAATAATCAATAAGATTCAAGCTCGGTATGAGGTCAGATGTTAATGTTTCATCGAAATGAAGAATTGATTAGCCGTTCAGGCTTGATTTGAAGTCGGAAACTTTTGCTTCAACGACTTCCGAAAATATTTCATTCCTTCTCTCTGGGTTTGGCAGATGAACCAATTCAAAATGTGTTCCAATCAGGGCAAGTTTCTGCAATCCATCACATATAATCCTGTTTCCATTTCTATCCGGAGTCGTACTATCAATTTCGATACCAGCTCTATCGAGAACTTCCTGCGGAATAAGCTATTCACTTCCGCGAAAACGCCATCTGGGTCCTGTGTGCTAATACTCCTCAGTTTTTCCGCCCATTGATTGCTGACCTCACTCCTGAAGTATGAACGGATTAAGTTCCGGACATTTTTCAGGTGTAATTTCAACAAAGCCAACGGGGGATGGTTGTAGTCCGAAAATCGTCGATAAATATTGTTGACGCGGGTGAGAAGAAGGCTTTTCAATCTTTTCAACCTTGCGATGGTTGGTGTTTCATATCCTTTCATATTGTTTCGATGTTTTATCTTGGGAACAACTTTCTCAATCGTTTCCAACGTCAGCTTCTCTAACTTCGAAAAATAGAGATCTATTTCATCGTCAGTTAGATTTCTGTTATTAGGAACCATTGAGCAAGCGTTGCCATCATCAGAAGGAGGACATTGCTTCTGGTACTCCCGATTAAACTTCTTTTGAAACTTTCCCCAGTCTGTTTTTTTGAAATTCAACCGATGGTTTTCATGTTGAACTGGAATGAGGAAGAAATCATCGATTGATTGATTTCCATTACGATTGCGTTATGGTCGCTATCGTAAGGAAGCACCTGCAGTTTCCGTTGAGGACTATTAAAGCTGAATTCAAGTCTTGCGTCAGCAATGCAGAGGTCCAAATATGAATTTGTCCTAGGGTATGTTGGGAACTCCGACCCATATAGGTTGCACCTGTATTCAATTTGGTTCTCTGTTATCCATGATTTCAGGAATACACCTCTTGGATTATTTGTGGCGTTTAGCCATGATGTATGCATTCAGGTCACCGGCAAAAATATAATAACTATGCAGCCTGTTCAATTCGAGTATTTCAAACAAGGAATTGAGTTCCTCCTTGAACTTGAGAACATTTTGACCAGTTGCATAGGCAGAGATAACGAAGAGGTTATCCCCACCTGGCAGTGAAATTTTGATGACGGACATTTCAAGAAATTCAAAGTTTTTGAATTCGACTTTTTCAATACTTTGGAAACAAAAGGGTCTTCTAACCAATATCCCGGTGCCACCTCCCCCATCACCTATTACCCTCTCGTTTCTTACGAGTGCAAAACCCTTGAATTCCGTGGAATGCCATGAATTGAGGTGGGTTTCAGTGAGAAGTATGATGTCAGGCTTTTGCTTAACAACAAATTCAAGGAGATAATCACATCGATGTATAGCAACGATAGAGTTGACGTTGATCGATATGAGGCGAAGCCTATCCATGGGAATATGACTGGATGACAAGTTATTATTAGGCATTTGAAAGACCTAAACGCTGAAAAGCAAAGTTAATTTTTGAATCTTGTTTGTCGATTCTCTCTGATAAAGAATTAAGTTGCTGGTAAATTTTGAGAAGCAGCTCATTATTGCCACTTACATTATTTACATTATTTCCAGCATTATCTGCTGGTCTATAGCGGCGAGTGCAAATGATACTCCGGGCTTGACGAAGTTGGAAGGTATGATATTACGGTGTACTTGTGTTTGCTTTGGAGCAAATTTAACTTTTGCATTTTGATATCGGGAGCATCCTCGATATGATGCTGGGTGACCAAAAGCACCGCAGTTAACGCAGTATAATTTTTCTTTAGGCTCCGTCTGAGCCAATTTGCACTCACCGGGAGCATGAACGTCTTTGCATTTAACGCAACGATAGTGCATGGCACAATTGGCAGCCGAATGTCCAAATCTTTGACACCGGTAACACTGGTTGACTTCTCTTTTCTGGAGGCGTTCCCACCTCACCACTCTGATTTTCAAGTACCTTATTTGTTGAAGGGCACTTGGACTGCTCTTATTTGCAATTTGTACCAGGTAAAGTGGTAAATTCTTCCTTTCTATGGTCGACCTTCTTGTCGCAAAGGCTTTGACTGAAACAAAATCAATATCTGGTGCAGTCTCCTTGAACACCTGAAGAAGATCGACCGTATCCTCTCCGCTGTCCAAACTCTTCAACAAGATGGTTTTCTTCTGGTGATTGTCGCCAGTTTCGTATTCGTCGTTTCCCCAGGTTGCCCCAACGACGGGAAGCCGTCGGGCTCCTCCATACCAGCGGCGAAATTTTCTTTGTGAATTTGTTTTTCGTTTCCAATCGAAGTAAAAATATTCGATAGAAATTTCCTGAGTCGATTACTTCGACAATATAAGATTTTTTCCGATAAAAATTAACTTCGGACTAACGTTTTTAAAAAATTAATTTAATTTTTGAAAACTTTTGACAGGAGCAATTTAAAAGACGTCTATACGCAAAGACTACTACGATCCAATCAACCGGTATGGCTTTCATTGTAGCTTACGCAACCTAACAAAATCGACTGAAGAGTAAAATCAAAATCGACGTAATGGGTTGTTACTCCTATAAAATTTTCGTTGTCCAACAATCTGTAGTTAAACTACAACTCAGAACAGATTTCGACAAAATTTTGGCTTCCGTCAAAACTTTTCCAGACATCGCAGGTAGCATTGTGTCGGAAATATGCCGCCAATCCGGTGAATTGTAAGAAAAATTTAAAGATTTCACGAATCGTTTGAAGTCGTAGTCCTCCACAATGCTAAATGGTTGAAAGCTAACCGTTAAAAGGTACATTAAATTCTCGTTAATATGCTGCTTTGCTGTTGTGGTTAACTTTTTCGGCACGAAATCGTGCAAGGTTCCTAGGACCAATGCAGGTCGTTTAGAAGGATATTTTGGCAGGTTTTTGACTTCAGTACAAGCGTTTGCGCTTGTGCTAGGTTGCGGTGGTTCATTATTTGCCAACGTCACATCTTTATTTTGGATAATTTCATTCTGCAATGTATGAAATAAAAACAAACAACAACTTAAAAACACAGTCACATAGTATCGCTGGATTTAACTTCGCAAATATCCGTTATGCAAAATTTTAAGTAATATGCAAAAAAAGTATCCGAATTAAAGCCCAGATCCATGGAGACACAGAAAAAAACTCAATGTATTTTTATGACAAAAAATACTCACAATGGCCTTTCTGGAGGTACTGGAAGATGCGAATCTGCCAGCCGGGATTTCAATTGTTGGGTGTTTTGTTGACATGTGTCATTTCAAATTTGTGACTGATGTCTTATATGAAATTTTCGCCTTGGAAATTCCACATTTAGCAAAACAGCTATCAATAACATTGAAAAAATCCCAAATAGGGCTTATTTTTTTCGATTTAGTTTCCATATTTCTGGAAAAAATTTGATTTGTGTACATAGGTTAAATAATAAAAGATTAAAACTCAACTATGAGTAACTAAATCAATGGTTGATTATGTTTCGCCGATTTTTAAGAATAAGATTGGCAAATTTCTCGGTTTTGTTCAAAACTTTTTATTCGAGATCAATTTGCTTTATTAAAATAATTACAGATATTTTCTAGTATACAACTGTATTTTGAATCAAACACTATTTTGAACAAAAAGAGTTATTCTAATTATTAACAACGACATTAATACAAAGCACTACCAATTTCTTGCACAACGTTTTCAATTTCGTTTTCAATTCGAACATTGAATGCAATATTATTTTCACTCAAAACTTGATTAAATTTCAAACGATTTGTCTGATTTTATTTGCAAAACAACACTTGCATAGAACGAAACAGAAATTAATTTTCGAAACTAAAAAAATAATGCCTTAAGATTTGCATACGCGATAAAGTGAACACTTTAAAATAAACCATTTTTCAGTTTTTCATGCGTAAAATGCATACAAAAAACATGTGCTTACAATCTTTTATTTGAAACTTTATCAAATAACTTTTCTGTTGAATTCAAAGCTTCAAAGCGTGTTCCATCGTTTTGAAAATAATTCGCTTTTCAAAATCAAAATAGTTCACAATATAACTTTGATACAATGCGAATGGAAATTACAATGCGAATGGTCTGGAAAAACAAAAGCCAATCAACCATCAATCGCTTAGAATTATTGTATTTGCTACTGCTCTTTAGAGCATGTTTGCTCTTCTGTTCTTCATTACAAATCGCATTCGCATTCGCAGTCAAATCTGAATTGCTCCAAATCGCAGTGAACAATAGCCAGGTTCTTATCAAAAAGAGTTGCGATTTGAATGAGCAGAACAGACCAGCCTAAGCCGCATCGCACATAAGCGCACATTGTGCTTATGCAGCCATGCACCCAGCGACCATACGAGCAAAAGCAAATCAATGAGTATAGGCAAGACATCGCTGCGATTTAGAGAGCAGTCAGCTCAAAGCATATTTTGCTTATTGGGTTGTGATTGATTCTTTTACACTGCACTTACACTTACACTTACTTACACTTTTTCATATGCGATCGCAACCTGTGATTGCTCCTTTTTAATCAAAGTGAAAAAAATCACAGGTTTGCGAAATAGCATACCATCCCTACGCGTAGTCGTCGAATCCACGAAGGTTAGGTGTCTAGGGTTAATTTCAATTTTCGTAATATCATTTTTACATTCGAGTAAAATTTGATTTAAAAAAAGGGGCTTTATTCAATTGAATTTTCGCATCTTAATTATCTTTTGTTAATACAATAGTTATGTAGAAATTAAGTTTAGTAAAAATAAAAGATCATGAATCACTAGATCTACAAATTTTTCATTATCATTATGACCCTCTCTTCTCCCGCCCGTTTCCATTTGTGTTAGGTTTTATGTGCAGGGTGGCTCAGCACGAGCAAAGGTTGTCCTGGAAGGCCCGCGACACGACTGAGCGCTAGCCGGCCTCAGTATGCCACCGCCGGGCTACGCACCCCTCTGCTACAACTTAATGTCTGCAACTGCGGTGACTTCCGTGGTTGCTACAGAATGACGCCCAAGGGTGTAGGTTATTTTCATAAAAACACATAACCGATTTGATTCGTCTACTATTGAAACCAAACTAAAATATAACTGATGCCTGACGAGAAACCACCGTTAAAAAATTCAGGTGAGCTTTTCTATGCAAATTTCTACGAATTTAGAATCCCGAATAAAAATTTTTCAAGGGTAGTTTGAGTTATATGAGTCACTCTAAACATTTTCCAAGATTTTTTATTCAATTGCTTCTTTTCATTTGTTAGCTGGTCAAACATTTCAATTCCACACTGTAAAAGAAATGGGCGCGGAGAATAGCTCATCAAATGTACTTTACCTATATCGAGGCCCAGAGAAGAACACTAGACAGTGCAAACATAGTCAACATCAACTTATAGGTCGGAAGATGGGAGGAATCCTGATGGCTGCACTATTGTTGTTACCATAAGGTTATGTGAAAGGTCAAGTTCGTGAACGTTTTCTAACACGACCGGTCGAGGTCCCATCTTCTTCTACTTGAACTATTCTTGTCGTATTATTTGCCCTTCCCTACGTATCCATTCACCACTCTCCCTTATTTTCCAATTCTAGTATGGATAACTCATCGCTTGCTAATTCTTTAAGCATTGAATTCCTTGCACTTGAGGTCCAACAACGTTGAGCTTGTTTTATGGCTGAAATGATCTTTGCACAGAGCATCGGTAGTAAGAAATCAGAAAGCTTATAATTTAACAATAATCAGCTTATTGTTGTGTGGATATCCGTTTCGTTGTCGTCTTCTCTTGTGTCATTTCCTTTTTGGTTTTCCTCCTCTGCGAGTGAAGCATGTTTGCAGCTTTTATCTGATTTTCAGATCTATATAGAAATATAAAATAACTGCTTTACAAGAGCCAGGTCATTGGTGTGGTGAGTAAGGCGAGGAAGATACTTGGCTGAGATTCTTGGAAATTAAAAGAAAAATGAAAATCAGCAACATCATTTTCTGTTCGAGCTGCAACCGCGAATGTTACATCGCAGTGCCCATCATTTGCATAATTGGAATTATAAAACAGTACGTGCTGTACAATTTACCACAATATGATTAAATTTCAGGATTTGCAGACTAGTTTTTGGTGCAAAATTGAATTTTCTGATTTCCAGAATTTTGTATAAGTAGAAAGGTTTAAACTTTCAATTTTCCTTGAGCTTCTCTTTATTTTTATTATCGATTATTGCGTAATTTTTATAATTGTCACGGTCCAAGACGATTTCTATTTGAGTTGTTATTTTTGTGATATCAACTGTAAACACTTCAGTGGTGAAGGCGGTATATTTTATTAACACCAAAAAGGAAGCCAAAAGGTAGGTGGGTGTATAAACTTCAACTGTTTTTCCATTGTTTTGTATAGTGCCATGTAAGTGGTGGGTTGGGCGCGTGAACATCATCACAGGAGTGCCACCGACAGAGGTTATGAATAATTTTCCCACTTTGTTAGTTATTTGCTTTTATCTTCTCTTGTATTTTTCACAGTTCAAAAAAGTGCAACATCAGAAGCATGATTCCGACAAAGAAGCTATTGTTTGCAGCTACTGGGCAATTTCTAAGGCAAATTTGATGCTCTCCAAAGGTGACTCAATATTGTGAAGTATGTATACAATAAAAAACTTCATGAAAATTAAGATTGTTTTCAAATCGATGTCGCCTTTTGAACTCATCATTTTTATGCTTGAAATTCTTTACAACAACTCGAATCAAATAAGGTAAATGTCACAGAGCTAGATTTTTAGAATCGAATTAATCATTACCTTTTACTGGTGTTCTTGCATCTTTTGGAGAAATGTGACAAACGACAAATTGCTATTGCAATTGGTTTCATTAGACTAACCATATTTCTATCTATGCCGCAGCAATATATCTCAATAGCAATCGAATATTATAATTAACTATATTTACCATTTTGTCAGAAGATGCAACTTGACCGCCTCTTTCTCGAAAATATTTTTAATTCTGAGCCATTCAATTTTTTCGTTTTGCAATGTAGACAACATTTGAAATCAGGTATGCAAAATCTCAATGAAGTATGAAAAACAACCTTTAAAGCAAATGTCTGAGCAGTTTAGATCTTCTCAATTTGGTTAGGAATATAGAAAGTTTTTTTTTAAGATTTTGTTAAAAAGCAACATTATCCAAGAAAATGATGATGTCTAGAAAGTTTTGATAAAAAAAATCGAGCGTTTTATGGGGCTCTCCCCATATGTGGATATGAACCTTGAACGATTTTTCTTTATAATAATAGCCGATATGGGTGTCAAATGAAACATCTTCATAACAACTTCCAAGGCAGATGTGAACACTACGGCAGTAAGGACGAGAAGCAAAGAAGGAGTCAGAAATCGTTCAAAATTGATTAACCTCCTGGTCGTGATTATACCCTTTTTAGACCAAAAATTCAATAAAATACTCATTGCCACTGTACGAATTCGTATCACTTCAATAATACAAATTCGCATCTTTCTAATAATATCATGGTCAAATTGTTTTTTTTTCATAATCTTCATACGAATTCATATTCATTATATCAAACCTAATTCGTCATTTAATCTTAAATTGTAAAGTACAATAAGACACGCGTTTTGTCTAGAGCGCATAAAATTCCAAACTTCTGGAACTATTCGTGCGCGCTAGACATAGTTCTCATGGCAGGTGCAATGTGATCTATCTGTCTGTAGGGCAGATGGAACATATTGCGCTTGCAATTTTACGTATGAAAAATAATTATGTCGCGCGCAATATGATCTATCTGTCTGCAAGGTAGATGGAGCATATTGCACTTGCAATTCCTGTGTTAAAACAACAAATTTATGGGAACAACTTTTGTTCCCACGGCAAATAAGTATTTAAGAAAATGTTAGTGGAAAATAAAGGCTAGTCTAGTTTTGACCATCAACAAAAATATCTTGGGTTTTTTAATTTGGAATATTTTAGTAATCTCCCGATACAAGCATTGGAGAGATTTCTGAACATCAATTTGAGAGCAGAATATTATACAAGTTTATGCACTTGTATAATTAACGTCAACATCGGAGAGATTTCCGAGCGCAGAATATTATACAAACATATGTACTTGTATAATCAAACTTCAACGCGGAGAGATTTCTGAGCGCAGAATATTATACAAGTTTATGCACTTGTATAATTAAACTTCAACGTGTAAAATCTGTCCAGGAGAACAAGCAGTCAGCCAAGGCAAAGCAGCCTTGACGTTAACATTTGGTGACCCCGACGTGATCGTCACACTACAACACCAGCTAAGATTGAGGAATCACAATGGATCGCTTAACACACCAACAGACGCGTTTAGCTGCAGAAATTGATGGAATCATCATCGATTATAAAAAGGATCCATTGAATCGCAAGCAAAAGCCAGAATATTATGAGGAAAGGCTTCGCCGAATCGAAGCGGCCTAGGATCTGTTTGAAGAAACGGATACAAAGATCCGAGAAGTGGAGGATATGTCAGAGACTCACGAATACTTTGTGAGCAAGTTATATGACACGACACAGGCAAACTTCCATCAGTTTCAGTCACACTTCAAGGAGAAGCTGCTACAAATAAGGCGTACAGGATCAGGAGTTGGCGAACAAGCGATTGAGATGGCCCCAGCCAAGCAGAGTACCAAACCGCGAGCGGATGACTCAGTGAGAACAACTGACGTAAATGTTAGTAAACTCGTAAGACGATACGACGCACTAGCAAATTCATTGCAACGACTCTTCTCGCAATTGGAACAAACGGAACAATACTCACGTCGATTCTGCAAAGTAAAAATTCCCTCAATACAGCAATACTGGTCACAACTAGATGAATACCAGCAACAAATATGAGAAACCACCACTGGTCCTGATCCAAACGGTTTCGACCTAAACCAGCACATCCAATTGGAGGAGATATCGCAGGAGTGGCTCATAAAGTTAGAGAATAAGATCGACGAGATAAATACGACACCCGCACCGCATGCGTCAACAACCACTACTCCCAGCGTAAATCTACCAAAAATTACGCTGCCGAAATTTGATGGGGACTATTTGCAATGGCGTCATTTCCGGGACTTATACATTCAAATGGTACACAATCAACCTATGTCAAGCTGCCAAAAGATGTGGTACCTTAAGGCCAACCTGACAGGAGAAGCTGATAAACTCGTACGCAACTTTACTATATCAGACGACAACTATGAGTCAGCATGGAAGACTCTGAATGAGCGCTTCGAAAATCGACGCCTACTCGCTACCGCACTCCTTCAGAAGTTGATAGCCCAACCATCCAATACAATACCCTCTGCAGCAGCAGTGAAATCTCTGCACGACACAACTACAGAATGCTTAAGAGGCTTGCAAAATATCGACATAGTAACGCAACATTAGGATCCGTTACTCCTGCAACTCTTAATCAAGAAGCTTGATACTGCAACTCACACTGTATATGAGCAGTCATTGGTCAACCCACGGGATCTCCAGTCATTGACGGCCTTTTTGACCTTTTTGCAAACGCGTTTTCAAGCTTTAGAAGCACTTGGCAATCAAACAAAGCGACCTTACGAGCATCGTAAAAAGACCATCAAGTCTACTAGTGCTGCTGTAACGACATCTTCATGCCTTGTTTGTCAAGAAGCTCATCCAGTCTACTATTGCCCAGACTTTCTTCAATGGACCCCGTCGAAGAGGTTGAAACTAGTCCAAGCTAAGAAATTTTGCGTAAACTGTTTCCGAGATGGACACAAGGCCGTAAACTGTACATCACGAGGATGTAAGGAGTGTGCTCAGAAACATAACAGCCTTCTGCACTTAGGGGCCGTTCCCAAGGCAAAGCAAACAAAATCGCAAACAGAAGCCTCAGCAACAGCATCGGCAGAAAGGCATAAGGCACCTCAGGAGGGAGCGGCACTTTCATTAACTACACTTAGTAGTCACGAAATGACAAAATATGTACTCTTAAGTACCGCCATTGTAAAATTGACTAGCAATAACGGCAAAACAGTGGAATGCCGGGCAGTATTAGACCCCGGCTCACAAATTAACTTGATTACTGAACGCATTGTTAGGAAGCTGAACTTGACATCAACTCACCACTCGACCTTCATTGAAAAGGTTGGCGGATCGACCGAACGCGCACAGAGAAGGATGAATGTTACCCTTCAGTCAAAATTGAATGGATATTCCACCCGTTTAGAAGCGCATGTCATGGACAAGATTATATCTCCTCAACCATCTGGGCAGTTGAATATATCACAGTGGTCCATACCAAAGAATCTGAAGCTTGCCGATCCGAATTTCCATCTGACGGAACGCATAGATTTGTTATTAAGTGCCGAACATTTTTATGACATTCTAGCGATCGTTCAAATAAAGCTAGGCAGTGAATTGCCAGTTCTACAGAATACGCTTCTGGGATGGATAGTAGCAGGCAAGGTTGGTGGTACTGAATCGCTCCCTGTTACTTGTGGAGTTCTTGCCGAAGATCAAAAACTGAATAGTGCGATTGAAAGGTTTTGGAAATAAGAAGAGGTCGTCGATGCCAAGTCCCAGTATACGCCAGCGGAAAGGTTCTGTGAAACTCACTTTTGCCAATCAACGCAAAGACAACCAGATGAGCGTTTTCTGGTGAGACTTCCCTTTTCTAACGACCCTGACAAACTAGGAGAATCAAAAGACGTAGCCATTTGTCGCTTTTATGGAATTGAACGGCGATTAGCAAAAAACCCGGAACTCAAGCAGTGTTATCGAGAATTCATGGACGACTACATCAGACTAGGACATATGCAAGAGGTCACAGCGCAGGTATGTGAAGAATCGCATTATTTTCTTCCACACCATTGTGTCCTGAAACCCGACACCGGTACCACTAAACCCAGGGTAGTGTTCGAAGCCTCCTGTAAAACAACTACGAACGTCTCGCTGAACGATATCCTCTATACTGGACCAACCATCCAAGACGATCTATTTGCGATATTGCTCCGTTTTCGATTGCCTCGATATGTTTTCACTGCTGACATACAAAAAATGTATCGTCAGATAGTATTGCATCCTGACGACCGCAAATATCAGTTGCTGGTCTGGAGAAATGACCCGAACCAGGCTCTACAGTTCTATCAGTTGAATACCGTGACATATGGAACAACGTGTGCTCCATATTTGGCGACCAAATGCTTGCAAAGACTCGCCCGAGATGAAAAAAATCGATACTCTCTTGGTGCTAACATACTGCAACGCGACTTCTACGTTGATGATGTCATGAAAGATCTAATAGCTTAATCGAAACAGTTCAATCACAAGACGAATTAATAAAAGTTCTGGGAGGCGCTGGAATGAAGCTTCGAAAGTGGTGTTTTAATCATCCTCGAATACTGCAGAACATTTCGCCAGACGACAAGGAAGTTCAGCTAGATTTCAAAGCCATTCTGAAGACTTCATTAAAACCCTCGGCCTCACTTGGCTTCCTAAAGTAGACGATTTCCAAATCCGCATCAACCTGAATCCAAACGATACAAAAATTACCAAGAGGACAATAGCCTCCGACATCGCCAGGATGTTTGATCCATTGGGCATCATGGCCCCCCTAATAGTCACCGCCAAGCTATTTCTTCAAGATGTTTGGCGTCTTAAGTTGGACTGGGATGCTGCTTTGCCAGAAGTGATACACACCAGATGGTCCCGATTTCGCAGAGTCCTGTCAGTGCTACAAAAAACACAATTCCCTAGACACGTATTTGTCAGGGAAGTGCCCAAGGAGGTGCAGTTGCATATATTTTGTGACGCGTCAGAAAAGGCATATGGTGCAGCCGTGTATGTGCGGTCTACTTCAAAGAATGGCAGAATCATTGTGCGTCTCTTATGTGCAAAATCACGTGTGGCTCCAATTCATGTGATAACTGTTCCACGATTGAAACTCTGTGCTGCTAAATTGGGTGCGGAGCTGGCGGAAAGAGTTAAGACTTCCCTACACTTGGAAGAAGTCTTACACATATTTTGGACCGATTCAGAAATCGTGCTTGCGTGGATAAACTCCACCGTTTCCTCATACAATACTTTTGTTGCCAACCGAGTATCAACAATTCAGTCACTATCGATTCCGGAGCAATGGCGTCACGTAGATTCAAAAAGAAATCCAGCCGACATTTTATCACGAGGCATTGCACCTGCAGAATTAGCTGGATGTAATATTTGGCTGTATGGACCACCTTTTCTGCATGAAACGGAATCATTGTGGCCACCGGAATATGTAAAGGGACCCTCTTGTGATCTTGAGAAGAAAAAAGAAAGAGTAACTATGGCTGCAACCGTAATTGCTTCCACCAATTTTATCGATGCTATACAGCATGGAAACTCTTTCAAAAAACTACAACGGATCATAGCATATATATTTAGGTTCATAGATCGCATTAGTCATAGGCCGCGGGCCTCTACATTGTTACCAAAATCATTCTCCAGTCAGGAACTAACCAGAGCAATCGAAGTCATCGTGAAACATGTTCAGAAGGACGAATTTCGGGATATAATAAAGGACTTGGAGAATGGAAAGCAACTCACCAAAAACAATCAGTTTGCTAGTTTGTCACCGTTCCTCGATGAAAAGGGCTTATTTCGACTTGGAGGAAGATTGGAAGCATCAAACCTATCTTATGATGCCAAACATCCTATCCTGCTCCCATACAAAAATCCATTAACAAATTTACTGATGACGGATATCCACCAAGACAAATGCCATCTGGGCCCCCAAGCACTGCTTGCAACAACGAGACAACGATTTTGGCCAATCAAGGGCAAAACATTAGCACGAGCCATTGTTCAGCGATGTGTTCGATGTTCCCGCACGAACCCGCAGATATTTTCTCAGTTCATGGGAAACTTGCCATCGGCCCGAGTACAGCCTGCTCGCCCATTCGTTTATGCTGGAGTTGACTTTTGTGGACCAATTATGATCCATTTTCGCGGCAGAGGAGCACGACCACAAAAGGGCTATATTGCTATAATCTGCTGTTACGCCACCAAGGCAGTACGTTTTGAGCTAGTAAGTGATCTCACCACTGAAGCATTCATCGGGTCTCTTAAGCGATTCATCGGTAGACGAGGTCATTGCAAAAATTTGTATTGCGACAATGCCACCAATTTTGTGGGAGCCCATAATCAGCTTAGAGAGCTGTCCACGTCTTTGTATTCTGAGCAGGCTCAAGAGAAAATCGCAGATATATGCAACAACAAAAGTATAGACTTCCATTTTATACCACCTCGGGCCCCGCATTTTGGAGGGCTGTGGGAAGCCGCAGTTAAATCGGCAAAACACTTACTACTTAGAGGATCTTCAGCAGCAACCCTAACCTATGAATAGCTCCAAACGCTTATAGTGGAGATTGAAGCAATTCTAAACTCAAGGCCTTTAACTCCAATGTCGTCAGATCCTAATGACCTCACTGTGTTAACACCAGGACACTTTCTTATAGGAGAACCCCCAACAGCTACGGTGGATGCTGTATCTGAGCCAGCAAAGATTGGACTACTTAGCAGGTGGAAACTAGTGAGCGGTATCAAGCACGAGTTCTGGCGCCGCTGGTCAGAAGAGTATTTAAATCAGCTGCAGCACCGTTCAAAGTGGAAGCGGGTCAGCTAAAATGCTCAACTGGGCACATTTGTTATCATTAAAGAAGACAATATGCCAGTAATGAAGTGGCCGCTCGGGAGAATTACAAAAACCAAGGCAATGATGGTTTTGTTCGTGTGGTTGACGTAAAAACATCATCAGGGATATTGAAGAGACCGATACATAAACTGGCGCCCTTGCCAACAGAAGCAGACACTGTTACTGCCGGAAGCGAGACCGAAGAAGCGATCAACGTGACGGAGGTAGTCAGCGCTAAGAAACGACCATTGGAGCAAGAACCAGTACCGGGTTGCTCAACTGATTCCCCAAGAAAACAAAAACGGGCAACGAAAGGAACATCTATTAGTTCCTTACTATTGGCATGCGTATTGTTTCCTCTGGTGAACCAATTAAAATCACAACGGTCGGACCTCAACCAAGCTTACATTTCCAGTCATTGGGTAGTTCTTATTTAGCAACGAGTGAATGGAGGCTGCTGATATACTACGATTTAAGATCATATTGGTCGGAGGTTGCGACATTGGAGAACGGAACAAACATGCTACAGCAGCTTTGTGATCGTGGACTCACTAACAGTTGTCTCACGTTGGTAGACCATTTTGTCCATCTACGAAATGAACTCGTGAACATCAATCAATTATTGAAGATCAGAAATAAAAGAGGAGCTTTCAACGTAGTTGGTAATGTGGCTAAATCTCTATTTGGTGTGCTCAATGAGGAATATGCTAACCAGATGTCACTGACAATAAAAGATTTGAAGGGAAATCAAGATAAACTGTACCTGTTGCTAAAAAACCAAACATCTATCATTGATTCTACCTTGAACATTATTGGAAAAGGCGAGCAGACCTCTCAACGAAGGTTTAAAGCGATAGAGGAGCACATGGATCTTGGGTTTTTAATTTGGAATATTTAAGTAATCTCCCGATACAAGCATCGGAGAGATTTCTGAACATCAATTTGAGAGCAGAATATTATACAAGTTTATGCACTTGTATAATTAACGTCAACATCGGAGAGATTGCCGAGCGCAGAATATTATACAAGTTCATGCACTTGTATAATTAAACTTCAACGCGTAAAATCTGTCCAGGAGAACAAGCAGTCAGCCAAGGCAAAGCGGCCTTGACGTTAACAGCCACCACAAGTTGGAGGGGCAAATTTCTCGTAGGCAATGTAAGTTTCATTAAGCAATTAACAACTTGATTGACCACCACTGAGGAAGTCAAAAACACTGGTAAAGGAAAATTTTCTATTGTGTAAATGCATCAAATGTAAGCTATTTCTAAATATTTCCATGTAAATTTGTTCAACGATTTGGTTGCCACTAAGTTAACGCATTTTGCTTACTTTGTGAATCTAGGATAGCCACCATTTTGAATCCGACCGTTTGACTTTGGATTATTTTAAAAGATGCCTATCTAGATTCTCATCAACTACTGTGCCAAATTTCATCCAAACCGGAGTTTCCCGGACAGACCAAAAATATTCGATTTTTTTGAAAATGGCAACCAAAAATACCAGGCCTGAATTCTCTACTTTTTATTTATTATTCAATTTTCAATATTGGTAAGTCTAAAAAGTACTGTGCCTTTTTTTTGTCATTCTTTCGTTGGATATTTCTTTTATTTAAGTACATATTATCATTATTATCTATGACCTTTTGCCATTTTTCGCGTATAGTCATTATTCCATGCGTGTAGAACTTCTGTGCTTTATCGGTGAAAAACTTGGCCAACTGATTTTCACAGTCCCTTTTTGAAGTGAATTTCTTTTCATTAAGGAAGTTTTGCAGAGACCGAAACAAATAGTAGTCTGATGTGCAAGGTCTGGACTATACGGTGGATGCATCAAAACTTCCCAGCCAAGCTCTGTCAATTTTCGCCGGGTCATCAAAAATGCGTGTGACCTGGCATTGTCATGATGGAAGACAACTGGCCGGTTTTTTTGAATTTCTTGTTGCAATCTGGTTAATTACTGTCAGTACAGAGCCAAATCGAGTATTTGGCCAGGTTCTAGTACCTCATGACAAACAATTTCCTTGCGATCCCACTATACACACAGCATAACTTTATTTGGTGTCAATCGTGGCTTTGAAGTCGTTTGTAATGATTCATTTTTTTTTTTGACCATGATCTTTTTCAAACGACATTCTCTTATCTTACCCATTTTTCATCGCCTGTAATGATTTGATTATAAAATGGCTCGATTTCGGTGCGTTTTATTAGCATTTCGCAAATGGAAATTCGGTCGATTAAATTTTTTTGTATTAATTCATGCGGCACCCAAACGTCGAGCTTCTTTGTATATCCAGCCTTCCGCAAATGGTTCAAAACTGTTTAGTGTTCCTTAGCAATGTTATGGCTGCTTATGTGTCGGTTTTCTTCAATTTTTTGTAAGATTCCATCGACTTTTTCAGTGATTGTTCGACCTGAGCGAGGTGCATTTTTGACATCAAAATTTCCAGAACGGAAATGAGCGAACCATCTCTTTACTTTGGGTTTTGATAAAGTATCTTGACCGTAGACATCACAACTTTTTTCATGAGCCTGCGATGCATTCTCACCTTGATCGTAGTGATATTGTAAAATATAACGATTTTTTCTCAGAAATTTCATTCATTTTTAAATGAATACAACTTTTGACACGATTGAGGAAATATTATACTGTCGATATGAAAATTGTAGACTGGAATGTCATCTTTCAAACGTATGTCAGTTTGACTCAAACGTATGTCAGTATTGCCTGATATATGACAACGAACACCATCAGATTGAGTCTAATTGACATGCGTTCCAGTCTACAATTTCACATTGTGTTAAAATCATAAACAATTTTTGAGTAGTGCTGGTTGGTTTTTTCTCCTTTTTACAATTGAATCATAATTTCAACTTGATATTGTGTTTTGATTTAATGTTTTTAATTGATAACATATAAATTTAAAGGGTCATTCGGGCCGTTTAGTTTTTGTATTTTTATTGTTTGGAATATGCTTTGTACTCTTTGAAAGTTTATAACGATTAGTATTGAAGAAAGCGCTTTTGACTTTAACTTTGACTTTGAATAGTTTTTATTCTTTCCGGACGGCCCACCCATTACAATTTGCGCAACTTTACGCAAGCAAATACAGGTGAATCGTCAAGTAATTCATACAACTCATCGTTGTCTTCACCCTATTCTAAATTTTTCTGTGCCGTCAATTTTCTGGAGCACTTTGCGCTAAAATATGACCACCACATATATCTTCCATGTAACAGCATAGGTTTGATTAGTGGTTTGTAAATATGGGGCTTATTTTGCCTGTGCACAACGCTGAATTTTAGAACGTAAAGTGCGGTGTAAAAGCTGTACTTGTGGCGCTAATGCAGTATCCAATTTTGTCCTTTTTGGCGCCTCTTCTATTCAGGTTGGCTTCAAGTTAAATAAAGTTATCCACACTATTAAGGTTATAGTCTCCTACGGTCAGGTTTTGCCGAACTGGAGTTTTCTTCCCCGTTTGAGTCATTAATTTAGTTTTAGTTTCATTAACTCGTAGGTACGTTTGGTTTATTTCAGATTCTAGGCTCAGAAATGCTTCTTTAGCAACTGAAATTGAACGTATCATAATATTGATGTCATCAGCATATGCTACCCATTGCGTGGAATTGAACATTAGAGTACCTGTGGTTTTAGCTAATGTCTTCCTGATGACGTGTTCCAGCGCAATATCAAAGATTTTGAAGCAAGCCTTTATTCTTAGTTTCAGCCTGTGAGATGTAAGCTAGTTCGCTATTAATCTTGACCTGGGACTCTGTGTTTAGGATTGTGACTTTAACTATACGGAGTATTTTTGTTGCAGCGCCAAATCTAGTATTATTTTGTACAGGGAATTTCTGTCGACACTGTTATATGCCTGCTTGAAATCTATAAAGAGTTGGCACACATCAATGTAATATTCCCAGCACTATTTGAGCACTTGCTCAACTGAGAATATTTGGTCTATTGTAGACCATCCACTTTGAAAGCCTCCCTGGGGAAATGCACAAGATTTAGGCGTACCCCTCCTCGCGATTGGCAACCTACCATCCGAAAAGTCTGGAAAAAAATCACGAGTGTAGACCTTTATGAGCATTACAAATACGTCAGAAGTCAAAATTCACTAATCTTTGTTAGTAAAAGTATGACTTATCAATTTTACACTTTCTTGAATAAAATCGTAATTGCATCCTCAAATTCAATAAAAATAAATAATCATTACTGAAAATTTCAGAAAGGTCGAATCGTATTGAGTATAGTCATGGGGGCTTTAATTTGCCTGTATTGCAACAGCCACATGGATTTTCTTTTATTCAACATCTTTATCTCCGACTTGTCTTAAGCTCTAAATGACATACCTCATCTTCTGCATGCCGACGACCTTAAAGTATACCACACCGTCAATTCCGATTCCGATAAGTATACGGTTTTTGTGATTGCCTTGTTAGCCTTTGTAAATAAATAAATAAATAAATTAGTAAATTTATTATTCCTTTCCGAGGGAATTTGCCGTTGAAATAACCGATAATTGTGCTTGGGGGAAGTGAATTGAAAATTTAGCCAAATGTGGAAGTGATTAGGTTAGTAAATTACCATGCTTTTCAGAGGGAAATTACAAATAGAACAGGCGCTAAATTAATTGTGCTCAGAGAAAGTGATTTCAACTGGGAGTCAGAGTACTCGAGCTCGAGAATTAATAATTAAAGTGGTAGAGTACGACGGGACGGGGCGAATGAAATTTAGTATCAAAAATTATTCTGGCAGACCACAAACAGCTCGTGGCTCGAAGAAATCCAGGGTGAGGACATTTAAGTGAGCTGGCATCCACGCCCGTCTTCAACGAGTAAAGCCAGGACCAGCAGGCTCTCCAATGGAGGACATCAAGTAATGGTGGCAATAAACTCCCATCTTTTCTGAAGAACGTGCTTGACTGTCAACAATTGGTCTTTAGTCAACTTGCCTGCTCTAAAGCCACCTTGATACTCTCCAATAATACTGTTGACGTATGACCTGATTTTATTTTCTAAGGTCTTTGAAAATATTTTGCACGGCATACAAAGTAGTGATATGCCTCAACAGTTTTCGCCCTGTAGTTTGTCACATTTTTGTGGATTGACTCTACTTGTTCGGCATATGTTCTTCTCGTAAAATCTACTGCATAACTTTATGGATGGCTTTCTATCATCTAATGAGCTCCACAGGAATCGCATTGATGCCTGGCGCTTGATTATTCTTTTATGCCTTGACGGTGGAACAATCTTCATCCAGATTTGGTAAGGTTAATGAAAGCTCTCTAAGAACATCTAAAGGCTCCGATGTTCTGGAGCCGTGGGGAGGATTTAGAAGATTTTATTGAAATATGATGCTCATCATTCTTTAATCATGTTTTCATCAGCGATGATGTTAGCGGCGCCATCTCGGCAGAACGTGGCCTTGAGCTGATAACCTCGTTTCATGCTTTTCACTACTTTGTATGCTTGTCTTGTGTTGCAGCTCGCCAGACTTACATCGATGCTATTTTCTTTAATGAAACCCTAAAAAGACGTATCATGTATGGTTATTTCATCGTCCCGTTCTTGAGAAACACTCTCATGCATCAAGTATAAGATTACCAATTGTGAAAATTGTAAAGTTGACTACTGTGTGCCACATACAAGCGCGTTGAAGCTGAAATCGGTGATTGAAAGGAAATTTCACTTTTCACTTAAATTTCACTTGCTTGAAAAAAAATGTACGCATTTGGCTCATCAGTTTCTTTTATAAGATTTAAAAATCACTCTTCGATGTTACCTTTAATAATGATATCAAATTGCACTTTGGTATAGCAGAATTTAATATCTTTTCAATATTTATAAAAGAAAATATTTAAAGTTTTTACTGCATTTCAAAATTTTTTCGCTCACAGAGTTAAGACATTGTTTCACAGCAATGAAATTTTTTTCTCACTCAGCAATGAAATGCCTTTACAACTTCCCTTTAATATATTCACCAGGTGTAAACAGTTCCTTGTATATTCTTCCCTTCTGGTCTCACCAACAAAATAGAAGCAGCTTTTTACCCAGAATATTTGACTTCGGAGTTGGATGCCTGATTGTCTGGGCTTCACATATGATATCTTAATTGATAATTTTGTTGTCTCAAGCTATCGCTTGATGCCTAAATGACTTCTATTTGCATCGTTCGAGAAGAATATCTTACTTGTACAGGGTGGCACAAAATTAATCACCCTATCGGACGATGTTATAACTTTTGCAAATGGTAACGTACCTACTTGAATCATATTTGATATTTGCGAACTAGACAGCTGCAGTATACAAACTGACAAGAAATGGAGTGCTATACTCTAGAAGAGAGTGGAATAATTTCAGCGATTTTTTTGACCAATAATCGGTCAGTGGTTTTGGTGCAATGCGAATTTCGATTTCCGAATCGTGTTGCACCAACTGGGCAAACAATCCGGCGCTTAGCTACTCGGGCCGAATAGACTGGAAAAACACGAGACCTTGCAGGGTGTGGCCTCCATCGGATTAGTTGTTCAACCGAGAATATTGCGGTTGTGGGTGTTGATGTCGCTCAAAACGATGAAACATCAACCAGACGACGGGCCACGCAATTGAGCATCACTATATGGACCCTACAGTGAATTTTAGTTAAAGACTTACACGTGTTCTCTCACGAAGTGCAAACAGTGTATCAGTAAATGCCTGCTGACCGTCAGTTGCGCGTTAATAACTGCCAAGCCAACCTCAATCTCAATCTTAAAGAGGGCGATTTTGTATCAAAAATCATGATGAGCAACGAGGCGCGTTTCTACTTAAGCGGTTATGTCAATAAGAAAACTCTTCATTTTTGAGGCGCTGACAATCCGCGTGTGATGCACGAGCAGCCATTACATAGAGTCAAAGCTACTATGTGGTGTGACGTTCACGAGATAGGAGTGATCGAGCCGTATTTTTGATGTGAAACATCTAATGCGGGGATTCTGACCGAGTGTTAGCTTGGCAACGCATCACCACGTCTTGTGTCGCCACGCTTTTTGAAAGTATAAAGCACTTAACGTCTAATATGTCGTGGTTACGCATCGCCACGCTATATGATAGTATGAAGCGATGGTAGAGAGAATAAGATGGTATGCTTGCTCATGCAAAATTACTCAGTGTGATGTCCCTCCTATCGAATAGGAAAATTCCTTTCAGTCTTTGTTTGGCCTTTAGCGGCAAAGTTTCTCAACAGTATTGAATGAAATTAAAAACTATGCGTTATTGAATCATATTCTTCCATCTTCCAAGAAATTGTGAAAATCGGATTACAATTAAGAATATTTTATGTACTCAATATCGTAGAAATACCCACAAATTACGGCAGAGCTATTATGAGTGAACATACTTTGTTTTTTTTGTAACATGCTATGAAACATCTAAATAGGGTGTGGTGATGCGTCGCCATGGGCAAGTGACTATGCGACTGTCCCTATTTGAAGAAAACCTTTCAAATATTCACAAAAAGTTGCAAGTCCATCTACCTCTTCAATAAGCAGAATTAAAATCAAATGAAGAAATAAATGATGCTAATTCTGAAAATTCATCTGGTTTGCAAGGATCACAAACATCAGCGATTAAAATGAATCAGCAAGCCAAGGAAAAGAATGCTCTCCAAAAAAAAAGAAAACGCCAACAAAGATGCAGGAAGCAGAAGAGAGAAAAGCTCTAGTAGCGTGAAGCAGAGCGAAGGCAACTTCTGCAAAGTTCAGAAATTATCCCAGAATTGTCTACATATTCGAATATAATAAATGAACCAGTAATACGTGAAGTAATTGCAAAATCACAAAATGTAGCTAGTTTGGAAGAATTGAAGCATCTACTCGCATCCATTGAAATATCTCAGCAAATTGAAAGAAAGCAGTCAAGACCAAATGGAACAAGAATTTCGATTAATTACAGTGAATTTAGATGTCATAAATTAGCTCACATATATTTCCTGGTCGCGTAATATCCCATTTTGGTGATTTGACTTGGGGCTACTTGAAGTCGCGAATTTACGCTAACAAGCCTCAGACAATCACAGACCTTAAGGAAATTATTCGATACGAATGTGAACAATTATCACCGGAAATCTTGCGGAAAGCCATGCCAAATGCGATAGAACGGGCACATATCAACACTGGCGGCAGCCACATGATGGATACAATATTTTCCACTTAACAGAAAAAATCGTAAAGGTCCAAATAAATTTTTCCCTCACTCAAAATAATTTTTTTTATTTAGTAAAATAGTTTTTCGAAAACGAAATTGGGTAATTAATTTTGCACCATTTTTAAAATCGCCTTTAGACTTCACAAATCATCAACTCATATGACGCTCAGTTTCTTTAGTTTTGAATTTAAATACATCGTAATGTTTACAGACATTTGAAGACAGTGACGTAACTAGGATTTTGTTTCGGAGGGGGTCCAAATGATGGTTGATGCCAAAAGTGTCAGTAAGGGAGACACCAGGAATTTTTAAAAGTAAGGAACAAAATGACGACTACAGACGTGTAGTTTTCGCACAAAAGTAATATAATTTATATGAATTGTTATGACTTCTTCTTTTTGGTAGCACTACAGCCCCTTTCGAGCCTTCGCTTCGTGCAAAAAGCGCCTCCAACTGCCTCGGTCGATAGACTGCGTCCTCCAGTTTCAGAAACCGAGCAGCGATGAACTTTTTATTATGAAACTTTAATGTGAAAAGTAAATGTTTAATTTAAAATCACACACACATTTTCACTTATATTTTAAATTGTCTGCCTATAAAGAAAACTATTGCAGTGAATGATAACTAATATGTATAAAGTAAGCCCCGCCACTCAAATTTGCGTCTTATATACACAAAGTATAAACATTTCCAGTATAACTTAGCATAATATTTTGTATATACTAATTAAAATATTGCCTGTGCTTTAAACTTATTTCAAGCTATATTTATTACCCAATAATATACGTATAATACTTATAACATTCAGAAAATAATACTTATAACATTCAGAAAACATCAAATCAGAAAAAATACAACATACAAAAACAAGTAAATCTTTGGAAAAAGCATTTATTGGTTTTAATCTAAAATCAAACATGTAGAAAAGTCAAATCAAACTTATATGATCACAAGACTTATAAGCACAACCTCCGGTCCTTTTTCCTTGCCATAATGTCCAACACATAATTTGGATCAACGGCAATATCCCAGTGACAAGACAGGAGCGCTAGAGCACTGAGCCTATTGTTACTGATTCTATTTCTTAGCATCGCCTTCACTCGTTTCATTGTGGAAAATGTACGCCCAACGCTTGATGTTGTGACGGGAATCGTTGCCAAAATCACGAGAAGGTTGTTGATGTTAGGGAAAAATTGTTTGTCACACAGCTCTAAACCTCTAAAACTTCAGTTTCCCTCTTTACTGCCTTTATTTTGTGACACCAAATCTGATACTCTCCTGATAGGGCCGCCAGAGAACATTTGTCGTCAAAGAATGGTGACAAGGCTGCTAGCTTGTTGGCATTATTAGGTGAGGCAAAACCAGGAAGAAGTATTTGAAAAGCAGTCAAAATGTCTTCATTTTTGGTAAACCTTTCTTTTAAACTTGCAACTACATTGTCCAAGCATGGTATCCATATTGCAACTCTGTAGTACTCCTCTGTTGAGCTTGTTGGGGGATTTTCTCTGCAAGTTTGTCTTTTGTTGATCCTTGGAACTTGGATTACAACACCGAAAAGGTCATTTGATAGCTTCGAGGCGGAAACAAATACTTTTTTTAACTCAACTTCAGCGTTATTGCGGAGTTCCTGCAGAGTGGAGATAATGTCATTTGAACATCTCGCAGCACTAGCTAAATCATAAGAGACACTTTGTAGTTATATTGGTGACACTTAAGAGCCTTTCACACACCAACAAAGAAATCAAGAAACTACTTTTTTTCTGTGGCTGAAAGCAATGCATCAGCTGTTCCTGAACTTTGGCGGCCAGATTGAGAAATTTCTTCAAGACTAATACAAATTTAGCAAATTTGTGTGAAGTTCAATAAATCTGGTTTCACATATACCAAGCAGCCTTTTCTATTTAGATTCGGGTATGTGTACCTGGATCGCATCTTTTAGCATCTGACTGGCACTTCTCTTATGAGATCTAAACAGTGTCTGACGTTTGATGTGGACATAGAATCAGACAATGCCAGATTAAGTCTGTGGCTGGCACAATGCACATATACTGCATTAGGGTACTGCTCTCTTATCCTAGATTGGACACCCTTAGCATGGCCACACATATTTGAAGCACCATCATACCCCTGACCTACACATTTGGCCATATCTAGTCCCATTTTATCAATTTGATCTAGAATAGATTTTGCAATATTTTCACCAGTCGTATCAAAAATTGGAACAAATCCCATGAAGTCCTCCCGCAGAACTGGTTTTCCGTTTTCAAAATCAACATACCTGATACACAACGATAGTTGTTCAATCGTGGATACATCCATTGTCTCGTCAGCCAAGATTGAAAAATAGTCTGTTTTTTTTATTTTTCTAACAATGCTTTCTTGGATAATTGTAGAACTTATTTCGATTACTTCATTTTGTATTTCAGGGCTGAAATACGAAGCATTTTTTCGACAATTCAAAATGTGCATTTTTAAATGGTGATCACCAGAGTTGGCTCCGAACCTCAATAAAGCCCTGAACTTCCCATCTTTTTCCCAGGTTTTTGAAGAGTGATAGGTCCACTGTCATCATCTCCTCTCAAAGGAAGCTCATTTTCTCCACAAAAAAGGATTGTTTCTATAATAGGTCTAAGAGCATTTCTATTTTCCTAACGTTATTTGGCACGTTGACTGTTTAACTGGGTTGCCACATCTTCAATGTTTCCTGACATGACTTTAAGGAAATTATCTGCATTAAATATGCTCTTACAATGGTATTGACGTTCGCTGTGGCTATCAAATTTTTCAATTGCGTTTTTCCAGCGTCTGAATGGGCTGATAACAAGTGATCAACGATTTTCGTGGTTGCCTTTACCCATTCCACAGGCCTCATTTTAAAATGCAAAGCACACTTTGCAGTATGCACCATCCTCGGTTTCGGAGTATGCTAACCAAGGCCACCTATCCACCCAGCAGGGCTGAAATTTTAATTGTTTTTTATTGACTTCCGTTGAAGGATACTTAAATGGGTGACTGGGTATTATTTTGGTCGATAAAATATTCTTCCTCAAATTGTCATCCAATTTTCCAAGCTTCTTTATGCTTGCCACGTCGGTTGGAAACATAAGAAGTCACTAGAACCCTCTGGTACCAGAATATCTTTTGACTGCGTTTGGCTTACAGACGTCACTATAGTTTCCGGTAACATAAGTGTCGAATGCAAGCCTGGCTCGAGCGGCGTGTTTCCCGAAAGTATCTCATCACAGCTTTCAGAGTGAATTGTTTCTGCAGACTCTTGCAGTTCTGATGATGAAGGATCCCGTAGAAAAAAAACATGAACTGCAAATATTTATGTATGGAGCACGATGCAATAAGGCCCGTGGCTTACTTTAGCTAGCTGGACTGGCTGGCTGGTTGACATTGTACGAGATGGCTTAGCTGATACATCCAGCACTCGAGCTGTACAAACAACTCAGCTCACACAGTTATTTGATCATGCTGTCAGTAAAGAAATAAGTTGTTTTTTGGCATTTGTATTTGCTTGAAATATGTGAATTTTCGCATCCAGCCATCCAGCCAAAGTGAGCAACGGGCTTAAAGTCTAGGCCTATTCGTATGATAGGAATAAGGTTTTGCAGTATGATTGTAACATTTGTCTATATCGCGATACATACACGTGAAATATGTGTAAATGATCCAGTAAGTAAAAAAGTGACAGCCAGAATACTGGAATATTATTAATAGCTAAAAAGTTAATTGTTGAATTTATTTGGATTATTTAAATAAAGAAGTTTGCCATCGAGCCCAACAGTTGTGATTTTCAAAACCACAGTTGCACAATTAAAATTCGAGTATACATTGCAATATTTAAACGATTATAAGCAGTTGCAACTTCTTTTCGGGAAAACTATTAACCAAAAATTTAGGCGTACTCGTACAATTGGATGTTACAATACTTTCAAAGCTTTTGCGTGAAACCCAATAAGCAGTGGTGGCACTGCATTGGAAATGTACGAGGAATCACACAGAGTAATATTGCAGCATTAAACTTACCTATTGAAACTTTTTGTTGTTTTGAGAAGCAAGTAGTTATTTTTGTAGATCTTTTCATGATTGTACGAGTATTACTACACAAAAAAAAATTAAGTCATAAATACACAATTTAATGATCACTGAGACACACCATATTAAATATCTCTTAGCGAAGGCCCGAGAGGGGCTGTAGTGCTAAAAAGAAGAAGAAGAAGAAGAAGAAGGAGACACACTAACACACTGTTTGGTAGCGAAACGAAAAGGCCTGACAGGCGACAAGGGGCCCCGTGAACACTAAAAAACAATAACAGACTAGACTAGACACATAGACTGTAGAGGATTTCAGGTGACACCCAAATTTCTGTTGGCAGCGAGTACCGGCACTATGCGGTGGTAGGCGAGAGCGAAAATAATTATACTGCGTTCCGATGCCCATGACGCAGCTCGACTAGTAGCTCGTTAAGCAGGCTGTTTACACGTATAACCCCACGCCGACGTGTAAAAGAAAGAGCATTAGCTTCAAACTTGTTTGCTATCCCATTTTTAGCTCCTCGTATCAATGCGGCCAATGAAAGCAAAGTAGCACAAAAAATCAAAGCGACTGAGCTCGTATGAACAGGAATACCAAATGAGTCATCTCTGTGTTTCAAACGATCACAGCTGAAAGCGTCTTTCACTTTCCACGAAAGCAACAAATTCCGTGGAACTGATTCTGTATACTAGTAATATCATAATAGAATTACTTCTGAAATACATTTATTAACAATTCCTATTATAGCAAGTTCATTTCCATGCGCGTTTTATTCAAATAAAATCCTTCTCTATTGTTTATCGTATTTTTAAGGTTTTATAAAACGAATTTCACAAAGATCTACCCATTTCGTATCCTGTCTGTCCATCCGTCCGTGCGTCGCAGCAAGTTTTCTCTGAAATTCTAGAAACTACAAGCATCAATCTTTGTGGGGAGGTTGAAATTTTTGATCAATAAAAAGTTCAGGTCCAGTAAACATTTTCAAAGGTTCATGAGGTCCCCCATATGCCGATCTGGCCCTTCAAAATGTTATTTTCATTAAAAGTAGTCCAGTGGAGTATCAAAATAAAGGTATAGGTGAGCACTTCAAGAATCTGAAATCTAAAAGTCAACTTGAGTCAGAGGGGGTGGGTCCTCACGAGTACAAGGCAACAAAAAAGTCACAAATCGAAATCCACATATGTAACTATGTTAGTAATGGTATGATTTGTGAATTTTATATTTTGTTCCATAAAACCATAACGGTACCCTTAAACTTCTTGAAATTACCCAAACATGTGCACCAAGACATTTGCAACTGAAAATTCCATTAAAAGCAGATTATAAACAAGTGAGATGTAGCCATTTGATTTATAAGAATTAAAACGACAAAATCACTTGCTGATATTTATCTGTACAATTGTAGTTACTTCAACACAGCCTCGGCACTACAATTTTCTTCAGATTTGCATTAAAAATTTTGGGGGTAAAGTTTAAACTGAATATGTTGATTAACAGAGCATTTAACGAAATTATTGAAGCTTAAACGAAATGGCGGCTATTTTGTGTTGAACGGATTTATTAATTTTTCTAAAATAATTCAGCGATTTCCTCTGCGACGATTGGATGTATGATTGTGTTTAATCCTAGGATAGTTACAAAGCTCTTTTGACAAGAACGTAGGTCTGTCTACCCGACTGGATATTCTATAAAACTTTTCGGGGGGGTCCAGACCCCACGGACCCACCCCCTGGCTACGTCACTGTTTGAAGATCACTTCTTGTGTCAATCTTCAGCGAGTAATGGCTCAAAATCTTTGCTATCAAATTTTTAGGTAAATTTCTCGAGAGAAATTTACCTATTGCGGAGAGCATCATATATATATATATATATATATATATATATATATATATATATATATATATATATATATATATATATATATATATATATATATGGGATATAACGAAATTTGTGACCACGCTAGAGGTTGCAATTTTGCTTCGATTTTCACGAAATTTTCAGGAAAGGTGTATTGGATAATTATCTCGGTTAAGTTCGTGAACCAGCTATATCGCCTGATCAAAAACAAAATGGCGGCCATTTTAGACGAAAAATCGTGATTTCTGTTCTGACCAAAGTATAGCTCCGATTTGTATGAAATTTGGTACGAAGGTTCACTGATGTATGTGATGAATCTCACAATAAAAAATCCAAAGTCGGTACGGCAGAAACAAAATGGCGGCCGCTCAAATGTCGAAAAACGTTCAAAATTTTGTTGTTGTAATAGTGGTCAAAGCTTTCAACAGATTTTCATGCAACTCGGCAGTTGGATAGAAATTATAAGTATCTAAAGAATTACGTAAAAAAACTGGAGGTCAGGTTGCAAAAAACAAAATGGCGGGCAGTTGAAACTCAAAACTTCAAAGGCTTCTAAAAGTTGCAATTAAGATAGACATTACTTAGACCTACAGTCTTTGATATTTTGGTGATCATGCATTTGCAAATTTAAAAATGGCGGCCGTTAAAATATGCGTTTTTTTCATGTTTTTGTGGCCCTCTAGCGGTCACATTTTCCAACGGATTTTGATGAAACTTGAGATTACGAATTTCTGTACTATGTTCTTGTATTTTGCAGGAAATTATTAAAATTGAATGAAAAATAAAAAAGTCGAAAATTTAAAGCCTAATATTTTTAGCTGCCATTTTCTTTAAAAATTGAATTATTTTGCCCTGTCTAGAGTGAAACTCCTATTTGAACGAGAAAGTACATTGATTGGTGAGGTCCTAGCATACAAAGATTTAAAATAATCCAAAATCAAATGCATGCATTCAAAATGGCGGCTCCCAAAGGTCTGAAGGCAAGCGCAATTCGCTATTTTAGTGCCAACTGAAATAATGAATATTTTTCATGGAAACGTTTTAAATGACTTTACTTGAAAGAACTTATAAACCAGATCATTTTTGAGATATTGTAAAATATTTTTGACAATACCCTAAAAAATTATAAAATCGCGACTTGTCTGTCTGTCCGTCCGTCCGCCCGTTTGTTCGTGCGTCATAACAAGTTTTCTCGCAAACCACATGAGCTAGAATGAGGAAATTTTCTACGTAGGTCAAAAGTGGTGCCTCTTGAAATTCGCAGTGCAAGAAAATATTTTAAGGTATTTAAGGGGGGTGTCTCCATACAGGCGGGTCTTCCCATAGAGGGGGGCGGCAAGCAATTTTTTTTATTTCTGTAGCCCTCTAGCAGCCAAGATTCTCAACAGATTCCGTTGAAACTTGAAATTATAAGTTTTTAAGGCAAGTTAATTTAATTTAATTATGCAAATCGAATGACAAATAAAAAAGTCAAAAATTTACAGCTTAATATTCTTAGCAGCCGATTTCAATAAAAATCGAAATGACGGCCCTCATAGTTCAGAAAAAAATTGAAAATGTATATATTAATGGCAATGCACGTGCTGATTAAACTTTTATGGAAATCTTTTGAAATTAACTA
The DNA here is from genome assembly GCA_963969285.1 of Odontomyia ornata. Taxonomy (NCBI): domain Eukaryota; kingdom Metazoa; phylum Arthropoda; class Insecta; order Diptera; family Stratiomyidae; genus Odontomyia; species Odontomyia ornata. Next base: position 117,715,966 of record OZ017742.1, read on the forward strand.
TTTGAGCTATTAAAGCCGACAAGTTATCACCTTTGTGTGGTAGCCACTATGAAATGTATGAACAGCAAATGTGAGAAGGGCGAAACGAGTATAAATATGTTTATAACAATTTATTACCCGCCGATTTTCAATATGTGATCCATACGTGTGTAACTCAATTTAATTAGCAAAATATTTGCGCCTCTATGGGGTGTCTCCATACACAAACGGCGGCAGATCCTTTTTGTTAATAAAAACCCATGTAGTGCTACCAAAATTGCAGTAAGAAGTTAAGTAGTAGGCAAGCCAAATTTTTTTTCCGAAACCTTACGCTACATACGAGAAAATTACCTTTCCGACTGGTGCTGCCAACGGGGATTTTTTCAATTGGTCAGGTCATTTGTTACTTTCGATGCTAAAATTACCATTTTTAAGCGTTCTTTTCAAATAGCTTGTACACATTAAATATGATGGACCTTAACTTTAATCCAGAGCTAAACCATACTTGCCAACTTGCTACACTTTGCAGTTCTCATACTGAGAAAAGCTCTTTCACTGTTAATCGAGTTACTGTCTTAAATCTTTCGTTTTGTAGCATTTATAAATTTCAACCTTTGGCAAATAATTCACTGATAAGAATTGTTACGAAATCTGAATATTGGCCTGTAAAATATTTGATGTCATGCCTGATCACAGGTTTTACAAACTACAAAAATACAACAAACATTTTCCTAACTGTCTAATTGTTTTTTATTTACCACATTTTAAGGTATTACTTAAACAAATATTGGATTAACCATTATGAATACATCTTAATAATCATATACTAATTACGGTATCTATTTAGTGAATCGAAAGAATTAATAGGAAAAAGACTCATCATATAAATCATTCAACAAGCCGACATAACCTCTACTAATCCGTAAAATCCGGTCAAGAAATATTGAATTTTCCATGCTTGGATAATAAGTGAAAACCGAAACATTGAAAAGATAAACTAAACAATAAAAAAACAACACATGTGAGTGAAGCAAAGTGGAACGGAAGCCAAAAATCGTTGGTTCCTTCAATCTCATGAGATAAACAAAATTATTACTAATTGGTTTAATCGTGGGGCTCTAATCAGCGGACATACTCTCAGTCGCTATCCGCAAGCTCAAAAATTGGCGTAGATAATTGCGAGCTACACTTCATAATTTTCTTTAGATTTGCCTTTTTTCTCCTCCAAACCGCTAAAGTATCGTTTTTATCGGGAAGCAGATCATTTGTAATGGCTGTTGATATTGGATTGGACAACTGACACCATGCAGGTATTGCACAGCAAGAAGTCTAATGTTGAGATCTATGATTCTCGGTGTTTATTTTATTGATTTCGGCGAATGTTAGGATTTTCCCTAACTCGGATGAATTTTGGAAATAACCACGTGAAGTACTAATTATTAGCTTGTTAGTGTCGACGTTGTTTCAAACGTTTTAACCCATATTTCGGAGATGTGAATAGATTTTGCACGAGCAAGCAACTGAATAAATGTCGTTTTTCTATGGATTAGCAAAAACTGCAGGATTTCTGGGGACCAAGTGAAAGTTAAGATACACTTTGGGTTAGGAAAGTTTTAACTTTCATTGCATTTTTCATTGCTTGCTCGGTATCTGAAGACATAAAATGTTTTTTGAGAACTGTTATTAAAAAAACAGAAACAAATTTTAAGTCTTATTACGCTTAGGCCTTTTTTTGTATCATGGAGACTTATGAGTTAATTCAATGAAAGCTTGCTGAAAGAATATACGAGTATATAAAAACGATTCACCTATTTGTAAAACGATTACTCTAATTTATCCAAAATGGCTTAATAGCTCTTATCTTGACACGACTTGTATTTATATAGAATTAATTGATCATGAATTGAAAGGCGCGATTCAATACACTTGACGTTTAGTTTATGCGTCTTATATAGCATGCTCGCTCACATAAGATGCGATCTAATTTTCAAGCGATGGTTGAGTTATAGCTGACAGGCTCATCAGATTGATCGGAAGATAATGAAATGATGGATACGTCTGAAGATCGCGCAAACAGCTTTGATTGTGTACGAGTTGTAACCACCTGGGAGATTGTTATCGAGGCACACCATAATAATGTGTTAAGAGCTAAGATATGTTGAAAGCTCAGGAGACTGCAGCAAAGGGCAAATTCATTGACATAAAAATTACTAGTTGCAAAGATTAAATGTCTGCAGCAAAAGGTGTACTTAGACTTTATTCACTTAATCAAACTAATATGCTTGTTTAGGTATTCTTGCTTTAATTTTTTTTTGTTTTTTAAATAAATGGTGCTAGGATGATGCTTGAGGAAGTAAGTGTACCGATAGAAGCGTAAAAATTGGAAGTGCGTATTGCGTATATTTGCTTACTAAATTACATGTTCTTAAATCAATTAAATTATTTACTTATTGACGCCAAATCCTGCTACTTTAATGTTATTACCATCACCGAGACTTGGTTGAATAGCTCGTATACAAATACGGAAATTCTCGATGATAGTTGGACTATCCACCGCTGTGATCGAGACTATCAGCGCTCAGGTCAATCTAGAGGAGGTGGAGTTCTAATTGCTATAAAGAATTTCCTATCATGTGAAGTGGTTCCAACTGCATCCTCTAAAGACTTCGAACTTATATTTGTGCGAGTTACCCTTGGTCATGTGTTTTTATACATCGGTGTAGTGTATACGAGGTGTGCTCAAAAAATATCGCGAATTTTGTTTTTTTTCAAAAATTATTTATTTATTCATGAATATCTATTTTGTCCCCTTCAAAGTAATCCCCATGAGATATTATACACTTGTGCCAATGGTTTTTCCAATCTTCGAAGCACTTTAAAAAATCATTTTTTTTAAATCTTGTTCAGCTCCTCCTTCGATGCCGTCTTTATCTCGTCAAGCGTAGCGTAACGTCGTCCTTTCATGGGCCTCTTCAGTTTAGGAAACAAGAAAAAGTCACAGGGGGCCAGATCTGGGGAATACGGTGGCTGCGGCATCATTAGTGTGTTGTTTTTGGCCAAAAAGTCGCGCACAAGCAACGATGTGTGAGCAGGGGCGTTATCGTGGTGCAAAAGCCAATTTTTGTTTTCCCACAAATCCGGGCGTTTCTGGCGGATTGCTTCGCGCAAATTGCGCATAACTTGCAGGTAATATTCCTTATTGACCGTTCTTCCCTGTGGCAAGAACTCATGATGCACCACGCCCCTGCAATCGAAGAAAACTGTCTGCAAAACTTTCACATTCGACCGAACTTGGCGCGCTTTTTTCGGTCTTGGTTCATGCGGCAGCTTCCATTGAGATGATTGAGCTTTGGTTTCCACGTCATAACCATAAACCCACGATTCGTCACCAGTTATGACCCTCTGGAGCAGACAGAGTTTAACATCTCATTAGCAATGTTCATGCGTTGCTGTTTTTGGTCGCAATTGAGCAATTATGGTACGAATTTCGCGGCGACCCGTCTCATGCCCAAATCGTTGATAAAAATCGAATGGCAAGAGCCAATCGATATGTTTAGGTCCTCAGCAACTTCTCTAACGGTGGTTCGACGATTGGCCAATACCATTTTCTCCACTTCATTAATTTTTTCGTCTGCTGTTGAAGTGCTCGGGCGTCCGGCACGCTCTTCGTCGTTCACATCTTCTCGGCCTTCTAAAAACATTTTGTACCACCGATAAACGTTGCTTCGGTCCAAGGTAGCTTCTCCATATGCCACAGTCAACATTCGGAATGCATCCGCGCACTTAATTTCGTTTTTCACACAAAATTTGACACACGTTCTTTGATCGATTTTTTTGAATAAGTAAAAATCGAAGACGATTGAAAACACGTGCAAGTAAAGCAGCTATCACCAATCAAGTGAACATTCAAAATGGCCGAGCTTGTCGGCATAAGTGACAGACATGAGTACCAACATAACGCCACAAAAAAATCGAAATTCGAATATACGTAACCCGCGAAAATTCAAAATTCGCGATACTTTTTGAACACACTTCGTATACCTCCCAATTCTGACGAAACTATTTACAACGACTTCTTTGAGGTAGCTTCTTCAGTCATGTCATCCCTCAATGAAAATGATAGAATCATCATTTTAGGTGACTTCAATCGTCCTCACTTATCCTTTGTTGTTGACGAAAATGAAAAATATCACCTTCCTTTGAACCTTAAAGACTCCGTTGACAATAAATTAGTCGATACGTTTTATGGCAATGATTTGCAGCAAACTGCTCCAACCCCAAACCCAAATGGCAACTGGTTAGATTTAATTTTCATGAATTTTGTTGTCGAAGTAGTAGTATGTCCAACGACTGACGAAGAAAATCTGTTTTCTAATACTAAACATCATAGAGCTTTTTCTGTTGAGCTTTCTACATCTGATCTGAAAATATCGAATTTATATAATGATGAAATTGTATATGACTTTAAAAATGCAGACTATGTAGGTATTAGAGCCTATTTAGAAACTATAGAATGGATAGAAACTCTTTCAATGTTAGACGTAGATGATGCAGTATCATCATTCTATCAGATATTATTTGACGCCGTTGAAAATTTCGTCCCTTAAATAAAGAAAAGAAATAAGAAATCTGAACCATGGCTAGATAGAGAGCGTAGACAATTACGAAATCATAGAAAAAAACTCTACAAGATCTAAAAAAATAGTCCAAACCCAAACGAACAAATCAGGGTAAGTTATGAAAACTTGGCCAACGAGTTTTCTCAAAAGTCTATAATGCGCGACCCTAAGAAATTCTATGATTTTGTAAATACTAAAAAAAAATCGTCTGGGTATCCAGCAACAATGACTAAGGGAGAAACTACTTCCTCTGATTGTAAAACAATTTGTGATATGGTTGCTGAATACTTCCAGGAAGTTTTTCTGCCTGCTAGCTCACCGGTACATCATCAGACGCAAATACCTCATAATGGTGGTATTGCAGAAATAACTCTTACTTTAGAAGAAATCCATAAAGCCATTAACGATCTGGACCTGAATAAAGGCCTTGGTCCAGACCATATTCCTCCATCTTTTTTATATCAGTGTCTAACACAGGTATCCAAACTTCTGCCCATAATTTTTAATAAATCTCTCTCATCAGGTGTCTTTCCGACTGTGTGGAAATTATCCAACTTTACACCCATCCACAAAAGTGGAGACAAAAAATCAGTGGAGAATTACAGAGGCATCGCACTACTATCCACTATACCAAAACTGTTTGAAAAAATGATACATGATAGGCTTGCACCTTTGTTGATCCATTCCTTAACGACCAGCAACATGGTTTCCGTAAAGGTCGCTCAACTGCCACTAACCTCATAATCATGGTTTCCGATGCTCTTAATGCCATGGAAAAAGTCCAGCAGGTTGATGCAGTATACACTGATTTTAGTAAGGCTTTTGATCAAGTGAATCACTCTATTTTAATAACAAAATTGCAAAACTTTGGAACCTCTGGGTCTCTTCGGAATTGGCTTATATCCTACCTTTCTCATCGCACTCAAACTGTAAAATTTCAGGGTTACTATTCAAAGAAAATTGTAGCATTATCGGGTGTGCCACAAGGTTGTCACCTCGGACTTCTCCTGTTTAACATCTTCATATCTGATCTATCAAAAGAACTGGCGGGTATACCACACCTATTGTATGCTGATGACCTAAAAATTTACCACGCTATTGGCTCACAAACTGAAGCGAGCTTTCTTCAAACTAAACTTTTTTGCCTTCAACAATGGTGTGAGATTGATAAACTTAAACTCAACGCAAGTAAATGTCAGGTCATAAGTTTTTCTCGTAAAAAAAACTTCGTTAGCAATACCTACTTCCTTAATAATGTCGAACTGGCAAGAGTTGAGCATGTTAATGATCTTGGTGTCATCTTGGATCACAAGCTGCGTTTTAATTTACATTATGATATAATTTTAGCGAAGGCTAATACTCGTAAGCAGCTAGGCTTCATTAAAAGACGAGCGAAGGAGTTCAAGAAAATATGGGTAACAAAATCTTTGTACACGGCCCTTGTTGGCCCAATCTTAGAATATGCGAGCATTGTCTGGGACCCTATCTTTGAAATACACTCAAATAGACTTGAAACCATCCAGAAGCAGTTTGTACTATTTGCCTTAAGGGATCTTTACGATCCCAGTCAATTCTCAACCTTACCAGACTACTCGCAAAGGCTTAAACAACTAAACATGACTTCTCTGTCATTAAGAAGACAAATTTCATCTTGCTGCTTCGCCTTTTTAAATATCGAAAAAGGTATTCAGATTGAATCACTCTCCACGAAGTTTAATTTTAATAATGCAACGAGACAAACTAGGCATACTCCTTTTCTCAAAGTAACCCATCATAGAACTGTCTATGCAGATAGTGAGCCTATTAATAAATGCTACAGAATCTTTAACAACGTGAAGAATTGCTATACACCAGGCATTTCGAAGGCCACTTTTAAAACAAACTTACTTAGAACCTTGAATCCTTAAATATCCTCTGTCCTGGAATTCCTTAGCCCATTTCCAGCCAATTGTAATTGTTAAGAAAATAAAATGGAACTATAATGCAATGTGAATATTTTGTACCTTGTTTGGTTCATGAATAAATGAATAAATAAATAAATAAATAAAATAAATAAATAAATCGCCTTTTTCATCTGTTTCTCGGGTATTCCAATAATAACTATTTAATCTTTGCTAAACTTTATTATTGATCATTTGACTATTATTACATCAATTTAATGTAAATCTATAACTTGCTCTGTACTGAGCTTTATGAATTGTGCGGTCCTGAGGAGATAGTACACACGTCGAAACCACCTTCTTCTAACATGTTTTTTCTCTGATGATTTTTCAGAAAAATTATTGATGCAATTCAATTATGTAGCTACAGACAAATTACATTCATGAGTAACTATTTAGTTTGAATTTAACACATAACCCTTAACATTTAGTCTATTTCAAATTAGTGCTGGTTTTGATGATAGGTCGTTTAAAATATTTTAAACGAGCTTAAGGAACCCCATTAAAATGAGACCTTATTGTCGGTCTGTGTTTTTCCCCCCCAGAGAACTATAATAATTAAACTAATTACAACTGTTAGAAGCAGTAACTTCTTAAGAAGAAGCGGTACCCTCTTAAGAATTATCCTGTTCAAAGATTCCCGAAGGCATCTCCCAGAGAAGCGACCCCTTGAATAATTTTTAACCAACTTCCAAAGGAAAGAAGGTTATCAATTCATCACGTATATTTTTTTATGTATGCTCACGCAGAATTTTTAAACGGAGATAAGTAAAAGAGTCCTGTTTTTGAGAAATAAAACGTCTTTTTTTCTGTTAGGTCCCGATCAAAGCATAAGAAATTCAAGTAACGGTAAAGGACTTATACCGTTAAAACTAAAAAATTTCCGACTTTCACGCCGATTTTTCAGCACAACTGATCGTCGCGTGTAAGGATTTTGATTGTACGAGGGTCTTTCAACAAGTACTTGGCCTCATCGCCCGGTGGCGCTGCTAATACAAAAGAGTTTTACCATCGTGCAGTACATTCTTTTATTAGCCTACTGTCAAAGTTTCAGTCAATTCCCTTCATTAGTTTTGTTTTGATAGCCTTTGGAAGCGAGCGTGTTGGTCGGTTGTACAAAAATGGAAAAAGAATAATATCGTTCAGTGATTAGATTCTTGTTTTTAGAAGGAAAAACGCGCAGCGAAATCAAAGACGCTTGGATGCTATGTACGGTGACTCTTCTCCTTCGATGGCGACCGTCAAGAATTGGTTCAACGAGTTTGTTCATGACCGCACGTCGGTTTTTGATGAGCCACGCCCAGGTGCCCCGAAAACGGCTGCTACGGAGGAAAACGTTAAAAGAATCCACGATCTCGTGTTGGCAGACCGTTGATTGAAGGTTTCCGAGATAGCTGAGACTGTGGGCATCGCAGAAGAAATGGTGCATCATATTCTACACGAAGAACTGGGCATGAGAAAGCTGTCGGCGCGATGGGTGCCACGTTTGCTCACACCGGAAAAAAAACGCAACCGTGAGACCACATCGGTGACGTGTTTGGCGCAGCGCAATCCGGGGGAGTTCTTGTGTCCTTTCGTGACCGTCGACGAAACATGGATTCACTAGTACACACCAGAGGCCGAGGAACGGTCGAAACAGTGGACTTCACCCGGCGAACGTGCTCCGAAGAAGGAGAAGACTGTTCGATCGGCCGGAAAGGTGATGGCCACCGTTTTCTGGAATTCACAAGGTGTGATCCACATCGATCACCTCGAGATGGGTAAATCAATCACGGGGCACAACTATGCAGACTTATTGGGCCGATTTGACGTCGAATTGAATAGAAAGCGGCCCCGCTTGGCGAAGAAAAATAGACAACGCGCCGGCTCACACCTCCGCTGTAGCCATGGTCAAATTGGTCGAATTGCGCTACAAATTGTCGCCCTATCCACCATATTCTGCAGAATAGATTTGGGTCGAATGAGGAGGTCATCGCCGCCACGGAGGCCTATTTTGCAGTCCTCGAGAAAATGTATTTTTTGGATGGGTTGAAAAAGTTAGAGCATCGCCGGGCCAAGTGTATCGAGCTTGAAGGAGATTATGTGGAAAAATAAATTGCCATCTTTCCAAAATTTTCGTTTTTCTTCTGTAGGCTAAGTACTTGTTGAATGACCCTCGTAGAGGTTTCGAATGAAGGACAACATGTTGATCTAAAATGTTTCAGAACAGAATTGTAATCCTTTCAAGGACTCTGTAGATATTAAAAGTTCAATATGATGCATTGATGTCGAGAAATTGAATTTTCATGATCGTTCGTACGAAAAGCACCAATCAGTTGGCACTCTTCAAGGATTTGATGGAGATACCGAGTCCCTTAGTAACGGATCATAAAAATGATCAGTATTCTTAATTTTCTGCATGAGCGGTACAATTTACCAATAATTTCTACCGGAAATAACCAATAAATTAATTCTAAATGTTAGTTAGAGGGAACATTAAAGGATGCTTTTCTCTTCCACATTCGTTCTTTGCTTACCGATGAGCTTAGTAAATGATCCTTCTTACATGCTTAGACGTAAACAGTACACATAGGATTTACAAAATTTTCCGAAGAAATAATAAGGATTTTGTGATTGCAAATTATATATTTGATTTGTTACTTTCCAGCTAATATAATATTGGGTGTACAACTTAATGACCGGAATTTTTAGCGAAATCGGATGCTTCATTGTGGAAAAATCTTATAATATATTTTATTCACAGTATTGTCCATCGGAAGCTACAACATTTCTCCATCTTTCAGGCAATTTATGAACTCCATCCCAAAAAAAATGCGCCGGCTTGGCGGCCAAAAACGAATCCATCCAATTTCGGATGCCTTGCTCTGAAGTGAAGCGTATTCTGGTGAGGGCGTTTTGCATCGAGCAAAATAAATGAAAGCCAGACGGAGCAAGGCCCGGACTATAAGGCGGTGGGCCAAATCTTCCCATCCACTATTTTCCAAATAGTTTTTCATGGATCTTGCAACATGCGGCCAAGCGTTGTCATGGTGAAAAATTATAGCCTCGCATCTGGTCGCATATTCCGGGCGTTTTTCGATGATGGCAGGCTTCAAACGTATTAATTGTGTTCGGTATAGGTCACCTGTGATTGTCTGGCCCGATTTCAATAACTTATAATATAACGGCCTCTTCTAATCCCACCAAATACACAGCCTAACATTGGCGCCATGGATATTTGGCTTCGCCGTTAATTTGGCTGGTTAGCCGGGCTTCACGTATGACTTTTTGCGCTTGGGATTGTCATAATGGCTCCATTTTTCATCTCCAGTCACAATCCAATGCAAAAATGATTTCTTTTTATGGCGTTCAAGCAGCATTTCAGACATACAGAAGCGCCGTTTAACGCCTCTCGGCTTCAACTCATAGGGTACCCAATTACTTTGCTTCTGAATGAATCCGGCGGCTTTCAAACATTTTGAAACGGCTTGCTGAGTCACTCCCAATAATTTGGCAAGTTTGTCTTGCGTTTGACACGAATCCTCATCGAGTAGCGTCCCCAATCCTTCGTCTTCAAACTTCTTTGGCTGTGCTGGGCGTTCTTTGTCTTTGATGTCAAAATCGGCACTTTTGAAGCGTTGAAGCCATTCAAAACACCATGTTTTCGCTAAAACATCGTCATCATAAACTTCTACAAGCAAACGATGACTTTCCGCAGCAGTTTTCTTTGCAAATGCTGTCTTTTTCTCCTATCTTCGAAGTTATTCATCGTGAAAAATAATGATGATACACACAAGATAAAATTGTTTTGTTGAATGATTTTGTTAGCTGTCAAACGTACCTTCAAAATGACATACATATAAAGTTCAAGCTTTCACGATATTTGTAAATACGGACATCTAGCGTCAAATTTTGGTTATTAAGTTGTACACCCAATACATTATAACATATACCTAGAAATCTAAAATTAGTGATTTCCATACTAAAGACTGGCAAGAATTGTAACCTAAAAAGAGATACTTTTCCTTCTATAACTGATCATAACTTTACAGATGAAGATGAAAAAGCATAGCCGAGTTTTCATTGGCCTATAGGGCATAATTTTCTTGAAACTTTCATGAAAATTGGGTGCCATAGTTTACTGAAAACGAAGGCGATGGGTGTAGAATAAACGTGAACGAGTGATATGGTTAAGAAGCATATTTTTAAGTAAATTTCGTGAGATTGATTGCGAAGTGGGCTTTATGTTTACATATATAAATACATATGCCTATATATATATATATATATATATATATATATATATATATATATATATATATATATATATATATATATATATATGTATATGCATATATATATATATATATATATATATATATATATATATATATATATATATATATATATATGCATATATATATATATATATATATATATATATATATATATATATATATATATATGTATATGCATATATATATATATATATATATATATATATATATATATATATATATATATATATATATGTATATGCATATATATACATACAGTCCACGACAAAACTATACGACATGAGAATAAAAATGAAAAACCTTCACTTGTAATAGCAATTTATTTTATTTATTTGATTGGAAATCCCGTACATCAAAATATTTATAATATAGAATATAACAAGATTCTGAACACAAATATAAACTCGAAAAATTTGAAAAAAAAGGCAAGATTCAGATACAAATCGACGCGACAAAACTATAAGACACCCCATGTGTATCATAGGATATTTTCACATTAACAACTTTTGCTTCCATTTTAATATTTAGTAGACCCGCCTTTGTTACTCAGCACCTCGCACATCCTTTTTGGCAAAGAAGAATATAAATTTCTTATGTAATTTTGGTCGATTCACGCCCATGCTTCTTTGATGGTGCTTTTCAACTCGTCTACTGTTGTAAACTGCCGTCTATCAGCGTAAACTAAAGTTGTCATTTCATCCAGACGTTTTCGATTATGTATAAGTCCGGAGAACGTGCTGGCCACGGAAGAACGTTCAGATTTTGCTCTCTAAAATATCGGCGTACGACACGGGCGCTGTGCACTGGCGCATTATCTTGTTGAAAAATGTAATTTCTACCGGAAATTTTTGCAGCGTTACGCATCAGCTGTTCGTGGATTAGAGTAATATAACGACTACCAACCATTCGATCGTCAAATCCAATTCCTGCCCATATCAAGACTTCACCACCGCTCATTTGACGTTTGCTTACAATTAGAGGTTGGTTCCGTAAATCGTGGAAATAATACCAGAAACTATCAGGGCCGTCTAAATTTAACCGTTTTTCATCAGAAAAAAAAGGACTTTCCGCCATTTTTCCACCCACTCAACGCGGTCTCGTGTGAACTGTAATCGAGCATCTTTATGAGCTTGCGTCAATGGTGGCTTACATTTCAACTTTTTTCGGTGTAAATGCTCAGCTTGCTGCAAAATACGTCGAACATTTCGTAAATTTGTGTGTACACCTGCCTTTGTGCTAATTCGAAGCGACTCGCAAAATGGCTCGCTTTTCTCGTTCCGTAACTGCTGGCGGTCGACCTCTTGCATGCTTCTTGTTGTAATTAACGGGAACCTTTAAATAATTTGAGATAGCTGTTCGACTTCTTTTTAGTATACGCGCAATCCCCAAAATAGTTTGTCCATCTTTTTTGAGCTAGTTCACTAGCTTTCTTTCGGTTTCATTTAATTTCTTGCCTCGTGGCATATTTCATTATTTTTCAAATTTTCAAAAAAATTTTGACACGGAATAATTTGCGCGTTGATCCTCTTTCTCAAGTTTTATAGCAAAAGGTTTTAAACCAACTAATAACACTTTAAAAAGCAAGTGTCTTATAGTTTTAACGCGTCTCTGGGACGCCCAATTAATATAAATTCAAGGAACATTAAAAAGTAATTACAAGAGGTCAATAATATTTGACAGTTTACCTCAGCCTTTATGAACTAATTATTTCATACATCCATTTTTGTTTTACCTACTCTGTTTTCCCTGAAATCGTTAAAATTTGTATATGTCCTATAGTATTGTCGCGGACTGTATGTATATATGTATATAAATAAGTATATATGTATGTATGTATATACATACATATATATATATATATATATATATATATATATATATATATATATATATATATATATACATCTATGATCAAAAGCCTGCTCACTTGCACTGATCAGCACTTCTCTGTCTTGAACCTGCCTTCCTTGCGCATGAATTGTTCACGATAACCATCTCCACAAATTTTCGATTATGTTTAGGTCAGGAGATAAAGCTGGCCAGTCCAGAAATTCCACATTGCTGTGTGCAAACTATTGTTTAGCTCGTCCAGCTGTATGAATGGGCGCATTATCTTGTTGAAGAATCTATCGTTGGCCGCCAAACATTTCATGGGAATGAATTCTCTGCATTTGTAATCCACTGAGGTCTGCCGACCTTCTAAAATAACCAAATCGATGACTCCATGAAACGAAATTGCAGCCCATTCCATGACGGCACCAACAGTGGTATGACGACGGGACAGCAGCCGCTCAGATTTTCTCAAATCAAAGAAGTAATACTGGAAGTCATCAATCCCATCCAAACCAAATTTTTTTCATTAGAAAATATCACCTGATGCCATTCTTCCTTCCAACTGTGCCCGGCAGTATTCTAACCTAGCATCTTTATGACGCTGAAGTAAATGTGGCCTTTTCATTAGTTTCCTCCATCGAAGATGCAAACACGCTTTCATCACTCTTTATACTGTCCGAATACTAGCAGAAGTTCCACCTTTACCCTTTATTTTGCCAGCGGTGGCCGCAGAATTCGACGATTTGCGTATAATAAACCTACGTTCTCGTTCGGTAGTTGCTCTTGCTGTGCACCATTTTTGTTTTTTTTTTCATAGTTTATAGTTCGTTGTAAATATACCAGCTTTCGTATGCGTGGAGCTTCCGCTTTTTGACGACTCCTTCAGCACATCGACGTGTTTCTTCGTTATTTCGTGGTTTTCCTCCATTGCGTGCCTCACCACCGTTGATTTCGTCACTGAACTATATTCCTTTTTCGTGCGCTCACGACTTCCCTGATATGTTCTTGGATCCTGATCTCTACTAGAGCTGCTTTGTTTGTCCGATATATGTTTTTCCGCAATCCGTGCATGTTATCCTTTGTATCCCATCCTTCTCCCATAGGTTCTTTGGATCCTTGGTGCTTCCGAGAATTGTTTTAAGTTATGTTGTCCTGCTTGCGCCCACAATTTTGATGCCTATATTTTACAGGACGCGCATGATTTTATAAAATGTTGCTGAAAAAGTTACCGCTGCTATTGTAATGCTTTCGAGTACCTTCGCCTGCTTAAATAATGTGGTCTGGCTGTAGGTATTGTTATGTTGTAATTTTTTGCTTGTCATTTGTTGTGTCATGGCTATGTTGTAGCCATTGATGTCCGCTTTATGTTCTATACACCGCAAAAATAAAGGCATCAAATTTGTGGGTGCAAGCAGGACAACACAACTTAAAACAATTCTCGGAAGCACCAAGGATCCAAAGAACCTATGGGAGAAGGATGGGATATAAAGGATAACATGCACGGATTGCGGAAAAACATATATCGGACAAACAAGGCGGCTAGTAGGTACAAGGGTCCAGGAACACATCAGGAAAGTCGTGAGCACATGAAAAAGGATTATAGCACTTTCAGAGACGAAATCAGCGGTGGCGAGGCACGCAATGCAGGAAAACCAAGAAATAACAAAAGACAACGTCAAATTGTTGAAGGAGGTGTCAAAACAGCGGAAGCTCGATGCATATGAAAGCTGGTATATTTATAAAGAACCACAAGAAAAAAGAATGAATACATGCGTAGGTAACTGCCAACCATCTTTATTTTCTTTAATTTCTAAATAAGCCTTTCAAAAAATTGTAAAGTACTTAATTATGCTAATTAACTTTATTTCTCTTAACTCTCATAAAGGATCATTTTGATAACTTGCTAATTACCTGTAATTCTTTATCTTAAAGGATCACTTGTTAAAGTTAAGAATCACTTGTTAAAGTTACTCTTAAAGGATCATTTGTTTAAGTTAGGAAAATTTATAGCTAGGGTAGTTACCTATAATTGTTAAGCCCCTTAATAGAGCATTTAGGACAGAAAAATTATTATCTGTATGAAAAAACTTAGATGTATAAAATGACTGTAGATTGTTTATAAAAAACACTTGTGAAAAAAGCACCGAAGAAGAAAGGACGTTCCTTTCGAAACGCGCGTGTGCAATTAAATGAAAAATTAATATTCACCTCATAAAAAGGAAGACTTTTCGTTTAGTTAGTATCGTCAAAGCGAGGTGAAAACAGCCGAGAAAGAACAAAAACCATTGCATTATCAGCTTTGGCGGATATAGGAATTGGAGGACTCTACAAAAAACTAAACTATTCTTTTGCTTTTGGTGTTTCAATATTTAATATGCTATTTCAAATTTTGGCTCGATGTAGGGAGTCTGGAGCAAAAAAATAAAGCCCTTTGATCGAACAACGTACATACCAATGTGACATACGAGATGTGTTCAATAAGTATCAGGAATTTTGAATTTTCGCGGGTTACGTACATTCGAATTTCGATTTTTGTGTGGCGTTATGTTGGTACTCATGTCTGTCACTTATGCCGACAAGCTCGGCCATTTTGAATGTTCACTTAATTGGTGATAGCTGCTTTGCTTGCACGTGTTTTCAATCGTCTTCGATTTTTACTTATTCAAAAAAATGGATCAAAGGACGTGTATCAAATTTTGTGTGAAAAACGAAATTAAGTGCGCGGATGCATTCCGAATGTTGACTGTGGCATACGGAGAAGCTACCTTGGACCGAAGCAACGTTTATCGGTGGTACAAAATGTTTTTAGAAGGCCGAGAAGATGTGAACGACGAAGAGCGTGCCGGACGCCCGAGCACTTCAACAACAGACGAAAAAATTAATGAAGTGGAGAAAATGGTATTGGCCAATCGTCGAATCACCGTTAGAGAAGTTGCTGAGGACCTAAACATATCGATTGGCTCGTGCCATTCGATTTTTATCAACGATTTGGGCATGAGACGGGTCGCCGCGAAATTCGTACCAAAATTGCTCAATTGCGACCAAAAACAGCAACGCATGAACATTGCTAATGAGATGTTAAACTCTGTCCGCGACGAACCAAATTTGCTCCAGAGGGTCATAACTGGTGACGAATCGTGGGTTTATGGTTATGACGTGGAAACCAAAGCTCAATTATCTCAATGGAAGCTGCCGCATGAACCAAGACCGAAAAAAGCGCGCCAAGTTCGGTCGAATGTGAAAGTTTTGCTGACAGTTTTCCTCGATTGCAGGGGCGTGGTGCATCATGAGTTCTTGCCATAGGGAAGAACGGTCAATAAGGAATATTACCTGCAAGTTATGCGCAATTTGCGCGAAGCAATCCGCCAGAAACGCCCGGATTTGTGGGAGAACAAAAATTGGCTTTTGCACCACGATAACGCCCCTGCTCACACATCGTTGCTTGTGCGCGACTTTTTGGCCAAAAACAACACACTAATGATGCCGCAGCCACCGCATTCCCCAGATCTGGCCCCCTGTGACTTTTTCTTGTTTCCTAAACTGAAGAGGCCCATGAAAGGAAGACGTTACGCTACGCTTGACGAGATAAAGACGGCATAGAAGGAGGAGCTGAACAAGATTAAAAAAAATGATTTTTTGAAGTGCTTCGAAGATTGGAAAAACCGTTGGCACAAGTGTATAATATCTCATGGGGATTACTTTGAAGGGGACAAAATAGATATTCATGAATAAATAAATAATTTTTGAAAAAAAAAACAAAATTCGTGATATTTTTTGAACACACCTCGTATTCAGGTAGCTGAGCTACGATGAACGAAGGATTCCAGAAGATGCTATCAACCTTGCTAGCCCAAAGACAAATAGAACAACACCGGGAGATAATTTATAGGTGACTTTATATTTACTTTACGGGACCCAGCAAAGTATGCTTAGTCAATATCAAATGGTGAGGGCAACAATAAAAAGTTGGGTAGACAGAACTACGCTCATGTCAAAAGGGTTTTGTACTTAACCTATAATACTTGTCTGTGAATAAATAGAATGGCTTAATTCAAGAAAAACTTTTATGACATTCCGAACAAATATAGTCTTACTTTGAAAGAACTCCAGTTCAGCCAGCGAACATTTTGTTCCAATATTACTAAATTCCTTGGCTAACCTGGACTTTAAACGTATTTTTCTTATTCGCATTATCTGAAAATTCGAAGAAGATTCAATCAAAAGTGTAGTGTATAGAAAAATCGCAAATTCAAAAGACTATAATGTGTTTATTGAAACTTACAGAATAAAATAACATTGTGAAGAACTATTTAAATGGCTGATTTTATCCAATTTAATGATACCAATATAGTTTTACTGATAAAAATGTTAAAGCCTACTAGTTTTACCAAAGTTCAACGAACTTCAGCCTCTAAGTTATTTGTTATTGGATCTAGCTCTATGATTTTTAAGGGCTTTCCGAAAGAAATTTTGACAAAACGCACTTGTTTCCCATCCTTTGTATCCGCCTGTCCATCCGTCGGTTCGTCTGTCCATCTATCCGTGCGTCATGAGAAATTTCTTCCGAAACTATAGAAGCTTCAAAGCTCAAACTTTGTGAAAAGGTCAGAAGTGGTGGTATCTCAAAAGTTTGGGTCATATCCAATATATTAAATTTTTTAAGGGGGTCCCTCCTTATAATGAAGTGGCCCTTAATAAACTTTTTCATTAGATGCACTCGAGTAGGGTATCAAATGAAAGGTCTTAGCACTTTCAGAATCTAAAATAAGGCATTTTTTGCATTAGGAGTCCAGGAGGAGGCAAAATTCACGACCAATATTTGTGTCCCCTCCCGTCACGATTGGACACCTTTAAGCTGAAAATCTGAAAAAATCACGAAGGTAGGTCTTTATCAGTCCAAAGACAACAAATACCTCAGAAATCAAAATTCACTCAACTCATGGTGTGATTTGTAAATTTTACATTTAACCTCCAAAAACCAAAATGGTGCCCTGAAAGTTCTGAAAGTTTAATATTTATGCAGATTGATATAAGACCCTTATGCCTACAAAATTTCATAGAAATCAAACCATAATCAAGTGACTTATCGTCATTTCAATTGAATGAAATCACCAAAACAATACCACATGTTGATAGTTAATATGTACGAGTATTTCAAATCGGTCAAGGCACTCTTATTGTCTTCGGATTTTCGTGAAAATTAAAGGAAGAGTGGTTTACTTGAATATGTCCAATGAGCCGAGCATTCAGAAAAATTATTTAGCATGGAGCGAAATTGCGGGTGTTGCATGCTTATGAACGAAACACTGCATCCTTTGGATGAATTCGAAGGATTTCTTAAACAAATATTAGGTTAATAATTTAAATCATCGATTCATGGCATCAGAAAATGTTTTTCGAGCCCTAGAATGGTTGCGAAGCCCTTCTGTTAGGAGCTCTCTCCTGCCTCCTTGACTTATTTTACCTATGAGCATTAATTGTAGATACTTATTTTCAGTCGTTTATTAAATTGAATCAAGTGTTCAAAGCATGCAACTTAAATGTTGAAGTTGAGGAAAAATAACTCAAAATTATTCAATCTTCGCATTTAAAACAGCCCCTATTTTGTTTTACGATTACTGATACCATTAGCTGAACCAATTCTCAAAGATATTCATAATACCTATCATTCCTGAAACTTTCATGCAAATCCTAGCAAACCTGTAGTGTCTGAGTCGGTAAAAAGGCATATTGTTGCATAGGCATATGTTTCCATAGTAATACAGCGCATATTGTTCCGTAGCCATACAGGAAAATTCAAACCGCTATTACTTCGTTAAGTACTGTTTGATCTTTGTGAAACTTGCAAGACAGGTCAATTTTATAAATAATCATTTGTATACTGAATTTCATTAAATTTAAAGATACCGTTAAGATTTTATTCAATAAAATGTAAAATCGAGAAATCTCATTATTACTAACAAAGTTGAATGAATTTCGACTTCTCACGTATTTTTTGTACTCATAAATGGCTACATTCATGACTTTTTTCAGATTTTTCGGATGAAAGGTATCCAATCGCGAGGAGGGTTCGTGAAAAGTTCGTACATTTCCCCTTCCCTTGTCCCCCACGGTACCGGTAAGGCAATTTTAAGACATGTTTTGAAAAGATCTCATTGAGACCTTTCCAATGACACCCTACTCGACCACTAATGGTGAAAAAAAATTATTGAAGGGTCACCTGCTTATATGGGGAGACCCCCCTTAAATTCTTTTGAAATATTTTTCCACCCCAAAACTTTCAAGAAGTCACCACTTCTGACCCTTTCACAATGTTCCATGACTGTGGCCTCTATAGTTTCGGAGAAAAAGTGCTGTGACATACCGACGGACGGGCGGACGGACACACGGATGGACAGACGGACACAGGTTGTAATTGCAATAGGGTACAAAACCCTAAAAACAAAATGATCTAAAATTAATATTTGCAAAGGTACAGAGAAATCAAAAAATGTTTCAAGATTTATAATTATAAATTGGAATAATTAAAAAAAATGTCGTTATCGAATCTGTAAGTAAAATTTCGGATAGGTGTTATGGAGGGTTTTGAGCAATTTGCTTAGGCGACTGCTCGATTATGCCAGGACTGCTAATTTTCTCGCGATTCCAAGGCGACAAGGGTGACGAAAAAGGAACTAAAAGATCCTTAGGTGGAAAATTGATTGGTTCGGGGTCGAAACGCGGAATGGGATGACAGAAGAAAACGATTAGTGGGCAGACAGACTAACGCAAATACTTTCGACTTGCTATAAATGGGTAAACTATGCGTGTGAGTGAAACTAAGTACGGACGTACAAAACAGACGTATATATTTAACGATCGACATAGGTCTTTTGCATGGTATACCCCGACTTTGATTGGATCCTACAACCTTCTGTACACGGCTTTCCAGGAAACGGCGATCTAACTTGGCATTATAATGCCCAGCGGCATTTTTTTGCGGGAATTGCAACAAAAAACCCCATCAGCTTCTTTAAAATCAGAAGGTCGGATCCTCAGGTTGTAATGCGTCTCATTTGCACGTCTTGCGACCTTTATTTTCCATCCAAATTGTTGGCGGAGGTCTCCAGCGCAACGACGGGATCTTCCAAACACTCCAATTGCCGTGGTAGCTTCTATGATTTGCCATGGCAAATAATGTGCTGTCCGAAGGCGAAAAAGTAAGGCGAGACACCGTTGACGGAATGATAAGACGACCGCAAAACGCAAGTGATGGCGGCCAATCTGCGGTCTGAGTTGAATGGACATAAGAACGGATCGCGGCTAACAGTTTGCAATTCCAACGTTTTGAGCCGTTAGATTGAGGAGAGTATATTGGCGTCAGTTGGTGTTTGACACCGTACTGTTCAAGTAGACCCTTAAGCTACCGAGATCGGAACTGTACTCCGTTGTCCGAGAGCTTTCTGGTACCCCAAACACATGGAGTACTCGACTCTTTAAAAATTTCACGATGGGTGTAGTCGTGAATTAACGAATATGTTCCGCCAGTGGGAATTTTGAGAGCTGGTCGAGCACAACGATGGCTCTAATGTGTTCCATAGAAGAACGAGGATATTAGCCAAGTAGATCTATAGACGGACGTTAGAATACGCGCTCCGGAACGTTGAGTTGGCTTATAGCAGGTCAAAGAGGCTAGTTGGGAGCGTTAGTACTTTTACAGGTCTCACAGGCGCTTACATAGTATTTAACCTGGGATGACATTTTAGCCCAAAAGAACCGTAGCACCTTTGGGCACTTAGAGGCTGGTTGTGTGCGCAGAGGATCAGATTATGAGTCATTTCCTCCGGTACCCAGAGTTTTCAGGACTCTTCTTTCTGCCATGGATCACCGGTTGCGTATTCATTACGTCGATAAACGTAGCCATCTATCACTTTCAAATCAGGTAGCTGTATTTGTTGTGTTACGATGGTTTGCCTCAACTCATTGTAACTATTTGACTTAAAATGTGGGCTGTCTAAGTCTATCTCAGTGGGATCATCGTCATTCATTGTCAGTTCTGTTCCTTCGGGGGAAAACATTCGCGAGAGAGTATCGGGCACGATATTCTGGGTCCCTTTTCAATGTTTGATGGAAAACTTGAGTCCTTGCAGTTTAAGAGCCCATCGGGCAGACGTCCGTGTAGGTCCACTTGGTTCATCATCCATTGTAACGAAGCATGGTTTGTGATGATTTCAAACTTGTGGCCTTCAATGTACGCTCGTATTTTTTTTGCAGCCGTCATCTTTGCCAAACATTCTTGCTTGGATACGGTGTAGTTCTTTTCGGCCAAATTCAGTTTACTGGACATGAAAGCAATGGGAGCTGCCCCTTCCTCTTCGGTCAGTTGCATAAGCACGTCTCCAACTCTATGTTGACTCACAATGATTGGAGAAGGGTTGTTGAGAGTCGGGGTGGTGCAAGACTGGAGCAGATGTTAAGGCTTGTTTGAGCCCATCAAATGCCTTTCGACTGAGTTTGGTCCAAATGAACTTCCCTTTTCGGAGCATGTCCGACAGAGGCGCTGTAACTGTTGCGTAATTCTGACCGAACCTTTGGTACCAACCACGCACTTCAAGGAAACGTCGTAGCTGCTTAACAGTCTTCGGTAAGGGAAACTCATCAATTGCCCGAGTTTTGTCCGGATCCGTTTTGATAGTGCTATGTCCGATGACATGTCCTAAATATCGGACTTCGGTCATAACAAACTTACTTTTTTGGACGTTGATGGTGAGTCCCGCCTTACTGATATGCAGGGCTACTTCTAGTAACAGTAGATGTTGGTCAAACGGTTCCGTGATAAGTAGAAGGTCATCAAGGTAATCGAATACTTGATGTTTCATATGGGGTGGAATGGGTGCGGGGGGGCACCGCTTCCACGTGGATGCCCCACTCTTATTTGTGGGCCATAAGTATCGTCGTTAACGACAAAGTCTTATAAGTCCGTCCGTTTTCTCCAGGCCCAATTTGTTCTTTGAACAAGTAATTTCAACACTTAGAAGTGTTGTGGTGAACCGCAACAACCTCGAGACATTAGGCTCGGCCAATGTCTCGAGCATTACTAACGCTTCACACATTGGTTTGCATCATGCGCAAATGCTTGAGAAGTAAGTGTATGCGTGAGTATGCCATATATTTCGTGCTCGTCCACTTAGCTTGGCATTGACCAACCCACAAATCTGTAGTAAATGGAAATAATACACATAGAAAACACTTCTCGAAAAGCTTAAGCATTGTTGCTAGTCACCGATAGATGGCCAGGTGAAAATTTCCCATAACAACCCACTGACCTAATTTACTATTGTTTAATCGTTATTTTAGTTGACTAAGCAAAGAGGTAAATGCACGCAATATGTAATGCAAATGAATGAGAACGAAGGTAAACTGGAGGTAAGCACAATTTTTGTATAAATATTCATGGCCATCAACAAACCAAACACTCTTATACTACGCTTGTCCTACTCAAGGCCTTTGCCCGAGCAGAATCGTCTCAAGGCATTTAGCCCGAGGCTGACAAATTCAAGAGAGTACCAGCCAGGATCCAGGTAGCCGGACGAAAATCACCCTACGCGCATCAGCCAGCTATTTTGCAGCCCAACATCGTTACTTGCCCTGCTCAAGGCATTTGCCCGAGCAGTAGTTTCCCTAAGCCATTTCGCCCAGGGACGAGCAAATTGAAGTAATTTCGATCCAGCAATCGTACGGACAACAACAACAACAACAACGGCAACCAATCGCCCTACGCGCATCAACCAGCTATTTTGCAGCCCAACCCAAACAGCGTTAATTGCCCTGCTCAAGGCCTTTGCCCGAGCAGTTGTTTCCCTAAGGCATTTCGCCCAGGGACGAGCAAATTAACGGGATACCGATCAAGTGATAGCGCGGACATAGCAATTCGCGCTAACTCGCCATCCACAACGAATTTACTAGCTCGCATCGCCAGCAGCCACCACGACCGACACGCATCGCCAGCAGGCCCACCGGCACCATTCATTAGCATCGTGTGGACGTGACAATTGGGCCAAATCACCATCTGCAACGAATTTACCAGCTCGCACCACCAGCAACCGCCACCATCGACATACGTGGGCGGCGACTGGACAACCACCACCAGCAGCCTGTGATGACGACACAACCCCGTCCGTCGCTCGAGGAAGCAATTGCTGCGACGCCCGGAGTGGGTCCGAGACCAATCACAATCGAAAAGTACCGGGCATGCTTAATCAAGCCGCTCGATACGACGGTCGACGCACCGGAAGAAAAGCGGCCAAGAGGTGGGCATATTGTCGAGTTCCGCCGCAAGAGCAGTGATTTGCGCCGGTTGGCACGTCTTGCGGTGACCAAAGCGGAGCGGGAGGCATTTCAAGCAGAAATCAAAGCGTTGGAGTCGAATTTCAAGGCAGAGCAGCGCCGTAAAAAAGTTCAAATGAGAAATTGTAGTTGTTAGATGAATAAATGTATTTGATGGAGGAAACGTGTATTTCATTGGGAAAACTTTAAAGTGGAGTTGAGTGTAGCTTACAGGTATTCCAGAGCAAGCGAGTGGATACGCGTACGCACGAAATCAATACAAGTGGGTATTTTGGTGCTACGTCCAGCAAAACTCGCCCCAGGTTAGTTAGGCCTCCGTAATAGTCCTAACAGTAGGTTACTTTGGCCTCGACACCAATCGATCGGCATTCGACCCTTTTTATTCGTGAATGCGAATTTCTTTTTTATGTATGTCCTTGCACTAAGGAAAAGAACCCGCCCCACGATATCGCAATGCTAGGCTGTCTCGCATTCACACGTCCTTAGACCAGGCCAATCTCGGCGGATCTTACCATCCTTTTTCGATCATCGGTGCAGTCTTTCACGGACTTCTTTATCTATACCTTTCACTACAATCCGTCAAATCATAACCTGGGATCTTGAAAACACCAAATGCTTCTGAATCTTTACCGACTACTCTTTTGAAATAGGGGCACTGCAGGTTTCACCCATAGCAAAGGACCGCAAAAGTAAAACTTTTTGCAGCAAGTGCAAAATACCTATACGTGGTGAGCACCAGATAAGAATATGTGCTAAATGTATAAACTAGATAATATAATACCTATTCATTAATTTTCTATGTTGTATTAACTCAAAGAATAAAAATAAAGCATTAAAAGCAATTAAATATTTTATATGGGTGCTCTAGCACCCTGGGTAGAAAAATTCCACTCTGTATATGGGTAATGTTTTAGGGTTAAATAACGCTCCATTGCTAGTATATTTAATAATTTTTTAAAATGCTACCAACCAGATATATTCTGTAGAATCATTGTTTTTCAGAATTGTATTGAAGCCACTGAAATTCCCAAATTTTTTATTGATGACCTTGAAAATACTAAATTTTAACATTGCTATCTGTAAACTGTCACGAATTGAAATTTTAAGAAAACATCAAAATAAAATAA
Organism: Odontomyia ornata; assembly: GCA_963969285.1. Lineage (NCBI taxonomy): Eukaryota > Metazoa > Arthropoda > Insecta > Diptera > Stratiomyidae > Odontomyia > Odontomyia ornata. Next base: position 117,740,067 of record OZ017742.1, read on the forward strand.
AATGATAGAGTTAGAGTTCTTGTAATTGATCTGTGAATTTTCTAGATTAAATGGATTTCTAACGCAGAAAAATAAATTCAAAGAAAACTTTAAAAAGATAGTCTTTAGGAAAAATAGTCCGTGTGGCATACTGGTTAGAGCACTTACCCCAATACCGAAGGTCGCTAGTTCAATTCTCGTTGGTGACAACGAGATTTGTTTCGCGTGAATATTTGGACGGACTATAAGCCTGTCCAGTTATGATGCTTACTGATTTAGGATCAGAACGTATCGTAGCTGGGTGGATGAACACATGGTCTAAGCGTGGTACTGACCATATCACCTTCCAGAGTGCCAGTACATTCGATCAAGATAATTAGATACTCGAACTATCTCTAAGCGAAGGCTCAAAAAGGGTTGTAGTGCTAAAGCAAAGAAAAATTTAATGTAAGGACGATTGAAGTTGAGGAGAGTGAGCTATCAACGCGGATGTAGAGTATACTTTTATATGATTTTAATTTTTATCGGTTTCCCGTTTGTTTTATGAGGTTGTGATTTTATGTTATGCTTATTTGTTCACAATAAATACTATCATGAATTTTTAAATGAACCATCTCTTCCCTTTCCAGTAACATATTTTTTTCAGGAGGAGACGAAAACGGGAGGTAAGTATGCGGTGAAAGGTGGGTTTTTGTGTAAATCTGCGAATGATCGGTGTTTTGGTTCGGGACGCGGTGCCATAATTTGTGATTGACATTTTTGATTAGCTTTGAGTATTTTCATCTAGAATTGAAGAAGCTTATTTGTGGCACTGCGTCGGTATTTAGATAGAGAACGTGTGAATTCGTTGCTGATTTGTCGACAGCCTCGCAAAGGCAAATTCAAGGTGATGACGACATTTTCTTAGGGGAGTTATTGAACGCGTTTGAAACGGGTATTTGACTTGGTGGCTGAAAGAAATGTATCCGGACTTTGTTGTAATCGAGCAGGTACGGTTGTGAACCCCGTCCAATACGCGAATGGGATCCGAATATTTAAAAAAAAAAAATTAATCAGGAAAATTGATATATTGTAGCAAAACCACAAGAGTTTAAAAAAACTAGTTAAACGCAAAATATAAAAACCCGGCGATAATTTCAATACATCTCGGAAATGTTTGAATTAAAAAATGAATGTATTGTAGATAAAATTGTACGGGAGAAGCGATAGATATAATGCCCTAATGAAAAATTTATGTTAAATGTTTAACATTACTGTTCATCCTGATGAATAGAAAAAGTTATTTCATAAGTTCCTTTAAAACAATTACAATATAATTAAAAATAAATATTACGCACTACTGCCCTCCATAATATAGCTAAATAGATTACATTATCAGATTTGCCACACGCAACTGCATGCTGGCGGGGAAGCATCTCTAGTTGAGTTTACTGGTCCATTCCTAGCCTGTAATGTGGACTAATTGATTTGTTACATTGATAGTTTTTTTGAATCTTTTGCATTTACAATTCAAATCAAATGACTTTTCGTCACATAGCTCGCAATATTTGGCTTCAAAACCAAATTAATATACAAAGATGCAATTTTGATGTCTTCTCATATTTTGTTCGAATGAATAAATTTGTAGAAAATACTTATACGATCTTGTGTATAAACCCGCGTAACAGGGTATAGTGCACATGATGCTTTATTAACTCTTATTAGTGTCGATGGGCACATAATTCACTTTTTCTGTTCGCTCTATCTTGTACTTACTTAAAATGGATTCATCGACTGAACAAAACCTACAATTTGCTTTACTTTCGTTTCAAGGAAATTTGAACAAATAATAAACTTATTGACAAAAGCGTAGAATTTGTTTCTGATAAGTTAAATTATATTGTAATTGGAAAAATGATTCAGCAATCCGTAACATTCTATAAGCATAGATTTAAGTTGCAAAATGAATTTGAATGAGCCTTCCTTAATCCCGCAGATGCATTGTATCTCTCACTGTACACGAATCTGGATTTAGTAAAACAAACATTTGATGATGTTCATTTTCCTTCAATCAACATTTGAAACATTAAAAATACATTTTCGGTTCTATCAGTATTTATACCGTTAATACAAAAGAGGTACTTGCCTCGAACTTCATCCAGAGAATGTGTTTACGACCTGCTTCAATCCAAGGGGTTCTCATTTCTTTATTCGGTTTGTTGAATTTATCAGTAAATGATACTACGCATATTGGTGAAAGTCTTCAATTGTTTTCGAAATTGTCGCGCTCAAGAGAATAGGCTTTTATCTTTTATTTTGTTCAAATAACCGGTTGTTTATGAAATTGGTCATGAAAATACGGGATTAGCTGAACGCGGAGGAATTGAACGGGAAAAACTTGGAGTGAGATGAAAAGCGCGGATTAGCGTGAACGAGGTTGGCGGATAATTTTTAAGTGTTGAAGGGTTTGATTGGTTTGCTTACTACGTTAATGATTGAGTGGACGATGCAATTTTGCAAATAACGGTGATTGAGGGAAATAAATTAACAATTTTTGGAATTGGGGGGAGTCTGTTCGAAATCGCAAGACAGCGCGGTCGCCGCGTGGAGAACTAACTTGAAGTGTTAGATACACGCGATTTTGTGGAATTGGATGACAATTCGATTTTTTAGAGTGAAAAATTGCCCCAATTAAACTTATCGGATGGCTCGGAGAGTGAAAGTGAAGGAAATGTTCCGATAATAGTACGGTTGAGTTAAAGCCAATTTTCAAAGTGAATTTTCTCGCAATCGTGCTGACGCGATCATTTGTGGTGTACGGAATAAGCCGTTTGTATAGAGGTTTTTGATTTGTCGAGTTGTAACGGAAGAATTAAACCGTTTTTCGCCGACTGGCCGACTGAATTGTCGAGAATCCCCATCTTTCTATTGGAATTTACTGCACACCGAAAGGGAACGAGATTTTTTAAGACTTTTGGCAGAATCAGTGGAACGCCCGTACTCCAAAGAGCATTTGTCTCCACCGATAAGACGGAAGTTAGCTAGGTCGCGTATGAATTCATATAGGCAATAATTTAGTCACGGGACTCCAAAGTTTTCTCATGATAGACATCGGAAACGTCAGCCGTCTAGGGAAACGTGAAGTAATCATTGATTGTATTCGATTAGGCGCCCGTTATTCTTTTTGTGTTTTGTTTAAATTTCTTGAATTTAGTGAAAACAAAGCATTACTGCTAAATTTTTCATTCAGTCATAATTAAATGAAACGGTTGGTGCGAGTGGATTTTGGTTTCGGTTTCGATTATTTAACAGTTCCAGGATTCCCCGCCCCGAACACGAGCGCTCGTCTGAGGAGGTTTGGGGGTAAGTACCCTTCTTTGTTCAACAATATACGAGTATTTTCTTTGCATGTTTCATTAAATTTACATACATACTAATACCTGAACCAAAGCACTCGGACACCTGCGTTTCTGTCAATAACTTCTGTAGTCTCAAAAAGAACTTGCTTATTCGGTACCGCCTTTGTATTTGATTATTTAATATTATAAACTAAAGATAATTGCTATGATCTCTCGTTTGGATATTCTTTTGTTTTTGAGCAGAACATAATGTTAATTTTTTTGTTGTTAAATAAAATGTATTAATATCCCATAACTTTCGGTCTTTCTATTCCGCTTCTTTTGGACCGAGTATAGGACCCGGTACGGTGGCAGGCTGCCACCTCAAAACACGTGCCAGCCGCCGGGTACATAGTTAATTCTTCTTTGTTTCAGGTGATATCGCGGGTTGAGTGGCCCAAGCAGAGTGCCTCTTTATGGCATAGCGTTATGCAATCAAATTGTATAATTCTATGGCTTAATTGGTCACCGGGGCACTCCCCTTCTGATGGGAAAGTTCATGAAATTCAAGTTGTATGAGTTTTCCACTCAGAAGAGGAATACCTGGCCACTGCAACAAAATATTGTTACATGTACAAATAATTCTACGAGCTACTGTCGCAATTGTTTTCACAACAATGAAGAACACGAATTCACTCGAAACCACGAGAACCAAACAAGCATGATCAACATCTGCAAGTGACGTCACTCCATTCATTAATTTGCTCAAATCTACCAGGTACCTCTCGGTAGAACATTCGCCAATAAACGAGAAATGGGTGAATAGGTAGAGACCCTATATAAAGGCGAGCTGAATGAATGGGGGGATCATGATTCATTACAACCGCGATAGAAAACTGCGATATAGTGGAACGCGAAGTAAAGACGATTGATTGTTTGAGTGCGAAGTGATTTAGAAGACAATTGCGATAAGAAATTTATGCACAAGTGTTAGATTTTTTTCATAGTGAAAATTAAAATAAGTGAAAGTGTTAACTGATTATTGTTTATTTTATTTAATTAAATAAACTCTTTTAACTTAAATTAAAAGACATTGCGTTTTCACTTTCCCGGAACATTTCAATTATAGGCCGCGAACCGAAAACTCGCGACAGTGGTGTCAAGAAGTGCGAAAGAAAAATTTTGAAAGTGAATATTTGAACATTTTTATAGTGCACAATAGGAAAATTTAAAGAAACATTAAAAATGCCACGAAGCTTAAACTTAAAAATTAATGAATTGACCATGTCGGAGCTTTAGGAAGAGTTGGAACAGCGAAACCTGGCTACGCAAGGTACAAAGGCTACACTGATTGCACGCTTGCGTGACGCAATTGAATCGGAAGGCATGTATCTGGATTCGGGTGAGCCCTCAGATGCAGAAAAAGGCATAGAAGGTGGTGAAGCAGAAACAAAAAAAACCAAAGGAACCAGAAAATGCGCTGATGCAAATGTTAATGCAGCAAGAGCAGCGACAACAGTCATCCAATTTAACTGCGAAGCTCAATGAACAGTCATCCAATTTAACTGCGAAGCTCAATGAACAGTCGTCCAATTTAACCACGAAGCTAGATGAGCAATCAGCAAAGTTAAATGAACAAACAACGAAGCTAAATGAACAATCAGCGCAGCTAAATGAACAGACATCCAGTTTAGCTGCGAAGCTAAATGAACAATCAGCAAAAATGGACCAACAAGCGATCGAAATCAAGGCAGACATCGCACAGAAGCTGGAAAAACAGTCAACCGAAATAAAAGTGGAGCTCAGTAGTCTCAACAGCCAAATTAAATGCGTCGAGGAGAAGGTATACCAGGTCGAGGAGAGAATCAACCTTGAGATCAGCCAGGTAAACCATGAGATGGAAAAAGTGAAAAAGGACTTGGAAGCAGCGAAGGCAGTAATAACCGCCTCACCAGCCCCAATTATAACCGCAGCGCAAAGCTCATCTAGAAATGTGCAAGCACCAATATTCGATGGGCAAACGGTCTGGAGTATTTACAAAATCCAGTTTGAAGCAGCCGCTAGGATAAATCACTGGAATGAGCAGGGACGAGCAACTGCATTAATTCCTGCTCTAAGAGGCCCAGCTGCCGAGCTTTTGCAGACTATCCCCGTTGAGCTGCATTCAAACCCGGTTGCTATAATGAATGCGCTGGACATGCGTTATGGAGACGATCATCTGAAGCAGATTTACCGGACACAGCTACGGCATCGGATGCAGAAGTCTGGCGAAACCTTGCAGCAGCTAGCACAAGACATTGAGCGACTGGCACTTTTGGCTTACCCAGCGTACGACCCAGAACATCGAGATGACGTAGCAGCAGAAGCATTCATCAGCGCCTTAAAGGGCAAGGAATTGCAACAAGCCGTGCGGTTAGCTCAAAAGCAAACAGTCAAGGATGCATTGGCTTATAGTTTAAATTTTGAGGCAGCCAAAAATGTGACCCGTACCACTGCCCGGGTTCGCGAGGTACTGGCAGATAATTGCAGGTGTGAGCGCGTGGGAATTAAGCGAGAGCTGCAGGTTAATGGTGCGCCTAGATGCTGGATTTGCGGGGAAAAAGGGCACCTGCAAAGAGAGTGCAAGAAGGGAAGAAGACCGAGCTATTGTCCAGGGTGGTGGAGATCCAGACCGTGTCAGGAGCCTAGAATGGAGGCCCATCAAACTGCAAGGGCCAAGCTCGTGGGGCGAACGTTGGCTAGGAGTATCGACATCCCCAGCACCGTGCCAAGGCAACATCGTGGAGAAGCAGACAGATGCCTTCCTGGTCAAGTTGATGAAGAACAATGCACCCTAACAAACGACACTGGTGCAACCCGATCGACGATCCGACCAGACCTAGTGAGGCCCCAACTGCTTCACAAGGGCAGAGTTCATGGAATTGCTGACGCCCTATCTCGTCATCCATGTCCAGCTAACTGCGAACATTGCCAACGGATTGAGGAAAAGGAGCCGCCCGTTGATCTGCGAGTGATAACGGCCGAATTCAATGAAGGTTGGTCATCGGAGGAGATTCGAAATGCCCAGTTAGCCGATGAAGATATCGGACCATTGCTCGTATGGAAGGAGACGACTGGGCGACCGGAGTGGAAGGACGTTTCGATGCATGGCGCAACCCTGAAAAGCTATTGGGCACAATGGAACTCCCTTCAGGTGGAGGGTGGCGTACTCAAGCGGAAATGGGAAACGGCGGATGGCAGCTCCTATAGGATGCAAACTGTACTACCCAAAAGCCGAATCCACGATGTGATTAAGGAAATGCATGAAGGATCCTCGGGAGGCCACCTTGGTGTTAACAAGACCTTAGCGAAATTGCGGGGAAGGTTCTACTGGCTCCACGCTCGAGAAGACATAGAGGACTGGTGTCGCAGATGCACAATTTGCGCTTCCGTCAAAGGCCCAAAGCGAAGACTGAGAGGACAAATGCAAACCTATAACGTAGGCGTGCCATTCGAAAGGATTGCTGTTGACATCGCAGGACCCTTTCCTGAACCCGACTGGGGAAATCGATATATGCTGGTTGTAGCCGATTATTTCAGCAAGTGGCCTGAGGTCTACCACATTCCCAACCAGGAAGCAACTACTGTAGCCGACCAGCTAGTGTTAAATTGGGTCAGTAGGTACGGCGTACCTTGCGAATTACATTCAGATCAAGGCCGAAACTTTGAGTCACTAGTTTTTGGCGAAATGTGCGAACTACTGGGAATAGGGAAAACGAGAACAACACCGCTGCATCCCCAATCCGATGGAATGGTCAAGCGGTTCAACGGCACGCTCAATAAACATCTAGCCAAGATGGTTGACGAGAACCAAAGGGACTGGGACCGACATATCCCACTATTTTTGATGGCGTACAGAGCTGCCGAACATGCATCGACGGGCCAAGCCCCAGCCAAAGTCATTTTTGGAAAGACTATTCGTTTGCCAGCCGATATAAAGTTCGGAATACCCCCTGTGAAACCCCAAACGGTCTCGGAGTACGCAAGTGATCTAAGACAACGGTTGAACCAGATACATCGGACAGTGTGAAAACACCTCGAATCGGCTACTGACCGCATGAAGACCAGGTATGATCTAAAGGCTAATTCTACTGGCTTCCAGCAAGATGACTTGGTGTGGCTTTATAACCCGCAACGGCGAAAGGGTAGGTCTCCAAGGTTGCAACATAATTGGGAGGGACCATACCGAGTTACAAAGCGAATCAACGACGTCGTATACCGAATACAGGAACATCGTAAGCCGAGAGCTAAAATGAAAATCGTGCATCTGGACCGTCTTGCCCCATATTACACCCAGGGAGAATTGACTACAAATAGCGACACATCTTTTCGGGGCGAAAAGAACTGAGGTGGGGGCAGTGTTACATGTACAAATAATTCTGCGAGCTACTGTCGCAATTGTTTTCACAACAATGAAGAACACGAATTCACTCGAAACCACGAGAACCCAACAAGCATGATCAACATCTGCAAGTGACGTCACTCCGTTCATTAATTTGCTCGAATCTACCAGGTACCTCTCGGTAGAAAATTCGCCAATAAACGAGAAATGGGTGAATAGGTAGAGACCCTATATAAAGGCGAGCTGAATGAATGGGGGGATCATGATTCATTACAACCGCGATAGAAAACTGCGATATAGTGGAACGCGAAGTAAAGACGATTGATTGTTTGAGTGCGAAGTGATTGAGAAGACAATTGCGATAAGAAATTTATGGACAAGTGTTAGATTTTTTTCATAGTGAAAATTAAAATAAGTGAAAGTGTTAACTGATTATTGTGCATTTTATTTAATTAAATAAACTCTTTTAACTTAAATTAAAAGGCATTGCGTTTTCACTTTCCCGAAACATTAAAATTATAGGCCGCGAACCGAAAACACGCGACAATATATTTGGATTAATTCCGGTTGGGTGGGTGCGAAGGGGCTCCATCGCCACCCGGTTGCCCCTCTTTCATTTGTGGGCCATGAACTTCGTCGGGTAATGACGAGGTTGCCCCAAGTCCGCTTTTCTTCTCAGGTTCCTCTTGTTTTCGTAACAAGTTCTATCTCCCTCGGTGTAGTTATCTACACTTTTTGCGACTTCGGTCGCCTCTTGATCTCCAACCAAATTCGTGAGTGCGAAATTTTTTTGTAGTAGGTGCTCGTGCTGGGGAAATGAACCCGCCCCACGACACCGCAACGCTAGCCTGCCAGCGCATTCACGCGTCTCCAGACGAGGGCATTCTCGGCAGATACCGACACCTTCTTCTGCCGAGGCAGCAGACCATCGCTGCAGTCCTTTACGGACTTTATTGAAACTACATATTCACTACAACTTAGTCTACTCGCGTAAGACCTGCAACCGTAATTCCTCTCCAAACTAGCTAGCATATAAGCAGCCACCTCAGAGTAAACTAAGGGTGCGCGGACTAGTTGACCTGTTGGGTGCAGGCCATTGGCATGTACCGAGACTCCACCTCTTTAACCGCTGAGAGGTCGGTTTAGATTTCCTTCAGGATATCTCGAACGTAGGAGAATCGTGTTTAAAATCATTACCCACCAATGTCATTATTTAAGTAGCTCATATGCATTTCAGATATATTCGAGCATTTTTACTCCCCTTAAACAAATTGATTCATTTTTAGTTCGCCTCATATAATTGAGGTAGAAATTAAAATGCCTTAACAAGTAGGTAGCAATCGAAATTCCGACCAGATTAGTTAAATGATTGCTTCCATGAGAAGCAAAAAACAATTTCTTTTTTTCGCGAAACCACTTTATAAGAGATTTAAATTAAAAATGAAAATAAAGCGAAATATTGCAATTCATTCTGCTATCTATATGCCACACAACCCAACCTCCTCTCGTTTATCACTTAATAATTAAAATAATAACCAAATTTTCATCCAACTTACATGATTAATATTTGCACCTGAAATAAAGAAAGGATACCCCTATGTAACGATATCTCAACAATAATTAACAGCTGTTGATCAATTGATTGAATCTAATTTGTATTTGCATCAACACGAAGTGATTGTGTCCATTATTCAGTGTTTGACTTTAATCGCGTTGTTGTTGCTGTTGAAAATTTATTGGATAATTTGTAGGGTGAAAGGCAACAATTATTCATTGCTAATGAAGAAAACAAAATTTTCTGCTAGTCAACTGAAAGAAAAAAAGTTTTATTTTCGTTTTTGTTACTACTTTCAAGTTTTTTTTTGTTCAGTTTTCTCATGTTTCGTTTGGCATCTGTATGAAATCAATGTACGGAAGGTTTTTTTTTGTCTTCCACGATTCATGCGTTGAATGATCTATCGATCGATTTAATGATGGTTTTTCAAAATATCTTCACGTCCGGTTACTGTAGTCAAATTGAGATTTATTCATAAGAAAATCTAAAGAAAAGATTGAAAGGTTAAAGGCATGAAAATCAAAAGACCAAGCACGTGATAGAAACGGAACAATGGATTCGATATAGAACAGATCTTTTCGTTTGCTTTTAATGCAATGAAATAATATATAATCACTTTCAAGAATATTTTTAAATTAAACGAATTGAAAGATGGATTCTATTTTGAATAGTGTGTCTATAAAACACATCATTCATTTATTTTTTATTGATTATGGCTATCCTGCAATGCAACTGAAGATGATGATTAGTAATTAAATTTTCCTCTATATGTGCAAAAAAGGAGAATGGAGTTCATACTTATAAACCATTTTATCGGATTGTATTCAAAAATGTGAAATGTGAACATAATCATTGTAAGAAAAATTGCACAAAAACCCAATTTGCTTTTAACCACTTTAATTCATTAGGGTGCATTTTTAAAAATTGCTAACCAAATAAATATTGCTAACAAATTATATTTTCATAGTTAAATTTATCTGATCTCTTGGAGAAATAAAAGTGCAATTTATGTACTTCAAAGAAATTTGAATATTACTCACAACTTTATTACGAGTATATTCTTGCGTTAAGTGAAGGACAACTGCTGTATGATAAAAAGAGTTGACATTTTCACCAACTATTTGACTTCGGGTCATTCGCGCGCTAGATAAACTTTTCCCATCAAACTCCTTCTGATAGAATTAAGACTGGTAGCCAACCCGAAAATTCCCAACAGGCACTTGGCTACCACTTCATATCAAGCAAAATCCCTACTCTTAGCTCCTGATTTTCAAACTGATCATCACCGCCATCATCTTCACCGGTAAGACCATAACGTTCCTGAACTATAACTCCTCAAACAGCACTGTAAAACTTATAGTTAACCCACTTTCCGGAGTACCCTCCACACCGCTATAGATCACCATCCTCAACAATCTCTCGAGGAGTGGTTAAAATCTTGACGAAGACGATCAACGATCGTCGAAGCCCATTCAATTTACTTAAGCAAGACAAGAATTCTTGATCTTGGGATGGTGATCCCTCTACAATGTGATCTCTACGGTCGATCTGTTGTCGATCTGCGATCTGCAAATAAGCATCAAACATGCTTTGTATCAGCAACTGAAGGCTAAAGCCATGCAGAGCAGATACGGCTAGAGATAGTGGTAAGATCGTGGCTATTAGATAGTATGCTTTTAAAAAACGATTATGAGGTGATATGGCAGAAATGAATGCTTTCGAAACGTGTCTTTAGCATAACGTATCGCCTTGTACGGATGAGCATTTAGAAGTTGTGATCTTGGGTGAGTTCGATAGTATTTCTGCTTTGTTTTGAAAGTCTTGGCTTAAAAATTGCCCATGAGTATATCTGCTGGCAATTTTGCAAAATAATTAACGTCATTAGTTAAAGCGATCACATATGTAATTTTCTCACGATCAGTCGCACCGCATAATGTCGACAGGGAAAAGGTTTAAGGAATAGCGATCGGGTCTAAATTCGAAGAAGCACGTCTCAATGCAAGCACATGATTTCGATATGAATCAAGTGGGTTTTGGGTATTATGTAAATTGTATTTGACTTTGGTGTGCAAATAATAGAATGTTTTGCGTTACCTTGGGCCGTTTCTGCGTCACTGAGAAATAATGAAGATATTTCTTTAAAACTTCTAAGATTCTATTCTTAAAAGAAAAAAAATAAATAAAGAAAACCGACCTCAACATGTCCTAAAAAGAATGAAATGAATTTTATGGAAGTGGTGCCATATCATATTTTCCCCGATTCTTTTGTGATGGTGCAGATGTTGGAAGTATTTATGTTGAAATGGGGAAATTTATTTGGCACCGCCTCCATAAAATTTATTTCATTTTTTTAGGGCATTTCGAAGTAAGTTTTCTTTTTCTGCTAAAAGTTTTTTGTTCACCCATTTTAGTGGCAATTTTTTTCATTTCAAAACTCCGTTTTTTGAATACATTGTACCATGTATGTATACTAAAATATATTTTTTTACTGCAATGCAAAACAACTAGGGCTAAAATCTGTAGCCTTCATAGGAATCGAAGTTAGTTCTGATACATTTATTTAATACATGATCTCATCAACGTCGGCCTTGATTTTATTTTTCGCAAAAATCCAATATAAATTGTAGTTCTGAGAGATTTTCGAATTTCGAACTTTTTCTAGCCCCCATTTTGACATTCTAGCCTGACCCTGAAGTGCTTTTTTATTGTTCAACTTTTTTCTATTTTTGAGCGGCTGCCATTTTGTTTCAAATGGTTCAACTTTGGATTTTTTATTGTGAGCTTTATCACATACTTGTATGAATCTTTTGTACCAGTTTTGGTACACACCGGAGCTATACTTTGGTCGGAACAGAAATCACGGTGTTACATCTAAAACACCCTCTACATTGTTTTTGCTAAACCGATTTGAATGTTTTTGAAAATTTGTCGAAAATCGTAGCAAAATTGCGACCTCCAGGCACAAATTTCGATATATGCTATGGATACTCACGCCACGCAAGCGCACATGCACACACAAATATATAACACATCGCTCAATAAGTCCCGAGACTAATAACGAAAACAACATTATTTTTCAAAAATCATTTTCATTCATCAACATACTCTTTTTTTAGGGTGATACAATCTTGGTAGTGAAAAATATTCCGCCTTTAGTAGAACCTTCAAATAAAAAAAAATGAAAGAAAGTATATACCCTTTAATTCTACTATTTATTTTAAATTTAGTATACAATTGTTTCGTTCTCTACTTGAGAACTTCCTCAGTACTACTATTCCCTAAACTATAAGTGTCCTAATATTTATACTAAACTCATTAACGTATTAATATGAATCTCTAATTACATCTAATCCCTCAAAGTACTTTTACATAATCTCTAATTACCTGATCCTTTACCATTCAAAAATTTGTTTTTCCTTAATTACTACTTAACTACCTTCATTATTTTGTAAGCTTGAATAGCCAGGTGTATCCGTTACCTGGGTCGCCGTTCCAAATGCCCTGCGTCTTCCGATTGAATATCTCCAAGCTTTCTGCTACATCAAGCTTCCATCCGTTTTTAACCGTTTTCAGCATGCTTACGTTGTCCGCAGTAATGTCATGTTTTTCAAGGACTATATGCTCTGCTACTTTTGATTTGAAGTTTTTTGCATCCTGCTTTTTGTTTTTGTTGACTGCTTCCCTTAAGTGTTCATTCTATCTGACACCTAGTGATCTCCTCGTTTGTCCAATGTAACATCCATTACATTTCGTACACGATACCTTGTAGACTCCACTCCGCTCCATTTTGGGAATGGGGTCCTTGGTTGATCCAAGCAAGTTCTGTATTTTTGTGGCCCGGCTCGTATAAACTAGGTCGATGTCTACGTTCTTCATAGCCCTCTTCATTGTTTCCGTCCTTGAGTCAAACGTTACAACCAACCTCATCCGTTGCTCGACTTCCGCAGTTAGCGTTGTGAATTTTTTATTGAAGATCTCCTTCGTTCGTTTGGCTATCAATTTGGTGACCTCATCCGTATGGTATCCATTCCACTCGGCTAGCTTATAAATGTGGGACGTTTCTTTTTTCAGGCCTTCCTTATTCAATGGAAGCGTGAGCATTCGATTCACAAGCCAGCTAAATGTCGCCCATTTTTGCTGTTGGCAATGGTTCGAAGTGAAAGGAATTATCCGCATGGTGTCCGTTGGTTTGCGGTATATTTCGAATTCCAATCCATTAGCTCCTCTACATACCATTACGTCAAGGAATGGTAGCCGCCCCTCCGACTCCAGCTCGTGGGTGAAACTGATGTTGTTGTGGATTGAGTTGATCGCCGTGAGAGTTTGCTGGACCTGATCCTCTTTGATGATCGTGAAGATATCGTCTACATAACGCACCCATCGATGTGGCAGTTTGCCTTCTTGTGCTAACTTCTCCTCCAAAAATGCCATAAAAACTTCGCTTAGAAACGGGGAAAGAGGGTTTCCCATTGGAGCACCACGTGTTTGCTTAAAAAATTCTCCCCTGAAGGTGAAATAGCTTTCACCCATGCAGAGTCTAGCCAGTTTCAAATACATTTTGGCTCGTGCCTTCCATTGTTCTCCTGATCCTTGTATCAGAATCCACTCCTCAAGTAACGTAAGTGCTTCTTGGACCGGAATACTGGGAAAAAGTGCCTTAACGTCAAATGACACCATCGTATCCTCATCTTCCAAAGGTCCCCAGGACAAAACCTTTGAAGTAAATTCTGCCAAATTTGCTACTGATCTGGTAACAAATTTTTTGTCCATGTTATTGAACTCCTTGACTAAGCACTTCGCAATTTTCTGAGTAGGAGCGTTTTCTGCTGACACAATTTCACGCATTTCATGGTCAGGCTTGTGAATCTTCGGAAGTCCTATGATCCTTGGCAGCGATGGGTTGGTTACTTTTAAGAATTTTTTGATTTCCTGAATCCATGGTTCACATTCTTTCAGCACTTTGGTTGTAACGTTTGACTCAAGGACGGAAACAATGAAGAGGGCTATGAAGAACGTAGACATCGACCTAGTTTATACGAGCCGGGCCACAAAAATACAGAGCTTGCTTGGATCAACCAAGGACCCCATTCCCAAAATGGAGCGGAGTGGAGCCTACAAGGTATCGTGTACGAAATGTAATGCATGTTACATTGGACAAACGAGGAGATCACTAGGTGTCAGATGGAATGAACACTTAAGGGAAGCAGTCAACAAAAACAAAAAGCAGGATGCAAAAAACTTCAAATCAAAAGTAGCAGAGCATATAGTCCTTGAAAAACATGACATTACTGCGGACAACGTAAGCATGCTGAAAACGGTTAAAAACGGATGGAAGCTTGATGTAGCAGAAAGCTTGGAGATATTCAATCGGAAGACGCAGGACATTTGGAACGGCGACCCAGGTAACGGATACACCTGGCTATTCAAGCTTACAAAATAATGAAGGTAGTTAAGTAGTAATTAAGGAAAAACAAATTTTTGAATGGTAAAGGATCAGGTAATTAGAGATTATGTAAAAGTACTTTGAGGGATTAGATGTAATTAGAGATTCATATTAATACGTTAATGAGTTTAGTATAAATATTAGGACACTTATAGTTTAGGGAATAGTAGTACTGAGGAAGTTCTCAAGTAGAGAACGAAACAATTGTATACTAAATTTAAAATAAATAGTAGAATTAAAGGGTATATACTTTCTTTCATTTTTTTTTATTTGATACAATCTTTCCAACGCCTTTCCAAAATTTATCCTTTGCTTCAAAATAGGTTTCAGTTTCGGCAATGACCTCCTCATTCGAGCCAATTTTTTCCCTGGAGCATTTTTTTTTTAGATCAACAAAGAGCCAGTAATCGCTGGGAGCTAAATATGGCAAATACGGGGGGTGGGGAAGCAAATCATGGCCAAATTCGTTCAATTTTGCCATTGTTGACTCGTTGCTGTCCACTGAAAGCAATCGCGGCACCCACTTGGGAAAAACCTTTTTCATGCTCAATTTTTCATGAAGGATTGTAAATACTCTTCCAGATGATATCTGTGTCATTTCTGCAATCTTACGGACCTTCACTTTGCGATTTTTCAATACAATTTTTAACACGTCACTCACATTTTCTGTGTAACGGCTTCCAATTGCCTACCCGAACGTTCCGCACCGTTTGTGTTGATCTACACGCGAAACTCGCCTCTTTCCATTTTTCAAACAAATCACAAAGTGACTTTACTCTCACGTCAATCATTCTGCTGTCTGTGATCCGATCGACGAATTTTCCACGTTTCATGTGAAGGTTCGCACTCTATGGAAACGCGGCCAGTTTGGTACTATTGGCACCATCTCTGGGTTAGTCTTGGGACTTATTGAACGATGTGATGTGATATATATATATATATATATATATATATATATATATATATATATATATATATATATATTCTTTGTAGCACAACAGCCCCTCTCGGTCCTTCACTTAGAGATACTTACAGTATCTCATTTTCATGACCGAATTGATTTTTTTCGGAAGTTGTTTTGGTCAGTACCATGCTCCCGTGTGCTTGCTCAGCTATGATATGATCTGATTAAATCAGTACATATCACCACTGAGTGAACACTCGTAGTCTGTCCGAAAAATCCCCTGAACTAAATCACGTTGCTCCCAACAAGATTTGAACCTGGGACCTTCGGCTTATGTGTTCATGCTCTGGCCACTAGGCCACACAGATAACATATATATATATATATATATATATATATATATATATATATATATATATATATATATATATGTATATATATATATATATATATATATATATATATATATATACATTTACGCACACTCACCCATATATATATATATATATATATATATATATATATATATATATATATATATATATATATATATACACATTTACGCACTCTCACCCATAAATATATATATATATATATATATATATATATATATATATATATATATATATATATATATATATATATATATATATATATATATATATATATATATATATATATATATGTATATATATATATATATATATATATATATATATATATATATATATATATATATATATATACATATATATATATATGTATATATATATATATATATATATATATATATATATATATATACTGTGGACAGTGGAATGAGATTGGATACTGAGCTTCTTCAGAAAGAACCAGTGATACACTTATTCATTTCAACTTTTTCATATCCTCTTTCATCATATTCCGAAAGGAGAAAGGATATGGATTGGTACCATTACCACACTCACAACACAAATATTCAAATTAATGGTTAATTTTTTTTCATTTTTATATATTTTTTTAATTTTGTTAGTAATTTCATTATTAACAATGATCAAGACACATAATCTAACTATTGGATTGTAGGATAGCACACACATATAACCAATTAGAGGATATGTGACGTTAGTAACTAAAAACAAGAACAAGTTGGGTAAATAGACCTACGGTCATGTCAGAAGGGTTTTGTATTCAATTTACAAAATGCAGTCACCAGATCGAATAAAATCAAGAAACGATTTTATTGGAGAAAATATGAAATTCGAAGATCATACTATTATTAACAAAGTTGAACGAATTTCGTGTTCTGAGATTTTTGTTGTTGTTATACTCATTAATATCTTCCTTGATAATTATTTCAGATATCCATTCGATAGGGAGGAAACACATTTTTCATGTATTTCCCCCCTGTGCCCCCACTGAAGCAAAAACTGACAGTTTAACAACTGTTTTGAAAAGCTCCCATGAAAACTTTCATTTCATACTCATACCGGGTACGTTTGATGAATTTTTATTTTCAGGAGTCACTCTCCTGTACTGTTATCATCGATTCATGGCCAATTTTTTAGGGTTTTGTAAAATAATTTTACAAAACCCTTCTAAAATCGCGTCCTGTCTGTCCGTCTGTCTGTCCGTCCGTCCGTCCGTCCGTCCGTCCGTGTGTCACAGCAGTTTTTCTCGGAAACTACTTAAGCTAGAAACATCAAATTTTGTATGTAGGTGTAAAGTATCCTAGAATGGTTACAAAGCCCTTTTGCTAGGAGCTCTCTCCCGCCTCCTTGACTTGCTTCGCTTATGAGTATTAATTGTAGGTACTCATCTTCATTCATTTATTAAATTGAATCAAGTGTTCAAAGCATGCACCTTAAACGTTGAAGTTGGGAAAAAGTAACTGAAAATTATTCAATTTTCGCATTTAAAACAGCCACCATTTTGTTTTACGATTACTGATACCACTAGCTGAACCGATTCGCAAAGATATTGATGACACCTATCATTCCTGAAATTTTCATGCAAATCCTAGCAAAACTGTAGTGTCTGAGTCGGCAAAAAGCGCATGTTGTTCCATAGCCATTATGTTGCCATAGTAATGCAGTGCATATTGTTTCATAGTAATACAGGCAAATTCAATCCGCTATAACTTCGCTAAATATAATTCAATCTGTATGAAACTTTCAGGATAGATCAATCTTATAAACAGACATCTACGTACTGAGCTCTATTGAATTTAAGGGTACCGTTAAGATTTTATTCAAGAAAACATAAAATCGATAAATCATACTATTACTAACAAAGTTGAGTGAATTGTGACTTCTCACGTATTTGTTGTTGTTGTACTCACCAAGGCCTACATTCCTGATTTTTTTCAGACTTTTCGGATCACAGGTGTCCAATCGCGAGGGGGGGGGGGGACAGCAATTTTTCGTGTAGCTCCCCTCCCTGTGCGCCCCTCGAAGCAAACTTTGCCAAACAAAGACCTGTTTTGAAAAGTTCTCATCAAGACCTTTCATTTGATACCCATATCGGCCACCTTCAATGAAATTTTTTTTTCGGGGGGTCACTCCCCTATATGGGGAGACCCCCCTTAAATACCTTATAAAATTTTTTTCGTATTCGAACTTTGAAGAGAACACCACTTTACACCTACATACAAAATTTGATGTTTCTAGCTTAAGTAGTTTCCGAGAAAAACTGCTGTGACACACGGACGGACGGACGGACGGACGGACGGACGGACAGACAGACGGACAGACGGACAGACAGGACGCGATTTTAGAAGGGTTTTGTAAAATTATTTTACAAAACCCTAAAAAGAAGAAGAAGAAGCTCTTTTCGTATTAATTTCAAAATTTTCGAACAATTTTACTCTTCTATCAAATTTTGCAACTTCCCAGTCAGCAACTAAAGGCTGCTGGTGTAAGGGAAGTTATTTAATGTTCAAAAAAAAACAACATAAATTAAATTTAATCAGGATCGCAAAACATGACTTCTCAGATTCTCCAAACCTCAACAGTGTGTTCCCTAAGTAGCTTCTTAAATATTGGAAAGACTTTAACCTTTTTCAACTCAGTTGGTAATGAGTTATATACTTCCATTGCTAATCTAACAGGGTCGCTAGGTTTTCTTTTAGTTCGAGCAAACGACAACTTAAGATAATCATTATATCTGGTATTATAAGAATGAATGTCACAGTGTTTGATTAGCTGGAAACCCAATTTCATTTCAGAATTAAGTATTCTGAAAATAAATTTAGCTTTTCCCATATATATCATCTGCCTGATACTAAATTTCTTCGTTAGTGGATAAAAGGTAATACTAGGGGTCAGTCTATCCAAGCCATGTATAGCCTTGACAATCTTATTCAGCATTCTATGAATTGAATCAATGTTCGATTCCGAAGTATGACACCAATTCATAATGCCATAAGTAATCAAAGGCAAAACATGAGCATTATAAATTAAGTTTTGAAGACCAATATCTAAGTAATTTTTACACATAAACACCCTAATCCAAAAAACCTTTTTCGATTTCAGACTACTAATCTGTTGAGTCCATGACAATCTATCATCTATGATAAGACCTAGGTATTTCCTCGATGCTACACGCTCAATACTTTCATTGAACATTTTAATGTCCAGCACAGTATCTGCTTTGTTTAGTTGTTTAAATAGCATAAACTTGGACTTTTTAATGTTTATAGTGTAGTGAATTGAGAATGTTCATATGTCCGTAAAGGACTGCAGCGATGTTCTGCTGCCTCGGCAGAGGGAGGTGTCGGTTTCTGCCGAGAATGCCCTCGTCTGGAGACGCGTGAATGCGCTGGCAGGCTAGCATTGCGGTGTCGTGGGGCGGGTTCGTTTCCCCAGCACGAGGACCCACTACAAAGATATTTCGCATTCACGAATTGGTCGATAGCTCAAAAGGCGACCGAAGTCGCAAGAATTGTAGATAACCTCACCGAGGGAGATGTAGCTTGTTACGAGAACAAGTGAAACCTAAAAAGAAAGGCGAACTTGGGGTTACCTCGTCGTTACCCAAATAAATTCATGGCCCACAAATGAAAGAGGGGCAACCGGGTGGTGGTGGAGCCCCTTCATACCCACCCAACCGGAATAAATCCATAGATAGCTTGTTGAAGTGGTCAGGTATTCCTCTTCTGAGTGGAAAACTCATACAACTTGAATTGTATGAACCTTCCCATCAGAAGGGGAGTACCCCGGTGACCAATTTATGTCATAGAATTATACAATTGGATTGCATAAATCTATGCCATAAAAAGGCACTCTGCTTGGGCCACTCAACCCAAAACGTCACCTGAAACAGAAAAAGGAATTAGTTTGTACCCGGTGGCTGGCTCATGTTGTGGTGGAAGCCTGCCACCGTACCGGGTCCTATACCCGGTTAGATAAAACGGAAGGGAAAGACCGACGGTTAAAGTTTAATAATTCATTTTTTTATTTCAATATACTCGTAATAGGGTGTTTAATAATTTTCATATTTTCTATTCAGAAATATAACGTAGAATTTACTGCGGAATTATGCTAAGCATCAATGAAGTCTATCTCTTTAAATATAATTGTATAATTACTGAACTAGAAGACAAATAAAATGATCGGATTTCCAAAGGGTCTACGCTAGCTTTTTGGCCAAAAAGGAAACGTCCAACTAACACAAATTTTAAATTCCCAACGAATTTTGAATAGTTAAAGCCTATCGAATAGTAATTCATTACCAAAGGAGCTAATGGAATGTACGTCAATTTTCGTTCAATTATTAGTTCTAGATTTCAATTAGGGCTTCATGAAATGAATGAATTTTGTCTGAATGAAACTAATTGAGAAAGATAAGGTTACTGAAACCTTGGCAAGCATTTAAATGAGAAACAATAATATCAACAATTATTTGAACTATTCAAACAATTTTTCTCGAAGATTAAGTAGTTTATGAAGTAATGATTATGTAAATTAAACATTCATTGCATAAATACAAAATTAAGAAATGCACAAATTTGGCAATAAATGAAGAGTATTGAATAAACATTATTCAAAATCTTACTATGGACTTTTCCTCAAATCTTGAGATTGATGAAGTTAAGGAGTAAATTTTACTTGTAGACATAGAAATTCATATGTTATAACATATTCAAATTATTAAAGAATCGTTAAAAATGAAAAATTATTATTTTAAATTCTATTGTCGTTGATGAATTCTTAATTTTAATTTCTTCCTAAATTCTATTCAACTGTTGAATGCAGTTCTATGTTATAATCAGTCTTATTTGAATCCAGCACATTTTTTTTTTTTGCCGTGTTCCCTTTTCTTAAGGATGGTTATATTAATTTATTCAAAAATAAGTAAAACTGCCCATTTCATAGTTCAAATAAAACGTATGGCCATTAATTGTGGAAAGGGTTCATTTCCCAGCTTCAAAAAAAGAATTTTGAAAAAAAAATATATTAAGCGTAATTATGTACATTAATTTTGGACAAAACCTAAAATAAATTGTATGTCGCATATCTTAACGGGAATTCAAAATATATAAATCGACTACTTTAAGAAATTGGTCAAATACAAAACCAAATAAGCGTTGTTTGGTTATTTTAATTAGTTAATAGCGACTATTTTACAATTTAGCACAAATTTCATTTAATTTTAATGAGTAAACACGAATCACAAATAAAATAACTAGATTGTTTGTAATTCAACTTTCGATATAGTCAATACGAAGATCAATGTCTTTTAAATTAAACGCATTCTACATGAAGTACAATAGTGGTGGAGTTGCATCGTTGTCAATCAAGCTTTATCTCCAATTTTAATTTCTCGCACCAAACATTACCATCTACAATTAAAATATACATCTGGACATTAACTGGACATTCAGGGAACAAAAATCCTTCAATTTTATTATTAACGTCTATACCAAAATATAGAACTGCATAAAGGTCCTTTCTTTTCTAATCGTATCTACTCGCGATCTACTATATTTAAGGAATTACATTTCTGTATGATTAAAATAACGATGAAAATTATATGTGTCGGTGAATATGTGTAAATATTTGATAATTATGTACATAAATAATGAATGAGTGTAAAATATAAAAGGTTATATGAATAGCGAATACTTTTACTTGTTATAAACTTTGCATTAATTCCTTGGTTGATCGTCCCGTACACTCCTAGAACACTTCAAATCGCATCGAACCACCACACTCTGCAAACCGTTCTCTCGCTCGTTCATACACACTTGTCTGACGAATGATGAACTTTGTGACGTCTTAATCCTCTCGGATCTTCGGATCTGTGTGATGTTAGCTCGTTAAGATCTGCTTCCTCCAATTCCGAGTCTTCAGGCTGAATCGATATTTTGGAATTTCTGTTCCGGATTCACTAATTTTACGATTTTCCACACTATCATGCTAGCGACAAAGACTGGAAACGGGTGCGCGTAGCACAGCCTGAATGCAAGGAATGTCTCGCACAGATCACACAATATGTGTATTTATTTATTGGCATCGTATGCCATCCAACGCATAGCAAATCACGTGTGAGTCCGAAGAAAATTATAAATATTTCACTTGGAGATATCTGGCGATTCCGGTTGGCTGGCTTGGTTTAATATCCAACGGAGTGGATAAAATTTCTATCCACATTCCGTCGTGAATTTTCCAACATCCACTATTTAGAAACTTCATGCAGTATGATTACTCTTCCAGGCTAATGCTGCTTTTTCTCACGCATATGGTAGATAAAAAACTCGGGTTAGCTTCACTTAAAAACCTGAACGACCGAAGCGATATCGCGACGAAACAATAATTTTTCGGGCTATTATGTTAGACAGGGGCTTTTGATTTCTATGATTATTTTATTCTTTTTTTTTTTTTTTCAAAACTCTTTGCTGGCGCAGTTCTCGTGCGTGCTTCCCGTAGCGGCCCAAAG
The DNA here is from genome assembly GCA_963969285.1 of Odontomyia ornata. Classification (NCBI taxonomy): domain Eukaryota; kingdom Metazoa; phylum Arthropoda; class Insecta; order Diptera; family Stratiomyidae; genus Odontomyia; species Odontomyia ornata. The sequence continues at coordinate 117,762,564 of OZ017742.1, forward strand.
CCGACTCCCTAACCGTACTTTTTCCTGAACCCGCAAGATATCCAACACCGCGCGAAGACATCTGCGTCAAATTGACATCTAGTTCACCTCGCTGTCGTTTGTGGTGAATACTCCGCCGGTGGTTTATGCCTTCGATGAAGCCAAAATATAGGGTGTTTTTCAGGATGTATCCAATTTTCAAATGAAATAAAATACAGATAAATTGTATTGATTGTCATGAAATTGGTTTTATTGGAAAGGTAATTCCCGACCATTTTTATTTGAATATAGTTTCGGGTATGTGAGCGCCACAACTAGCGCGGGGAACTCCAGACGAAGGGTCAAATTTCGACTACTCTAACCAATGATTGAAGCCGTATCTCGCAAATAACGCGGTGAATATTGTCTTCCCGGGAGTTAAGTACAAAAGACATTTTCTTGACTTATTTTTCATGTGAAAAAAAAGCGAGTGTTGCGATGGGGAAGGTGACTGAATGGTTACTCATTGTTAAATTGAGTTTGTGCTGTGTGCCTGTGGCAGCGCTGGCTTTTAGAGCCCTACTCCTCGATTACTACAATAGTTAACTTATTCCCTAACAACCATGACCCGTACTCCATTAAATCGTCATTTACTTTTTGTTCTAATGCAGTAGGAGAGAAATCCGAATATAATAGCAATATATCATCCGCATAGATAATATATTTGCCCTTCAAATTAGAAAAATAAATATTATAAATGTATAAAATAAATAAAGTTGGACCCAATATGGAACCCTGCGGAACGCCTATGTTGATTTTATATTTATCACTCATTTTTTGATTCAAGCAAACAGCAATTGTTCTGTCCTTCAGGAAGCTTTCAAACAATTTCAAAAGAGTGCCTCTTATTCCTAGTTCACTTAAGCATTGAAGCAGAATCGAGTGATCAACAGTGTCGTAAGCCTTCGCTAGGTCAACAAATATTGCTGCAACATATTTACCTACATCTTGTTCGTTGTGGATGAACTGTAAGGCATAAGTAATAGCAGATGTTGGGCTACCTTTCTCAATAAAGCCATATTGGTTTACATCAAATCCCAAAGAATCTTCAATAAAGCGAATCAGACGTTTATTAATTATTTTTTCAAATACCTTACTCAAAGTACTAGTTAAACTAATAGGTCTATAGTTATTAGGGTCATTTACATTGCCTGATTTGAAAACTGGCACAACTATAGCATCCTTAAAGTCAGTAGGAAAGATCCCATTAGATATGAAATTATTAAAGTCGGATACCACATGTGGAGCTATTATATCACTGACGAGTTTTAGAATTTTGCCGAAATACCATCACTACCAGCCGGAGAGTTCTTTAAAGAGTTAATGCATAACACTACTTCTTTAGTATTGGTAGGCTCAAGGAATATAGACTTAGAGTTATAAAGAATATGCTTTCTATCAAAATTTTAAAGATTGAATCTTTGGTCAAGTTCTTCCGCTAATTTTTTCCAACAGATCCGAAGTGGGGTCCAAGTGAATCAACAGAAATATCCGAAATTTGATTCTTAGTCCTGTCAGAGGAGAATAATTCTTTATTTAGAATCTGCCATATTTTTCTAGAATTTCCCTCAGCAGCATTTATCTGATTGTTTAATACATTTTTTTAGCGGATCTAATCAAAGAGTTAACCCTATTCTTTTGTACCTTGTATTTCTGGTTCAATATAGGATCATCCTGGCAATTTTTTAGTCGATTAAATAAATCTTTCTTCCTCCTAATTTCCCTAAGAATATCACCAGTTAACCAATTATTACTCCTAGTTCGAATCATTCTGATGGAATTAACTGCTTCTTTTGCATTTGGCATTATTTTTAATTATTTCAGAAATAGATATATAATCATTATAGGCCGTACATTTGCTTGTAACCAATTCAATGAATTTAATTTTATCAAAACTATACATTTTCTTCTTAACCATAGGAGATAACAATTTTTTAATTCCTTCTAAAGTAATAAATAAAGTGCTATGGTCAAGTTCCGGCCAATCATTATATTTAATACTAAAAGTTGCTGACTGCCTGCTTAATGTAGAGACAACATGATCAAGGAGAGAAGCACGATTATCAGTTATTCTAGTTGGAAGGTTATTCATTAGTGTTGCTCCATTCATAAGTAGCATATCTAAATAGTTTATGCTGCAATTGCTATTTTTATCCAAAATATTTATATTAGAGTCAGCTACAACCACCAGGTTTCCATAATTCTGTAATATACTGTCCAAATATTCAATTAGCTCATAACTATTTTCATTGGGGGCCTTATAGAAAGTACAAATATTGATAACACCTCTATCGCTCTCAAGAGAAATAACTAAAGTGTTACAATAACTATCAACCAGTAGGACTTTATGCCTTATTCTTTCCTTGATGTAAATCGCAGTCCCACCTCCTTGAGAGTGATCTCTGCAATTATATACGGCATTATAACCATCAAGATTATACAGATTGACTTTGTTACTACAAATCCATGTTTCGTTTCAAATTATAACATCCAGATTCTCATGCGAACTACAAAACAACTCAAGATCTATAAACTTATTCCTTAAACTTCGAATATGAGCATAAAATATACTTAAATTGGTGGCAATTCTCATATTTCAGATAAGTAGTTAATCTTCCTCTGGAAAGTTTTAACAGCCTTGAGGTGCTCAGGACAATCTTTATGAGAAGCTGGATGCGAAACATTCTTATTATTCACCAGCAGACAATTTGAGCATTTCGAAACCTGAGATTTACAACCTTTTGTGCTATGATGTTCCGCACAGTTGGCACAAACCTCTATTTGACTTCTACATCTCAGAGCAGCATGACCAAACTTCTGACACTTATAGCATCTTCTGACCGTCAGCTCTTCTCTGCAGTAGTAAGAGTTGAAGTCAATATTTATGTATGTATCTACCAGCCTCCTAAATAATCCTCCCGGAACTTCAAATATCATCGAAAATTTCTCATTTTTTCTACTTTTCCAGCATTTAACAACTTTCAAAATACCATCAGGTATATTCGGACTAAGGGCCTTAATCTCAGCCAGGAGCTCATCACTGTCAAAAGACCTTTCCAGCCCATGCACTATAAGCCTAGGGTTCAACTCCTTAGTACGCTCCACATAGTACGACTCACCTAGACATTCCTGCAAAGAGCCGACAAGATCCTCTGAATCGATTGAGCTCTTAGTCTTGAAAATAATTCCCCCATCTGACAATTCCTTCTTATATGTGATAGGAATTTTAGCAGCTGCAGGTTTAAAAGACTTCTTAATTGGCTGCATTGTATGATCAGCAGATTGTTTAGATTTTGGACGGACTATTACTCCTCCTTTGAATTTTGGCGATCTTTTTGCCGGAGGGTTAGTCAAAGCAGCTGAATACGACACCGGCAGATACGGGCTCTTTTCTGAAATTTGCTTTTGCAAATCAATAATTCTGTGGTTTAGTGTGGAATTGGAATCGACTAATTCGGCAATTCTTTCAATAATATCACTATTGCCTTCTTTCGCAAGTGGAATTTTGCATTTTATTGCCTTTGCACTTGGTAACATTTTTCACGGCATTATAGATTTCATCAGGCATCTGAATGCAGTGTTATTTTGAGTAGCCCGCTATTTCGGTAGATGTCGCTTTTGAAGCTATTACTTATTGACATTTGACAAGTACAAACTACGCGATTAATAAATATGGAACGATACATGCTTCAGCAATGCATTGAAATTATTAAAATTCTCTATAAAAATGCTGAAAATTTGGCAGAGACGGTTCGTAAAACTCGAGCATTTTTGGGTTGTCGTGAAGCTCCTTGTCGGACCGCAATACAGAAATTGGTGGAAATATTCGAGCTGTTGGGACAACTTATTGATATGAAGAATAAAACCCGTGCACGTCACTCAAGAACAGCCGAGAATATTGCTGCTGTAGCCGAAAGAGTTGATGAAAACCCAGGTTTGTCCATTCCTCGCCGTTCTTTGGAATTAGGCATTCCACAAACGTAATTACACCGTGTTTTGCATTAAGCTTTGGGTCTGAAGGCTTATAAAGTTCAGTTAACACAAGAACTTAAGCCGGTCGATGATCAACAATGTCGTGTCTTTGCTAATTGGGTCCTTGAAATGCATGAAAATAATCCGGAATCCTATCGAAAAATCATCTTGAGTGATGAGGCCTATTTCCACCTCGGTGGCTTCGTCAACAAGCAAAATTGTCGCATCTGGGGCTCGGAAAACGCAAGATTTATTATCGAAAAGTCTCTCTATCCGCAACGTGTGACTGTTTTGGTGCGGTTTATGGTCCGGCGGAGTCATTGGACATTACTTTTTCGAAAATGAGGCTGGAGAAATAGTTGCGGTGAATGGATTGCGCTATCGAGAGATGATTAATGATTTTTTATGGCCGGGATTGGATGGTATTTATCTGGACAACGTTTAATTTCAACAGGACGGCACTACGTGCCACACAAGCACGAAACGATTGATCTTTTACGGGAAAAGTTTCCAGACCGTGTGATCTCTCGAAGAGGTGATCACAATTGGCCACCGAGATCTTGTGATTTAACATCTTGCGACTTCTTCCTTTGGGGCCACATGAAAGAAAAGGTCTATGCCAACAGCCCAGCGTCAATTCAAGACCTCAAAGATGGAATTCGTGGGGCTATCGATGACATAGGGCAGCCACTTTGCGATTTGGTTATGGAAAATTTCATGAAAAGCATATGGTCCTGCAAGCATGGTCATGGTGGTCATTTGCCTGATGTCATTTTCCACTATTAACGACATACCTTCATCTTTATAATGAAATAATCATCCGATCAATTATATTAAAATATGACATTTTTCTTGTAATATTAAAATAACACCTCTTATTCGAAAACCCTGTATTTACACTATATAGTATGTTGAGTCTGCGAACTTATGCATATACTTGTTCAACACGGGGATGTTTGATCTGTTTTAGCTCAACTCGGACGTTGAACATAAATAACTGACATTTTTTTTATTCAGGATTGAATTGAAAATTGTAAATTTGCATTTGAAATCTCATTCGCAAACTTTTTTTTATATATTAGGAACGTGGAAATAAAAGTTGGAAACGTTTTCTCCTATCATATGTGCGTTGCCGTACCAGCCAATGTATGCCCATTGAGCATCTTAAAACCACCTTACCAATTAATAGAATAATTTTTTTCAAGTGAAATTTGAATTATTTTCAAATTATAATTTCTAATTTTATCCCGAACAAAAAAAATCCAGTCGCTTATCCATAAGATATTAACTTATATAATTTTAATTTTGGTAAAGAAGATACGTAAATTTCCGTTGCAATAATTTACTTGTCAACTTACTAATGTTCAGCGAAGTGTTTTTGAACACTGTGAAACCTATAAATCTAACACTTACCTCGAGGTGAACGTAGGCTAAGATCAACTGGCTCCACTTGAACAGGAGGGCCCTCTGCCTGAAAAGAAGAAGGCATAATTTCAGAAATTGGTTTTTATGTAAGTTAAAACGGCTTTTTAAGAATTAAAAACGAAATTGATTTCTACTTTCAAGGTAATTTGTTCCTCATTCATTCATTTTTAGGCATGACAAAACTGTTGCCGCGATATGTACCATGTTTGCTGACGCCGGACACAAACGCGACGGTGAGTTCACTTCAAAGTAGTGTTTGACGCTATTTAAGGGCCATTTGAAGGATTTTCTGCGTATTTTCGTGACCTTCGACGAAACATGGCTCCACTGGTACACACCAGAAACCAAAGAGCAGTCGATACAGTGGACTTCACCCGCGGAACGTGCTGCGAAGAAGGCGAAGACTGTCCTACCGACCGGAAAGGTGATGGTCACCATTTTTTGGGACTCGCAAGGTATGATCTGCATCGACTACTTGGAGAAGGGCAAACTGGTCGCAAAGCTTATTCATGAAAATGTAAAACTGTTATATCCCACAATTACTATCAAAGTTTGGCTAAGGTATTTTTCGTTATTAAAATTGTAAAGAACTACCACGATGATTTTTTTCAAATTTTTCTATCCTTAGGAGTCCAATCACGAGGGGAAAATACTATTTTTCATGTTCTCTCGCTTCCCTTGCCCACCTCTTTACCAATACTGTAATGAATAATCCTAGTCACGTTTCAACGAACTTCTTCAATTATCAAAAAATGAAATATAACGCTTCCTTTAATATTCGTTGAATATTTATTAATTTTTACAAACACCGCGGGTTTCGGAATAAACACCTATTCCATCCTCAGTGCAAACTAACAATTCTTATTTCCTAACCTACCTATTTATACACATTTATTTATTCATATTTTTCCAAACAATAATCAACTACTTAGTCCTAGATAATTACCTACGCACACCTTTTCCCACCATAAAAGTTAATCCTCCGATTCGGCGTTAATTGCCTCGTTTGCTTCTTTGCCTTCGTTGCCCGCACCATTCACATCATCGCTTACGTTACCTGGGTTTCGTTTCCTATTGATTTTGTTCAGGATGTCCATTAACGGGGAATATCCGTTACCTAAATCGTGATTTAAGCGTGCATCAGCTGGTTCCCTGGATATTATCAAGCTCTTTTATGCGTCCAGTTTGTACCATTTCGTGATTCCCTTAACCAATTCTACATCGCTTTCGCCTATGCTGTGACTTTCCTCCAAAATATGCTTCGCTACCGTTGATTTGACCAGCTCTTTGCTCCTGTTGTTCCTTAATATTATTTTTGCCTCCCGCACGTGTTCATTCAATCTTGTGGTAATCAATCTTCTTGTTTGCCCTATATAGGTTTTTGGGCACTCTGGGCATGTTATTTTGTAAGTCCCGCTTACTTCATTTTTCGTTTTTTTATCTTTTACGGCTCCCAATAATGATTTTAGTTGAAGATGTCTACTGGATGTTACCACTTGAATATTGTAGCTTTTTAATATTTTCGCAATTACCGTCGTTAGTGGTGAGTGCGGAAAAGATCGCCTGATGCTTACTTCATTGTTGCTATTTTGCATGAACAATGTCGTGTATTGATCCTTCGATAATTTTCTCGAGGTTTTTGAGATGATTTGCTCAATTATCTTAGTTGGGAACCCATTTTTTGTCGCCGTATCTAGTATATATGCTCGTTCTTTAGCAAACTCATCTCCGCTCATCGGAATTGTTAACAATCTGTGTGCCATCGATTGGTAAGCTGCCATTTTTTGTTGGTATGAGTGCTCAGAATCGTAGGTGATCGTCCTTTGTGTGCTCGTCGTTTTCCGATAAATTCCAAATTCCACCTTATTGTCACGTCTTTTTATCAGGATATCCAAAAATGGTAGTTTCGAGTTTGCTTCTACTTCGCACGTGAATTGTATGTTTTTGCGGATTGTGTTTAGTTTTTCTCTGGTTTGTTCAATTTCTGCCTCTTTTACCACCGCTACCACGTCATCTACGTATCTCCACCATATTCGGGGCATGATTTGGCCGTTTTCCATTTTTTCCTCCAAATGGCTCATGAAAACTTCGCTCAACAATGGTGATAATGGGTTACCCATTGCGGTGCCTGCCTTCGATTTGAAGTATTTACCCCTAAAGGGAAAGTAGTTTTCGTTCATACATATCGGCGCTAGTCTAGTGTACTGCCTTACTTTTCGTTTCCAATCTCGGGTACCACTTCGTTTTTCGAGCCATTCTTCGAATATCCATAGTGTCTCTTTAACCGGGATGCTAGGAAAGAGGGCTTTTACGTCGAATGAGACTAACTTTTCATCCGGTTTAATGTTGATCCCTTGAAGTTTTTCTATAAGTTCGACACTGATTCGTACTGCTCTACCACCTATATTCATACCTATGCAATCGATTTCCTTGATTAGCCATTTCGCGATGTTGTATGTAGGTGAATTCGTGTCGGAACTACCATTTTTGGATATCCTGATAAAAAGACGTGACAATAAGGTGGAATTTGGAATTTATCGGAAAACGACGAGCACACAAAGGACGATCACCTACGATTCTGATCACTCATACCAACAAAAAATGGCGGCATACCACTCGATGGCACACAGATTGTTAACAATCCCGATGAGCGAAGATGAGTTTGCCAAAGAACGAGCATATATACTAGATACGGCGACAAAAAATGGGTTCCCAACTAAGATAATTGAGCAAATCATCTCAAAAACCCCGAGAAAATTATCGAAGGATCAATACACGACATTGCTCATGCAAAATAGAAACAATGAAGTAAGCATCAGGCGATCTTTTCCGCACTCACCACTAACGACGGTAATTGCGAAAAAATTAAAAAGCTACAATATTCAAGTGGTTACATCCAGTAGACATCTTCAACTTAAATCATTATTGGGAGCCGTTAAAGATAAAAAAACGAAAAATGAAGTAAGCGGGATTTACAAAATAACATGCCCAGAGTGCCCAAAAACCTATATAGGGCAAACAAGAAGATTGATTACCACAAGATTGAATGAACACGTGTGGGAGGCAGAAGTAATATTAAGGAACAACAGAAGCAAAGAGCTGGTCAAATCAACGGTAGCGAAGCATATTTTGGAGGAAAGTCACAGCATAGGCGAAAGCGATGTAGAATTGATTAAGGAAATCACGAAATGGTACAAACTGGACGCATACGAGAGCTTGATAATATCAAGGGAACCAGCTGATGCACGCTTAAATCACGATTTAGGCAACGGATATTCCCCGTTAATGGACATCCTGAACAAAATCAATAGGAAACGAAACCCAGGTAACGCAAGCGATAATGTGAATGGTGCGGGCAACGAAGGCGAAGAAGCGAACGAGGTAATTAACGGCGAATCGGAGGATTAACTTTTATGGTGGGAAAAGGTGTGCGTAGGTAATTATCTAGGATTAAGTAGTTCATTATTGTTTGGAAAAATATGAATTAAATAAATGTGTATAAATAGGTAGGTTAGGAAATAAGAATTGTTAGTTTGCACTGAGGATGGAATAGGTGTTTATTCCGAAACCCGCGGTGTTTGTAAAAAATTAATATATATTCAACGAATATTAAAGGAAGCGTTATACAGGGTGCGGCAGCATAACTTCCTTTTTTGAAATGCCCGCCCTTAAAGTGCTAACTGTTATAGCGCGGCGCTAGTAGTCTCATTCGAGAGAGGTGATTTTAAAGTTTTGCTCATCCCTTGGTTAGTCGCTATCATGCGTTGGAACAGTGCGGAGCGTGCATTTACCGTTGAAGCGTACTTTTCGAACGGAAAGTCGGTGATTGCAACCCAGCGTGCCTTTAGACGTCACTTCAACGTCGCTCCGTTAGGCCGTGTCCCGGACCGAAAATCAATTCTTTACTGGGTTAAATCCTTTCGGAATACCGGAAATGTGACGCGATGAAGAAATGAAGTCCCACGGCCCGTCAGATCACGTGAGAACATCAAGGCAGTAAGAGCTTCAATGTTGCGATCTCCGCGGCGTTCTGCGCGGAACCATGCGTCTGCCCTTGGGATATCTGGTCGTTCGTTACGGCGAATTCTTCACAATGACCTTCATTTCCATCCCTACAAGTTAGCAACTGCGCGGGAACTCTCCGAACGCGACTTCGATTCTCGAAGAAATGCATGTGAAGCGCTTCTCGAAAGCGTCCCTGAAGACGCGATTGTGTTTTACAGTGATGAAGCTCATTTTCACTTGAATGGAAACGTTAACAAACAAAACATGCGCTATTGGGCTGCCAACAATCCTCGAGAACTCCATCAGAGGCCTCTGCATTCGCCAAAAGTGACTGTTTGGTGTGCCATTTCATCAGTTGGGATTTTTGGTCCATGGTTTTTCGAAGAAAATCAGTTGACAGTAACAGTCAATTCCAATCGTTATGTGAGCATGCTCCAGGATTTTTTTTTTGCCACGACTTGATGAAATGGACTTAGGGGACATGTGGTTCGAACAAGACGGAGCAACAGCTCACACTTCAAGGGCATCAATGGCCGTTTTGAGGGACCACTTCCCAGAGCGACTCATCTCCCTCAGGGGTGATTTGCAGTGGCCAGCGCGCTCCCCCGATTTGAGCCCATGCGACTTTTTTTTGTGGGGTTTTTTGAAATCCCGCGTTTACACCAATCGCCCAAGGACCCTGGAAGACCTGAAGGCCAACATTCAGAAAGAAACGGCCAACATACCCATCGCTATGCTCGAAAAAGTGATGAGAAACGCCAGAATTCGGTTTGCTCAGTGTATAGACAATGGAGGACGCCACCTTTCAGATATCATATTTAAAACCATGTGAGATAAAACTTTACATGTCAAACAACAATATAAAAAAAAATATAAAAAACAAGTACCGCTGAAAATTTGTTTTGTTGAATTTTGAAAAAAGGAAGTTATGCTGTCGCACCCTGTATTTCATTTTTTGATAATCCAACTGATATCAAAAGATCTAATCAAGAATTGGTAATTATTTAGTTTAGGTGCCATGCTCCCAATTTTTTTGAAATTTCAGTATGTTATAAAGTTTTTTATGCTGAAAACGAATATATATATATATATATATATATATATATATATATATATATATATATATATATATATATATTGGGCGCCGAAAATATTCCTTTACATAGTTTTAAGGTTTGGAAATTGGGAAATGTACACTATCATGAAAAGTTGGTATTTTGCACATACTTGATGTTAGAGAGGATTGAGAGTGGGGTGTGGGAAGAAGGGTGCTCTTCTAAAGAATAAAAGGGCACCCTTTGTAATAAACATAAGCAGTCGAGCAGCCCCGTGGTGATCAGGAGTGGCTGCTCCTGAAGAGAAAAGGTGGTCACCCCGTCGAAACTGCTTAGTTTGTTGTTTTACTAGTGTAAAGTAAACTGCATCCGTCAAGTTTCCATCCTTTAGGCAGAGATGAGTGGTTCACTTCAGCCACTTTAACATCTTTAGGTTTGACATTCCCCTTGTAATGCAACGACCTCCTTCTGTGAAAGTAACGGTTGCTTTTTGTGTAATGTTTGCGTTTGTCTCAAGCCTCCGTGTCCGCTAACTTTAACGAGGCAAAACAATATTGAATTTCTGTAGAGTAGATTAATTGACACCTAATAGAACTTTTCTAAAGACAATAAAAATTGATCGGTGTGTCTTGTAGAGTAGAGTACGCGTGATAAGTATTTTGTAGTGTAGCTTCGTGGCTCGACAAGAACCCGCCTCATATGATCCCGCAAATGCTAGTCGTCAAGCACGCGTACGCGGTCGTTAAGCGAAGCTAGTTAGCTGAGCTCGGTGTTGTTTTAGCTCGCTGACACTTGTGCCAGATCATCGGCACCCGTGTCCTACACGGACATTTCGTAAATCATTACACCTTCTATTCTCAAGAGGAGCACCTTTCTACTCTATAGAAGGATACTCTTCAAATGAATAGAAGGGTATCATAAAGTATAGAAGGATTCCCTTCTATAGAGTAGAAGGAAGAGTACAAGAATGCTTCCCGAGAGAATAGAAGGATGCCCTTCTGTAGAATACACACCTAAGGAATAGAAGGTTGCTCCTCTAGACAATAGAAGGGTGCTCTTCTAGAGAATAGAAGGATGCTCTAGTCTAGTTCAAACGATGTTCTAAATTTTTAACACCCCACTCTCAATTCTCTCCAACATCAAGTATGTGCAAAATACCAATTTTTCACGATAGTGTACATTTCCCAATTTTCAAACCTTAAAAACTATGTAAAGGGATGTTTTCCGCGCCAAACATATATATATATATATATATATATATATATATATATATATATATATATATATATATATATATATATATATATATATATATATATATATATATATATACATATTCTTTTTCAGCATGAAAAACTGTATAACATACTGAAATTCCAAAAAAATCGGGAGTATGGCACCTAAACTAAATAATTACCCAAGAATTTTCATTTGATGTCCCATTTCGGCGAAAATAATTTTTTTGGTGATCGCACCTTATATGGAGAGACATTCTTAAAAACGTTTGATTTTTTTCTATGCAGAAGCATTTGAGCTGTTTACAAGAGTTGATGGCTCTAGCTTCTCTAGTTCCTGAAAAAACCTGCTGTGACGCAATAAGGGACAAACTGACGGGGACAGATGGTAATGTCAACAATTCTCTGAGAAGAAAAAATAAAGAGAAAATTGTAATTCAAGTAACGATACTTCATACAGCAATTCTTCATATATTTCTTTTAAATGGTGGTCATGAAAATTTAAAAATGTTACGGTAAAATTTGATATATAGGCCATTTATTATTTGACACAATTTACTGAATAATTTTTCTCATTCAAGGTGCTTACTGTTCATGAATTCCTAATCAGTCAAACTATTGCTACAAACGATTAATTTTCTCAATGTCCATTAAGTTTGGGTGTGATTTTTCTAGACCGTAGAGAAGTCTTAAGCACGCCTTTAAGTGAGGGCCTCTCCCACTGATAGCGGCTTGAAATCAGCATGAACTACTTGCTCTATTCAAGCTATTACGTATCAGCAACTAACAATAAGCTTTTGTTTCTTAAAATTACTTAAATTTATTTCCAAATTTACTATTATTCAGTAAAAGTATGCAACAAATATTTCCCACAATCCTTTCAACGTAGCGCCCGCTTGTTTACGTACAATTCCTTTTATGGAAACAATCACCTTAAAGCGTATCAAAAGAACGTGTTGATCGGTGGTCAATAATAAGCATGACGGCAAACACGATTTTGGAGTATCCCTTGAAAATTCACCAGAAAAATTTCAAAACATCAAAACAGTACTTCAGTTACGGATAATGATCGTTTAAAATATCTGGGGAATTTGCAAACTATTGCGGTTAGCCCACATTCTAGCATCGAAGGTGGTGCGTGGAATGAATTAGATTAAAGAAGAAATTAAAATCGTGAATTTTCATAATTAACTACAAATTTATCAACAATAGATGATTGGTATTTGAGCATGAAGCAGCTTTTGTAGCGATGCTCATTCGGTTTCGAAGAATTTTAATTACATTGTTGAAATATTCGCCACGCTTTCGTTAAGTCGTGATTTATTTGAAAAGAGTTTTCGTTAGTTGCTTTCAACAAACATTTCAAATTTGTGAGATATTTGAATTTATGTAAAGTACGTAGGATAAAAGAACGTTTCGTAGGATGATGATTAACTTCTTTCATTTACTATCAAAATCAACAAAATTCCCTTTCATATATTGTGTAGGGATTGAGTAACTCAGTTTAGTTCAATGTAACATTTACCTTGATTTACTAGTTGACACATGTACGAAAAATTTTGAAAGTTAGTGCATTATGGCATTGCATCACTTAAAAAGGAACTTTGTAGTCTGAGTTTCCTGATGACAAGGTCAAATAGGATGATCCTTAGTAGCAGTGAAGGAACAGCTTCATGTTTGATTTCCTTTATGCAATTTATAATGCAGAACTCTCATTATCCGAAAGAATTGAGACTGCATCCCCTTTGGATAATCAAAAATTCGGATTAGATTTTTCCCGAAAAAAGGATACATTTGAAAGAAAAAGAGCTTATTTCGGGTACTACACAAATTTTAATTAATTAAATGAAAATACAGCCCAAGCGGTCTCAGTCAGTTGTTGGGCTGTCTTGAGCCGTTTTCGGGAAATGTAATAAACATAAGCAGTCGAGCAGCCCCGTGGTGATCAGGAGTGGCTGCTCCTGAAGAGAGAAGCTGGTCAGTGCATCGAAATGTCTCAGTTTGTTATTTTACTAGGCTAAAAGTAAGGCACCCATCAAATTTCCATCCGTTACGCAGAGATGAATGGTTTACTTTAGCTACATCAACATCTTTAGGTTTGACGATTCCCGTGTTATGCTACGACTTTCTTCAAAAGAAGTAACGATTGCTTTTTTTACAATACTAGCGTTCATATTAAGCCTCCGCGTCCGGTCACTTTAGCGAGACAAAAAAAAAAATTTGAATTACTATGGAGTAGTTTTATTGACACATAATAGAACATTTCTAAAGATATTGAAAATTGTTCGGAATGTCCGGTAGAGTAGATTACGCGTGATAAATATTTTGTAGTGTAGCTTTGTGGCACGACAAGAATCTATCTCATATGATTCCACAAATAACTAGTCGACAAGCCCACGTATACATTCGTCAAGTGAAGCTAGTCAGCTGAGGTCGGCCTCCTTTATAACTCGCTGACACTTGTGCCAGACCATCGGCACCCGTGTCACACACTCTGAAAACACTACAGAAATTAAGTCACGTATCCACTATATAGTGTGAAGTTGCATGCGGTCACAATCAGGCTGACACTCCATCCACTTTAACACAGTTTTAAAGTCTGCAAATGCTTCTCTAGATGATGGTATCTGTCTACTTCAACTTGGACTTTAAGGTCATCTTCGTCCTCAACATTTTCTTCCTTACACTTTCAATAAGTTCATTATTATTTAGAATCTGAAACAAAGGGTCTGATAAATTACACTCAATCCTGTCTCCAATATCTTTCTGCACTCACTTCTCAATATCCAGGGCCACTTGCTGAGATGATCGGCCACAACCAGTGTGTATCGGTTTCTCCATTCGGATTCAGGAAAGGGTCCTATGATGTCAACAGCAGTCCTTTCAAACGGCACCCCCACGTTATAGGTTTGCATTTGTTCTCTCAGTCGTTATGGACCTTTGATGGAAGCAAACATTGTGCATCTACGACACCAGTCCTCTATGTCTTCTCGAGCGTGAAGCCTGTAGAATCTTTCCCGCAATTTCGCTAAGGTCTTGTTGACTCGAACTTAGTCCCCCGAGGATCTTTCTTGCATTTCCTTAACCACATCGTTGGTTCGGCTTCTAAGAAGTATAGTTTGCATTCTATAGGAGCTGCCATCTGCCGCTTCCCGTTTCCATTTGAGTACGCCACCCTCCACCTGAAGGGAGTTCCATTGTGTCCAATAACTTTTTAGGGTGGCACCATGCATCGAACGTCTTTCCAGTCAGGTCGCCTAGCTGTCTCCTTCCATACGAGCAACGGTCTGATGTCTACATCGGTTAGCTGGGTATTTTCAATCTCCTCCAATGACTAGCCTTCATCAAATTCGGCCGTTATCAGCCGCAAATCAACGCTTCGTCCTTTTCCTCACTTCGTCGGCAATGCTTGCAGTTAGCTGGACATGGACGGCGAGATAGGGCGTCAGCATTTGCATGAACTCCGCCCTTCCGATGAACAATTTTGTAGTCATATGATTGCAATCTTTTGATTCATTTCGCAACATGTCCCTTGGGGTTTTTGAAGTTAAGCAGCCATCTCAGCGATACATTGTCTGTTCGAAGAACAAATTTCTGGCCACATAGATACTTGTAGAACTGCTTGGTGGCCTCTTTTATAGCTAATAGCTCTGTTCTGGTCACGCAGTATTTCCTCTCACATTTTGAGAGAACTCGACTGTAATACGAGAGGACTCTTTCTTCGTCATCGATCTGCTGGGAGAGTACAGCTCCAATTCCGCCGTTGCCCACATCAGTGTCAACTACAAACATTTTGCCAAGTTTTGGATATGCCAGCACGGGTGATTCACACAGCTTCACCTTCAACGTCTCAGAGGCTGCCTGGCATTGTTCGTTCCAGACATACGGACGATTTTTCTCGGTTAGCTGGTGTTTGACGAATCTTTGATAGTAGGTCGCCACACCCAGAAAACTTCGTAGTTGGCGCTTGTTGTTTGGTGTTGGCCAGCTTTTCACGGCTTCAATCTTCTCAGGGTCTGTTTTGACCCCCCTTTTGCTGATACAACTGTGTCCCAGGTATTTTACTTCAGCTGCGAAAAGAGTGTACCCAGGACTAAGTTTCATATTTGCCGGTCTTGATCGGGAGAACACCTCGTCAAAGTTCCGAACATGCTCTTCGAACGTTCTCCCGATAACAATGATGTCGTATAGGTACACCAAGCAGTTCTTCTGGGTTAGGCGTCGTAGCACGTATTCCATCAGGCGTTCGAAGGTGGCTGGAGCATTAAAAAGTCCTTATGGCATCGCCACAATCTGGTCCCAACTAAAAATTATGTCTTCTTTTGGTCGTTCTTGCCGATTTCTACCTGCCAGTAGCCACTCTTGAGATCAAGGGTGGAAAACGACTTTGCGTCGACTAAAGTGTCCATGATGTCATCGATGTGTGAAGGCGGGTAACTATTTTTCTTAGTGACGTCGTTAAGCTGCCTATGGTAGACACGAAAACGAGTGCTACCATCTTTTTTCTTTACTAGAACTACTGGCGCGGCCCATGGACTGACAGAAGGCTCGGTAATACCTTATTTTTTCATGTCCAAGATCAGTGCGCTCACTTCTCCTTGTTTGGCTATAGGAAGACGTCTTGTTGCTTGTCGAATCGGCTCCCAATGTATCTATGACGTGAGTTATCATACTGGTTCGGCCTTGGTTACCCGGGCTAGTTACAAAGATGCCACTGTACTTGGTGACCAGATCAGAGGCTTGATTGAATAGAATGAGTTCGTGGGCATTATCTGTGTCTTTCCTCCTTTTCCAATGATGGTCGTGAAAAGCTTCCAAAGAGGTGATGGTGGAAACGGACTGGCAGCTGCCGATGACTTCCCTGGCTTTGATGCTTGTGGTTGAGTCTGCAGTGTTAAGGATTCTAACCGACACGCATCTGTTCTTTATAAATCTTACAAGGCTTTGTCCTACAATCAAACTGCGCAATGTCGACGTCTTCGTTTGCTCTATCAGACAAGATTGGTCGTCTCCAGAATCACCATCAAGTTTGGCCCATACAATACTCTCCGAAGATTTCGGTACATCAGTGTCGGTACATACTACCACATTCATCTTGGGAATTTGGATGCGGAGATCCTCTTTCAATGCTTCGACATTCCGCCATTTCAATACCCGTTTGCCCGTCCATAATGTTCGCGACCAGAAAATTATGTCGGAACGCAAGGTCTCCCAACTGCATCTGGAGGTTAACATCTCCATGGACAGGTGCAGTTTTAGTGAGAAAATTCTGCCCATGTAAAGCAGTTGTTGTCTCACTAGGTCTAGCCGGATAATCGATCGGGTTGGACCAGTGTCGATTACTATGGTGCAATGCTCTCCATCAACTTGACCCGGAAGGCATAAGTCTGCTTTTCCACGATGTAGTCTTGACACGGTGATGGTGGTGCTGGGGACGTCAATCTTCCTAGCCAACCTCTGCCCCACTAAGAAGGGATTCCATTCTGGGCTCCTGACTCGGTCTGGATCTCCTCCACCCTGGAAAATAGCTCGGTTTTCTTCGCTTCTTGCAATATCCTTGAGAGTGCCCCTTCTCTCCGCAATTCCAGCATCTAGGCGCACCATTTCCCGGCGGCTCACGTTTAATTTCCACGCGCTCACACCTGCACTCGCCTGTCACTACGTCGCAAACCCGGGTAGTGATACGACTCACATTTTTCGCTGCCCCAAAGTTCAGACTATAAACCAATGCGTCCTTAACCGTTTGCTTTTGAGTTAAACGCTCGGCCCGTTGCGATTCCTGGTCCTTCAATGCGCTGATGAATGCTTCTGTTGCTGCGTCATCTCGATGTTCCGGGTCGTAGGCTGGGTAAGCTAAAAGTGCCAGTCACTCAATGTCTTGGGCAAGCTGCTGTAAGGTTTCGCCAGACTTCTGCATCCAATGCCGTAGCTGTGCCCGATAAATCTGCTTCAGATGATCGCCTTCATAATGCATGTCAAGTGCATTCATTATAGCTGCCGGGTTTGAGTGCAACTCGACGGGGATAGTCTGCAAAATCTCGGCAGCTGGGCCTCTTAGAGCAAGAATTAATGCAGTTGCTTGTTCCTGCTCATTCTACTGATTTGCCCTGGTGGCGGCTTCAAACTGGATTTTGTAAATGCTCCAGACCGTTTGCCCGGCGAATATTCGTGCTTTCACATTTCTGGACGAGCTTTGCACTGCGGTTGTAAGCGGGGCTGGTGAGGTCATTACTACTGCTTTTGCTGCTTCCAATTCCTTTTACATGTTTTCCATGTCGTTGTTGATTCTCACCTCGACCTGGCTGACCTTTTCCTCGACCTGGTAAACCTTTACCTCGACCTGGTCAACCTTTTCCTCGAGTCCTTAATTTGTTTGTTCAGACTACCGAGCTCTGCTTTTATTTCAGTTGACTGTTTCGCCAGCTTCTGTGTGATTTCTGCCTTGATTTCGATCGCTTGTTGGTCCAGCTTCGCTGATTGTTCATTTAGCTTCGCTGATTGTTCATTTAGCTTCGCAGTTAAACTGGATTTTAAACTGAAAGACTGTTGTCACTGCTCTTGCTGCATCAGCATCAACATTTGCATCAGCGAATTTTCGGGTTCCTTTGATTTTGGTGTTTCTGCTTCTACACCTTCTGCGCCTTTTTCCGCATCTAAGGGCTCACCCGCCATGCTAAATTAATTAATTTGTAAATGTTAGCTTCGTGGTATTTTTATTAACTCGGTTTTTATTTTTTTTTTTTCCACCAGTTACCACGTTAAATTTCACTATTGTGCACTTTAAAAATATTCAAAAGTTTTTCACTCTCAAGACTTTCTATTTAACTTCTGACACCACTGTCGCGTGTTATGTTTCGCAGCCAATAATTTTAATGTTCCGGGAAAGTGAAAACGCACCGTCTTTTAAATTAAGTTAAAAGAGTTTATTTCACTATTTTACATATCGCACTTAAATCTTATTATTACTGTCTATCAGTTTTTTATTGTAGCTGTCTATTTCACTTCACTATTAACCATTATTGCCTTTACTTCGGGCTCCAATTTATCGCAGTTTTACTGTCGCGGTTTCACTATCTTCCCCATTCATTCAGCTCGGTTTTAATAGGATCTCTAGTCATTCAATCCATTTCTCGTACATTGGCGAACTACCTGGAATATTCGAGCAATTCTGAATGGCGCAGTGACGTCACTTCCGAATGTTGATCCTGCTTGGTGGATGCTTGTGCCTTCGAGTACATTCGTTTATTGATCATGATGTTCTTAATAGTTGCGAAGACAATTGCGACAGTAGCTCGCAGAACTATTTGCACATGTAACACTATATATACATATATATGTATGTATCTATGTATATGTTTACATATATATATATATATATATATATATATATATATATATATATATATATATATATATATATATATACATATATATATATATATATATATATATATATATATATATATATTTATATATACGAGTATATATATATATATATACGAGTATATATATATATATATATATATATATATATATATACATATATATATATATATATATATATATATATATATATATACTATATATATATATATATATATATATATATATATATATATATATATATATATATATATATATAGTATATATATATATTTATGCATGTATGTATATACAATTATATAGACATGTATACATGTATATAGATATATAGGCGTTTCGATTTCTTTAAATCATCTCCATTAGCTAAAGGATTTGTGGAAGGAACTGACTTTATTTAGGTATAGAATGGTTTAAGCAGTTATGTATGTATTAAATGAGGCCAGGTAGAGGGATACCAGGTTTTTGGTTTTTTCGTTTGCTGGATGTCCGTTTGTTCTGGTTCATCTCGCTTCCGTTTTCGTTGGAGTGTCTGGTCTAGTACTATAAAAATTGCGTCCGAATTTTCCATAAATTGTTCGTTGATAATTTTATCGGCTGTCTTTCCATTTTTATATATTTCATGTCTTTCTAGAATATCAAGTCTCGGTCCTTTGGTTTGTTTATGTAACAATGTCAAAGAGTATGTCATAGTGTTTGTCATAGCGTCAAGTTCGTTGTTTCTTTGCTTGTGAGTTAATAATAGTGAAAAAGTCATGCACATATCATTGGGAAAGTATTGCATTGGATCCATCGACATAGAAATATAGACGGTTATATACTCAAAGGCATATCTAACCACCCACCGTTGTAAAATTGCATATCGTTTGTTTGCGATAATGTACGTTAGAGTTATTAACCGTATTTGTCAAAGTGGATAGTTCGGCACGAAATAAAATAGTTTTAATCATTTTTTAATTTTTCTTTGATATTTATCAACTTAATTGAAGTTTGAAACCCTCACCGCGCGTTTTGCGCAACGAAAAAATTTGTTTTCTAAAGTTTTTATTTATTTTTTTTCGACTAAAACGAAGCGTTGGCATGCCGTGATTTTGTCTATATCAATAAAATGCCACCTGACCTAGTTAAAGTAGTTGCGGCTGTTGCAATTGTAGATGCTGGGTTCAGCTAGATTCGGATTGGATGGATTCTTGGATATATACATAACACTGTACGGGATGCTATCTGATGATACAGAAAGACCGGTCCCTAACCAACAAGGCCCAGACTAGGTCGTAGAAGATGAATATCAGATAGAGATGACCGTTTCATCGTTTCAAACGTTCTTGGAAATCGGTTCACAACAGTTTCTGAAGCTCTTCACCACGTGTTTGAGGTACGCATATTAGTGTGAGTATATCTTTAATTAGAAGAAGGTTAGTAAAGAGGGATTTGGAAGCATTTTGCCCAGCTTGAGCTGCTCAAATGACCACAGTTCACAGAAGTGCAAAACTTGAGTTTGTCCGAGCACGTTTAAATTGAACAACGGATCAGTGGAAGGCAGTTCTCTTCTCTGACAAATCAAGAACTGCTTTACGAGGTCATGATAGACATCAACATGTTTATAGATACCGTGATGAAAGATTTGTCGAATATTCTGAGGGTTCAGTAATAGCGTTTGGAGCCATAGCTTATATTGCACGTTCAGGGTGCGT
This sequence comes from Odontomyia ornata, assembly GCA_963969285.1. Taxonomy (NCBI): domain Eukaryota; kingdom Metazoa; phylum Arthropoda; class Insecta; order Diptera; family Stratiomyidae; genus Odontomyia; species Odontomyia ornata. The sequence continues at coordinate 117,783,348 of OZ017742.1, forward strand.
ACGGTATTTGAGGACATGCATAAATGTGACTTTAACTTCACGAATTTTTTTTTAACATTTTTTGGCGGACTACAATATCACTCAAGATATGAAGAGACATGCTGTCATCGTCGCTATATGTGCGAAACAAACAGATTTAGAGATCTTTCTTGATTGCGAACGTTTATTCGTGCATAAGGTTCGCGGTGAACTGTAAGCATCAGGAGGCGATATAGAATCGGTTGCGAAACGCAAAAACCACGAACAATGTTCTGATACTGTCCGATCTGCAATATTTTTAGAGCAAGTGCAAGCGATCAAAGACGAGGACCCTTCAAAATCAATGAGGGTCCTTGTGAGTGAGCTTCGTGTTTCTGAGCGCTTTATTCATAGAGTTGTCCACCAAGACCTTCGGTATAAGTCTTACGTGATACGCAGAGGACAGTTCGTGTCGGGACGAACTAGAGAACATGAGTTCTCCGATCAAAACGTCTTTTAAACAAAATCAAACACCCAAAGGTGCTCAAAATGTTATGGTTTTTTTCCGACGAAAAAATGTTGACCAAAATCAAAAGAGCAATCGCAGAAATGACAGATGGCTATGTTCAAATCCTACGGAGGTTCCTGTTGCTATGCATACAAAATTTCCAGCCACTGTTATGGTTTTAGGTGTTGTCAGCAACGAAGGACATGTTTTGTCGCCACACTTTATTACTCAAGGACTTCGAGTGAACTCTACTGCATACATCGAGGTTTTGGAGACGGTAGTGAAACCTTGGATAGACAATGAAAGTGGAGGCAGACCATACATTTTTCAACAAGACTCTGCTCCTTCACATAAAGCGATGGTGACACAAGATTGGACGCCCGAAAATGTTCATGACCACACAAAACCGAACCTATGGCCACCAAGCTCCCCAGACCTTAATTCTTTGGGTTATTACGTATGGGGGGTAGTTGAGCGTGAGACCAATAAGCGTCGTCATAGTATCACTTCTTCGCTTAAGACTGCTATTAATGCCGTTATGGTCAATATGAACAAGGAGCATTTGATTCGGGCATGTAATCGTTTACGGACCCGGATCGAAGAGGTTACTGCTGCTAATGGCGATTTTATTGAATAACTTTATAGCCATATACATGTATTATTGTTTATTTGTGTTAAAAATTAGGGATGGCTTAGGTATATGTTATGTTTTGAATATTTTTGTATAAGATAAAGTTTTTGATTGAATTTCATTAGAATGAAGTTAAAACATATTAGGTGTACGATCAAAGTTCACTGTTGTGATTGAACTATAAATAATTTAAGGATAGTGCTGGTTAGTTTTTTCTCCTTTTTCCAATTGAATTTCAAGAATCATATGTAATAATCTTAATTAATTGAATTTGCTATAGTTTTTTTTAAGAAATGTGTTTAATGGTATAAATTTAGAGAGCCATTTCGGCCATTAAGCTTTTGTATTGTTTGGAATTTGCTTTATATTCGTTGAAACTTTATACCGATTAGTATTGAATAAAGTGCTATTGACTTTGACTTTTAGCCATATATTAACGTTGTATAAAAAATTCCTGAAATTAAATTAAATTTTATTAAAAATACAAGCTAATTAATTTTACTTTCAAGTTGTCCTCAAATACCATACGCACCCTGTATATATGTTTGTATATATATATATATATATATATATATATATATATATATATATATATATATATATATATATATATATATATATATACAGGGTGGTCAAAAAGTCGTGGATCAAACGCAACTAGGGGTTAGATGGGGTCATCAGCAGCAAAAAATTGTTCTACGCGAGGTCTTTAAAGTAAAACCCTGCAGAGTTATAATTTATTTTGTGTTTTTATGAGAAAACTAACTATTTTTACTAATTCCTATAAAAATTCGAAAAAATTTACAACCTGTATTGTTTTTATGATTTTCACTAGATTGGTACTGATGAGTCCTTGCGTTAGACATGCTATTTATGGTTGTTTATTGGGTGTGTTGAAGATAATATTGAGTTTTACGATTTTTTTTTTCTCAAATCATAACTTCTTATTTACTTCGGACCCCCCTGTGAAAAAAATACTCTACCGAAAAGTGACCCTGTATTATAAGTTTTGGCGCATTTAATAGGGATTCTGAAAAGGTATAACACATGGCTATGCGTAGCTTTGATATCTTTCGAGGACGATCATTCGTAGGAAGACCAAAATTAACCCAACCATAAAACTCGGCCTAACCGATTTAAAAATAAACTAGAACTAATACAATTAATGACAAAGACTTTCTGCCTCCCTTTTACACTAACCGTTTCATCCTTTGTCAATAAAAGGCCAGTTCGCCCATCACTTCAGGTAGCGATATTTTTTCTAGGAAACGAAAGGCCGGGCCGGGTGGGATGGTGGCCGGGGGATACGCGTGAGTATCTTTCTTTTGAATGTTTAGACTGTTCTTTAGTGACTCGTTTCCTGCCTGTGACTAAGCACGTGTTCTTTTTCTCGGTTTCACGACGACTTGTGATCAGTTTCTTTCCCTTGACCATTTGACCTACGCTTTGTTTTTCGGACTTGTGATAGATTGCCTACCTGTGACCAGTGCTGTGTGAATCGGACTAGATTCGGAATCGGACGGATTGGCTAAATAAGTGGACAGATGGCTGCTGCGAGGAGGGAATACACCCAACGGGAGTATGCAGAAATGCATTACCTGTATGGCTTTTGCGACGGCAATGCCCGGGCTGCTGCCAGGGAATATCGTTAACGCTACCCTAACCGTGATCGTTTTCCGGACTACAGGGTCTTTATGCGCGTACATAATTCCTACATGGAGGGAGTCTTACCCGATCAGCATGCTCCAAGAGCAGGCAGACCAGTGGTGCGACTTGAAAATGAAGATGAAGTGCATTTATTGTGAAATGTTTTATTTTATTAAAACAATTATTTCACAATCTTTTTTTTTGTTTTTTCTTCCTAGAAAGATATTAGAGTCGCTCATGGCCATGTGTTATACCTTCTTAGAATTCCTATTTAATGCGCCAAAACTTATAATACAGGGTCACTTTTCGGTAGAGTATTTTTTTTTTCACAGGGGGGTCCGAAGTAAATAAGAAGTTATGATTTGAGAAAAAAAAATCGTAAAACTCAATATTATCTTCAACACACCCAATAAAAAACCATAAATAGCATGTCTAACGCAAGGACTCATCAGTATCAATCTGGTGAAAATCATAAAAACAATACAGGTTGTAGCAAAATTTTATCGCGACGCGTTGCTCTTGACTTCGTTTCTCCATTTTCGTGACGAGCACCACCAACACACGTGTACTCAACACGACACAGCAGGCAAACTGAACAAGCTAGAGCGATGGTAAATATATCAATGGAGAGGGGAAGGATGCCGGGGAAGGGGAAGGGAATTTCTGGGTCGCAGGTTTACTAAAAATGCGGCAATAAAATCAGTCTCATTACTTGATTGTCACACTTCGTATGTATTAAATGACCCGAGGTAGAGGGATATCAGGTTTTTGGTTAGTGTGAGTGTACCCATAATGAGAAGAAGGTTAGTAAAGAAGGACTTAGAAGCATTTCGCCCAGCTTGAGCTCCTCAACTGACCACAGGTCTCAGAAGAGCAAAACTTTAGTTTGCCCTGGCACATTTAAATTCGAAAACGGATCAGTTGATAGCAGTTCCCTTTTCTGACGAATCAATAATTGCTTTACGAGGTCGTGATAGACATTAATGTGTTTACAGATGCCGTGGTGAAAAATTTGGAGTATATGCTGAGGGTTCAGTTAAAGTGTGTAGTGCCATTGGTAATGTCACACGCATATTGTTGGTCGTCTTTAATAGCAGAGGCATTAGTGCTCACAAGTATGTGCAAAAACTCCTGGAACCACATGTAGCACCTTTTGCGTTATTTATTAGTGAAGATTTTGCTTTAATGCACAACAATGCTCGGGCACACACATGAATCGCCACTGAATACCTTGAAGAGGTCAATATTCAGTAATTGTGATTGCCAGCTTGCAGTCCGTAACTGAACCCAATCAAACACGTCTGGAGTCGAAGTCGTATACCAGTTCCTACAACCGTCAGAGAGCTAATTGCCGCAGCTGTTGAAGAGTGGAAGAATATTCTCGAAAGGGATATTCAACACATAAAAGATGGGCTTCCAAATCGGTTACAAGAGGGTATTAGGGCCAGGAGAGGAAATACCTGTTACTAATATGGCAAACGAAAGAAGACTTTTTTAAATCATTTTTTTTTTTTGGATTTTTTTGTTTTTTGTTAGAAAACCCTGAATTAACATTTTCTAATATTTTTCATGAATAAAACACCTGAGTGCTGCTTTTTTTATTTTTGTCAAGGTTCTCTCAAGTTTAGGTTATAGTAAAAATAATTAAATTGCAAAACAAGTTTTGTAGAAATTTACATGATACTAGGTGGCCGGTTTATTGTGCCTCTAAGTATTAAATCGAGAACAGGGTTCGCCGATATATATCAGAAGATACAAATCATGATATATATCACAATATACATAATTTAATATTTATGCGAATATATAAATCAATTAATATTTTCTATCTAGCATCTTGGCAACACTAAAAGAAAAGCTAAAATTTAGATTATTTTTCGCCGAAGAGCTATCTCATCAGAAGTTCGGAGACTTTCCATTTTACTTAGGTGCACTCGGACTAGCATTTGACAGTTGTTAACTCAAGTATACTGTCAATTTAATATCTACCTAAGAAATGCTTTGCTAGTTTAAAAGGTTAATGCTACAATTCTACTTTTGGATTTTATTTTGACATCGTTATTTAGTTGGTGTAGTGCAGTGATCTTTGCGTTCATTTTCTGCTTGATATTCATCGAAGATAACTGATCTATTGAACGATAAGTTTGAAGGTAGTGTGAAAACAATAAAAGTTGTCAGATCGTTGAGCCTAACTGTTTTTCTTTCTCGTTGATCCTAACTGTTTTTCTTTCTACATTTCATTTTTCCACAGTACTCGAAACAATTTGAGCCATACTAAAACCTGCAAATGCGGTATGGGGAAAATTTAATATTATTTCAAAGATGGCAAATGGGCCCAATGTAAAAAGTGCAAGAAAGGGCTGCAAGGCATTCCTGTGCGGCTATTGAAACATGTGAATGTTTGTCCAGAGTCAAGGGCTTCCAGCTCATATGTGCCACCTTCATGATACCCACCCCCTAAATATCAAATTATACCATAATCGAATCAGTGGCAAAAAATGCGCATTGTCGACTGGCGGACTATTATTCAACATAGTAGAAAAAAGTAATTGTTACATCGGAATACCAAGCGAAAAAAATTGATTTGGCGGTTGCAAACTTTTTTTATGCCACCAATACATCGTTCTTGCACGCTGATCACTTGAAGTTTAAAGAAATTATCATGGTACTTCGTCCAGGCTATAAGCCTCTCACATTTCGTCAAATAGGAGACCGTCTCCTGGAAGAAAGTTATGCTGATACCTTACAAAAACAAAACGATGAAATCGAGGGCAAGGCCGTATCTTTGTCTTTGGACGGTTTGTCTAACGTTCACAATGAGCCTATACTTTGTTGCAGCCTCACTACACCCAAAGGATAATCGATACTAGTTGATACTATTGAGACATCAGGCCATCCTCATACTGCTGTTTATTTAAAAGAAATTGCTACGGATATACTTACAAATACCAGCAAAAACTTCAAAGTGATTGTTCAGAGCTTCGTTGACGACAATGCAGCTAACGTCAAAATATTGAAGCACGAATTATGTAAAGATAGTAATAGCATAATTCAATATGGTTGCTGTGCGCATATACTAAACATGCTAGCGCAAGTGTGGAAATCAAAGACGTTTCTGGAAACATGGTTCAGGTGATCAAATATTTTAGGAATAAACATCTGCCCGCAAGTTAGTACAAGGCTGCCGGTACTAAAAAGTTGGTCATGCCCATAACCGTTTGATGGAGTACAACGAGAGACTGTATTAGACCTTACCTTGCCAATCGAGGAATATTGGTACAAATAAGCCAAAATAATAAAAACAAAGTTGACAAATGCATACTCGAAATCGTAAATGATGCACATATCACGAACAATGCAATGCATTTCCCAAAGAAATCGAACAACAATATCGGTGGCAGTAGAAATATGGCACCGGCTAGAAAAGGATTTCGAAAATGAAACATTAGAAGTCAAGTATTTATTTCGGTATCGACGTAACATGGCATGAGAGACTGTTCATTTTTAGGCAAATATGTTGGATAACCGATGTCTGAGCAAAAATTTGAGCAATGATCAAGAGATAAAGTTTTTGCTCAAATGCCGCCCGATTTTAAGCCTGCTGTAACGTCATTGGTGACACAATCATCAATGTTTCCTAAGTATCATTTTGGGGAAATTTTGAACAGACTCCACCTTTAGAATGGTGGAAGCTCCAAAATATGGACACAAACGATAATCGATGGCTCAACTGGGATGGCAAAGAAAGATTTCAAACACTATGTGAACAATTACTGTCAGCAGTAGCATCAACAGAAAGAAAGCCCATAAATTAGTCCATATCTTTAAGACTTTAAACCATTCCCATAAGATAATTTGTCGTACGGTTCCTTCATACAATATGGAATGGGGTTTGGGAATCCAATACGAATATGGAAATGCAATTTAAGTGGGAGGTCAGACGATGGTGTACCATTTATAAATCTGTGCCTGTCAATTGACCCTGATTTTAACTGATCAATCAAATTTTTACTTACGTCTTTGTTACTTTAGAAATAAAAAGTTAAATATTCAAACTAATTTTTATTTTTTATATATCCGATATATATCAAATATCGGGTTTTTGGATATTTATTATAAATATCGGATTTTTGCGGACTCTGATCAAGAACAAGTTTATTTATTTATTTATTTCTATTTAACAGAAAAACTCCAATTACGAAATAGATAAAATAATAGTACAGTAAAATGAATTAAATAATAGCCCAGCATGCAAGAAGCAAGATAAAACTAATAAAAAATGCAAAAATTAGGAGAAACTAAATACGAAAATTACTAAGAGTTGAGAAGAAGACAGTTCACAAATCTTTAATAAACTAAATACGAGATGGGGAAGGGCACAAGCTGAAGGTCATCATGGTTACGAGGTAACGTGAGTATGGGTGAGTGAAAATATACCAAACTACGTGCAAAGGAACATCAAAGATATTCAATGATCTTGTAGAACGCATAACGTGCCACACTGGGACCTGCTTGACAAGGCGATTATCGAGCAAACCACGGCAGAGCCTGTAAAGGAAACATTCATCAAGGTACAGTCGACGCATTTCCAGCGAAGGAATATTGAGGATAGCTAAGCGTGATTCATAAAAAATGTAGGGAATCTGGAATTTCAAGAAGACGATTCTGGCAAATCTTTTTTGTACAGCTTCTAGCGTGAACTTCAAACACTTCAAATGAGGCGAACAAACTGGCGAACAGTATTCAAGGATGGGACGAACCAAATTAGAATATAATTAAACACATGAGAAAGGATCGGAAAAAATATAGGAATTTCTTATGACCTAGCCAGAAATCTTAAGACCTAGCCAGAAATGCGAAAAAATATAGGAATTTCTTAAGACCTAGCCAGAAATGCGAGAGGCTTTAGAAGTAATTTCAGAAATATGAACGCCGAACCTTAATTAGAGTCGAAAGTGACACCCAAATCCCTGAAGTGTGCCACCGTACAAAGGTACGAATTATTTAACTTAAATTGAAAGCTAATAGGGCAAGGGTTATTAGAAAATGAAAGATGGATGCACTTAGAAACATTTGGTGTAAGTTGATTATAAGAACTCCAAGATAAAATGGCATTCAAATCTTCTTGAAGCGAAGCACAGTCATCGTTAGATGACATTACTTTGAATACTATGACGTCATCTGCATCAAGAAGGCAGGAGAAGTTGGTGACAGCGGATGGTTAGTCATTTATAAACAGAGTGAACAATAGTGGGCCCAGAATGGATCCTTGAGGAACACCAGAAGACGGATGGAAGGGGGTGGAAAGACAGCCTAGAAAAGATACCTGACTGACACGATTGGATTAGTAAGAGGATAACCAGTGCAGCAAATAATCAGGAACGTTAGGAAATTTAAGTTTGCTAAAGAAAATATTGTGATTTACTGAGTCGAAGGCTTTAGAGAAATCCAAATAGAAGGTTTGAGGTGCTACCTTTTTTAAAAATAGGAGTAACATAGGATATTTTCCAACACGAAGGAAAAGAGCCTGGAGATAAACTAAGGTTGAAGAGAAAGGAAAGCGGGACACAAAAAGAGGTAGCTAATGATTTCACAAAATGATTAGGAATACGATCGGACAGAGTTCACAAGTTCTAAAATAAGCTTCATAACATCTTCTGGATAGCAAGTAAAAGGGAATGAAGGTGGCGTGTGTGTGATTGGGAATGAATGGCTATTGTAGGGAATTGCATTAAAAGTAGAAGAAAACTGAATTCTGAAAAGTTCACAAATCTCGAGAGGTGAAGTTGCTAAGCAGCCATTCAAATGAAGTGAGGATGAGAAACTGGAAGAGGATTTAAGAGAGCGTATATAATTCCAAAATGGTTTTGAATGATTTGAGTTTAGAGAGCCTTCAATACTAAGAAAATAAGAAGCTTTAGCGATCTGCATCTTTTTCTTAGCTACCGACCTCAGATGAAAAAAAGCTGTACGTGACTCAGGGAATTAAGTGAAAAACGTTGATGAGCTCGATCTTTAGCTTTCAAGGCTCGTCTCACATCAAGAATTAACCAGGGATAGTCAGAAGAGTTTCTTATAACAACAAGTAGAGTCGAGTTAGAAATAGCAGCGTCTAAGAAATCATAGAAATTGTTACAACAAGTATACGAGTCAAGACCGCGAAAGAAGGAGGACCAATCAACAGAGGGAATTGTTCCGGAAAGTTGCCTATAATTAGTTTTATAAAATTTATAGCGCTGACGCTCTTTCCGACGATAACGGACAAAGGGAAATTACAAAGCGTAAGGGGTGATGATGGGGATCAGGAGAAAGATAAGTAAAAAGAACTGGTGGTGAGCATAGCAACGATTGCTCCATACTACAAAAGACTAAGTTAAGAGCATGATTATTAACCTTAAGAAAATTATTAAATTGATCTAGGGAGCACATGGACACAAAAGAAGAAATTAAAGACCAAATTTGAGATGAATCAGAATAAACCTGATTGTCAGCCAATGAGAGTTTAGGAAGGTTAAAATCTCCACATAAAATAAGGTGACAATTTGAAAAGCGCGATAAGAAAATACTAGATATTTCGGTGAGGAAAGTATTGTTGACCGTAAAAGGAGACTTGGGGTAAGTCCGGGATAGATGGACCACCGGTATGGACGGACCATTCAAATATTTCGCTTGTCTGTCACAGCAGCACCACATTCGTTGGCTAGTATTTTTCTACTCGTGCAGACGTTAACACGTTTAGTTTCGCTCGTGAGTGTCACATGTTTTTTACGAAAAAAACTTTGTTTATTTCTTTTGGTGAGTTGAAAAATATTTTTCACTGGATTTTATTGTTACGTGGTTAAGTTAGTTTAATTGATTTTGACGTAAGATCAATGCTATAGCTCGATTGTATAGCTGAGTAAGGTCTTAATCTAAAATTGTGCTCCAGTAGCGTTGTTGTCTTAACCTAAAATTGTGCTCCAGTAGCGTTGTTTTTCTGAATGAGTAGCTGGTCCATCTATCCCTGACAATTGGGATAGATGGATCAATGATATTTGGGATAGTTAGCCCATTTGAAAAGAACCTGGAATAGTAGAACCATATTTCCTATTAGGACTTTACTTCTAATATAAATTAAATGATACTTATCAAAATTATTTTAAACACACAAGTGTGTCCTGATACGTTGGTTTTTTTATGTTATAGGAAAATGCCTACGTTCTTTACCTGAAAACGCATGTCTGGGAGGGGAGAATGGTCGGAACGTAGCTTGGAAAATGCAGCCAGAGCTGTTCAAAGTAAGGAAATGGGAGTTTATGCTGCAGCGATGGTGCTTGGAATACCGAAAACAACTTTGAAAAGACGCATCAAGCTACAAAGTTTTAGTAAAGGTTCCATGGGAAAAAACTCATTGCTAGGAGTTGAAAATGAAAAAAAAATTGTAGTACACATAAAAAAATTACAATCGAGGGGGTTTACTCCAACCAGAGACTCAGTACGTTCTATCGCTTACTATTTAGCTGAAAACCTGTAATTGAAGCATAGTTTCAATCATGAAACAAAGCAAGCAGGCTACGACTGGCTTTCTTCTTTTCTTGTTCGCAATCCTGAACTTTCCATTGGGCAATCTGAAGGTGTGTCTGTTGCGAGAGCAAAAGGTCCAAATAAAATAGATGTCAAAGCGTATTTTGACCTCTTAAAGAATGTTTGGGAAGAAAATGGTCTTATAGATAAACCTGGCAACATTTTCAACATGGACGAAACAGGTTTACAGCTAAATAACAAACCAAGGAAGGTAGTTGCTTTGAAAGGTTCCAAGAACGTAACTTCTGTTACTCCAGGAGAAAAGGGTGAAACCATATCGCTATTGGCAAGTGTGAATGGAGAGGGTACATTCTTACCACCTTTTTGCATAATGAAAGGAAAGAACCTAAAACAGGAGTTTTGTGACGGTTTACCACCTGGCGCTGAAGTAAAAATGTCGCAAAAGTCTGGCTATGTAAACAACGATTTGTTTTTTGATTGGCTGAATAATCATATCACTCCAAGAAAACCAGCAGGTAAGGTGCTTTTTCTTTACGATGGACATACATCACACACTAGCTGCGTTGAAATGCTAGAGTTCGCAGAAAATAATCAAATAACTTTGATGAGTATTTCTCTCCACACTAGTCATTGGCTCCAACCGTTAGACCCCGCTTACTTCAAGTCTTTAAAAATGAACTATAATTCTGCTTGCTCAAAGTACGTGATCAATAACCCTTCAAGGAAGCTAACTCGAATGCAGTTTGGTGCGCTTCTTAGCATAGCTTGGGGTAAGTCAGCAAACGCAAAAAATGGAATAAGTGGATTTAGAACGTGTGGAATCATTCCATTTGAACCTGATGCGATACCAGACTACGCTTTTTTGTCAGAACCAATACAATCAGATACGTCTCTTGTTTTCGAAAACGTTATGACTGGTGTTGATGTTGCTGGCTCCGGTAGTTCAAAAAACGATGCCACTGTTGCTGGCCCTAATAGCCCAAGTGATGATGTTGCTGTGGCAGGTTCTAATTCCTCAAGAAGTGGTTATAGTGCTGGTACTTCAAGAAGCTTTGAAAATGTTCCTGTACCTGGATCTTCTGAAAAGCACCAGAATAAATCTGAAATCGTAGCAAACTACATCCAGTGCTTTGTGTCAACAAAGCTCAGACTGTGAAAAGAAAAGTTCATACTATATCAACAGTGTTAAGCTCTCCAGAAAACATAACTGCTCTAAAAAAGAAAAAAAATGAGGGCGAGTCAAAAATTAAAATAAAAGAAGAAAAGAAGAAAGACAGGGAGACAAAAAAAGAAAGACCGAGAGGAAAAGAAAAGAGAAAAGGAGAAAAAGAAGCTAGAGAAAAGAAATGAGAACAATATGCAAACAACGATCAATAAAAGTAAGAGAACGCGAAGAAAAAAGAACTAACGTCATCCTCAGACTCTGAATCGACACAATTTGCAACGATATCGACACAATTTGCAACGACAATCTTTATGAAAGTGACTGGGATGAAGATTTCTGTGTATGGTGTAAAGAGAACTACAACGAAACAAAACGAGATGAAGATTGGATTAAGTGTGTGTCATGCTCCTGCTGGACACATGAAGGCTGTACAAGATTCGAGGATAAATGCGATCACTGCGGAAAGCAAGATCCTCCAAATAAGATGACTGCTGAATGATTCAAATTTCTAGAGACTGAGTTATACTAGCTCTATTTTTTAATTATTTTGATTGTCAAATCTATTAATTATATCAAATAGTTTATAATTCTATACCCGAACTTTATAGCTTGGAATAAAAAGCCTTTATACCTTTGATAACATGTATTTCTTGTGTCATATCCTGATTCAGTCACGTAAAATAGAGGTCCATCAATCCCTATTAGGTGGTCTATCTAACCCGAATACTTGGTATAGACGGACCATCGAGCAAAACCAAAAATAAGCTTAACAACTGCAAACTTCCTTACGATTGCTTAAAAATATATATACTTATTAAAAAAATATAAAACTTATCCTAGACATTGCAAAATTTCGGAAAAAATAGCTTTAGAAAAACATGGTCCAACCATCCCGGACTTACCCTACAAGGTATATAAGTGCAAAAGACAAGAAGGGGAAGGGAAGACGAAATAACTATTTTTGCCCCCACACATTCTACAGGAGCAGTGAAAAGTAAATTTGTTAGAGTGAAGCCAGTAAAGGTATTCTTGTAAGCGACTAGGACACCTCCTCCGTCTAACTTGTTGGAGATTGACCCATCACGATCACGCCTAACAATTGTGTGATTAGGAAAAAGCTCAGAGTCAAACATACTAACAGTCAACCAGGATTCAGAAATACAGATTATATCATCGTTAGAGAGAAAAAAGGATAAAGCTAGATCCTTCAGCTTGGATCTTAAACCCCGAACGTTTTGATAATAAATATAAAATTTACTGTTAGAAAATTGACTTTTAAGAGTGCTATTCTGAAAGTTTTTAGGAAGAAACGATGTTACAGCTTTGGTAAGGAGCTCGGTGGAGAACGAAAATTTTTTTTCCTTGAAGTTATGAAAGATTTAACAAGCACTCCAGATCAATCAGCAATCAGGGTTCAAGATGTAGTCACACGATGCCAGAACAGTCAGTTTGAAAGAAGCTATAACTCTGTTGATCAAGTTGTCCTTCGTCAGCTTCTGGCAGCTATTTGTTTTCAGAGATGAGCCATATTTCTTATTTACATATTCCGACCCAATTCGCTCAGTACTAGGCCACTTCCTCCGACAAAAATGGAAGCAACACAAACCAGAACAAACGGGCATTCAACGACCCAAAAAATTAAAGCTTTATATCGCCATCTACCTGGCCTAATTTAAGCCCTACTTGCTGAACTCATCCTATGAAAAGTCATTTCCTTCCACGAATCCTTAAGATACTGAAGATGATTCAAACGAGTGAGATGCATCTTTTTACTGAAATGAGTAAAGCCCGACGGATTTTCGCTGTAAAATAAGAGTCTTTATGTTGGTTTGGATAAAAAAAAACTCAGTATTGAGCAGTTTCCTCTTGCCAACTCAATTTGTTTCAGACTGTCTTCGATTCTGAAAATACAGGGTGCGGCAGCATAACTTCCTTTTTTGAAATGCCCGCCCTTAAAGTGCTAACTGTTATAGCGCGGCGCTAGTAGTCTCATTCGAGAGAGGTGATTTTAAAGTTTTGCTCATCCCTTGGTTAGTCGCTATCATGCGTTGGAACAGTGCGGAGCGTGCATTTACCGTTGAAGCGTACTTTTTTTGTTTTGTTGAATTTTGAAAAAAGGAAGTTATGCTGCCGCACCCTGTAGTTTCAGAAGTTGGTGTTCGAGATAATTAAAATTCAAACTGAGCTGCACTGATGTGCTCATGAGTACTGGAAATATAGATGGTGGATTCTACTTGCGCCCACTACCCCCATTCCATGTGATAATTTCAGTACACCTCGATTCTGGTTTAAAAGAGTATCTCCAATATTGCCTTTTAAAGTTCTTTAGATATTTGTGATACCTAATTTGTATCAAGCGTTAAAATTACAGTATTTGAAATTTCCTCAATACGAGCTCCACAGTGTTTTTACGAATGTAAGAAATCGAACTTCAGTTTTCACGTTTCTACACTAATTACATTTAAGAAAATTAATATTCGCAATACATGCTACCGATCTATTCACCATTCATTTCCTCGAAAAACAATCTCATCGATGCGCTCCAATTAAGTACTTGTAGGAATCATTTGTCCCGACATCATCCACCACCGCAACTACGTGCCTATACCCGTTTACAATACTCCTCAAACGTGATATGTGAACTATTCCATAATTCTCAAGAAATTTGCGAAATCAATATTCACATCACAATCAAAATTCAAATAAAAACTTTGTCTTCCGAGGGAAACTAGGAGACATATTGCATCGTATCCATACCTCATAATGTTCATTCTCAATGGGCCCGCGAGTAAGTCATGATCCAAGAAATCCCATTCAGTATGCAACAAGAGTCGAATATTGTTGTTCTGTCGAACACAAACTCCACGGACAAACTCTGCATAACGAAGCAAGCAAAGTGTACCGGAGGACTCCGTGGTGCCGGTGGTGATGGTTTTGATGATGATGGCTATGGTGCGGGTGCAGCCATTGTAGCAAGACCAAGAATAGGAAGATCGCTGCTGAATAAGGAGATCTGAACGTGGACGCGTCCATGGATGGTCTCACGAACAATTTTCCCTTGCAAAATTTGAAATCACGATTTCAAGTGAACATTCATTTGCTCACCTTCTCCATAACAGAGCTGTGAACATGGTATCCAAACACCTCCGACACATTTTCACTCATGGAAACTTTATATGGCTTCTTGGAGTTGGTTGAAAAATTTCTTTGACATGGAAACAGCCAGGAACCATAGCGCACAAGCATGCATGCCAGACTCGCGGGGTCCGTTGAGATAGTTCGAGACAGGGTGCTGATTAAGTACAGGAATGCGCGAATTATTTGAAGTTCATTGGGGAAGTAAAGAATTACATCATTAGAATGTCGCTGAACCGGCTCTGAAAATACCTTACCACAAATTCTACGATACTTTCGCAAATTATCAGAATAACAGAACTCTATCTTATATCTGCTATAAGCAAGGTATACATCGGAATCCTTTCTAGACAGTCTGTGCTACTGACTTCGGGTACATTAATCTTCTTACTCCTGGAACATTACGCTCATATGCAGAAATAGCAGAACTGTACTGAATAACTGGTAACAATGCATGTTTTCGGTGCTTCCGCGCCATACACGTACTCGTACATGAGCAACCTGGAGTGAATCGAGGAACACGGCGAAGAAACCCGATTTAACATCAGTTTTGCATAAGTCCCATGCAACATGCGCATTGGATGCAACATACGGTATCGCACGCCAAGTACTAGAACACGTTGTGAGAAATCGCGAAACAAACAGCTCAAATACTTGTAACAAATTATGCAGCTGTCATACATTCTGTTGGCAGTGTAGTCTGCAGTGAAGCAATGAAACGGCGCTGTTCTCCGTGGACAACTCTACGTGCTCGTTGAAATATTGGCTGAAGTTGGCACTGCTTTTGTGGCTGCCGTCGCGGATTGTACCGTAGTTGATATCCCTGCAAGAATATGACCGTAGCAAGCCATGGCTACCCAACCACCAGGGAGGTGGTAAAATCGCGATTTTCAACTTAGCCCATATTTCACAGGGAGTTTTTTCTCTTTTAGATCTTGTCAGTTTTCCGACTCCGATTTGTTTTCGATCGAAGATGGCAAACGACCGCGGATAAACCGTATGAGCATGATCATGAATGCTGGCTATAAAGCTCATGTTCATCAAGATTTACGGACCAATTCATTGCATGCTTCGATCGCTGATCAATAGTTCGATCCGGGTCCAGGCCCCAATCCCAGAGGATCAGGTTGCACTGATGTGGTTATGATCAGTGGCCATGTACCATTCATAATTCAGCAAGAACTCACTAGTTGCGGATATGTGTGCAATCCATCTCAAATTTAAATCGTATGAATGTCCGTTTCAACGGTTTCACTGTGCACTATTGAGTTTTGGAATTTATTGATACTTATTCTTGCGATCGCATATTGGAAATAAAATGAGTTATGACAGATCATTCAACCATCATCCGCAGTAACTGTGGCTTTTGCAATTTTTTGAAATAAAATAAAAGGAGCTACCTCTTTCATCCCATACCAACAAGCTGAAGAAAATATGTAATCCTTCGTCAAAATAGGACAGAAATCAGGTTAGAATCAGTAGCGTTGCTTGCACTTTATTTTGAATTTTTAACTTTTATAGTTTCTTGCCCCAGCAGTTTTTGTGCCATTGCTCTGAAATGCATTTTTTTTGTCACTTTTAGTCATCATTTAAGGTGAGCACCATCAACAGTTCCATACAAACTTGATGACTGATCAGGACAGCTCATAGCATAATCACACATATAAAGGGTGGTCCAACCAAAATGCACGATGTTAATTGTAAATAAAACAATAAGTTTTCAGAGAATTATTTTAATATTTTTTATTATAATAGAAGGATCTATGACAATTATGTGTGAAATAAAATATTGCCCAAATTCTTGCCGCGGCTACAGTGGCAAACTTCTATCTGATGGTCAAAAATAAATCAAGAACTCAGACTTCGAATCCGATCGCTAGAAGAACTAGTTGGAAACAACAAAGCAAAAGAAACCATCAAGAAAGAAAAAGAAGTAAAGTCTAAAGTGGCCGAAAACTGCAACAAGAATTTGATCAAGAGGTTATGCTCAGCCCAGTCGGAGCAAACGTCAGCACGGACTATTATGCAGCGCTAGCTGGATTAGACGATTCTAACAACATTCAAGAGGATACAGGTAACAAAACTTCTGAACATTGTATTACTAAACCTGATAATGGGTTTATCGAATATTTAAAAATTAAAAATAGTGTAACATGTACAAATAATTCTGCGAGCTACTGTCGCAATTGTTTTCACAACAATGAAGAACACGAATTTACTCGAAACCACGAGAACCCAACAAGCATGAACAACATCTGAAAGTGAGTCACTGCTCCATTCATTCACCGCTGGAATGTTCCCGCTAATTCACCAATGTACGAGAACTGAGTTGAATGATTAGAGACCCTATATAAAGGCGAGCTGAACGAATGGGGGAATCATTCATTCAGCCGCGATAAGAACTGCGATAGTGTGTGGGAAGCGATATTGTTCGTAATAGTGAAGTGATTTAGAAGACAATTGCGATAAGAAATTTATGGACAAGTGTTAGATTTTTAATAGTGAAAATTAAAATTAGTGAAAGTGTTAAATTGATCATTGTGCATTTTTGTAATTAAATAAACTCTTTTAATTTAATTTAAAAGACATTGCGTTTTCACTTTCCCGGAACATTAAATTATCGGCCGCGAACCGAAAACACGCGACAATGGTGTCGAGAAGTGAGATTATAATTTTGAAAGTGAAAATTCGAATATTTTTATAGTGCACAATAGTAAAATTTAAAGAAACATTAAAAATGCCACGAAGCCTAAACTTAAAAATTAATGAATTGACCATGTCGGAGCTTAAGGAAGAGTTGGAACAGCGAAACCTGGCTACGCAAGGTACAAAGGCCACATTGATTGCACGCTTGCGTGACGCAACTGAATCGGAAGGCGCGTATCTGGATTCGGGTGAGCCCTCAGATGCAGAAAAAGGTGCAGAAGGTGGTGAAGCAGAAACATCAAAACCAAAGGAACCAGAAAATGCGCTGATGCAAATGTTGATGCTGATGCAGCAAGAGCTGCGACAACAGTCATCTAGTTTAACTGCGAAGCTCAATGAACAAGCAATCGAAATCAAGGCAGACATCACACAGAAAATGGAGAAACAGTCAACTGAAATAAAAGCGGAGCTCGGTCATCCGAACAAACAAATTAAAGGCGTCGAGGAAAAGGTTGATCAGGTCGAGGAAAAGGTTTACCAGGTCGAGGAAAAGGTCAGCCAGGTCGAGGGAGAGGTCAGCCAGGTCGAAGAGAGAATGAACCACGAGATGGAAAAAGTGAAAAAAGAATTGGAAGCAGCGAAGGCAGTAGTAACCACTTCACCAGCCCCGCTTATAACCGCAGCGCAAAGCACATCCAGAAATGTGCAAGCACCAATATTCGATGGGCAAACGGTCTGGAGCACTTACAAGATCCAGTTTGAAGCCGCCGCTAGGATAAATCACTGGAATGAACAGGAACGAGCAACTGCATTAATTCTTGCTCTAAGAGGCCCAGCTGCCGAGCTTTTGCAGGCTATCCCCGCTGAGTTGCATACAAACCCGGCTGCTATAATGAATGCGCTGGATATGCGTTATAGAAACGATCATCTGAAGCAGATTTACCAGGCACAGCAACGGCATCGAATGCAGAAGTCTGGCGAAACCTTGCAGCAGCTAGCACAAGACATTGAGCACTTCTGGCTTACCCAGCGTACGACCCAGAACATCGAGATGACGTAGCAACAGAAGCATTCATCAGCGCCTTAAAGGACAGGGAAATGCAACAAGCCGTGTGGTTAGCTCAAAAGCAAAGGGTTAAGGACGCATTGGTTTATAGTCTGAACTTTGAGGCAGCGAAAAATGCGACTCGTACCACTGCCCGGGTCCGCGAAGTAGTGGCAGACAAGTGCAGGTGTAAGCGCGTGGAAAATGAGCGAGAGCCGCAGGTGAATGGTGCGCCTATGCTGGATTTGCGGAGAGAAGGGGCACCTGCAAAGAGAGAGACTGCAAGAAGCGAAGAAAACAGAGCTATTGTCCGGGATGGTGGCGATCCAGATCGTGTCAGGAGCCTAGAATGGAGGCCCATCAAACTGCAAGCGCCAACTTTGTGGGGCAGAGGTTGGCTAGGAGGATCGACGCCTCCAGCACCACCATCACCGTGTCAAGACTACATCGTACAGAAGTGGACTTATGCCTTCCGGGTCAAATTGACGGAGAACACTGCACCATAACAATCGACACTGGTGCAACCCGATCGATTATCTGACCAGACCTAGTTAGACAGCAACAACTTCACAAGGGCAGAATTTTCTCACTACGGACAGCGACGGGAGAAACTGCACCTGTTCATGGAGAGGTCAACCTCCAGATACAGTTGGGAGACCTTGTGTTCCGACATAATTTTATGGATGACTGCATTCTCGGAATGGATTTTCTGTGACCACATGGAATCACGTTGGATTTGGGCAAACGTGTATTGAAATGGCAGAATGTCGAAGTACTGATGGAGGATCCCAGCGTCCAAATCCCCAAGATGAATGCAGTGGTATGTACTGACGCTGATGTACCGAATTCTTCCGAAAGCATTGTATGGGCCAAGCTTGATGGTGATTCTGGAGACCACCGATCTTATCTGATAGAGCTAAAGAAGACCTCCGCATTGCGCAGTTTGATTGTAGGACGAAGCCTTGTAAGATCTTCAAGGAACGGATGCGTGCCGGTTAGAGTCCTTAACACCGCAGACTCAACCACGAGCATCAAAGCGGGAGAAGTCATCGGCAGCTGCCAGCCTGTTTTCACCATCACCTCTTTGGAAGCTACTCACAACCATCATTGGAAAAGGAGGCAAGACACAGACAAAGCCGGGAATCCACGTCTGCAATATTGAAGCAAGTCAAATTGTCAGTGCAGCTATTCAAACGAGCCTCTGATCTGGTCACCAAGTACAGTGACATCTTCTCAACAAACCCGGATGACCAAGGCCGAATGAGTTTGGTTACTCACGTCATAGATACACAGGGAGCCAAGCCGATTCGACAAGCACCAAGATTTCTCCCTATAGCAAAATATGGAGAAGTGAGCGCGCTGATCTCGGACATGGAAAACAAGGCGTTATTGAACCTTCTATCAGTCCATGGGCCGCGCCTGTAGTTCGCGTAAAGAAAAAGGATGGTAGCACTCGTTTTTGTGTCGACTTTAGGCAGCTTAACGACGTCACTAAGAAAGATAGTTACCCGCTCCTACGCATCGATGACATCATGGACACTTTAGCTGACGCAAAATGGTTTTCTACACTCGATCTCAAAAGTGGCTACTGGCAGGTAGACATCGACAAGAAGGACTGAGAGAAGACCGCATTTTCAGTTGGGACCGGATTGTGGCAATTTGTGGTGATGCCGTTTGGGCTTTGCAATGCTCCAGCCACTTTCGAACGCTTGATGGAATACGTGCTACGTGGTCTAACCTGGAAAACCTGCTTGATGTACCTAGATGACATCATCGTCATCGGGAGAACGTTCGAAGAGCATGTGCGGAACTTAGAAGAGGTTTTCTTCCGATTGCAACTGGCAAATTTGAAACCTAGTCCTAACAAGTGTAACCTTTTCGCAGCTGAAGTAAAATACCTGGGACACGTCGTATCAGCAGAAGAGGTCAGAACAGACCCTGAGAAAATTGAAGCCGTGAAAAGCTGGCCAACGAAGTTTTCTGGGTCTGGCAACCTACTATCGAAGATTCGTCAAAGACTTTGCCAAAATAGCTGTGTCTCCATCAGCTAACCGAGAAAAATCGTCCGTATGTCTGGAATGAACAATGCCAGACAGCCTTCGAGACCCTGAAGGAAAAGCTGTGTGAATCACCCGTGCTGGCATATCCAAAACCCGTTAAAATGTTTGTAGTTGACACCGATGCAAGCAACGGCGGTATTGGAGCTGTACTCTCCCAGCAGATCAATGGCGAAGAAAGAGTCCTCTCGTATTACAGTCGAGTTCTCTCAAAAAGTGAGAGGAACTACTGCGTGACCAGGAAGGAGCTATTGGCTATAATAGAGGCCACCGAGCAGTTCCACAAGTACCTATATGGCCAGAAATTTTTTCTTCGAACGGACCATGCATCGCTGAGATGGCTACTTAACTTCAAAAACCCCGAGGGACAAGTTGCGAGATGGATTGAAAGATTGCAGTCATACGACTACGAAATTGTTCATCGAAAGGGCGGAGTTCATGGAAATGCTGACGCCCTATCTCGTCGCCCATGTCCAGCTAACTGCAAGCATTGCCGACGGATTGAGGAAAAGGAACCGCCCGTTGATCTGCGACTGATAACAGCCGGATTCGATGATGGTTGGTCATCGGAGGAGATTCGAAATGCCCAGCTAGCCGATGAAGACATCGGACCATTGCTTGTATGGAAGGAGACGACTGGGCGACTTGAGAGGAAAGACGTTTCAACGCATGGCGCAACCATGAAAAGCCATTGGGCACAATGGAACTCCCTTCAGGTAGAGGGTGGCATACTCAAGCGGGAATGGGAAACGGTGGATGGCAGCTCCTATAGGATGCAAACTATACTACCCAAAAGCCGAATCCACGATGTGGTTAAGGAAATGCATGAAGGATCCTCGGGAGGCCACCTTGGTGTTAACAAGACCTTAGCGAAATTGCGGGAAAGATTCTACTGGCTCCACGCTCGAGAAGACGTAGAGGACTGGTGTCGCAGATGCACAATTTGCGCTTCCGTCAAAGGCCCAAAGCGATGACTGAGAGGACAAATGCAAACATATAATGTGGGGGTACCGTTTGAAAGGATTGCTGTTGACATCGCTGGACCCTTTCCTGAATCTGAATGGGGAAATCGATACACGCTGGTTGTAGCCGATTATTTCAGCAAGTGGCCCGAGGTCTACCCCATTCCCAACCAGGAAGCAAACACTGTAGCTGAACAGCTAGTGTTAAATTGGGTCAGTAGGTACGGCGTACCTGGCGAACTACATTCGGATCAAGGCCGAAACTTTGTCACTAGTTTTTGGCGAAATGTGCGAGCTGCTCGGAATACGGAAAACGAGGACAACACCGCTGCATCCCCAATCCGATGGAATGGTCGAACGTTTCAACAGCACGCTCAATAAACACCTGGCCAAGATGGTTGACGAGAAGCAAAGGGACTGGGACCGACATATCCCACTATTTTTGATGGCGCACAGAGCTGCCGAACATGCATCGACGGGCCAAGCCCCAGCCAAAGTCATTTTTGGAAAGACTATTCGTCTGCCAGCTGATATGAAGTTCGGGACACCCCCTGAGAAACCCCAAACGATCTCGGAGTACGCAAGTGAGCTAAGACAACGGTTGAACCAGATACATCGGACAGTGCGAAAACACCTCGAATCGGCTACTGACCGCATGAAGACCAGGTATGATCTAAAGGTAAATTCTACTGACTTCCAGCAAGATGACTTGGTCTGGCTATATAACCCACAGCGACGGAAGGGTAGGTCTCCAAAGTTGTAGCATAATTGGGAGGGACCATACCGAGTTACAAAGCGAATCAACGACGTCGTATGTCGCATACAGGAACACGGTAAACCAAGAGCCAAAATGAAATTCGTGCACCTGGACCGTCTTGTCCCATATTACATCCAGAGAGAATTGACTACAACTGGCGACACATCTTTTCGGGGCGAGAAGAACTGAGGTGGGGCCAGTGTTACATGTACAAATAATTCTGCGAGCTACTGTCGCAATTGTTTTCACAACAATGAAAAACATCAACAAAACGAATTTACTCGAAACCACGAGAACCCAACAAGCATGAACAACATCTGAAAGTGAGTCACTGCTCCATTCATTCACTGCTGGAATGTTCCCGCTAATTCACCAATGTACGAGAACTGAGTTGAATGATTAGAGACCCTATATAAAGGCGAGCTGAACGAATGGGGGAATCATTCATTCAACCGCGATAAGAACTGCGATAGTGTGTGGGAAGCGATATTGTTCCTAATAGTGAAGTGATTTAGAAGACAATTGCGATAAGAAATTCATGGACAAGTGTTAGATTTTTAATAGTGAAAATTAAAATTAGTGAAAGTGTTAAATTGTTTATTGTGCATTTTCGTAATTAAATAAACTCTTTTAACTTAACTTAAAAGACATTGCGTTTTCACTTTTCCGGAACATTAAAATTATTGGCCGCGAACCAAGAACACGCGACAATAGGGAGAAAAAACTAAAAGTTTTGTCTGCTGGTCTGTCTGTCAATGTTAATCAAAAGAAAGAAAAGGTCCCACCAATCAATGTACTTGGCAAACAGGCAAAGATATTGTTCGGCGTTTGGCCGAAGAGAGTCAATGCCGATAAACTGAAAATTAAAACTAAGTCAGGCAGCAAAAAGTGCGTTGAATTATGGAGACATTCCACATTATACATACACCCCTAAACCCGAAAAACACCGGCCCTTTTTTTGAAGGGTCTGGATTGCGGACGGGAGTCAGTAGATCTCCTTAAGGAGCTTCAAGAAGTTGCACCAGAAATAAAGTTTATTACACTTAAAGACTTTGCAACAAGGAGATCGATTGTCGAGCTTAAAAATTGGCTTTATTACATAGTCTAGAATTCTAGCAAAAGCAGTTCAAGTGCCCTGCAAAGAATAAGGTACTTGAACTTCCGTGTGGTGAGGTGGAAATGACTCCAGAAAAACGTGATCAACCAGTGCTACAGGTGACTAAGATTCGGTCATTCGGCTGCCAATTGCGCCATGAAATATAGCTGTGTAAAGTGCACAGATGTCCATGCCCCCGGCGAGTGCTAATTGGCTCAGGCGGAGCCAAAAGGAAAATTATATTGTGTGAACTGCGGTGTCTTGGTCAACCAGCATCGTGTCAAGAATGCACACGGTATCAAGATGCAAAAGTGAAATTTACTCCAAAGCAAAGTCCAGTACACCACAGTGTGATACCTACCAACTTTGTCAAGCCCGGGGTGTCATTTGCACTTGCTGCTAGAGGTCAACCAGACAATGTAAATAAAATAAAAAAATGTAAGTGGCAATAATGAGCTGCTTCTTCAAATTTATCAGCAATTAAAATCCTCATTGGATTAAATTGATAAACAGAATTCTAAAATTTGCATTGCGGCAGTAATAGCACCTGTAATGATACTGAAAAATAAAAAATAAAATTTCCTTTTTTAAGCGCTATTTATTCTTAATTTTCTTAACCAGATACCGGTATTTCGAAGACAAGTTATCCTCTACATCGGTGGCGGTATTCTGAAGCTCTTCTTACAATCATCCGAATATTTAAACCTTTCACATTTAATGGCAGAAAAGATACATCAAATAATAAACATTAATATCCTTAAGTACTACTACGCGAAATAACAAACAATTATAATGCAATTAAGGGTTAGCTAAGGCAGGTATAACATTAAAAAAGAGCTTAAAGGTAAATTTATTACCGGGAATTACAAAAAGTTGTAAAGTAATTACGGGCAAGTAAAATAATTGTGGAGATTTTATTACAAAAAGTTAGTTATTTGATGATTTTAATAAAGTCACTATATCCATTCCCTAGATTCGTATTTAAACGTTGTGCCCTGGGAACTCTCGAGATCCATAAGGCTTCGCAAGCATCCAACTTTTTCATGCCCCGGACTTCCTGTACTATATCTAGATTAGCCCATTGAATACTATGAGATACCTCAATAATATGTCTGGCTTATGATGATCTTGCTGTTTCTATTCCACCTCTTCTGACGATCTGTTCAGCTTCCTTAATATGTTCTTGGAATCTTGTTTTGGCCAAACGTTTCGTCTGTCCAATATAAACTTTATCGCATTTCGGGCTACAGATCCAATAGAGTCCACTCTTTTTCTCTTTATTCTTGCCATCCTTAGTTGATCCAAGAATTGTTTCAACGCTGTATTTCCTGCTTTTGGTAGCCGTATTGCATCCTGTCTTTTTCAAAATGTATTCCAATCTTTTTGTAGCTGATGAATGAGTGATTTTTTTGTGGTAGGGAGGTGAAGGCATTTACGCCCGTCGAGTCTGGCAGTGTGGGACTCCCATGGAGGATACTATTGGACTACCCACTAAACACCTCCCCTGACAATCTGAGAACCTAGCCTGGAACCGTTTGACACATTACTTCGGGCCAGGTCTCGTTTTGTTACGCCGTGGGGCGCCTTCAAGCTGGGGAGTCCCTTTCCTAGCGGAAGGGGACAGGGGAAGAGGAAATGCCAGTAGAGCGATCCCCCAGCCCCAGCACCTCCGGCTGCTGTGAGTCCCTTTTATATTTTAGGACTGCCCGAGCATAATGTGCCACCTGGTTCCATTTGTCAACCGATTCGAGCATCACCGCAACTATATGAGTGATGAATGAGTGATTGGGATCCGTTTTCGTACTTGTCGTCGTTGTTGTAGAAATAGTGAAGTGAGCCCATTTCTTCTGTGTTGTTTCTCCATTTTTCGAATACGTTGCTCGATCAAATTCCTCCTGTTCAGTATCATTACAGGCGCTATTACTGCCGAAATGCAAATCGTAGATGAGATGACCAGGTCCAATTCGAAATTTAATAAATTCTTGAAGCTCAACAAGTCTATAGGACGGTTGACAGAAGACATCAGGTTTCTTAGACTGTGCCTTAAGGTTTTACGAGACATCGAAGAGTCACAAGGTTTTTTGAAATCATCAATATTTGAAATGGAAAGGGAGACTTTAGTCATTGAAAGAATCCTGTATAAAAAAGCATCAACCGGTGGTTTTCAAAACTGGAGTCTGCTAGTTTGGAAAGCTATTCCCTGGAAGATCTTAGACAAAAAGTTAGCTATTTTGCAGAATAAAATCCATATGAAACGTGATCAACGGGAAAAGATTGATTACATCCACAACTTTGTCATATATAAATCATCTTAAAACTTCACACAGGACCAAATGAACCTTTTAAATAAAGGGTCACTAGTTACAATTTTCCAGCGGAAGACATTGTCATGGATATTGAGGCTGGAATACGATTCATGGATTCTGATGAAAAGCAATTTGTACGGAAGAGAACATCGGAGATAATTGGAGCAAGTCGAGTCGGAGGAATGAACGAAAATTCCGAATGGAAGCTGTTGGAAGAACTAAAAAAAAAACCAGTGTACTATGTAAGGGCAGACAAAGGGGATTCTGTAGTAATAACAGACAAGAAGCAGTATGATGATATGGTGCTTGATAAATTGAATAGGGGAGATTACCACCAATTAAGAGTAGTCCCCCTACCGGACTTGATAAACAGAGTGGAAAAAGTCCTTAAAGTATCAAAACCAGTAATTCGTGACATTAAAAAACTTGGAGTGTCTAACCCCTCCTACCTAGAATGTGTCTGCCCAAAATCCATAAGGAGGGGAATGAATGAAGGGAAATTATCGCAGCCACTAATACACCAACTAGGAATATAGGCCAATGGCTTTTAAAAGAATGCGCACAACTTCCGTATAAACCTAGCATGCGATCAGTGAAGAATAGGGACGAACTGGTGGAGGAGCGTCAAAATATGAAAGTTGAGGAGGACTATTTATTGATTTCCTATGATGTCAAATCACTGTTTCCTAGCCTGCCAGTTAAGCAGTCCTTGGAACTGTTTGAAGACTGGCTGTTGAAACATAGTGATTTAATAGAATGGAGAAGACGGGCTAAATGCTATAGTAAATTAGCAGCTGTATATATGAACGAAAACTATTTTATTTTCGGGGTAACTTCTTAAAAAGGACGATAGGAGCAGCTATGGCTAACCTTCTTTCACCTCTGTTGAGTGATATTTTCATGGATTGGCTGGAGTTCGAAGTGAAGAAAATAGGAATGATGCCTAAGGTATGAGCCAGATATGTGGACGACATTTTCACGATGGTTAAAGGAAATGAGGTGGAAGAGTTACAACATATACTCAATGGGATACACCCTAAAATAATATTCACGATGGTATAAGAGAGTTGGGGCCAATTACCGTTCCTTGATCTTTTGATAATAAAGGCCAAAGGTGGATTAGAATTTGACATCTACAGGGAGAGCACAAGTACCCAGAGAACAATTCCCTGTTCTTCTAACCATTCTTATGCACAGAAAATGGCTGCATACAATTGTATGATCCACCGAATGTTAACAGTACCATTGAATAACCAGCGTCTGGAACGATAAAAACAATACATCGTGGACAAGGCTACCAAAAATGGGTACAGGAGGAAATTGATCGAGCAACGTATTCGAAAAATTGAAAAAAATACAGAAGAAATGGGCTCACTTCACTATTTCTACAACAATGACGACAAGTATGAAAATGGATGCCAATCACTCATTCATCAGCTACAAAAAGATTGGAACGCATTTTGAAAAAGACAGGATGCAATACGGGTACCACCAGAAAAAAAAAGCATTCAAACACTTCTTGGATCAACTAAGGATGCTAAGAATGAAGAGGAAAAGAGTGGAATCTATAGGATCAGTTGCCCGAAATGCGATAAAGTATACATTGGACAGACGAAACGCTTGACAAAAACAAAATTCCAAGAACATATTAAGGAGGCTGAACAGATCATCAGAAGAGATGGAATAGAAACAGCAAGATCATCACTAGCCAGACATATTATTGAGGAACCTTATATTGTTCAATGAGCTGATCTAGACATAGTATGGGAAGTCTGGGACTGGAAAAAGTTGTATGCTTGCGAAGCCTTATGGATCTCGAGAGGCCCCAGGGCACAATGTTTAAACAAGGATCTAGGGAATGGATATAGTGACTTTATTAAAATCATCAAATAACTAATTTTTTGTAATAAAATCTCCACAATTATTTTACTTGCCATAGCTAACCCGTAATATTGCTTTACAACTTTTTGTAATTCCCGCTAATAAATTTACCTTTAAACTCTTTGTTAATTTTATACCTGCCTCAGCTATCCCTTGATTGCATTATAATTGTTTGTTATTTTCCGTAGTAGTACTCAAGGATATTTATGTTTATTACCTGATGTATCTTTTCTGCCATTAAATGTGAAAAGTTTAAATATTCGGATGATTGTAAGAAGGGCTTCAGAATACTGGCACTGATGAAATGGATACCTTGTCCTCGAAATACCGGTATCTGGTTGAGAAAATTAAGAATAAATAGCGCTTAAAAAAGGAAATGTTATTTTTTATTTTTTCAGTAGAATTCTAAAATTAATTTTGTTTTTCAGCTCGCTTTCAAATGCCTCAAACTAAGTTGCCATCCAGTCACATTCCCATGGATAGGGTTCATCACATCTCGATCAACGTCAACTCCATTATTGTGAGTCTACATCGACGTGACTGCCTCTTGGAGTACCTTGTCAAGCAAAAGCCTGACATCATGTTTCTCATTTTTCACTAAAACCCAACTCAAGTCATGGTACTCCATGATATTTAAGGATTTGGTATTCTTAAGAAACGATAGGGTGATAAGTGATGGGGAAGGTGGCACCGGGATATTACTTAGAAGACACTATTGTTTCCAAAAAGCTTTGAATCTCTAGAAGTCTCCGTTATCAAAATCTCACTGCCAGGGGGGATAACGTCTTCGTTATCTCTGCCTAGCAACTGGTCGAAATGTTCTTAAGTTCATGGAGAAGCTCAATCCTTTGTTTGAAATACTCGAATTGTACAGGCTGCATAATTAATATATTCTTGCTTGTGAATTGAACGCCAAGCATACATCATGGCTGAACGCCAAAAATAATCCAAGAGGTGTATTCCTAAAATCGTGGATAACAGAGAACCAAATTGAATACAGGTGCAATCTACATTCATTCATATTTTGAGCTCTGCATTGCTGACGCAAGACTTGAATTCAGCTTTAATAGTCCTCAACGGAGATCGCAGGTTCTTCCTTATGATAGCGACCATTATGCAAACGTAATGGGAATCAATCATCAAAGGAATGATCTCTTCCTCACTCCAGTTTAATATGAAAATCATCGGTTGAAGCTACAAAAAACAGACTGGGGAATAATTTAAAAGAGATGATGCCCTCCTTCTGATGCTGGGAACACTTGCTTAATGGTTCCAAATGACAGAAATCTAACAAACGATGAAATAGATCTCTATTTGTCGAAGTTAGAGCAGCTGATGTAGGAAACGATTGAGAAAGTAGTTCCCAAGATTAAAGATCGAAACAATATGGACCGATATGAAACACCAACCATTGCAAGGATGAAAAGATTGAAAAGCCTTCTTCTCACACGCAGCAACAATATTTATTGGCGATTTTTGAACTACAACCATCTCTCGTTGGCTTCTCGATAGGGCTGGTACCGAAATTCATAGTACAACTCTAGATAGAAATGGAAACAAGATTTTATATGATGGATTCTAGAAACTTGCGCTGATTGGAACTCACTTTGAATTGGTTCATCCACCAAACCCTGTGAAAGGGAATCAAATACTTTCAGAGGTCGTTGAAGCAAAAGTTTCCGACTGAACGGTGAACCACTTCTTCATTTTAATGAAACTTTAACAGCTGACCTTGTACCGAGCTTGAATCTTATTGATTATTTTGTCAGCTTTAAAGACTTGTGTTTCATATTTGGCAGGATAAACAACAAGATATCATGTGGTATCGACTGTGTTCCAAATAAAGCTCTCCAAAATTTACTTGAGGTTTCTATTAGAAATTATTGGATGTTGTTCAACAACATGTTGAGCAATTTATTTTTCCCAAATGAGTGGAAAAGGGCTAAGGTATTTCTAATCCTGAAGAAAGGAAAAGAAGCTTCGGGTCCTAAAAATGATCGCCCATTCAGCTTGCTGCCTACCATAAGCAAGGTATATGAAGTGATACTGAACATTGCATTAAACGAACACATTGAGAAGTAAGAGTTGATGCCGAAATACAAATTTAGTTTTCGTTCCAGCAACCTCAGACATCTGTTGGAAACTAAATAACAAGGAATATTTTGGAGCGTGTCTCATGGATATGGAGAAAGCCTTGGATACGGTGTGACTAGATGGACTAGTTTTTAAGCTCTTTCAGGATAGGTTCCCCAGATACCTTGTCGCCATGATATGCAATATGTTATACGGGAAATCATTTGTTATAACTAATGGAAAACAGACAACAACGCACGAATCCAAGGTCTTGAATGGTCTACAGCAGGTAACAGTTACTGTGCCTCAGCTTTTCTCAATATTCATTGGTAGCGTTTGCTGATGATCTGATCATCTATACGGCAGACCGAAAAGTTAGAATAGTTCAGAACAATCTCCAAAAAATATTCAATGATGTGCAGTTGTACACTGACAATTGGCGTGGGGCGGTTATATTTTATTCAAAATAACTCAAAAATATTCATTCCATTCATAAAATATACTGTACATAAAAATACTTTGCTTTTGTCACATTAAACAAATAATCTAAATCTAGTTACCTATACTGTTTTTGAAATTGTATATATAGATTGTAAATTAATATAGTTAATTCAGTAAGTTCAGTTCATTCAACGAACTCAGTTCTTTCTCAAATATTGTATTGAGAAAGTTAATTAATAAATATAATTTAATTTGTTTAGTTCGTTCTTAATTATTGTATTTATTGAATTTATAATAAAATATTATTCAATACATAATCTTTCTAATTGTAGAAAGAAAAGTTTATGCTTATAAACAATCCCAAGCCAACAAACTAGGACGAACAATTGGTGACCCCGATAAGGCACAAGCGCCTCTTATTGAAAATCCAGTTCTTATTCAACACGTGGACTTGCAACGAAAGTTACCGTAACCTTTAAGAAGGAAGAGCAGTAGTACGCTATCTACGCCCGAGCTGCTATTGAGAATACAAAACAAGTTGGGTAAACAGACCTACGGTCATGTCAGAAGGGTTTTGTATTCAATTTACAAAATGCAGTCACCAGATTGAATAAAATCAAGAAACGATTTTATTGGAGAAAATATGAAATTCGAAGATCATACTATTATTAACAAAGTTGAACGAATTTCGTGTTCTGAGATTTTTGTTGTTGTTATACTCATAAATATCTCCCTTGATAATTATTTCAGATATCCATTCGCTAGGGAGGAAACACATTTTTCATGTATTTTCCCCCTGTGCCCCCACTGAAGCAAAAACTGACAGTTTAACAACTGTTTTGAAAAGCTCACATGAAAACTTTCATTTCATACTCATACCGGCTACGTTTGATGAATTTTTATTTTCAGGAGCCACTCTCCTGTACTGTTATCATCGATTAATGGCCAATTTTTTCGAATCCTAGAATGGTTACAAAGCCCTTTTGCTAGGAGCTCTCTCCCGCCTCCTTGACTTGCTTCGCTTATGAGTATTAATTGTAGGTACTCATCTTCAGTCATTCATTAAATTGAATCAAGTGTTCAAAGCATGCACCTTAAACGTTGAACTTGGGAAAAAATAACTCAAAATTATTCAATCTTCGCATTTAAAACAGCCACCATTTTGTTTTACGATTACTGATACCACTAGCTGAACCGATTCTCAAAGATATTCATGACACCTATCATTCCTGAAATTTTCATGCAAATCCTAGCAAAACTGTAGTGTCTGAGTCGGTAAAAAGCGCATGTTGTTCCATAGCCATTATGTTGCCATAGTAATAAATGCAGCGCATATTGTTCCATAGTAATACAGGAAAATTCAAACCACTATAACTTCGCTAAATATGATGCAATCTTTATGAAACTTTCAGGGTAGATCAACCTTATAAATAGTCATCTACGCACTGAATTTCATAGAATTTAAGGGTACCGTTAAGCTTTTATTCAAGAAAACATAAAATCGATAAATCATACTACTACTAACAAAGTTGAGTGAATTGCGACTTCTAACGTATTTGTTGTTGTTGTACTCACCAAGGCCTACATTCCTGATTTTTTTCAGATTTTTCAGATCACAGGTGTTGAGCAATTCATATTTCCCAAATGAGTCGAAAAAGGCTAAGGTATTTCCGATCTTGAAGAAAGGAAAAGAATCTTCATGCCCGAAAAGCTATCGCCCAATCAGCTTGCTGCCTAACATCAGCAAGGTGTTTGAAGTGATACTCAACAGAGCATTAAACGCCCACATTGAGGAAAATGAGTTGATGCCGAATTGCCAATTTGGTTTTCGTGCCAGGCATTCGACCACACATGCAATAACGAAAGTAACCTCAGACATCTGTTGGAAACTAAATGATAGACAATGTGTTGGAGCATGTCTCATTGATATGGAGAAAGCCTTTGATACGGTATGGTTAGATGGACTTATTTTTAAACTTCTTCAGGACAAGTTCCCCAGACACCTTGTCGCCATGATGTGTAATATGTTATACGGGAAATCGTTTGTTGTAACCGATGGAAATCTGACAACAATGCACGAGTTCAAGGTCTTGAATGGTCTACAGCAGGGAACAGTTACTGCGCCTCTGCTCTTCTCAATCTTTATTCGCAAGCTATTGAACGGCTTTGATTTTAACGTCTCGCCAAAGCGATCATTGGTAGCGTTTGCTGATGATCTGATCATCTACACGGCTGACCGAAAAGCTACAATAGCTCAGAGCAATCTCCAAAAAATGTTCAATGATGTACAGCTGTACACTGACAATTGGCGAATGAAAATCAATCCGCAGAAGTGTGAAACAATCTTGTTTCGGACAACGCTGCAGGGGGTCAGTCAAGACCTGAAACGTAATTGGAAAGATTTCCACATCATGGCTGGCGAGGGTAGTTCAGAACGAATTCCACATAAATCCTGTGTTCGATACCTCGGTGTTTATCTCGATCAGTATCTGTACTATACTGAACATGTGAAAATCATGCTCAGTAAAGCACTTAAAGTAGTCATGGCCCTTCGAAAACTCTTTCATTCCAGATACATTGATCAAAAGGTCAAAATTATCTGTTACAAGACACTGGTTAGACCAGTTTTGACCTATGGATGTCAGATCTGGTACAACCAGAGTGCTAGTACTATGGAAAAATTAAGAGTTTTCGAAAGGAAATGTCTTCGTGCATGTACTGGTTTGTACAGAAAGCCTGAGACGGATTGGAAACATTATATATCGAATAGAAGAATTTATCAAACTACTGAAGTGACTAGAGTCGATATCTTCATATTGAAGCTTCTTCGGAATCATATCGCAAGATCTGTGACTGTGAGTGAAAACCCTTGGATTTCACAGCCGTTCCACCCTACAGACGGGTATATAGCGACTTGCCTCGCTACTGGCTTCATTCCTCCAGAAGCATTCGTGTATTTGGACATGAATGGATATGTTTTTGATTCTGACGGCGTCCCAGTCATATATCACATATATCGACGGGCCACCGATAAGAAGATAAAATATCCTCCGAATTTGAGTTCACGAGACCAACGATTTCAATGGAGATACTCATTTGCTAGATTCGTTGAAGCTGATCGAGTTGAGACGGCGCAATCCAGGTATTGAATGACAATGTCTAAATTTTTCGTGTTTGTTTTCAGTTTTGGTGTTTTTCGTTATTTAGTTTTTGAGTTTCAGCTCATTATTGCTACATTTAGTATTGTTATATATTTTTGTTAAAATCAGGTATAGGTTAGGTATATGTAATGTTTACTATATTCCGTTAGAGATAAGATTAAACACTTAGGTTAGGAACATTGTTATAGTATTTTTAGTATAAGATAAAGTTTTTTTGATTGTATTTTATTAGAAATAAGTTACAACATATTAGGTGTAGGATCAAAGTTTCACTGTTGTGTATTAATTATAAATAATTTTTGGATAGTGTTGGTTGGTTTTTTCTCCTTTTTCCAATTGAATTGTAAAAATATGTAATAATCGTAATTAATTGCATTTGCTATAGTTTTTTTTTTTTTTTGATGAAATGAGTTTATGATAACGTACAAATTTAGAGAGCCATTTGGGCCATTAAGTTTTTTGATTGTTATTATCTGGAATTTGCTTTATATTCTTTTAAAATTTATAACGATGAGTATTAAATAAAGCGCTTTTGACTTTGAGGGGGGGGACACAAATTTTTCGTGTATTTCCCCTCCCTGTGCGCCCCTCGAAGCAAACTTTGCCATACAAAGACCTGTTTTGAAAATTTCTCATCAAGACCTTTCATTTGATACCCATATCGGCCACCTTCAATTAAATTTTTTTTCGGGAGGTCACTCCCCTATATGGGGAGACCCCCCTTAAATACCTTATAAAATTTTTTTTGTATTCGAACTTTAAAGAGAACACCACTTTACACCTACATACAAAATTTGATGTTTCTAGCTTAAGTAGTTTCCGAGAAAAACTGCTGTGACACACGGACGGGCGGACGGACGGAGGGACGGACGGACGGACGAACGGACGGACAGACAGACGGACAGACAGGACGCGATTTTAGAAGGGTTTTGTAAAATTATTTTACAAAACCCTAAAAACGAACAGAAGCAAACTGTCGCGGCTATAGCTGAGAGCGTTTTTTCTTCGGCAAAGTCAGATATTGTAGGAGGTAATTTAGAATCAAAGGAAAGTCCTGTTGGTGTCAGTGCTACACTACGCGAACGGGAGAACCACGCCGATCTCTCTGCCATCAATAATTCTATGCAAGGAATCAACACAACAGTCTCAGATTTGGCAACCATCACTGAGAATTTGGCACTGAATGACAGTGGCAATGGCAGGCTAGTTATATTGAAGACCTCAAGCTAGAATTTTTTAGAAGAAATTGTGAGATTCCCTCGCAAAAGCTGCGAGTCGCGTGTCATGGAAGATCGAATTACCAAGAAAGTGAAGGAATCTGATTTTTTGTGGCGATTGAGTCGGTTTGTGCGATTGACTCACACCTTGAAAGATGAAAAATCTTGTGCCAAATACGAGCGACGGTAGAAATATTATTTCGTTCGAGCAGAAAAACAAGCGAAAAGGTCAAATCGCGATTCTATTTGCAATTTTCGCCAATTAGTGGTACATTTACGGTCGTGTGTCAGCCCGCCCGCCAGCGAAACGCAAATTAGAATTGTGAGCGATTTCGAATGTAGTTATAGCATCCGCATCAGCAGGCAGCCATTGATTTAGTACAGCGAATAAACCAAGAACAGGCGGAAAACGGCGAAAAGTTCCAGCAGAAAATTCCAATCAGCGAACTCGTAAGACGTCAAAAGTGGAAAACGACGAGCGAGGAGCGGATATCCAAGAAGGAATTCAAGTAAGAGAATTTATGTACAACATTACATTCTACACACCTTCACACATATTTCTAAATATTTTTTTTAAATTTTTAAAACTGTAAATTTTAACGATTAGATCACAGATTAAGGGTAGGATATATCCTGCGACAGGGGGGATATTCCAGCGTAGCGTACCTAGAACCCTTAGGGGTTTATTTTTGCAGGAATATTTATATTATTATAAATTAAATTATGCCTCAAGATAATTTTCATGATGCGAGTCCTTCAGGGGATTCTACAGTAAATGCTGTAGCAGTAAAGCTACCTTCATTTTGGAAGGAGTTTCCTGAAACATGGTTTAAGCGTTCGGAGGCTCAATTCGCTCTGGCTGGGATTACGACGGAGTTAACTAAATTCAATTATGTTCTGGTAGCTGTTGATCCTGAAGCAATTAGAACATTTACTGATCTAGTGAATAATCCCTCATCCACTACTCCCTACACAACTTTAAAAGAAGCTTTAATTTCCAGACTTTCAGCAAGTGAGAATACGACATTAAGTCAATTAATTTCGAATCTCACTTTAGGAGATAGACAGCCCTCACAACTTCTTCGTGAGATAAAACAACTTAGGGGAGATAAAGTTGGAGATAATCTTTTAAGATCATTATGGGTTCAAAGACTACCAGAAAACATGCAAGCAATATTAACATGTAACCGGTCCAGCTCTTTGAATGATCTGGCATCAACTGCTGATAAAATTTTTGAAGTTTCAAATAGACCATCAGTATTTTCATTTGCGAATTCCTCCAAATCAGAACCTAACGTTCAACAACAAATTGCAGGGTTAAATAAGTTGGGTAGACAGACCTATGCTCATGTCTGTAGGGTTTTGTACTCAACTTACAAAATGCAGTAACCAGCAACGAATAAAATCATAAAACATGTCAAAGACGATTTTATTGAAGAAAATGTGAAATTCGAGGATCATACTATCATTAACAAAGTTGAAAGAATTGTGACTTCTGAGGTATTTACTTATACCCATAGATATCTCCCTTGATAATTTTTCCAGATTTTTTAGAAACACATTTTTCATGTATTTGCCCCCCTGTGCCCCCATGAAGCAAAAACTGTAAGTTTAAGAACTGTTTTGAAATAGAGAACTTTCAGTTGATATTCATATCGGCTACCTTTCATGAAATTTTTTTCAGGACCCACTCCTCTGTACTGTAATCATCGATTCATGGCCTATTTTTTCGAATCCTAGAATGGTTACAAAGCCCTTTTGCTAGGAGCTCTCTCCTGCCTCTTCGACTTGTTTCAATTGTATGTACTCATTTTCATGATACCTATCATTCCTGAAATTTTCATGCATATCCTAGCAAAGCTGTAGTGTCTAAATCGATAAAAAGCGCATATGGCTCCATAGCCATATGTTTCCATAGTAATAAAGGGCATATTATTCCATAGTAATACAGGAAAATTCAAATCGCTATAACTTCATTAAATACTATTCGATCTTCATGAAACTTAAGAGAAAAGATCAATCTTATAGAAAGTCATCTGTTTGCTAAATTTTATTGAATTTAAAGGTACCGTTTGGATTTTATTCAAGAAAACATAAAATCAATAAATCATACTATTACTAACACAGTTGAGTGAATTTCGACTTCTCATGTATTTGTTGTTATTGTACTCATTAAGGCCTACATTCATGATTTTTTTCAGGTTTTTCGGATGGAAGGTCTCCAATCGCGAGGGGGGGGTACGCGAAAAGTTCGTACATTTCCCCTTCCCCTGCCCCCCTCGGGATTTATAAGGCAATTTTAAGACTTGTTTTGAAAAGATCTCATTGAGACCTTTCCAATGACTCTCTACTCGACTACCAATGGTGAAAAATTTTTTTTGAGGGGTCGTCTTCCTATACGGGGAGACCCCCCTTAAACCCCTTTGAAAAATTTTTCCACCCTTGAACTTTCAAGAGGTCACCACTTCTGACGTTTTCACAAAGTTTCATGGCTGTAGCCTCTATAGTTTCGGAGAAAAAGTGCTGTGACACACAGACGGACGGACGGACTGACGGACGGACAGACGGACACAGGTCGTGATTGCAATAGGGTTTTGTATTTTAGTACAAAACCGATCAAGACCTGAAACGTAATTGCAAGGATTTTCGCATCATGGCTTGGTGGGAGAGTTCCACATAAATCTTGTGTTCAATACCTCAGTGTTCATCTCGATCAGTATCTGTACTATACTGAACATGTCAAAATCATGCTCAATAAGGCACAAAAAATAGTCATGGCCCTGCAAAGACTCTTTCATTCCAGATACATTGATCAAAAGGTCAAAATTATCTGTTACAAAACCCTAGTTAGACCAGTTTCGACATATGTATATCAGATCTGGTACAACTAGAGTGCTAGTACTATTGAAAAATTAAGAATCTTCGAAAGGAAACGACTAAGTACATGTACTGGTTTGTACAGAAAGCCAGAGACGAATTAGAAGCATTATATATCAAATAGAAGAATTTATCAAACTGCTAAAGTGACAAGAGTCGATACCTTCATATTGAAACTTCTTCGGAATCATATCGCAAGATCTGTAAATATGAGTGAACACAGCCGTTTCACCCTTCACACGGGTGTATTGCGACTGGCCTCGCTACTGACCTCGTTCCTCCAGAAGCATTCGTGTATTTGGACATGAGTCGATATGTTTTTGATTTTGACAGTGTCCTAATTATAAATCACATATATAGACGGGCCACCGATAAAAAAATAAAATATCCTCCGAATTTGAGCTGACAAGACCAACAATTCCAATGGAGATACTCATTTGCTGAGAAGGAGCAACCAAAGTATTAGTGGCTGAATGACAATGTCTAAATTATTCGTGTTTATTTTTCAGTTTTTGCGTTTTTCGTTACTCAGTTTTTGAGTTTCAGCTCATTGGTGCTACAATTAGTGTTGTTATTTATTTGTTTTAAAAATTAGGGATAGGTTAGGAATATGTTTGATATTACGTTACTATTAGGTTAAACGTTTAGATTAGGAATATTGCGATAGCATTTTTTTAAATATAAGATAAAGGTTTTGATTGAATTTTATTAGAATTAGGTTATAACATATAAGTTGTAGGATCATAAGGCTATATCATATTAGGTCTTGAATAGTCTACAGTAGGGAACAGTTACTGCGCCTCTGCTCTTCTCAATATTCATTCGCAAGCTATTGAACGGATTTGATTTTAACGTCTCGTCAACGCGATCATTGGTAGCGTTTGCTGATGATCTGATCATTTATAAGGCAGATCGAAAAGCTACAATAGTTCAGAACAATCTTCAAAAAATATTCAATGATGTGAAGTTGTACACTGACAATTGGCGAATGAAAATCATGCGCAGAAGTGCGAAACAATTTTGTTTCCGGCAACGCTTCAGGAGGTCAGTCAAGACCTGGAACGTGATTGGAAGGGATTCCACATCATGGCTGGCGAGGGTAGTTTGGAACGAGTTTCACATAAATCCTGTGGTCGATTCCTCGGTGTTAATCTCGATCAGTATCTGT
Source organism: Odontomyia ornata (assembly GCA_963969285.1). Taxonomy (NCBI): domain Eukaryota; kingdom Metazoa; phylum Arthropoda; class Insecta; order Diptera; family Stratiomyidae; genus Odontomyia; species Odontomyia ornata. The sequence goes on from OZ017742.1 coordinate 117,821,603, forward strand.
ACTATACTGAACATGTCAAAATCGTGCTCAGTAAAGCACTAAAAGTAGTCATGGCCCTACGAAGGCTCTTGCATTCCAAAGACATTGATCAAAAGGTCAAAATTATCTGTTACAAGACCCTGGTTAGACTAGTTTGGACATATAGATGTCAGATCCGGTGCAACCAGAGTGCTAGTACTATGGAAAAATTAGGAGTTTTCGAAAGGAAATGTCTTCGTGCATGTACTGGTTTGTACAGAAAGCCTGAGATGGATTGGAAGCATTATATATCGAATAGAAGAATTTATCAAACTGCTCAAGTGACAAGAGTTGATATCTTCATATTGAAACTTCCTCCGAATCATATCGCAAAATCTTTAACTGTCGATGAAAACCCTTGATTTCACAGCCGTTCCACCCTACAAACGGGTATATTGCGACTTGCCTCGCTACTGGCTTCGTTCCTCCAGAAGCATTTGTGTATTTGGACATGAATAGATATGTTTTTGATTCTGGTGGTGTCCCAGACATACATCACATATATCGACGGGCCACCAATAAGAAGATAAAATATCCTCCGAATTTGAATTCACGAGACCAACAATTCCAATGGAGATACTCATTTGCTAGATTCGTTGAAGCTGATCGAGCTGAGACGGGGCAATCTAGGTATTGGTTGCTGAATGACAATGTCTAAATTATTCGTGTTTATTTTCAGTTTCGGTGTTTTTCGTTACTCAGTTTTTGAGCATCAGCTCATTATTGTTACATTTAGTGTTGTTGTTTAATTGTTTTAAAAATAAGGTGTAGGGTAGGTATATGTTATGTTTATTCCATTAGGTTGGAGATAAGATTAAACGCTTAGGTTAGGAATATTGTGATAGGATTTCTTACTATAAGATAAAGTTTTTGATTAAATTTTCATTAGAATTCGGTTATAACATATTAGGTGTATGATCAAAGTTTCACTGTTGTGTTTGAATTATAAATAATTTTTTTCTCCTTTTCCCAATCAAGTCAAGAAATATGTAATAATCTTAATTAATTTGAATTTTCTATAGTTTTTTTTACTAAAATGGGTTTAATGATAACGTATAAATTTAGAAAGCCATTTGGGCCATTAAGTTGTTGTATTGTTATTATTTGGAATTTGCTTTATATTCTTTTAAAACTTATAACGATTAGTATTGAATAAAGCGCTTTTGACTTTGACTTTGAGGAAGTCTCAGTGACAAAACGTTCCAAAAAAACGATAATGCCTGAAAATAACGAAACGTCTTCAATTTCTGAAAAACGAAAGGAACGAGAACGATTGAAAGAACAAAAACGTTTACGCGAAGCGATGAAATTTTCCGGAACGTTATTCGTTGTCGTTCCAAAGTAATCATCACCATCTTCGTTTTGGAACATGATGTAACGTTCCGGGAAAACAACGTTTTTAAGGAGCATCTCATTTCTAGTTTAGATGAAATGTATCCTTATAGAAGTGGAAACTTGTTCTAATCATCTTAAATAGCGAGAACTTGCAGTATGCCTTCGTCGACTCTAATCCCAACTTACCAGCTAAAATTCACAATTGTTTTAAAATAAACATTTCATATATATCTTATTCTGATATCTTAAATGCTTGCAGTAAAACAATTAATTCCTTTCAGGAAACAAAGTGATCTCTATTTAGTTGTGGGCGTTATTTTAATTTCAGCGATATTTTTTATTCTTTCAATTTATTTTTGCGTGTTATTTTAACCACGTGGTTGTTAGCGGCCTCTTCACTCTGACAACACCCTTTAGAAATATTAACATACAAGTATTTAGTTACATGATATGATTCGAACACTGATTTGATTGAAATATTTGTGGAAAACTTTCGTAATTTTCTGTAGAACTTGAAACCAAGTTGATAGAAAAAACTATTAAAAGCCGCCAATAATACGCTCATTGTAGCCATTACTGAACAAATTTTCACGCATACTCAGGATCGCATGACCTTGCATTCGGTTTTGAATTCACAATCAATCCCATTCAGAAACAACACCAAAGCCATAGTAGCTACTGATAAATACAAGATACTACTGAGATAACAAGACTGGGCTGCTGGCGCTTTTGTATGGCGTAGGTTAACATTGCGCTCCATTATCAGTTTCAATCAACCTTGGGAACATGGGAATCACCTGCTGACTTGGTAACTGCTACTACTATTTATTCTATAG